>JAHTLZ010000010.1:34122220-34155292 GCA_023846285.1 Phrynocephalus versicolor
TTATTTATTTATTTATTTATTTATTTATTTATTTATTTATTTATTTATTTATATACAGCAACCGGTTTTCCCCCCATGGGAACTCTGGGTGGTTTACATAGAACAACACATATAAATAAACCAAAAATCGAAAATCAAAACAATAATACAAAGACAGACAAATAACCCCCCCACCCCGAAAAAAATCCAGATATATTGTCACTCCAGCTGCCTGCCTCTTTCTCCCAGAGTTACCGACCCACTGCAGGGCCTTCTCCCTAGCTAGATGGCACACACTTCCCTTAAGGGTTACCCATGGGAGGTATACAGATATCCCTGTGGCAAAAAGGCTTTGTCCTTGGTATAGTAGAATGAACCCCCACACATAATATTGCACTTCTGGATCTGTCGTGAACCATGTCCTAACCAGGCATGTCCAAACGTCGGCCCTCCAGATGTTTTGGACCACAACTCCCACAATCCTTTGTCACTGGCAATACAGGGTTGGATTTCTGGGAATTGTGGTCCAAAACTTCTGAAGGGCTGAAGTTTGGACATGCCTGTCTAAGCCTATCCTTCCTTTGCTTAACTGGTTTTCAGGCTGCCCTGAAACAGAGATCTCACATATACTTCTAAAACTGACATACTACCACTACGGACATGAGTCTAACTTATGGTGGCCACACCTGCCTAGGCCCTCATACAGTTTGAACTGCATGAGAAAAACATTATTCATGAGATGACTTTTGCAGGAGAAAACTTAAGCTCTTATTGTTGTTTTTAACATCCCATTATCTTATCCTGGTTATGCATAAATGTCACAGCTGTAGGGAACCAGGTCTGCAAGGAGTATGGTACACTCTGGGTACTTTTGTCTCTGCACAAGCAGAATTACCACATTTTCCCTAGCTGTCCTGAAAGGGCTTCCAAATGGTTTGTTTCTACACATAAAGCAAGTTCTTAAAAAAAAAAAGCAACTTTTTTTTCCACTGAAGAACTGCATCAGCTGCCCACTATGGATAACAGCTAGATATCCACAATCCTGCTAGCTCATGCAGGAAATATGCCCAGGATATGTCCCCCCCCCCCGGCGATCCCATCCCTACTTCTCTTTGAGTCCCTGGAAGCTTTGAGCACCTAGATTTCAGTACTAAGCACTACATCTCTTCCTTTGGGTCCTTTCACTGCTGCCTGCAATCCTCATTAATAAGGAAAACTGAAGAACACAGGTTTCAAGTGAGCCTTCCAAGGCTCTTCTGAAGGCTTGTTTGTGCAGAGAGATCTTACCTTCTGGATCTGCTGCAATACCTTCAGACTGAATAAAAATAACAAACAGCCCTGAAAGACAAAAAAAAATGAATACCAAGGTGTTAGATTTATCTCGACTATCCTTCCTTCCTTTCTCTTTAGAGATTTTGATTCAGCACACATGATTTGTCTCCATTTGTCACCACCAATAAGTTTAGGCTGAAAGAGAGTGGGCATCCAAAGGTACTTAGTTGAGTGGCCTTTTAAGTCTCAGGCTGTGACTACCCAGTCAAATGTACCACAACATTTGCTGTGCTTATAAAACAGATGCAATCAAAATATTTTTTCTCTGATCCCATAATGCAAATTTATTCAAATTGGTGCCAATGCAGCTTTTTTTCCTCTGCCACTGGGCAATTTCTATTTTTTTTTTAAGCCAGTGTGATTCAAACAGAATTTCCCCCATGTGGCCAGTGGATTTGCTCCTGTAAAGTTGGGAGGCACATGACTGTGGATGGTCATGGAAGCAGCCAGGGAATGATTTTTAGGAATATGGGAACACCAACACACACACACACCCCAACACACACACAATTCTCTCCTCCACCCCAATTCTCCTCTGAACTTTTCTTTAAAATTCCAAATACAGAACATGCAATTAGTATTAGATCACTTTATCACTAGTACAGTACTGATATAATAGTTTAGCACTAGATTGCCTCCGAAGTCTGGATGAGAAAAATAAAATAAAATAAATTACAAACAAAACAGAAACAACCCAAAGGAAATAAAAGACACTCCTGTGGCATGTACTACCCACTAGGAAGAATGCTGAAATGCTTCCACCTTTAAAAACCAAGTGGTTTGACCATGAACCACAAAAGAATCAGCAGGAATGGGAGGTGGAAAGAAGGGGGACCATGGCTTGAAATGTTAACTGCATCACATAAACTAAGTGTAACCTAACCCTCACATAAAACGAATTCCCAAATAAACCTGCGGACCCCGTGTGTTGATTGACTGTTAATTCAGCATGAACACAGGCTGTGAATCGAGTTGCAGCGCAGTCAAATGGGTTTGAACAACAACTCAGCTCCCTACGAAGGAGACCACAGGAGTGACATTCAGGGGCAAACGGTTTATCTTCATTCAGCGGTAATGATGAGCCGTAAATGGGATGGGGTGGGGGAATCAATGCCTTGTCTAAATCTGGAGTTTTTACTGAGGGAAGTGAAAATGAAATGGAAGATTTGCAATGTTAACCCAAGAGAGTCCATCACTAGGAGATGGCAACCCCAGCACAAGAAAAGGAGAGCCATGGTCCGCAAAAGGAGGCCAGCATGAGTGTGTGACATCTTCCAAACTCCGTTCCCTGCATCATTATCTTCAGATGCAATCCATGGATTCACTTGTCAAACTCTGCAGCTGATTCTGGAGAGGAGTGATATCATTTCCTCTTACCGTTTTCCAACCAACACTCTTCTAGTAGCCCTAGTTTTCTCAAGGGACAGTAGTTCTGCTACAGAAGCCAACATCAAGAGATGACTTGCACAGCTGTTAACACTACAGTAGCTCCCATCCTGGCTGCTGACACAGACCAGCTGAGCCAGAAATCCTCTGAACAAAAAGCTGGAGTCAAAAGCAACAAATCCCTGCAAAAAGATTCCTCTGTATTCACTGAAATTTTATTGGATTAAATATTTAAGAGCACTTTGTTCTTCTATAATAGCTTGAAGTATAGAAATAAATGTATAAACAAATACAGCTGCTCACGGCAGCCGACAACACAATCGGGAGTGCTATGTTTAATACTTAGCATAGGTATGGCCATTAATATTTCATAGAATTCTTGATTTGGGAGTGGCTATCTAGGGTATCTAGTCCAAATTCTTGCTTTAAGCAGTAAAAGCTGATCAGTAGCATCTCAAATAGATGACTTCCCAGGTTTTCAGTTCAGAAACCTAATCTCCAAGAGCACTAGAAGCAAGCTCTTAGCATTAAAACATTTCTCCTAAAATTCAATGAGGAAACCCTTTCCTATGCCTTCTACTCGTGTGATCGACCAGGATATTCAGCATTAAAAATAATTCATCCCCAATGTCAACATGTTTCAGGCCACTGGCCAGGATCTTTATCCACACCCATTGGCTTGGTTATCCCCAGTGAGTTTAGGTTGGCGTTTTTTATACATGTTCCCAACTTTGGGGGGGGGATATGGAACCAATGTACAGTTATTTGTTCCTAATATTCAAATGATGGGATAATAACTGGGTACTTATATGCAAAACATATAATGCTCCAGAAATCTATTGTTATAACAGACAGACTGCTTTCCATGGTAGATATTTAAAACATGGGATTCTGACAATGTTGGAGTGAAAAACATTTCTTTACATTAATCACAACTTGGGAAAGTGTTAACAGATGGCTGTAATTTTATTTTATTTTGGATAGATATATGTTGCATTTCACAATTTACCATTGGAATGTCTTAACATTTACAAATACTATGATAAAAATATGTTTTTCTCACTTGGTGTGTGTCATATTTTTGTTCATTAAGTGAATTAACAAGACATCTGCATGTACAATACATTCTTAATTTCCACATACTGAACAATATGTTTCCCCTGTGAGTACCAAGTACGATTTGAGGTCCCAGAGTACCAGCAGCTACTGATAACCACTATGAGCATTAAGTGATCTCTAACATTCATTAGTGCTCTTCAGGAATTAACAGCTGCATCAACAGAAGAGAACAAACAGTTCCAATGATGATGGAGATAAAAAGATTCTTGAAGAGCAGTCACTGGACAATAGCAGAGGGAAATGACATGGACAGAAGGCCTTTAATAGGCAAATCAAGCTTATGTTTGCTAGTACTGTGCAGAAGGTAGCATTGATAAATCACTGCTCAAAAAGTCCAAAATAAGGCAAAATCAAGCATTGACAGACCTAGACGTTAGAAATGAAGAAGAGAGTGATTGACTGAATTTTCTAAAGCCAACAATAAGATTGTTTGCTGCAAGAACGTTCTTCAGAACACCAGACATCACCAAATGGCTGATACAGAATTCAGGCAGAAATAAGGTCAGAATCCTAAATGCAGCTTTTGATAAGAGTTGCAAAGGTGGGGAAGAGAACCATTAGAATCATCTTGGGAAGAAACAAATGAGAACAACAAAAAAGGGCAATTGGAAGACCGAAGAAATCAAAAGAAAATTTAAACCAAGATTAGGGGTGCTAAAGAAGTAACATGATAATATATTGTTTGATCTGAATGGAACAAGCTTAAAAGGGAAGCAATAATCCTTGAATGCAGAACCTACAATTTTATGGATGCTTTTTCCCAAAGCAATTGGAAGAAGCAAATCACCAGGAAGAGATAAAGACACGCAAACAGCCGTTTCTAGCTATAGAAATATATAACAACAATCAGAAGTTTCAGGTCTCATCCTAACCGTAAGTCACTCCTTTACATTTAGATGCCATCATGCAAGATGTACACTAAGTGTAGGGAATGTGCTGCCTTCTAGGTATGCATCTCCCTGCACAGTAGCTCATGGCAAGAAATCATGGGGGTTGGAGTCTAACATCATATGGAGGGCCACATACTCTCCACTGATGGCACATACTTGCTGATGGTTCATGACTGTACACTAGTGTGAAAAATGCAGTGTGCTAGCACTCAAACATACTGTCTTCTTCATTATTACTTCACAGAGTCTGAAACCCAGCCCTTCTTGAAATAAGCCCTTATACTAGTAATTACATACCACCAATCAATTTTGACATACAGGAACCCAGGATTTTCTAGGTTTAAAGGAGTCAGAAATGGTTTCTCCGTCCCATCTTCAAATGGCGTCATGATATTGCTTAGAACTGTGCAAGAGTATCCAAGGCCATGTAGGTGGCAAGGCACATACATAACCCTATCAGCCACATATGCTCCAGGTAATCTCAGCCACACCTTCTCTCGGAAAGCATAATGGGGATTACAACATTTTAATCATCAGACTGAATTATATCAATGAGAACATTAATTATAAATATTAGAAACACTTGATTAATTGAGAAAGAGTATGCAGAACATAATGGAAAAATCCTGCAGCAAAGTTAATTTGAAAGTCTACTTGAAGCAAAGTATGTATATTTGACCCATGCATTATGAATGAGACATTGGGAAGCTCGGTGTCTTTTTGTCTTCTGCAACCCATTGTTGTTCTTATGTGCTGTCAAATCACCTATGAATGAGCAATCTCCAAAATGCCTTGTCCTCAACAGCGCCGCTCACGTCCTTTATGGAGTCAATTCATGCAATATTTGGTCTTCCTATTTTACTGCTGTCCTCAGCTTTTTTTTGTGGGGTTTCCTTTTGTTTTTGCTACAAGAATTATCTTTTTGCCTTCTTTCCCAGTAACATATCTGGCTTCAATCCTCAATTCTTCCTAGTGAACAACCACCTGGGAGATATCCTTTGATTTGTATTCCTGCACGGAGCAAGGTGAATTAGTGGCCTTGTAGGCCCCTTCACTATTCTATGATTCACAGTCAATTGAATTTAGCAATGCAAATCTGTTCTTAATGTGGACTTTAAATTCATCTGAAATACTGGATAAATAATATTTTAGCACTAGGATTCTTTCAGTGTTCTTCAGCTTTACTCTAATATTTGATAATAGCTGTTCATGAGCACTGCCACAGTCTACTCCAAGTCTTGCTTTGTCAGACAGCTTCCTGATCTCCTGCTTTTAATTATACAGACTATTTATTTTCCATATTAACGACCTGGTGAGGTCCACATATGTAGTAATGTATTCAGATGCTTGAAGTGTGTCTTTGCAATAAACAGACTGTAAGTTTCACAGAATTCTATGAGTCACTCTCCTGCTTCCTTTCCAAAACCTACACCAAAGTTTCTCACAACATTTGGTTCTGCTTTCTTTCCTACTTTTGCCACCTATGACTGCAATCATGCCTCATTTTGGTATGTGATCAATTTCCTCCAGAATGCTTGCATAAAAGCTCTCAATTTCATCTTCATCTTCTGTAGCTGAATTACAGACTTGAATGGCAGTTATGTTGACAAGGTTTCCCTGAAGTTGGGTGAATATTATTCAGTCAGATATTACATTATAGCCTCCTAATCTGCCTGTCACATCTTGCTTCAGTATTAGGCAGACTATACTGCCTAATACTAATGTGGGAAATACTTTGAGTTTGGAGTAGTATACCGGTAATTCACATTTCCCCCTTTGATCATATGTTGCAAAGGGAAATATGAATCAGCCCTTCTGTCAGATAATCAGATGAAGAAACCAAGTTTCACTAGTTTCTTTTAACTGTGCCAACTTTAGTCACTTCAACAAAGTTAAAGATAAGGTGCAAAAATGCTCTTATTCCTGTCTCCCTGTGCAGCCACTTAACCCAAAAACATCCAAATCCCACAGTGCAGCTTCACAATGAGTAAGTGCAAGTAAATATGCATTTCTCTCAATGTGTAGTCATATCCTTAGAGTCACTCCCATTTTTTCCCAGAGTTTGTTGTTTCCATTTGTAGTTCTCTAACTGAAAATATCCCATTCTAATCCACTTGAGTTCACTAATGGCAAGCAGTGCAATATTCAAACGCCATTTCTTGCTTTATAGTTTCCAGTTTATATTGATTCATATTTCTCGCCTTCCATGTTTCAACCATGTGTGTTGTGCACTACTGGACCTTTCTTTCTCCTCTGTGCATGTTAGCCACTTGACATCCTTTCAACTTTAATCTAGTTTCATTATTATGAATGACAATTCTGTTGATATCTGGTCTTTGCTCTTCCGTGGTAGCAGAATGAGTGCCTTCCAACCTGCAAGTTTCATCTTCTAGTACTATCACTTGTTGCATTTTTTTTTTACTTTCTTATCACAGATTTTCAAGGCAAAAAGATTTAGTAGTGGTTTACCATTGCTTTCTTCTGTATAGTGCTAAAAAAATAGCTTCAGTGTCACTGCTATTGCCTATGAAAGATTCCCCAACTGCATGCATGGCCTTCAGCAACTGCTGCCACCAAGTAAGTAGCTGCCTCTCTGAGGTTTCTCTGCCTCCATTCCAGCTGGAACAATCCATTCCGTTCTCCTGATGCAGTTGAAGTGCCTAGCTCAGTTGTTAACATTCTGCCTCGGGTGACACTGCTAGGAGTCCAGGCTCATAATGGAGTCTAAGCCTCCTGTGAGCACTGCTCTTGGCTTCACTGACACACTCAAACCCCCTCACTGTCTTAAGGTCTGCGTCCAAGAAGAGATGCAACCAATTAGAGATCTATAATAAATAGACACCACCAGCTCCCTTTTATCTAAGCTCCTTCCTGTATGTGCTTGAAGCAGAAAATGCATGATTAGAAAGAACAATGATTTTTTTAAAAAAAGATCAACCACATTTTAATGTACATTAAACTCATGCCTCACTACCATAGGGTCGGGGTGTTTTCCCCTTCTTAGGGCACTATTCCACTGACCATAAAATTTGTGTTCTGCTGAGGGTGTTGGTGGTGGGAATACCACACAAATTTAAGTGTACACCCAAGGCATGTGCAGACTACTTTGGCAGTGGAAGTTCTGTGTTTCCTGCATCAAGAGGGAAGAATCCATCCTTACCCCTCCCTCGCTGCAACTCAGATTCGGTCTCTCTTCTCTCTGTGTGTGCATGTCTGTATGTGCATTTTTATGTTTGTGTATTACTGGGTTTGCCAGAAGAAGAAGAAGAAATTTTGCCCTGTGTCCCCAGTGTCCACCCTTTCCATTCTCCCTCCTTCCTCCATCTTATTAGACCCACTGGGCAGGAGATGAAGGCGTTGGTTGGCAGGGACAGAGTGAGGATGCGTACATTGCCACAAAAGTTTGGGACTCTGGCTCAAGTCCACATGGTTTAACTACAAATATTAAAAAAACAAAAAGAAAGGCCAGTTTATTCCAGCAGTGGGAACAGGCCTTAAGTCCCCCTCTCTTAGCAATTCAAGCAACTAGAACAAGAAGAACAACAACAAAACCACCACTGCAAAGGAAGGTACAGTATAGCTTTCCCGTGACTGGGACTTGTTTCTTTGAACTGCAAAATTTAATTTTTAGAGGGGAAACAAATTCCACATCATTGTCTCCAATGAGAGTTCATAACTGCTTCATTAGCTCACATCTAAATGAAATTAAGTGAGAGGAATTACAGTCAGGAAAAAATTCTGGACAGATGGTCTTAGTTACCCTATTGTTTGCAGCAGAGCAAATTTGAACACTTAGTAATGCTCTGATTTCATCCCCCAAATAATGTAGTTCTCATTCCCTCAGACAAATTCATCATATTGTAAAGCAATATTTATAAATCACATTTGCTTTGTATATATATATTGCTTTATTACTTCAAATCACTTCAAAGCTAAGCACAAGCCAGCCAAAATTATGCAAATTTAAGTCCCTATGATTGCACATGAATAATAATGCAAATCTATCATATCATATAGTAATACTTTTAAAATAATACTTATGTATTTCATTTCAGCCGAATCATGCTCACATAATGAATCAAATAACATTATCAGTCACACTGCTTGCAAATTCATTAATTTTATCATCTTTCTTGAACACATTTCAAAAACTGACTATCTTTCAATCAGATCAGTAGATTTATCTTGCTCCTTTAGTTTTTAGCTATTGTAAATTCTATTGTAATCTCTTATCCTTCTTGTCTAACTTCTCTACTTACTTATCTCTTCTAGCTTTCTGATAACATTTCAGGATGTATTTGTCAGGGTATATCTTCTGTCTAAACAGAAATGCTCAGTTCTTCCGCCTTGGTCACTGTCACACCACTGCGCTTACAATGAAAAACAGGCATCCCCCCTATTTACTTGTCATAAACAATCTGCCCCCCATTATTTGTCAGAGACATACAAGCATATTTGAGGGAAAGTTATTTTGCAGACTTATCTATGCAACGCGATTTACCTTCACTCTTGAATTCCATGGTTATTTTCATGTAACAGAAGTTACATGAAAAAGGTATGTCTATACAGAAGCCCCTTTCTAAAGCACCCTCTTCTGTTTTGCCCTGTGTTTACTCTGCAGCACATGTAGTTTGCCAGTTAAAGCTAGTGGTTCTGTTGATTCTTTGAGGAATCAAGTCCAGCCTTTGGGTCAGCTGACTCTTCGCTACAACTGGAGACAGAAGAGGAGAGCCGAAAGATATGAATCAGGTTTGAAGCCAGCAAACAGAACTGATGTCCCCAAATTGACATTCCTTGACTTCCCAATTGGGATATCCATGGTGGTCCTGAAGGTCGTGCTATAAAGAAAATATCTTAGGGCTTAGCTGCGACAGACAATTGCATGCAGGTGTACAGGTCTCTTGCACATCCTACCACTCCACGGGACTTTTCCGCCCCCACGCACATGTCACTATCATTTCTGTTTTGGTTGCAGTGGGGTAGTTTTGTGCGTATGCACGTGACCACGAGAAAGAACCATGCAGTGAGAAAACCAGCCCTCGGTGCAAAAAAAAAAAAATGTTAGGGACTGCTTTTCTATAGGATGGGGCCTGAATGAGCTGGAAGCATCTGCTTTCCTAGGATAATATAGCCTAATATAGATAATATAATATCTATTTTGTGATGTTTTGTAAATAGAACCCACACTATGCAGAAGAACTTGGAAATCTCCCAGACTGATTGAGCAGTGAGACCGCTTTCACTTAGGCTGCTATCCCACGACCACTAAAAACTGCTTTGAACTGCTTGAAGACACGGTTCATAAAATCGTGTCTCCACAGCCAGCGGACTTTTTTAAAAAGTGTGGTTATACCCATTATATCAAGACCCAGCAGATTTTCCAAGTGCCTGGTCGTGAGGTGGTAAAAAAATTGTCTCTGTTCCGATGCAGATTTTTAACCAGTACTTGAGTCTGTGGGGACACGGAAGCACCACTTCAAAACCTCCCCCCCCACCCCCCAGGGGGGGGGCGGTAGGTTATTTTATTTTATTTTATTTTATTTTATTTTGGGATATCAGTATGGTGCTCAGTGTCATTGTCGCAGCACTAAAACAACACATGTTTAACTTATTTTCGCTAACACCCACTTTAGGGAAGTAATACATGGTTTTTCCATGAGGTAAACACCACAATGCATGAAAAATTAAAACAGAACACATTTGTGTTGACTGAGCAATGACAGTTGGAAGCCGACATGTCGATAGGCAAACCCCAGGGGAATTTTTTTTTTGTCATACTAACAGACACGGTTCCCGGTCGTGGGGACACAAGACATGAGCTTCTTTAAGCTGCGACTGTGGAGACACAGGAACCATGTCTTCAACCATGTGACTGTTCCCGAAGAAAAGACAAATTTTAGTTTGAGCTGTTTTTTCCGGCCATGCGATAGCAGAGTTTTGTCTCAGCAGACAAGGTTCTTATGCTACACAGAGTTTTAGTTGGGAGCCACCTAGCCAACAGAGTCATGGAAACTTCAACTGGAATCCTCCTAAATTTGTCTTTTCATAAAGAAAAGTAGCAGACACTCTAGAGGTGGTGAACAGCGACTGAAGGGACAAATTGGGCCATGAAGCGGCTTACAATAACACTCTCATGCAGACGCTCTAGAAGATTGCTGATTAACATGGTAAATATCTTCTCTGTTATCATCTTTATATGTAGAGATGTCAAAAGGTTTGCCTAACTATCATGATAGAATCTACAGCTGATATGTGCTCTGGAGCTGTGTGGCCCCACTCTTCTCAGAGTTCTCCAAACTATAGCAAAATGTTTCTTAGCATATGTATCTTAGACACTGTTATGTACACAATGTCTCTGTAAACAATGCCTAAGGTTGTTAAGGGAGCCACAAAGGTTAAACTCTGTCATGTGGGAAGATGTTCTCTTCTGTGAACTATACCATATGATGTAAATGACAGACATTGCTACATCTAGTGTGGAAGATTCAGGGGCTGGGTAGGAAACTCATTCTAAGGCATGCTTTGCTTTGCACATGACTGAGAAGAATGTCCTATAACTAGTACCTTGGCTTGTTAATAAGTACATGAGCAACAACTAAGGGGTCCATACTCCATGACACAGAACTATTGCTATACCTTTCTCCAGTGTGCAAATTTCAGGTTTACTGTCAATATCATATTTCTGGTGGAAATGGCAGAAGGGGAAGCAGTACAGTTGCCGCTGCTGGGGAACCACACTTGCCTGCAACTGTCGTACTAGCCCAGTGAGTATTAGCACTGCTGGGGCACTCATGTCCTGCAAGTAGGGCAAATAAAGCAGAAGCAGGCAGGAGGAGAGCTGAAGAGGAAGCATTTTAAAAGACAGGAAAAAAGTAAGATGTGAGATAATAACTTGAGCACTGGTGCATTTTGATATGCTAGATGTCCCAAAAGTATCACTCGGCAGTAGAGATGGGCACGAAACAACCATTTTTTCGTTACCGTTCTCCGTTATTTGTTCCGTTACGTAACAGTATGAATAACGACCATTGCAACGGGTCAGGCTCGAACCAAACAGAAACAAGAAAATTAACTTCGTTATTGTTCGTTTTCGTTTATGATGGCGCATGCTGAAATGGAACTGTTTTAAAAAAGCCCCTATCAGCTGTAGTGCGGGTCCCCTGCTGGGCTAATTGCTGGTGCAAGTTGGTAACTGTGTCTGGGGAAGAAGAAACCCAGCGCGCTTGAGAGTTCAAAGTGCCCTACCTCATGCCAAAGGGGGGGGGAGCAGGGAAGGGATGTCACCGCTACCTGCTGCCATTGGGTTCTCCTGCCACTGCCGCCTCATGCGGCTCCCTGCGCCTCTCTCCTCTTCCTCCTCCTCCTCCCATTCCAGGGAGCATCTGTTCCGCCGCTGCCACAGCCGCTGTTACGCCAAGCATGGGGCGCGCTAGAGCTGGTCGGGGGCGGGGCTCTGCGACTGCAAGGTGCACTTCAGGGTGAGGGAAAGAAACCCGCGCAGGTGCGCCCAAGAGTCAAAGCTGCCCGTGGCTGCCTCACCCCAAGTCTGGCTCCGGAGCGGCACTGAGTGAGGGAAGGCGGGAACTTTGTCAGGTGGCTGGCTGCCGGTCAGCTGTAGTGCGGCCCCCCTGCTGGGCTTCTGGGGGGGGAGAAAAATAAATTAAGAAAAAAAGAACCAAGCACCGGACGTGCTAGAGCTGGTCCGGGCTTTTTTTAAAAAAGCCCTGATCAACTGTAATGCGGGTCCCCTGCTGGGCTTCTAGGGGAAAAAAAGAAAAATAAATTTTAAAAAAGCACCAAGCACCGGGCGACTTGCTAGAGCTGGTTAGGGCTTTTTTAAAAAAAGTCCCAAGTCAGTAACCATCCTGGCTGCGGGACGGCTCTCCCAGGAGGCTTGCCGCCGGCTCCGGCAGCGCCTGTTCCAGGAGAGCTCCCCGCGGCCGCGGGAACACTTTCCCGGCAGGTGCTGAAAAACGACACCCGAAAAACAGAGCGGGCCCCTAGGGCCCGAAAAACAGAAACAACCTGAAGTGGGCCCCAGGGCCCGAATAATGAGCATGAAACGCCATTTTGGCATTTCATGCCCATCTCTACTAGGCAGTCCAGCTGCTCAGTTGTCCCAATCTACCGTGAAAAATGCTAACATTTCTAGAACAGCACCAGGAAGCAAATCCAGCTCTAAGCCATAGTTTGCAAACCAATTAATTTTTTTGAGTATTTTTACCCTACCTTTCCCCTTGGAGTTTAAATTTAAAACCAAACAATGTACTTGGATTTCGCTTCCAGGCTGTGTTTCCTTCTTATCTATATTACTTATCATTAAATTTCCACTTATCAAGAGAGATGGGCGCGAAATGATTTTTTTTCATTTTGTTTTTCATTTTTTGCTTCAAAACAAAATGAAAAATGAACCAATTTTTAAATGAATCGAAACAAACTGGAAATTTTCATTTTGATTCCTTTCATTTTTCATTTTCCCCCCAAAGTGCCCGGTTGGGGGGTGTGGGGTTTTTTTTTAACTGTCCTCGAGCCACTGAGCCAATTGGCTCAGTGCCTCAAAGACAGTTTAAAACCCCCTTGCCATTCCCTCTCATCGTGCCTGGTTTGGGGTGGGGGGAGCTGACAGTGTGTTTTTTTTAAAATGTAAAAGGAAAGGAAACAAAAAACAAAATGAATTTTTTATTTAAAAATTCATTGAAAACATGAAATGAAACAAACCAAGAAAAATGAACCGAAAAACTAAATGAAATGCCTTTTTGCCATTTCATGCCCATCTTACTTATCAAGTGAGTTGTCACTCCTTTCTAGGCAGCATACTTTGCATATCACCATTGGGTAGGCTAAAGATGTCTAGCATTACTAACAGATTGCAGGTCCCTTGGGTTTTGGAGCAATGCATGAAAACCACCTTACTTTCTCACTCAGGCAGAATAACTGGGAATGCTAATAATATCTAGAAAATCTTGAGCAAAAGGGTGAAGAAATCCTTGTTGTTGCTCTACTCCCAACTTCTGCACTGCCAAAGAAACTGTTAGCAAAAGATTATCTAGATACCATTATATCTATTTGTATGTAATGCTTTATTTATTTATTTATTTATTTATTTATTTATTTATTTATTTATTTATTTATTTACAGTCCTTAGATCAGTCTCACACAAATACAAACATGAAAACCTTATAATTTCCATATTGTACGTAATACCAGATATTCAAGTAGGACAGTATGTTTTAGAAAGCAAACAAAAACCTATTGAATTTTTATCATGGAATGTGGCAGGTTGGACTAGATGTATCTACAATACCTCATTTTCCCACTATATATATCATCCTTTTACAAGAAACCTGGTCAGATAAGGACATAGTACTGGATGATTTCAACTCTTTCTCAATGAGGGCCATACCAGGGTGTGGGCCTGGGAGACTAAAGGGGGGTTTGGGGTATACTGGTATCAACGGCCCTGAAAGTTCAAGCCATAGTGAAATCTCCTTTGAGACAGCTGGCCATGGCAGTAATAATAATAATAGAGAGTAGGAGGTCTCTACTGATCATAAATGTATACTTACCTCCCACTTCCAGAAAAGCAGAACTAGAGGAGAAGTGGTCAGCTTTTGAAAACTATACAAGAGAGCTCACTATGGAACACCTTGATGCTCTGGTCTTGTTTGGTGGGAATCTCAATGCTCGCATGGGCCCAAACAATGACTATCTGTTAAGTAAATTTAAGATTATGGAAAACCAAAGAAATGAGAACCTGGAGACCCCAGACCAGGAAAGGTCCTCTAAAGGTGCAAACTATCCTGGGGCTTATCTGTCCTAGATGGCACAACTTCAGGTGATATTCCAGGCAAATTCACATTTATGGCAGCATCTAAAGTCAGTACAATTGATTATATTCTAGTGTCCAGGGCTCTTCTTACTAAAAGTGTTCTGCTTATGGTTGAAACCCTCCAAGTTCTTCCTTATCTGGAGGGGGATCATTTCCCTCTACTTCTATGTATTCACCTAAATGTCAGAAACCTAGAAACAGAACTTATATATCATTCTGAAATTAAAGCATTAGAAAGAGTGGGCTGCCGAGTAGGATGGTCACCTAAACTGGCACAAAAGATGAAGCAACTTATAACCATGGACAACCCAATGGACTTTCTTGTTTCACAAGGGAGTCAGTTAGTCTATCAGAATCCCACAGACATTTATGAAAACTCCTTACAACAGCTAAATGCACACCTCATTCATTCATAGACTGGAAAACTCCAGAAACCATGTAATCAATCTAAACCCTGGTTTAATCAAAGCTGTAAGGTAGCAAAACAGCTATTAAACCAGACTTACCGGGAATACATGAGAGAAAATCATGCACCCCACCCTAAAACTACTGTCACAAAAAAGAGAGGACCAGCAGATACATTATAGTAAGAAAGAATAAACTAGAGAACTATGAAGGTGATAAAAGCAGCAAAAGATAAAAGCCCATCCTATTTTTTCAAAATTAATCACAGATAGACTATCAGAGTCCAATTGCCCAATTTCCTTTTGCATTCCACCAGAAAATGGGTATCTCAAGAATCTCAAGAATCAAGAGGATGCTGTGGTACCTCTCTTGACATAAATGTTGGGAAACATTCCCAGTTGGCCCCTTGTCACCCCAGGTGAAATCATATCTATATAGATCAGTTGAAAATGGCAAAGCCCTAGGGCTTGATGGCATACCACCAGAATTTCTAAAAATTAGTCATGGTGGGCCGCTTTCCTGGCACCTCTCTTCATGCATATTGATGAGATAGGACATATCCCAAAATCATGGAAAACAGCCATAGTGGTTGTAACAGAATTAGGATGATGGGACATAGTGTGATTTATAAGACTCAATATTAACTGCACATTTTCAGCTTTTCGCTAGATGCTTATCTAAGGATTGCAATAGCCTAGTCAAAATAAGCCAGGTTGGAGGAGATTGGACAGCTACCATTGGTCAATTATTTCAAGTGACATCTCAAAGATTCTCAGAGCTGGGAAAAAGAAAAGTTTATACTTAAGGCTATGAGAAAAAGATTTGCTAAGACTTCAGCTTCAAGATATAGTCAGCTAGAGTTTAGACCTAGCCAGCCTAAGCACTGAAATTTCCATAGTATCTAAGCTAGTGAGAGCATCATGGACTTTATTATTTTCAGGCAATATTATATGATTGTATCTGATAAGCATTTTTATATTTTCTATTGATTTTCATTGATTTTTATGAGTTGTTTTTTCATTTTTGTAACTTAGAATAGTGAATAAGGGATTTCATTGAATTGAAGCTCTCAGGCCATTTGTTTTCTTTAAAAGAACCCACAGGAACTCAGGTAAATTCTTGGTCAGAGACACTCCTACCCCTGAGTTTCATTATGATGGTCCCTTTCTATAAGAAGGGGAAATGGGAAGAGCCAGCCAACTACAGGCCAATAAGTTTACTGAACATCATAAGCAAACTATATGCAAGGCTCCTTCTATATACATTTTTGACTGGCACGAAGTAGAAAATATAATTGGAGCAGAACAAACAGGGTTACAGCCAGGAAGATCCACAATGGACCAATATATTGTTATCCAACATCTTAATGAGAAATACTCAGTCAAAGGAATAACTTCTCTTTACGCTGCCTTTGTGAACTTTAAGTTGGCTTTTGACTCTATATCTAGAATGCATCTTTGGGATACCATTAATAAACACATCTATAGAAAGAAGACTTTTACTTCTAATTAGAGCCCTACACGAAGAAACATACTTGAGAGTTAGTTGTAGTAGACAATGTCATCTCACTGAACCTGTCCAGACTCCAGACATATAGAGGCGTCAGGCAAGGTTGCCTACTGGCACCAGCTCTATTAATCCTCTATATAAATAATCTTTCAAGCTAGCTTAACTCCCCTGATCTGTATTCTCCCAAAGCTGGAGATAGAAGAGAACCAGTAGTACTCTATGCTGACGACACAGTAATTCTTTCTACAACCCCTGGAAGGTTGAGGAGGGCTCTTAGGAAGCTGTCCTCATACTGCAAAGGCAGTACCCCAACAATTAACTATGAGAAGACTAAGATAGTAACCTTCAGGCAAAGAACAAAGACTCATAGGTGATACAGTAACCCCCCGCCTATCGCGGAAGTTAGGGACCCAACCAAACCCGCGATAATTGATAATCCGTGATATGCGGATGCAGGTCGGGTGGGGCCTGAGGGCCTAGCTGGGGGCTCTTGTACTTACCCTAGTCTGGAGCTGCCCCAAATGGGCCTCCGATGGCCTTCCTGGGCCCATTAGGGACTCCAAAAGGGCTTCCCCACGAACCAGAAGTGACTTCTGGAAAACAGGAAGTGACCTTTGGATTGCTTAAGAGCACTTTTGGGGCCTCTGAGGGCCTTTCTACGTATGTTGGAGGACTCAGAAATGCTTTTCTGTGATCCAGGTCGCATAAAAGTATTTCTGAGTCCTCCAACATGCCTAGAAAAGGCTCTCGGAGGCCCCAAAGGTGCTTTCAAAGGATCCGAAGGTCTCCTCCTGTTTTCCAGAAGGCCTGAAACAGGCCATTCCAGCTTACCCCATGGGGCTTTTTTTTTTAATATGCTGCAGTCCCATGATATAATGGGACCGCAGTATATGAACCGCAAAAGGGTAGGGGGGATTGTAAATAAATAACCATAGTATTGAACAAGTGACTCAATTTAAATATCTGGGGGTAGCTCCACCTCTTTCAAGGAGAGTCCTTCATCCCAGCAGCCCTCAAACTTTAAAAAGCAAAGGCCTTAGCCCAGCTTATATAGAGGCTTATTTCTGGGGCCTTCCAGCTTACACTTTGCATCACAAGAAATATTTCAATCTAAATTTTTAAGAACTATACTCCAGGCCCCAAGATGTGTGTCAAATGTAAGAGTAAGGCTAGAGGCTGGATGTCTAAGAGTAGAAGCCCAGATTAGTATCCAATCCATACACATGTGGCTAAAGGGTCATTTAAACCCAAAATGTCTATTTCCCTTCATATTCCAATCTAAGTGGATCAAATCTGTTCAGGATTATTTGAAAAAAATTGGCCTCTCTCCCCAGGCACTTTTATCTTCCAGAAGAGAGCAGGCAAAACAATCAAGCAAAGAACAGAGGATAAGGTAAAGGTATAGGTAAAGGTAAAGGTTCTCCCTGTACATGCGTACTAGTCGTGTCCAACCCTGGGGTGGTACTTATCTCCTTATTCAAACCAAAGAGCCAGTGTTGTGGAAGTCCGTGGCCATGTGGCTGGCATGGCTGCAAGGAAACACTGTTTTACCTTCCTGCTTTTTACAGCAGTACCTATTTGTGTGTGTGTGTGTGTTGTGTTGTTACAGTCGTGACCGACTCCTCGTGACTCCATGTCCATGGAGTTTTCTTGGCAGGAATACTGGAGTGGTTTGCCAGTTCCTACTCCAGCTTAGTACCTATTTATCTACTTGCATTTACATGCTTTCGAACTGCTAGTTTGGCAGGAGCTGGGGTGAAAAGTGGGAGCTCACTCCACTGCGTGGCACCCAGGATTCAAACCGCTGAGCTGCTGACTTTGAGGCTGACAGTTTTTTTCAGTGCTCTAACCCGCTGAGCCACCAAACATTCAAACAAATAGAGGATAATGAATATCAAACAAACCTCTCTAGTATTCAAAATACAGCAGTAAGGACCATACATTGTACATAATACGTAGTTTATACTCAAAGCTTGCATAGTATATGTGATCTCTTTCTTGGCCTGTTTACATAGCTGGAACCTATTCCTCTTGATAACTAAATAATCAGTCGAACTACTCTGTTTCATCATTTTGCTGCCCAGTATTCAAGTTACTGTATTCTATAAAATGTTTCCCAAGACAAACGGGAGCAATGAAAGCACTGTGACAGACTCCAGGACTGGGACAAAAAAGTCTATCCAGCAACGCTGGACTACATTGCGATTGGCTGTTGAAGAATCAAGGGTGAAAATTGTGAGATTGGCCTCATGCTAGCCATGCTAGTTGGAAAGCTAGAGAGTGAGTTATCTGGCTCTGTGTCCATACTTCGAAAACACTTTTGATGCAAACATGAAAATCCTCATGCTACATGAGAGCTTTTTTGTGCTGCATGCAATACAACACCATCTAATAGACATAAAAGACTTTTTCAAGCACTCTTCTCATTTTTGTTTCCCACCTCTCACCACCAAAATAACAATACAGTTTGTTACCTGCGTGAGTGTTTTCATATACAAAAATTGCCCTGTGTATTAAAATATAATACAAGAAATACTGGCCCTTGGTGTTAATGCATTTCAGAGCTCCCAGTGTCCTGTCTGGCCTAATTATGATGCCTGTAATTTGAACTGACCTCTTATAAAACCTGGGTTGTGAATTTTTTTTAAGCTGGTACAAAACTGAATAAGCTGGTGCAGATTCTTCTAGTCACTTAATCTCAATGACAGGAAAAGTTTCACCTACTAATTAGTGCTTACTGAGTTATTTACCTATTCAGGAAAAATTGATCTCAATGCTCTAATATTAACTTAGGAAATACAGGGCAGAAGGCAGGGCAGACTCATTTTATTTCCTTTCTGCAACAGCCAGAAACGCAGAAATGTAGCAGATGAAACTCTGTTGATGACTCATCAGAAAATGCAATCTTCTGCTTGCCAAACACATTCGTCTATAAGTTGCATTTGTAGGGAGATGAGATGGGGAACAATCATTCAGATCTCCTGGTGAAGCCGCTCCACAAGGCTGTCATTTCTGTACTGTCTCCTGCTCATCCTTCTAACCTGCCCTTTCACTGATGCTCTGCTCAAAACCGCCCTTCCCTAAATTTGCACATTTCCTCCCAGTTTCTTTTCGAAAAGAACAATGGCTACTTATAGACAGTTACTTCACGTCCCTCTCATCACAGTTCGCGGTCCCGCTTGGGACCGGTACAAGAAAATGTTACTCCACGTCCATTGTGTGACGGCGGAATCTCGTCCCAACCACATCTCCTGAACTGGGATTTCAGCATGATAAGCCATACCTCTCCCTGACCTCAGGAATTCTCTTGTTCTTGGTTCCTGTTTCGAGACAAGTGCCCATGAAGTCAGGCTCATCATGCAACATGCACACTCTCCATCTAGTGGCAGGAGTGCAAAGTTGCATTCTCCAGTACAATGCCAATGGCCTAAACAATACATCGCAGAGTGGGAAGAAGGCATAAAACCTCGAACTTTGCTGCTTAACACATGAAAGGCAAAGTTATTGAGAATCGAAATATTGAAAAACGGAAGGTTGGACCAAAAAGGGGGGGAAACAAAGGCAGGGAAAGTTCAGATGTTGTCACGAAACAAGGATGTGAAGTAACAGTCGTCACGATACCATCAATCACGCCCATGGGTAAACAGAAACAGGGACAGAACCGGGACAAGACCACGTGACCATGAACAATGTTATCACGAAATGAACGTAATCTCAGAATGAGGAAAGACGTGAAGTAACCACCATAGTCAATCTGTCATTCTATATGTTCCACGAAACAGAAGCTTCTCTTGTCCTACTGCAGGCTTTTATCAGCTTGTGTGGAAGCCCCAGCAAACACAATGGGATGATCTCTGGTCTCTGACTGGGCTTAACACACAAACAGGCAACAAATTCACAGGCTTTTCAAAACCACTTGCTTTAAAGTAAACGGGTCTGATAAGGCCAGTCTCTGAAGACAATGAGAAGGGAAGAAACTTCCCGGTGGGCCAAGCTGGAGGAGCATGGCAGAAAGTAAACATGCTGTGCGATCAGAAGTATTGGCTCAGACTTATTATCATTCATTTTGAAGGCACACATAGCTCTTGAATTAGCCACCAAGAACTTCAGCAGCAGCTGGAGCAGGCAAAAGGACAAAGGAGGGTCAGGGCAGCAGGAATCACTGCGTAATCCAGCTTGGCAATGAGGCTGATTCATTTCCTGAGCTGAATGATGAGAAAAAAGCAGAAATAGCTGTGGGTTGAAACCTAGGTACTTCCCCTACCTACTCCCAGAGTGTTCTTGGCAGAGTTCTGGAAAAGGAACAATAGAGAGAACTGCTTTTGCAGCAGCAACCAAGCACCCTCTGCAAGGCATGATCACCCTCCACAAACTAGACATCTCACTTCAAATTATTTTACAAACTATGGAAAGACAATGGACGGACAGAGAATTACTGGGTATTCATTACTTATTATCCTCCGAACATCTTAGCCTCCCTGTGGAAAAACTCTCTCTCTCTCTCTCTCTCTCTCTCTCTCTCTCTGTGTGTGTGTGTGTGTGTGTGTGTGTGTGCATGCACATGTGTGCGTGTGTATGTGCACCACGTGCCACTTTTCTTTCCATAAGGGATCCTAGGCCAACATGAAGAGGAAGTTTTTTGCCTGAATTCAGCATAGCTAGTCCGATTTACACTATCTAAGGATACGTTGTCACTGACAACTCTTACCCAAATGGAGTAAGTGAAATGTGTACAAAATTTGAGTTCCACGTGAGTAGCTGAATCAGCAGTTGAGATATTTCATTCTCCGGTACAGTACTATTGTACTTCAAACAATTAATCCAAATTGATTTGAGTTGGACAAGCAGCATGATTCCAGGAAACCACAAGGAAGGAACTGATAAATCCCTTTGGAGTCCTTTATGCCTGGAAAACCCTGGGAGGATCGCCATAAATTGGAATCAATTTGCCAACACATTTTTAATTAATGAAGCAAAATATATCTCAGAGGGCTTCCTATAGCTTACTATATAGTGAATGATCTAGAAATCCCTGGAGCAGCTGTCGCTGGAGGACCAATGTAAAAGTAGTGTAAAAAGTAAAAGTAAAACAGTGTAAAAGTAGAACATTTATTTTTATATTTATTTTTGAAGTGTTGTCCATGGAATTGTTGGACAAGTCAACAATCATCTTCCTGCAAAAGCTCACCACACTTGGCCCACTCCTCACATTTTCAGGCGTGTGGATGGTGGGAGTAAGCTGCTGCTGCTGCTGCTGCCATCCCAGGGTCTGAACATTCCATGGCAGCAAGTGTGTCAGTCCCGGTGCTGGAAATAGCATCTTCATCCCCTATATCAGATCTCAAGTGGAATTCTTTGCGCTTATAAATAGGGCAACCAATAAGGAGCCATCTGGATGCTTTATATTCAGTCTGGCAATATTCGTATTCAATACAATAGCAACCACAGCACTGGTTTCTCACAGTGCTCATGATGCTATACACCAGTGGTGGCCAAACTTTGGTCCTCCAGAAGTTTTGGACCAAAACTCCCACAGTCCTTTGTCATTGGCAATACAGGCTAGGAATTCTGGGAGTTGTGGTCCAAAACATCTAGAGGGACGAAGTTAGGCCACTACTGCTGTACACGCATCATAGCATTTATAGGGTTGCCAAGTATCTTCTGGCTGCGAGAGCTATTCCTTAAGAATAGACAGCTAGGTGTTTATCAATTTGGTGAGGAAAAGGAGATCTCTAGGCTTTTCTGTTCAAATAATGGAGTAAGAACAGTCTTAAGAGCTCTTTTTTTATTTAATCAGTCAATTAATTAATTGTCTCCCAAGACTAACAACTGATCCAATTCAGTATCCCTGCCTTCCAATGAAATTGTGACTTCCGGAGTTCATTCTCAAACATGGGAAATCCTCTTCCTAACAGTAAACTCCTCAACGTCAAATACAATTACCTCACTGGTTTTTAGGTCACATGAGACCCACCCAACCTCGTATATGTCAGCAATTTAGCTCAAAGGCAGAGATAAAGAAAATCCAATATGAGATGGAAACAGTTCTGAACCCTTGCCCCTCCCCCTGAGTAGAAACAGTGCCAACAACAAATGTGATCCTTTGCATTGGTTCAAAACCAAACATTTGACCAAGGCTTTCCTCCACATATTACTGTATGTCAATTACAAATAAATCTGACTTCTGGGGGGAGGAACCCTATTTTTTTTCAGATGACAACCCCGAGAATTACCCAGCCATTAAGACTGTTCTCTGCTGGTGGAAAACTCTGAGTGTTGTAATCCAAATAAATGACTTTTCCCAGGTCAGGATTCTACCAAGAAACCTCTACTTAACCATAGTTTCCCATACTGTAATTTGAAAGCAGAACTATTTCACAATAAGCTGAAATATTGAATCAGCTCAAAACAGAGACTTGTTCTGCAGTGGATTCTACAATGCTTCAGTTCAAATGAAATCAGATATTGTAGTTAGTTGGAGACTTCATGCCTGTTTGTTTGGTTTGTTTGCTTGTACCATGAAGAAAGAGACAAAGAACTACAAACATACTGTTTATCAGGTTATTAAGCTGCGGTATAGTTGTCTGAATGTTGCCTATGACTTGCCCTTTCTTAGCTTATGAGCTATCCAAGGGTAGTGTGTGTCTTTCAAGAATCAGATACATAAATGTCAGGTACAGAAACAAGCCCTGTTATCTTATAGAGTTCTCTAGATAGTGGTTTGCAAAATCAATGTAGAATCTAGAAATTTAAATCTAATCAATTCAGATTATTTATTAGACATCAGCTAGTCAGTACTGAGACCCTGTGAGGAAAGAGTAGTCCTTGGAAAAGTCCCTGGTGTTGGGAAAGATTGAAGGCAAAAGGAAAAGGGGACGGCAGAGAATGAAATGGTTGGACGGTGTCATCGGTGCAACCAACATGGGGATGACCAGACTCCGGGAGGCAGGGGAAGACAAAAGGGCCGGGTGTGCTCTGGTCCATGGGGTCACGAAGAGTCGGACATGACGGAACGACTGAACAACAACAACACCAGCAGCAACAACAAGAACCAGAAGAAGTCCTGCAGTTCTTGAGTCAGACATGACTGAATGACTGAACAACAACAAACCAAAGAAGTCCTGCAGTTCTTGTATCTACACATACGTACTCGTGTGCTACAATGGGTGAGGCTACCCTATGTTAAGACACTACTGTATTAGTTTTCACCAACAATCTTGCTAACTGGAAATATAAATCATGGGGAAATTGGTCTCCATACAGTACTTGTTTTATAATAATGTGGCTAGGACCAGCTTTGGCATCTATTTTGTGTGCTTTTCTTGCACAAAACATCCAGATTAGTAGCTGTTCCTACAGTCACTGAACCACAGTCAGAGAGCAGGGCTAGGTCTCTGGCTGTAACAAGAGGCATGCCTGACAGGAACTTTGGGTCCACATTCGCTCAGTGAACTGATAAAACCCAACCATTCCTGGCTGACGGCTGATGTCACCCGTCCCACTTAACTGGCAAAGCCAACTAGGGTCAAAGAATGTGAAATTCCAGTTAAGTCCTCACCATGAGAAATATCAAAATGCTTCTGAAATGTGGAGAAGATATTTCCCCCCCAGCTTGTGTCACAGATCCCTTCAATTGCCTTCTGACGTATCCCAAGACTACTGGCTGTACCCTGATAAAAGAATGGTGCAGGAGTAGAGACTTGTTCAGGACTGCTAGCTTTTCTCCTGGAAACATATTAAGGTCTAAGGGATTACAACTGTTTTCCCCCAGGCAAGACTCCTATGCCTTTCTTCAGCTACAGTCCAAGATCATAGGTTTTTCCAGATTCAAAAAAGTGCCACCTTCTCTATTTCCATTATTGCTATTGCCTGTTAGTTTTATAAAGCAGTCTTTTTTACATGCCTCCTCAGTTATGAACAGTACGGCGTCCCCAAAAAAGTTTAACCCCCAGTACATGTGTACATGACTGCAACCCCAAGAATATCCTATGCAACTATTTACACAACACGTTCTCTGCCACCCAAAGTGGTATTCAGGAATAACTGAAGCAAACTGGGAGCCCTTTGCCTGGGATTTTAGGCGTCGTGTAAAAGCAGCCTAAAACATAAAAAGACTAATGGCCATGGTGAACACTAACACAGTGTGCTATGTTTTGCATAGGGGAAAAAATGAAGAGTCAACCCTTATCACATTGTCAAGAAAACTTGTAAATTTCTGAGTTCAGTTCTGTGAAAGAAATCCAACAGCCTATTACAAAGGAAGCAAAAAGGAGTAGCAAAAGGCTGCAAATGGGTGTTTTATGGGGAAAAAAGGTCTCTACGTTCTTAGATTTTTCATCCAGGACGGTCTGTTTTACGGCAGGTGAACTAGTTGTTCCCATACCTAGGTGCCAAGCTGAACTTGACATCTCTGTTCATTGTACTGTATGCAACGAGGTGGGAGAAAGAAATACACAAAGCAGTTTCAACTACTTTGTTATTGTTAACATTCTACAAATTATCTTGGTACCAACCACAAGCAAGGGCATCCAGTAAAATGGCTTTCAAATTTGTTCCCATTCAAGTTTCCAGTTTGATAACATTCATTTGAAGTAAAAATTAGCAAGATATAGTTTCCCTTAAGAGACTAGCAGCACTATAAGTAATACTTTTTAAATAAACTTGGAAGGTGACAACTGGGGAAGCAGAGGGGACACCAAAGAAATTCCTCTTTGTGGGTGCTGTTTTTCCTAGAGCTACCCTTGCCTCCCAGGAAACAGAGGTAGATTTTAAATTATTTTTAAGGAAACACCTGGTAAAGAATACCAAGAGTGAGACAAGATGTTGCCCCAAAATAAAGTTTTAAAATAAGAGTTATAGTACAATCCCAATACATACTGCACTAGCTCACAAGCCCCCTAAAATCGAGTAATGCTTATTCCTAAATACTGTAGGTATACATCGTTATTTAGCATACGTCATGTAAGAAGTTGTAAAGAGAAAGAGAAAGGAGAGCCATGTGTTTCATCTTTTCTCTTTTTTATTTCATAACTCTGTGTGTGGTGTGTTGTTACAGTCATGACCGACTCTTCATGACTCCATGTCTATGGAGTTTTCTTGGCAGGATTACTGGAGTGGTTTGCCTCATGCCAAGTAGAGGAAACCTGTAGTTGTGCCCATGTATCGACAGGTGCTTTAAGATTAGCAATCTGACTGTCAGCATTTATTTCCATACAATCTCTTCTAAAATAATATATTATTTATATTTGCAATGTGTGTGTCTGTGTGTG
This sequence comes from Phrynocephalus versicolor, assembly GCA_023846285.1. NCBI lineage: Eukaryota > Metazoa > Chordata > Lepidosauria > Squamata > Agamidae > Phrynocephalus > Phrynocephalus versicolor. Next base: position 34,147,939 of record JAHTLZ010000010.1, read on the forward strand.
AGAGAGGGGGGGATGGGTAATTGCCCAAACCAGACTTGAGCATAATTAGTTTCAGACAGTGTTTTAAGCAGTACTAGGAGGTAAATAAGCTGCACTCTGGGTTATTCATGGCCAATTTAGATCTCTCTCTCTCTCTCTCTCCCTCTCTCCCCCCCCTCTCTCTCTCTCTCTCACACACACACACACACACACACAAAGTCCCCTATGTTATCTATGGGATTCCCCCAGCTCCCGGGAAGAAGCATGAAGGCTCAAGGAAGGGCAATCAGCAGAGACAGACTGCCCTGGTTGGGTAGTAGTGCAAAGGCTCTCAGTTATCTTTCACAAAAGCACCACAGGATACACCTTGTGAACAGTAACAGTAATTGCATAAATGGATTTAAATAGCATGTGCCCTGTCATACTTAAATTAGCATTTTGAGTTAAGCCTTACATCATTTTCCTGTACAGAAGACTTTACCAAATCCTATTGTAAGTGCCTAAAATCATTTTAAAAAAATAATTGAATGAATGGTTACAAATTTATATTTTACAGCTGTCCTGGGGAAAATTTTTATTGGATACATGTTTCATTTTTGCCAGTGATCAGGAACCCACTTTCTGATCCAGCAAAAGCCTCAGCCAGAATCACACTGATGTTATTGTTAAGGTTCACAAGGCACGAACTAGAGCACTGTACTTCAGCTCCAGACTGGGTAAATGGTACAAATGGCATGGAAAGTGAGAGCTTTCGCAGGGGCAGGGCCTGTGACAGCATGGGCCAATCCTGCCAGGCTGCCTTTCAGCTTACTTAGAATTCTCTCTACAGCTAGGTGAGAAATGTATTTTTCTAAGTACAGTACAGTACAGTGGTACCTTGTATAAAAGAATTAATTCGTTCCAAATGAAATTATGTTAAGCAAATTTTCCTTTATACAAATTCCCATAGGAATGCATTGAAAATGGAGTAATCCCATTTTTATGTTGTATGGATTTTCCCCATAGGTGACTATGTTAAGCAAATTTCTCCTATCTCCGGAATTTTTATGTTGTACAAATTTTATGTTATACAAGCTGTTTGTTATACAAGGGTCCACTGTATATTGTTACCAGCTGGCCCTGTTGTAGTACACAACATTTGAAGGTGGCTTAATCTTGAAGGGGCAATTTAGAGTCATTTGGTTCACAAAAGACTGATCTGGTGGTCTCCTTACATGAGTGGCAAGGACAAAATGAGCCCCTGTGCCCAAATTTACCACTACACTGCTGTATGTATGTTGACACAGTTCACTTGAGTCCAGCGGCCATAAGCGGAGTAAGCGGAGGCTCCAGGCAAGCGGCACGTTGAGAGGACCTGCCAGAAGCAGGGGAGTGGCGACACGACGAGACCCAACATAGCCGCCCGCCCTCCAGCCTTGCTGGGGACAACTGTCCGGAACCTCCCGTATTCCCTCCCACTATGCACAACGGGGGGTCCCTCCTCCCTACCGTCGCTCGCACAGGGGCCTCGCTCTCACCGATAGGCCTCAAGCCATCTCCTTGTGTGTGTATGTGTGTGTGGGGGGGTGCGGGTCATGGGAGCGAGGCTGCCGCTGGTAGTGGAGCGGAGGCCAGGCGTCCCAGAAGAAAAGGGGGGCGTGCCCAAATCAAGCAACCCCTTCTGTCACCTGTTGCAACTTGCAAGGGTGCTTTCCGGCGCCCCAGGCGGCGCGCTGCCACTTGCCGCCCTCCCCGCGTCAGGGAGGGGGGATTTCCGATTTGCCCATCAGGATTTCCCCGCCGGGGGCATCCCCGAGCGAACGCGTCCCAGTCCCTTGCGCCGGAGGAGGAGGAAGCGGCGGAGGCGTGGCCGGGCGCTCTGCTGGGGCTGAGGCGGCTGGACCGCGGGGCATGACCCAGCTGCTGCTGCTGCTGCTGCTGCTTCGGTCTTCCCTTCCTCTTCCCGCGCTCCCAGCTTGAGCGGAGTGCCTTTTCCCCACTCTGGTCAGCGAGAGGAGCTGCCTCCTCAGGATGGGGGCGAGATGAGCGGTCTCGTTCTTCCCTGCCGCTCGCGCGCCCCTCCGGCTTGCCGCCACACCCCCGCACCCCTTTCCCCCCTTCTATTGGCACCCTTGGGTCTCTCTCGTCTCCTCCAGGAGAAAAGCAGGCGGGCGGGCTTCGCGGACGAGGAGTCGCGCTGTTTTTCTCCTGAATGGGGGGGACGAAGGAGGTATTTGGCGAAGACGAACGTGGAGCGAACGAGGAAAGGGTTAAACATTCCTCACTCCCCGCCGGCCCTTTGGCTGGGCCAGAAGCCGCCCTCGTCGCCGGGGCAGCAGGAAGCGACGCCTTCGCCCGGCGCCCGGGGTAACGCCGGCGCTCCAGGAGGGCAATGTTGGTCACCGAACATTTCGGACGTGCCTTCGAAACCCTTCCGCTGTTCCAAGAATTATCCCGGGCCCGAAAGCCCTCCGGCTTCGGTTTTTTTCGCTACACCAGGTTGATGCCTAACTGCGAAAGCCGGTAGGAAGAAAGAAGCGGCATCCGCCTGGGGAGCAGCGAGGAAAGGATCCGACCTAAAAGTTTCTTCCAAGCGGAGCCCCCGCTCGAGACTGGAAGAATTACAACCCGATGCCCGTCGGGATCGACACGGCAGCCCCAGCCGCGGCAGATCCCTGGGGATCCAGGCGGATCCCTCCAGCCCACAAGGCTGCCAGGCGGGCGCCGTCGAGAGGACCGCCTGGCAGAAGGCGGCGACCCAAACCCACCCGCGGGCGAGCAGGCGGGCGCGCCAAGCAAGGGACTTACCCAGGAGGGCCAAGCGCCGGGCGGGCTTCATCTCCCTCGTCCTGGTCCGGCTCGATCACCCAGCCACCACCCAGCCCGTGCCCGAGGGAGAGCGCGAGTGAGCCGGCCAAGGGCGGCCTCTCCTCCTCCCACCAAGACCCGCCCAGTGGAGAGAGTAGGGGCCGGGCCGGGCCGGGCCGCCGAAAACGAGGGGGCGGCGGGGGCGGAGAGGGAAGGGGTGTCGCCAGCAACCACCACAGCCAGCTCAGGCTCGGGCCGAAGCTGCCTCCCTCGAGCCGTCTCGTTCAAATCGGACACCTTCGGGGGAGGAAGGCTAGGAGGGGAAACGGAGATCAGTCAGGGCCGTGAGAAACCAGGATCAAGTGAAACCGAACGTGGGTGTCCAATAGTCCCCGCGCTGAGTTTCTCTCCGTAGGAGCGGCCCTCGCGTGCCACACGCTGGGGGAAGGGGCTTCCGCTTGGTGAGACTGAAGCGAATTTTAAGAAATGCACATTTCATTCTAATACAGCACGACACGACGCAATGCAATGCAATGCAATGAAGTAAGCTCAGTCAGGAAAGAGCATTAGCTACAGTGTCTGTGAAGATTCTGTCATCCAAGTGAGTTTACCTGGAAGTTGAGCCATGGCAACTGGAATTCTTTCTCTTTAGAGATTGAAACGTTTCGCTCATCACGCTGAGCAGCAAAACGTTTTAATCTCTCAAGAAAAGAAGTCCAGTTGCCATGGCTCAACTTCCAGATTGGCTACTGTCTCAAAATCTCTGCCTCTGAAATTTCTGGTTTTTGTTCCATCCAGAATGGTTGGCAGGGTTGGCAGTGCAAAACCAGGGGGCGCTTTTAGGCAGAGGCGTTGAAGGGGTGCCAGCTTGAGGGGTTCAGGCAGGAAGGGCCTGGAAAATGTCTGCCATGCGATGAGAAATCATGGCCCTGGTATTCTGTCCCCAACACCAGATAAAAGCAGAAGCTGCTCAAGATATACTGCTGCCTGAAGTGCAGACAATGGAGGCACCCCTCCCACCTCAGGTACAAAAGCCAATGGAGCTGATGGCCCCACCCTGTAGTATTCATGAAGGGAGAGTATTCTCCATCACACCTGAAGGCAACAACGTGGCCCAGAGGAGCCCGGGTGTGCTGTGTGGCCTACAGGTCTCTCCTGGCTACATCCTCTCTGCATCAGGCAGGGCCTCACTCTCTGTAGCGGGAGGATTCAGGAATGTCCATGGGAATTTTTCTGCTACTGAGGGTTGGGGAGGCAGGGATGCTGCTTCATGGTCTTAGGTTAGCAACCCCTGTACATACGGCATGCATCACTACAACGTCATACCTGTGTGCCTTAACTAAGAGTGTCCTCCTGAAGATGTAGCCAAGGTTGGAGCCGAATAGGGCTGAGTAGAAAAGAGGTGGGTTTGTGTATAGTGCTGTAACTAGATTTCATTCCTAAGCTGGGGGCAACTGGAAAGAAAAGCCTGTGTTGCCTACTCTCCTCTCCGTTCCCTTCTTTTCCCCAGCTTTGAAAGACCAAGAAAAGACCAAGGAGGTTGTGGGGAATTGGTCTCCCAATTGATCAACTCAGGACAGGTGGTTGAATCCAGAGGGATGGCCAGGGCAGGGGGTGCACTATGAGAAGACACTGTGGTGTGTTTCCATTCACATGTCCCCCACCCACCCAATCTCCTGGTCAGGTCCAAGAGCAGCACAAGCAATTTCAGAGGCCAGGGGCTTAACAACTCAATTAACCAAAGTGAAGCAAATAATAGATTAGAATCAAAGATATTGGTCTTTTAAAGCACTGGTAACCTAGTATGTACCTCTAGGACTATAATGGCCATGACCTACACGACTTCTTGCTTTTTGTAAATCAGGAACAAGAGTCCCATGCCATGAATACACTCCATGGGTCCAGGTTGATCACATGGTAGATGACATGGCGTTCTTAAGCTTTCTTGCACATTTCCAAACTGCCGAAACAGGAAAAATACTCTTCTTCCTCTCTACCAAAGGTTGAAGGATTACACGAGGATTTATCAGCTGGATGTATCAGCTCTAAATAATGCTATATCCCGAAACAATTTCCCAAGTTTTTCAAAGTCTTCCCGTTCTTTCCACTGCCTTCCCCATTTATATTCCTTTTAATAGTCTGTGCTGTCAATCCTTGTTGTTAGAGCAAAGCATTTTAGCTTTCTACATTTTATTTGTTTTATGTTTCTTTGGTCTTTTTATTTATTTATTTATTTATTTATTTATTTATTTATTTATTTATTTAAACATTTCTATACCACCTGTCTTCAAGAAGAACTTTGGGTGGTTTACATCAATATAAAGAAACAGTACAGCAACATATGCAAGCTACCAGTAAAATAATACTCTCAAAAAAGCAAAACAAAACAAAACAAAAGCAACTAAAATATTTGTTTTCATTTGCTTTAGTGCTAGTAAATCTCTCCTTCCAGCTTGTGTCAAATTGCTGGCTTTCTCTCAGCTCAGGGAACATGACACAGGCATATAAAAATAGAAAAACCAAAGATAAACCAGGCAGGGATAGGAAGACCAGTTTCCCCTCCCCACTCTGGCAATGTGAGAGCTGAGTTGACACTAGTGGGACCCTTGCTGCTCACTCCAGACCTTGGGGCATTGGGGCTGTGTCTCCCAACATAGGCTGCTTTGACTCAGCAGGCAGATTAACAGGAACCACAGGTTTTATTGTTGTGATGAACAAGTCACAAAGTTCCTCAGCTCCAGTTCTTAGCTCTAGTTCTCAGCTCCCATCAGTCTTTCCTCTTGTGTCCTGGTTAGGGGCCCTGACCCCAAGGCTTCTGTAGTTCACAGCTAGGCTTGAGTTCCCACCAACAGTTGGGTCTTCCTGCTGAGTGGCCTGCATGCCCAAGTGGCAGCTGGCCCTCTTGCCACAGCCTCCCCACCCACTCCTGGGCCACTGCACCAGCCACTGGGGTTGGCAGCAATGCCTCCAGTGCCATTTTTGAGTTGGAGTCGGATTTCCCAGTGGCGGTGTGTCCATGTTGTCGTCCTGCTGGTCTTGCTGAGATGGGATGTGATTCCTGGCTCACCAGACCTTGACCTCAAGTAAAGGTTGTCCACCGCCCAGTCCAAGAGAGCTAAAGGATGAAAGTCTCACCTTCTTCCAGGGTGCAACAGATGGGCCATTGTCCTTCTCCTGCCTCTTGCTGGCCACCTGTTCCTTCTCCTCTGTTCCTTCCTCTCTGCAAGTAGCCACACCTGTGACCAACTCCTGGTCCACAGTTCCTCTGCCTTCTTATGCCTGTCCCTTGACATCCTTGCCTTTGGGCTGCCCTGCACCTGGTATATTGGGTTGAGGTGGGTGGCCCACCGGGGATGGTGGAGGCATCCCTCTTACTACTGGATAAGCTGGACAAAGTTGGGTGGGTTGGCAGCCTATAGCAATAATACTGTGGTGCTTTAGAAACTCAATAATAACTAGGGATGGGCGTGAAACGGAAAAATTGTGTTTTGTTTCATTCACCTGTGATTTGTTTCATTTCGTTAGAAATGATTTTTTAAAAAAAATCATACAAAATGAAACTGTAATGAACCAAATTTGGTGTTTCTAGGACCCAGGGGAGCTGTTTTAGAGTGAAATGAATTGGTTCATTTTAAATGAAAAAAGAGCTGTTTCATTTCGTTACATTTCTTTATTTTCATTGTTAAATTAACTCTTATATCTCCAGTTCTTTGCCATAATTAACCTTGCTAACAATCACCATAATAACAATTAATTCTTTACCCTTTGAGTTTAAAATAAGAAAAGGAGCATTACATACCAATGATTTTAAAGACATGAGGAAACTATTCTCTATATATAGTATATATTTGAGAAAGGCAAAGGTTTTCACCCCCGTTGAAGACTCACTGTATAATTGGAGCAATAATACAATAGGTAATAACAAGCAAGTAAATAATAATATAAATCAACATAATAAAGGAATAGTCCTGAGAGCGAAGGGACCACAAGATTACCTAAGTATGTGTAGTTTTAATTTTTCTCTTCTTTCTCATTTTCTTTTTCTTCTCTGTTAATGTAATTGTATTATATGTTGGATATGTTTTATTTATTGCAATTGCTATTAATAAATTTTCTTAAAAAATCAAATTTAAAAAACCTAATGAATTAAACCACTATCTAAATCTAAAATATTAAACTTTATGCAGAAAACTCATACAAGCATGTTCAAAAAAATATCAGAAGCATAATTAAACAAAACAAAACAAAATGATGTGATGGGCCTTAAAAAGAGACAAATACAAAGATTATGTAAAGCCTACACACTCTTATCGTAATGATGCACAAAAGACCACAAAGGACCCTCCTAAATGGCTTTATATTCCATGTTCAACATATGCAGGCATAGAGGGTAAGTCAGGTATTTCTGTAGGTCGGTCACGACTGTAACGACACAACACACACACAGGGAATTTCACAGAACTGACCAAGTTTCCCTTAGGGAAACGGGGTACGGTGGGGAAGGAGAGGCCTTGGGTAGAATCCCTGCTGTGTGTGTGTGTGTGTGTGTGTGTGTGTGTGTGTGTGTGTGTGTGTGTGTGTGTGTGTG
>JAHTLZ010000010.1:34155302-34165589 GCA_023846285.1 Phrynocephalus versicolor
GTGTGTGTGTGTGTGTGTGTGTGTGTGTGTGTGTGTGTGTGTGTGTGATTACTGGAGTGGTTTGCCAGTTCCTGTTCCAGGCGCCTACACCACCTGATATTCCCTGGTGGTCGCCCATCCAAGTACTAACCAGGCCTGACCCCGCTTAGCTTCCAAAATCAGGCGAGATTGGATGTGCTGAGGGCATCTAGGCAGCCAGAACCCCTGCTACAGAGGAGCAATAAAAGTGTTGCTTTCTTTCCCCATCCCAGCATGACAGTCTGTGCGGCTCTTGGGGATGTAGCCTGTGGGCAATACGAAGAGGGTGAGCTAGGAGTTTAATCTCCTACTTGACTGTGGTGCAATCTGTGTTTGCTCAGCACTTTCCCTCTCTATTGACTTTAGAGCAGAAGTATTAATAGAAGAAGAGATAGCACTGCAGTCTCTGTGCCACTACTGCTCTGTAGTAGGGGATTAATTAATGCCTCATCACTTCCCGAAATGTAGTACAGTTTTTTAACATGGTCTACAGAATTCTCAGAAGTGGGAGTAGAGTATTAACATGAAAGATGGAAAGGAGGATGTCTACCCAAAATGAGAAAGATAAAGCTTCCCTGTCTTAAAGGCATTAACCTTCTTTCTGGATTTTTCACAAGAGCAATGGTTGGGGCTGGCTCTACCATTAGGTCGGGCAGCAGATGAAAAGGTAACAAGCTGCTCATTCCATAGTTTGCCATTATTGGAATTCTCCTAATGATGTTTGTTGGATTTGGGGTTCATTTGGGGTACTATTCACTTTGATTTAAACCAACGATAATAGAAACAGACCTTAGGAACTGTTGCCAAGTTTTTGAATTTCTGGTAGCATTCTTTTTGCCATGCAGCAGAAATACAGCCACTCACAGAGGAGAATCGCTAAAAGGTCCCTCAAGCCCACCTCTTTCTCATTAATTGGCACTTAAAAATCTCAGTAATTAACTCTGAGACTCTTATAGGAGAAAGAATTTCAAAAAATCTTCAGTGGTATGAAATTAAAAACTTCTCTGTGTTGCTTTTTTTTACTGTACACATAATTGACAACGAATTGTACAGACCATCAGCAAATCATTTTTGTCATTCTGATCGGTTAAAAGTCACACCACATATGAACCTGTAGATGCATTGCAGGCTGGTTCAGGTACAGGCATCTACAAATCCATAACAGCCGGGTATTGGTGCCATGTAGCATCAATTGCAAATGTGTTCAGAGTCTGGTGTCACAGGCAGACATAACATGTTTACATATGAAGTCAGAGTACATTTGAACAAGCTTGTTTGTTTGTTGTTTCAGCATTTCAGCAACTTTGGAGTTCTTCCAAAAGAACCAGAAGGCATAACCAGAATCCAAACAGGTTTTCCTGAATCTAGAAAATATGCTCACAGAACCAGCAAGCCAGATGGACAGATGGTGCCTACAGATAATAGCAAATAAACTGGGAGGACATTCTTAGCTGGAGAAACTAGGGGTTCAAAGACAACGGACAATAGAACATCTCCAGTCTTCTTTCTGTGCATTCTTTTATTGTGGACTGCAAGGTTGATGCTCTACCATGACCACCAAAGACAAGCATGCATGCAAATAAGCAAATAAACAAAGCAGTCACTCTGAGCTTATGGCATGCTCTGTTAGAGAATGAAAAAATGGACCCAAGTAATAACAATTGTCCAAACACTGTTTTAAAAACAGGATACTGTATAAAGGGACTCAACAAAACAGCAACCTAGAATGCCACATTATACAAGTAAAACTACCAGTCCACAGTATAGTAGTTCCTTATATTTACATAACCTCTGTAGGTTCAGACAAGACTCTCTGTCAACTGAAGATGTCAATGGTTGAAACGGGGGTAATTTGCATGCATGAGCTGTGGTCTTCCTAGAAGGTAAATGAGAACTCCCTCAATGCATTTCTTTAAAAAGCAGCACTCCTACCCCACAAGACCTAATTTAATTAGAGAATAGCTTCCAAGTATAGCATCCTTCCCAGTACTACAGTGTCTTATCTGCACTTGGCAGATCATGGCTTTAGTGATTGCCTTTGGAGTGGGGGTCCAGCATGAAGAAGCATAACCTCAAAGAGAATTAGTGGAAACAGGGGCACTCGTAACCTGCGAGTAAGGAAGCAAGTTGTACTTGACAAATAAGCTAGTGGGAAAGAGATCACAGCAGAGGGCAAAGACTGATCTATGGACGAGTGGGGGGAAATGGAGGTCTGGAGCCTTCTTGGAAGGATAAAACCTCCTCCAGTCATTCCATTCCTCTCCTGACTGCTTTTCTTTCCCCTTTTCTTTTCTTTTCTTTTCTTTTCTTTTTTTTTTTTTGCTGCTGCTGCGGGACTAGCTTCCCAGAGGGACGATGATTCTCCACTCTCCAGTGTCGACCAGAATCCAGGAGCTCCGTATAAGGCATGAGGCTTTTTGTGATTTTTCTCATGAAAACAGGCAAGATTTCCTCAGAAGACCAAGTAGGTGTGAAATATATCTAACAGAGTCCAACCTGCCTCCCCCTTCCCACAACCCCTTATTTCTTAAATGAAAAAACAGCCCAGGACACGTCACAGTGAGTTCAATGACCTATTTCGAAATAGCACAAGCTGACTTGAGTGGCAAATATGTAGGAAGGGTAGGACAAACAAATTAATCAAGATCAATTCTTGGCTAAGAACTGAATCATTCTCCAAGAGCTTTCACGTCCGAATTCTTAATGGTATCTCTATGTCTTTTCTGGCTGCTCCTAAAAATATCACACACAGCTAATCATATTACATTCAATTTGCCCATTCTCCCTTCCTTTGAAGTATGTCTTGGTTTTTAAAAGCTACACCTCTGCTTTTAATAAAATTCTTTTACAGCAGTGTTTAAGCAATGCCAGACATTGTTTATTCCTTCCCAGGTTTTATACAGTAATCCTGGCAATTTTTAAACAGCAGTACCCATGCATTCCTGTGGGATTTTTCTTCCTCTCCCCCCCCCAACCCACAATCTTATAAACCATTCTTTAACATTATGTTTTAATTAGTGTCCTCATTTTTTCATCGTTCCATTTCTTTGGAATGTTAACTGTTAAGTACAGTGTTTAATCCCCTCCTTTAGAGTATTCCCTTACAACAAATGGTGGATTTGGGCCATTGTGGTATCTGTTTCCTAGAAATACAGCTATATTTACACTTTGGAACTGTTCTTGTTTCCCATTTAGGAATAAACCAATGACTGGCTCTCCAGACCCAGCTACAGGATGAAGCTATAATATATGGCTTTGAGAAAAATCTATCTATAGATTTCATACTGAGATGGGAAACCTAGGGCTTCTTCTTGATGGGTCACTTGGATCTTTACTTTTCACATTCTCTCTTGATAGACAGTCATGAGTTTTACTAGGCATTACATATTGATGGGGAATGGTCTGACGCTGAACAGCTTCTTTGCTTCAAGACCCTTGGATCAGCAGGTACGTGTGTTCCTTAAAATCTTTTGCTTTTATCCTCTTAGGACAACTCAATGGCCCCTTTTGTGAAAAAGCTCTGGTTTCCAGGTGCTGCTGTCGGGGTCCTCTTCCTCTGTCACCTCCCACACTCCTTGGGGCCTGCACTTCCTCCTGGATCCCTGTTTGTTTGCCGCCATCTTGTATTTCTTATCCAGGTTTACTTGTCTGATCATTAGTATGTGTATTCTTACAGTTTTATTATTTGTGGTGAACCACCCAGAGTTCCCCATGGGAAAATTGGGTTGTCTATGAATGTAAATAATAAATAATAAATAAATACATCCCCACCATGGCTGCCCTTCATTTTGGTCAATGCTAAAACCACCCTAGGGAGTTTGTAGATCTGGGAAAGGCCCAAGTGACTTTTCAGGATGAAAGCGCCAGGGCCCTTTCACACCGAAATAAAAAAGCGAGAGGGGGGATGGAGGGCAAGGAGTGGGAAGGAATCTGGACTGGGAAGAGAAAATAAATCAAAAGATCTGGGATGCTAAAAAAGAAAGCAAAACCCACCCTGTGCATACCTGTAGATACTGAGATAATCCTATTAAGATCTGGGCTGGATGAGAATTTAAAAGGCTAATTCAATTGTCCTTGAGAAATTAAAGTCCCTTTCAAGTGGTCCATTATCACTGAGATGGCTACTGTGTCCCAACTTCTTTAGAATTAAAATATAATATTAATCTCCATATGTGGAGGAGGAAGTGAGAATATGCTGATTAGAAGAATGGTGAGGTCAGCAGCATTCCAATCTTTGAGATTTCTTGGTCCAAATCTGCACTTGCACAGTAAAACCGAAGACTTTTGTGATACTGAGGTGACAGACATAAGGATCCAGACCAATGGATTGTGGAAATAGGCCAGGTGGAAATTTAGGTAGAATAATAGAACAGATGAGTTATAAAGGGGCCATAAGACCATTAAGTTCAACCTCCAACTCAATTCATGGATCCAAGTCAAAGCAGCTCTGCAAGATTGTTGTCTAAATTTCTCTTGAACGCCTCCAGCATTGAAGCTGTCACCAGCTCCCAAGGTCATTGGTGCCATTGTCATATTGCTCTAAGAGGCTTTTCCTGATTTTCAGCTTAAATTGGTATTTCCTGTAGCTTTAGTCCATTTATTACGTGTCCTGCTCCCTGGGATGATTGAGAACAGATTCTGCCCTTCCTCTCTATATAACTACCTTTCAAGTAAGTTGAAAGTGGGCCCTGAAGCTGTGTAAAACTTGGCTTACAAGATACTATAATAATGTAGAGCAAAGGGAAAAGGGAAAAAAATGCATCCAGTGGCTCGACTTTGCATCCTACATGGCTACTAAAAGGACTCATGTCCGTCATAGTGCTTGTGGTAGCCATCAGTCCACCAGGGTTCAGCTGGTGCGGTGAAAGTTGGCAATGTTGTCTGCTGGCACTCCTCCAAGACCTAGTGGCCACCCCAGCTTGGATGTGGTCCCAGTGATCATAGTCCCCAATTCCGGATGTGTGCGGAATTGGGCCTCTCTGAGTGTCTTTTGAAACCCAAATGGTCTGAGGTTGAAAGAGGGAAGAGAAGCTCCTTCTAGAATCAGGCACTCCCCCCCCCATTGGAAATAAGGTCTGCCACCACCACCCCACCTGGAGGAACCCCTTCTATATGTGTGCCACTGAACCTGTGGAAAATTGTCAGGAGGAAGTCAGAGTAGTGGACTGATCTCATGGGCCCAGGGCCCAGAAGTGTTTCTTAATTTATCCCCATGACTTAAAAAGGGGAACAGATAATTTGGATTGAACATGCTTTCTCAGACCACAGTATTGTTAAATGTGCCGGAAGGCAGTTTGGCTCCAGGGATCAGTGAGTTGTAATCCAAAAAAAGTAACCTCCCAAGCAGCAAAATGCATGAAATATGGCCAGCCCAGCTGAAGTGACAGCATGATGGGGAGGGGGAGGACAAGCTGTGAGGGAAGCAAGCCTCCTCTCTTTCTTGTTCTTCCCCATTTTCAGCAACCCCCAAGCTCCTCAATTTCCTCTGGGCTTAAAGAAATGCAAAACAGAATGCCATGCCATATAATGGGTTGTTGAAGCCTCAAGGCTTTCAACCCAGAGTGGGAGTCAATCCTCACACAAGGGGACAGGCCATTCTCCCTTTAAAAAAAAAAAAAAAAAACAAGAGTCACTATGATGACAAAACATTGCTAGGTTCTTCTAATTCCTCCGGAGCTGCCAGACTCTGTGTCTCAGGGACTGAGCCTCAGGAGACCTGGCAACTGTAAATATTGTGGCTTGGTATATAGGGGTGTGTGTGTGGTGGGGTGTGTGAGGGTCAGGAGGGGAGTTTTGGTTTCTCCTTCCCCTCAGAATGATGCATCATGACTCGTGCAAACACAATCACTACTTCCATGCGTAATTAGCCCTGACCGGACTCAACTCATCATTGCTTTTTTGTTCATGTGGACACAGCTCTCCCTTTCATGGGGAAAATTTTAAAGAAAGAAGCTGAGAGCACAGGAGGGACGAAGGCTGAGCCATTGGCCAAGTCATAGGTCAAGGGTCAGTTCAGTTCTTGAAGCATCACAAAAAAAAATGTTAGTAACCACTCTGTCCTCATTTGAGTACTGCTGTTTTTGTTTCCCTGTTACCTTCGGGTCTGTAGACCCAGCCAGCTGCGACCCTTTCTCTTGTTCTATATTGGATTGCATGTTTTGGAAATACTCTCCCGGCTGCTGTGCTGAGACCAGCAATTTCTAGGATGATTGGCATTCATTCAAAGTGCAGCCAAGTGCAGTCCTCAGACCAGCTGTTAGAGCACATTTAAAGGAACACTGGAAATAATAGCATCTACTCCACGGGGACTCAGAGCATTTGGTTTGCCCAAATGATTGGTTAACTTTTAGGTAATCATGAATGGCTGCCAGGGTGGCATGCCTGTGCTCATTACTGTTCATAGATGCCTTTGCTTGCAAGTGTTACGTGTGGTGGTGGTGGGGATGTCAGGGTCAATCACTTGACGTACCAGTCTTATTAGTCTAATGGCAAGGCCAGCCCTAAGAACAAGGCATGTTAACTCATCTCCATGGAGGGAGGAAAAAATCCTCATCAGAAAGTCCAAGAAGCAAAAAAAACAAAAAAAAAAAACAAAAAGGAATGGGGTGGGTAGGCTTAAAGTCATGAGTTGAGTCTCAGAAACTGTGTGTGTATGTGGGGGTGGGTGGGGGGTTGGAGTCAGGTCACCAGTGCAACCTAAGTCCAACTTGACAGCAAATCCCATGACTTGAGTCCCCATTCCCTGATTCTGACCCTCCCAGCCAAAGGAAAAGAGACACTGAAAAATAAATACAAGGCAGGTGAAAACAAAATAGTCTATATTATGTAAGTATTAGATCTTAGAACTCCTTTTCTCAACTAGAACCAAAAGTTTACGCAAGTTCATCTGCTGTATGACAGTGTCTTCTCTATCACTGTAAGTTATGGGGAAATGAAATGCTAAAGGCAGTTCTTCAAAAAATATACGTTATTTCCTGCTGATTCAAAATGGAGAAGTAATTGTTTTGTATACGTCAGTGGGAGTGGTGATGAAGTGAACATAAGAACATAAGAACATAAGAACATAAAAAGAGCCATGCTGGACCAGGCCAAAGGCCCATATAGTCCAGCTTCCTGTATCTCACAGTGGCCCCACCAGTGGAATCTGCCACCAAGTAATGACAAAGTAATCAATCTCTATGACATCTAAGAGGGCAAACCTAGGATCTGAGATTTACCAGTGCCTGTCATGTTAAGGTTGGCCTGCATGCCTCCAGACACAGAGCACTATCTTAAAACCATGTCATGTGTTATCTTACTAACACAGGGAGACAGTTGACTGTTGTCTCTATCAACGTGGTTAAGCCCACCATTATCTCTCTTGAAGGGCCAGCCCTATCATTAGGCCCTAATGACCAGACAGAGTAAGGTGACCTATTCAGGGAGATGGTTTTGGATACATGAAAGGATAGCACATTGTTTTATTGTTTCTGGGTTTATGATTACAGTACTGCTATATTGCTGCTCTCAGGGAGAGATGTTTCTGGGATTTTCTGTCTCAGGTGTCAAATTAAGGGCTCATTGGCAGTGGGGTAGTGCGGGCTAGAGTTGATAAAGGCCAGGTAGAGATTCAGGATGCTATGTAGAGCAGGCATGTCCAAACTTCAGCCCTCCAGATGTTTTGGACTGCAACTCCCAAAGTCCTTTGCCATTGGAAATACAGGCTTGGAATTCTGGGAGTTGTGGTCCAAAACATCAGGAGGGCCGAAGTTTGGACATGCCTGATGTAGAGCAATGTTTGCATCCCCATTGCATATGGACTCGTGACAAGATACCTAGCTGTGGCTCTTTCCATTGACCATTTGGAAAGAAATGGACTCATGACCAGAGAGCCAGCTGTGGCTCTTTCCAGTGACCATTTGGAGGAGAGCTTCCCTAGCTTAATAGATGTGTTTCGTAGAATTTTTTTTGTGGCTGACTGATAGGCACACACAACAAGATCCATTTCTCAGGGCTTCCACTTGCTGCTACTTCCCAAGTGCTTTGATCCTCCCCCTATCTCTCCGATCTGATCTTATCCATCCCTTGAGAGTATCAGCAAGCAGAAAACAAGTAACCCCCGTGTTGCACTAACTCCATTTCCCTGTTGCACTTTTCAACAATTAATGTGAGACTGAATAGTAGATGACTTCCTCCCCACACCCCCTTTGAGGCACATTCCCCACTGCTGAAAATCTATTTCGTGCCCTAAGAGATCCAGAATGGCCAGGTGATTCTTGCCTTTCATCCTGCAAGGTGGTTGGTCAGGGGATAGTGGAAGAACGAAAGGTATATTATAGTGGTACCTTGTATAAAGGAATTAATTCATTCTAAATGAAATTCTGTTAAGCAAATTTTCCTTTACACAAATTTCCCCTAGGAATGCTTTGAAAACAGAGTAATCCCTTATCATGACCATTTTTATGTTGTACAGATTCGCCCCATAGACGGTTCTGTTAATCAAATTTCGCCTATCTCCGGAAGTTTTTATGTTGTACAGATTTTATGTTATACAAACCATACTTCTAATGCTGTATTAGCACTAATTCGTCTCTTCAAAGCCGCTGCACGGTGATGAGCATCTGACCGAGACACGGTAGACAGGCGTGGCCGCAGTGCTGTCTGTGGCGTCGATGTTGTGTTGTGCCTGGAGCGATGTCTGCCATCCTCCCTCCTGTGCCCCTTTGTGACGGCAGAGGCACAATCCCTGCTGCGACCTTTTCCTCCGCACTTCCTCTCTCGTTAGACAGATGGGAGCCAAAAGCACAAACAAGCAAGGCTCGATGGGAATGTGTGGGTGACTTCAGCTCATTTTCAACATACAATAAAGACTTAAAAAACAAATATTTTTGAAAAATGAATCTGTGTCGTCTATTTATAATCCCACTTCCCATGGAGAGGCTGCGTGGCCTCTGGCCTAACAGATGCGGGAAAGCTGCAGAGTGAAGTGGGTTGGGGAGGACAAATGGGCAGGGACATCCCAGTAGGAGAGCTTGTGTTTCTTGAAATCAGCTTGATGGAATCAACAGATCCGGGAGCACTTAGGCTTGGAACACCCTGGGGTGCAGAAGAATCAAGAGACAAAAACGATCAAGGAACCAGCTTGGGCCAACTGCTATTAAGCAGGAACATCTGACAGATGTTTGAGGAAAGTCAGTCACCCGCTTGATGTTGTGCCCAGTGCCTAAGTTACCCCTTCTCTTGGGGACAGCTCTTTTTTTCTCACTTCTGCCTCATAACAGGTGTTGCTCAGTAAAGTCTCTCCCCCATTCACAACTCAATTTAATTGCATTAAATATTTCTTTGCCTGTTTTTCAGGGGCCACTTGAAGAAGGTAAGGGACATTTAGCAGGGGACTTTCAACAGCAAAAGGATACGGAGCCAGTCTGGGCAAAATAGGTGAGCCAGCAGTAGCACTTGGGTCTCCTCTTCCCCAGCTCTCTTCTGAGGCAAGAGCAAAGTGGGGAGATCCGATCAGCTGGGAGATCTGGCGGTAGATAAGCAAGTGGTGAAGCTCTGGCTGGCTCCAGAGGGGGAACAAAGAGTTAAATGCGAAGCAAGGTCCTGGGGATAGAATTAATGGTGTTAATGAGACCTCCTTAATGCATCTATCATGGGGATCTTCTGTCACATGACTACATTGTTTGAAAAACTGGGTTTAATTATTACTCTCTTATTTCTGCTGTGTGATATAGCCCTTGGAGTACAATGTGTGTATATTTGTGTTTTCTGTTGTATGTATGACCTTGAGTACTTTTGTGTAGGCTGTTGCATTAATTGCCTGCTAATAGGGGAAACAAAGAGGGTGCTTATAACCAGTGTGCTGGAACCATAAATAATAATTTATTGTCATTGTGTATATACACAGTATACACATACAACAGAATTCAGACACCCAGAGACCAGATTCAACACACACACACACAAATCTCCAAACGCTCTCACACACATTAAAAACAAAAACAAAAAACCCTTCAACACACACACATAAAAATCCCTGAACACTCCCCCACCCACCCACCCCCTAAAAACACAAGCATCTACACAACAGGCTAAGTAATCCTGTCCAAGTGCTCACTACTGGTGGTTCTTGAGTTCATCCTTCTATTTGGAGTATATATAAAAAGGAGAACTACCCCTGACTGTGTCCAGAGAGCTGCTCCTTGTTGCAGATTACCATAACATGTTGCCACACAATTAGACCCACTCTAACGCTGACCTTGTGAGTGTGTGTTTGACATTGTGTTCAAT
>JAHTLZ010000010.1:34165599-34180762 GCA_023846285.1 Phrynocephalus versicolor
TCTTACATGTGATGCAACTGATCAAGGTATTGCAGATCTTGAACTTGATTTTAAAAATCAACAATAACAGCTTCCAAAATGCCTGGCTAAATTTCTGGGGCCTGTTGCCTTAGAAGTACCTTTTCAATTTTATTGCAGAAAATTGACTGGGTTTGAAGAAATTATAGATAGAAGTAAGACAGAGAATAAATAACATAGAAAAGATATAGTAAGTGAGATATTTAAATTATTAATACACGAGGATTATAAAGAAAAGTTAAAAGAGATATGGCAGTAATATACTGTATTAATAAAGAAATAAAAGACGAAGAATTCGGGGAAATATGGAATAAAAGAATAGTGAAAAATATGTCAGTGAGAGTAAAAGAAAACTGTTATAAAGTACTGTATATTGGAGATGGTATATAACACCTGTGAAGTTAGCTATAATAAATAAAGAAATATCTCCAATATGCTGGAGGTGTATAAAAGAAAAAAGGGACATCTTTGCACATGTGGTGGCTGTGTGAGGTAAGAAAAATGGAATGAACATTGGTTTTTAAATAAATGCTGTATAAGAAATATTAGGGGAAAGGATTCCAATGTCCCCACAAATTGTATTGTTAAATATGGTTGTGCATACACAATTGAAGAAAGAGGAGGTGGACTTGGTAGCTATAAAGATAATGACAAAGACGGCAAGGCTGATTTTTGCAAAGCATTGGAAATTTAACAACTGAATAATATTGGAGGAATGGTATAGGGCTTATGGAATATAACCATTAATGATAAATTGATTTGTGAAATTAAAATTAGGAAAGGTTTGAGAAAGTATAATGATTTCAATGGAATATAGGATAAACTCCCTGAGGACAGTTGTGCAGGCCCTCGTGATATCGAGGATCGACTACTGCAATGCCCTCTACGTGGGGTTGCCCTTGCCCTTGTCCAGAGGCTCCTACGGGTGCAGAATGCGGCGGCCAGACTGGTTGTGGGTGCTCGTAGATTTGAGCACATCACTCCAGTTTGGCTCGCCTGCATTGGCTACCCGTTGTCCACCGGATAAGGTTCAAGGTCCTGGTTTTGACTTTCAAAGCCCTTCATGGGTTGGGACCAGAGTACCTGTCGGAGGGTATCTCTCAGAGGTCGACTGGGACCAGACCCACGAGAATGGCGCAGGCGCGCTCACTTAGGGTGGCCACACCCAGAGAGGCGCGGAAGTCGCTCACGCGTAACCGTGCCTTCTCTGTGGTGGGCCCTACTCTGTGGAATCAGCTACCTTGTGAGCTGCGCCTTGCAGCATCCCTGCCCACCTTTAAAAAAGCCTTGAAAACCCATCTCTTCAAGGAGGCATATGGCGACCTTTTTGTTTAATTTTTGTTTAATTTTCCTTTTTTCCCCCCTTTTCCCTGTGCCGCCCATGCCATTCCCAGCGGAGAGTATTGTACCCTCCTATTTTTACTGGTGCCTCTGATTTTTATGCTCGTTTGCTGTTGTTTTGTTCTTTTATAAGTGTACACCGCCCCGAGTTCTGTCTCGGAAGATGGGGCGGTATATAAATATAATAATAAATAATAAATAATAATAAATATATGTATTTCAAAAAGGTAAAGGGCAAACACCCAGAGAAGATTCAATCTGTTTCTGGAGGGAAATGGGTTGGTCAATATGTTAAGAGTTGCACGTTTGGTTAAGTCCCGAGTAGGAGGTGGGTTGCATGAGGCTGGTCCTGTGGTGTTTGTTTGAGTTTTGATTAATGTTTTTCTCTTTCTTTTTGTTTAAATGTTGTTTTACATTTTGTATTGTACAGTATTTTTAAAATTAAATGAAAATTAAAAAGAAGAAGTAGCTTTTCCAGATTTTGACTGTAGTGTTATATCTCTTCAGGAAGGAAACAGAAAATGTTCTAGGCCTCTTTAAACAGAGATGCACAGCGATAAGTGGACAAGATAACCAGGTACCTTCAACTCAGTTGTAAGGACAAGCCAAAAGGAATGATGGCAGAGGAGGAGGGGGAGAAACAATTAAAAAAAATAGAAATGTTACCCTTCCCTCATTTGGACATAGGAGACCCCATGCAGATTGCAAGGATTTAAGACCTCATCCCACTTTCATCTTCCAACTCAATTTATCTTGTATAATGTCTTGCTAACCAAGATGGCAATAATCTCAAAAACTGCCTTGCTTTTTTGTACTGTTTTGTTTGGCTTAATAAAGGTGTCATTTTGTTGTGGACATCATAGCCTACTCTATTGGACTTTCTCTGCCTTTCCCCTCATCCCAGCAAGAGTGTCTCTGTATATTTTGAATGAAAGCAACAGCAGTGTTGAGTTGACCCTCTGAAAGTACAAGGGATATTAAAGGTCAATGAAAACATCTGTTCCTGGGTGCACAACTAAGGCCTGAGCAGGTTGTTGAGATCTGGAAAAGCTTAATTCAAGCTCCTGACTCTCCAAAGTGGTCCAAGTTTCTCGTCATTCAAGGGCCTGCTGATTTAACAGAGAAGAGTTCCTCATTCTCAGGCCAATAAAGAGCCAAATTGTACTAAACTAATTAAAAATAACTTCCAAGTCCACCTCCCGCATTTCAAACACCATCTGTCTTGATGATGTTTAAATGTTTTCTGCCAACAATGCAACACATGGCACCTGTCTATTTTTAAACAACATGAAAAATCATGGTGCTAATTTAAGAAAGAAGTTCTGGAACTGGAAAAGGTGCAGAAGAGAGCGACTAAAATGATTACCGGGCTGGAGCACCTCCCTTATGAAGAAAGGCTAAAACATTTGGGCCTCTTTAGTCTGGAAAAAAGGCGCTTGAGGGGGGATATGATTGAGACGTACAAAATAATGCAGGGTATGAGTAAAGTGGATAGAGGGAAGCTCTTCTCTCTCTCCCAAAATACCAGAACTAGGGGACATACACTCAAATTGAGGGCTGGGAGAGTAAGAACAGACAAAAGAAAATATTTTTTCACCCAGCGCGTTGTAAGTCTATGGAACTCCCTGCCACAGGATGTGGTGATGGCATCTGGCCTGGATGCCTTCAAAAGGGGATTGGACAGATTCCTGGAGGAAAAGTCCATCACAGGTTACAAACCATGATGGAGATGTGGAGTCTCCAGGCTTTAAACCGGGTTACTTCAAGGGCCAGATGCAGGGGAGTGGTATCAGGAGACAGATATCTAGTCTCATGCACTCCCAAACGCACCTGGTGGGGCCGCTGTGAGATACAGGAAGCTGGACTAGATGGGCCTTTGGCCTGATCCAGCATGGCTCTTCTTATGTTCTTATGTTCTTATGTTTCTTCCAGTGCAGAAGTCACAGAGAAAATATGATCAGGACACTGTTTGCGTTCTTCATTTCATTTGTAATTTCATGGCCCCATGTTGTTTTCCATTCTAGAGGAGGTAACTGATCTTTATCGTACGTTCCGAAGGTTGAAAGGAATTACGTGTCTGAGCGCATTTGCGTGTGTATTTTTAATCTTACATTTTTCTCAAGAGGAACAAATCCTGTGGTTGAATCCTGGTTGCTTCACTCCCTTGATATTTCCTTACAAGGAGTCATGGAAAGGGGAATATGTTGAAAGGCAGGAATAATACTAAACAGCACTAATCCAATATTTACCTGAGCATGGCCAGAATCCTATTATTCATGCACATTGGGATAAGCAAAATGGTGTAAATCATGGCATTGAATTGCTATTTCACATCCAGTACTAGAAGCTTAAAATTTCTGGAAATTTTGAAGTCATGGAAAAAACACTTTGACAAAAAATGAAAAAAAAACTGTGGGGGGGCAATCCCCCCTCCTGTTCCTCCCCCACAAAGTTGGCTGAGAGTTCAGATAAATTTCCTTCATGCTGTGTTTTAGAAGCCCTAAAACAACTCTGGAATGCTGGTTCCTGCTCCAAGAAAACCATGTAACCTATGCCTTTTGTTCTAATATGGCCAATTCCGCTGTTCCAAAAACACTCCGATCACTAATCTTCATTTTCTCTAAATCTCCTGTCCCTCCATCTCTCTGCATTTTGTTTCCAAGAGGAATTTCCTCCCTGATTTTTTTTCAATGTCCCTGGGCTGCTGAGCTCAATGAGTGATGATGTTATCTATGGCAGAGTTGGGCTCTACCCAACATAAGAGACCAGCTTTCTTTCCATTACCCTTTTTTTCTATTACCGTGTGATGGATATGCTCACCTTCATTGTATCCCTGGGCTTCATTAAAATTCTCCGCCATACTGAGAACAATGGCTCTTGCTTTATCACAAGTCAGCAGGGAGCAGCATGGCGGCCACATCTCCAACTGCACCAAGATTTAGAATATGAACAGCTTAGTCAGCAGGAATGCTCTCTAATGTTACAGAGAAGCTAAGGTGAGGGTGGGGGCTCTAGGGTGGAGTTTCATGTGGTTTTAAAAGCCTATAAACACATAGGCAGGAAGTGTGTGTGTGTATGTATGTGTGTCCTTGACTTGGATCTGGGCCACAGTACTAGGGAAAAATCCTTGAACTGCTGCCATTTGTAGAACAGCTTGACTCAGTATACAGTTTTGGTTTCATTGTCCTTTTTCACCTGCCCCACCAAACACACACACAACCCACCCCACCCCCCTTGACTGAAATAACTGGATGCTGCATCTTGATATGGGCAACAAATCTGTTTAGAGACAACCAAGTGGCATGTTAAAATACACAAAATGCAACACCTGAAACCAAGTGCCCGGTGCCAGGAACCTATAGAGTGAAAGCCGACTGCCCCTCACCCCTCAAAAAAAGAAGCCACTGAACCATTAAACAGGGTGTGTACAAGCTGCAACATCCCTTTAGGCACATTTCATTGGAAGCCACCTCTTAAGAACACCTTGGAACTTAAGTGTGTAAAGACACCTAGGAAGAAACTATTTATTCCAGGAAAGATGTCAAGCCCCAGTAAAATGGTGGTGGGGAGGGCATGCTTACAAGGTTTCTTTAAGAATTAAGGATTGCTTTCTGCCTTGTAGAGGACTATTGGCTGTGTTCCAGCTTACTGTAGTTGACTACTCTGACTGGCAATGGTTTTCTAGGGCCTCAGATGAGCTGCTTTTTCCTGGCTTCATCTGGAAATGCTGGGCATGTAGTTTACAACTACCAGTATCTGCTACAGTGGTTCCCAACCTGGGAGTCAGGACTCCTTTGGGGGTCAAACAAGCATTTCACAGGGGTCACCATGAGTCAGTGAAGAAAAAGGCACAAAGGCTTATGTCTGGAGGGGGAGGGGGAGGAAAGAGTGAGTTACAGCTGGATAGGTTGGAGGGGATGTCAGTCAATGGCACCAGAGATTGGTCGAGGGTGCCTGTATAGTGTAGAGGGAAGTTCTCTATGGCACCTGTGGCAGTGGCCTGCCAAAGGGGGCTTGTGGCCTCTTCCAAGCAGGGCAAGGGGTCACCACAACATGAGGAACTGTATTAAAGGGTCGGGCCATTAGGAAGGTTGAGAACCACTGATCTACTACCATGGTGGCTTGGTCTTCCATTTTCCCTCTTTTCTCCCAAGGGTCAGCAAGACTCTAAAATACTTCCAACAAGCTTTGACTTCTCTGCTCCATCTGGGGGTGTAGGCTATAAACCAACAAAAACTGTTGTGAATTTGGCTTTAAGGTATGACTGGACTCAGCTGCTTTCTCCCAATCCCAGCTCTTTCAAAGCCTTCAATATTTATGAGGGCAAAGCAAACAAAATCAGATCCGTGGTTGCCAAGTGAGTCATAAAAAGCCATCCAGGCCATTTTGATTTTGTTTTAATTTGGTGCTGCTGCTGGAGAAGCAAACACAAATAAATGTTGCTCTATATCCTGTTCAGCCGTTAAATGATAGTATTGTTTAAAAGCATATTCATTTTAAATACAGTTTCATGTTGGGATGTTTGTCCCAGCAGTGTCAAAAGAACTGAACCCCAAAGAGCTAGAAAAAATTACCTTTCAGGGCTACAACTAGAAAATGTATGTGTGTGTAAAAGTATATATATGGACTCCAAGGTGAAGCACTTGTAGGTGACCCCTCAGAATGCTGGCATGATTCCCAATGATAGCTTCAAAAGAAAGTTATCCGGCTCTTCAGACATTGTGCATTTTCTCCATTTTCTTTATCCTTTTGTACACTATAGCCACAAAGAAACATTCGCAACCACCAGCAGTTCCAAGAAATCATATTTTCTTTATTGTTTTAATTTTTTTTGTAACTCAACAAGTTTCCATTTTTTTTAAATATTTTTAAAATTTTCATTATTATATATTTTTTTCTGTTTAATGCACTCGACCCAAAATTGGTTTGGCATGTTGAAAGGAAGGGGAGGGAACTGAAAGATAAGAGAAACAGAAAGGGCAAATGACAAGATTGGACAAAAGCAGTGGTGTGGAGATAGGAAATGGATCAGCACCAACTTGTAGAAGGGGACATTGAGGGAACAAAGCAGGGGAGAATGAATCACAAACCTTCCCAGCAGGCCCTGTGCTCTTGGGCACAGGCCTCCATACTGCCACTCAAAAGGCACAGCTTCTCTGATAAACCTATAGGGACATGACGGTGGAAACCAGGGTGAGCCAAGGGGTGGGGTGGTTTCAAAGAGCTTCCTGTGGCAGGAGCAGGCAACTAGCTCGAGTCTGTGGAAAGATGGCTGTTGCTTCCTGTTCCGTCAGCAGGCATTCCTTCCTCTTTTGCATCCATTTCTGCTTCCAGGGCAGGCACCCCTGGCAATACTATGCCTAACTTGACGGTTCCCATGCCTTCACTGCAACCAGGGCTACCCCAAGCAATTTAGCTAGTTGAGGTGAAGAACAAGATGGTGCTCCATCTCTGTTTCACAGGGAAAAGCCAACTGGATTGGCTGATGAATCATCATTAGCAAATGGGTACATCTTTCACTGTGCCAGAGGCAGCAGTCTGGTCACCAGGCCAGCTATCTCAATCAACAAAGATCAAAAGTCAGGGGTTCATGAAGCACAGTCATGAACTGCTGCTGCCCTGCCCCCCCCCCCCAGCATCTGCTTCCTGAGGGAACCACTTAACCAATGATTGGGTCCACCACCTGAAGATCTTACTCCACATATCTTGTTTTATATTCTTAACAGCAGGAGGGAAACAGTTGAGAGTAGAAGGCCAGATCTGTACCAGTTGAAGGACTGCTGCTGTAAGGGGTCCAGTGAAGCAGCAGTAGGCTCCCCTTCAAGAGATGGAGGAGGCATCATTGGTTGGAGCATACCCCTTGCTCATGGCAGTTTAGGAACTCTATTTAATAGAGTCGCTGGTTGTTGGTTCAGCCTTCGTAACTGTTCTTTCACAAACTTTGCAAAAGCACTTCTCTTCCCTTGATTTGGGGATTTTGGAGGCAGCCTGTGAGTTCGGGGAAGAGAAGGAAGCACATTTCATTCCTATGTGGGAATAGGGCATTGACGCCACTGCTTCCAACGGTTAAGCTCAGGGTGGCTTTTAGAACAGCAGATTCAGAGTTCTAAAGCTGCCATAGAGGTAGTGCTGTCCTGAACTAGCTTATGCATAACTGACCCTCACGTCAGTTTGTAGGCAGCCAATTATGGAGGTCAGAGATGGCCTAGATGAGCAGAGCGCAGAGCAAGTGGTAAAGAAGCATGTGGGCAGAAATCCCCCAGCTCTATGGAGAAGAATGGGAACAAAGGGCCAGATTTTTGCCCTAGTTGTCGTCCCACATTCTGTGCACTCGTCTGGCTTGAAGATTAGCAGGGAATAAATTTAGGCTAACTTGCCAGTCTGGTTTTATGGCACCAAGGCAGTAATGGTGGTGGATTTCTCTGAAGAAGCTGGAAGGAATATGTTAACTAAAGTGAACTGAGCTCATGGGTTTGCATAATAAGTCATAGGTGAAAGGGTAAGAAGAAAAAGAAAAAGAACAGGAGTACAGAGGCTTCGGCTTAATGGACTGTAAGGAAAAGAGCTGGCTGTACCCAGAGGTGTTAACAAGAATAGAGCTGTTGAATGGTTAGGCTAGTGGGATCTCTCATTATTGGGGACTCGTACTCTCTTTCTGGCTATAAAAAGAGTGCAGTAGCTGATGTTTCCTGAAGACCCACAAATGAAAAGAGCTGTCAAGGCCCAGGGGATATCCCCTTCATCCTAATTGCAAATTCTCTGCTAAGATAGAGTAGGAGTCAATCGATTTGCATAAGGCCTAGATAAAATCCATCGCCTACTCATTGCACCTCAAAATGTCACATATGTTGGAATGAAGCAATTCAAGCTGATCCAAGGAAAAACCCTAAGAAGCAAACCTCTAGTCTATATTAAGTGGGACACTTCCTTCAGAGCTGAATTTGAGATGTCTGTTATTAACAGTGCTGTATATATCAGGAGAAGTCATATTCACTGACTGAAACTGAAATCCTGTTAACAATATAAAACAACAGAGAAAAAATATTATGGAATCAATGTGGAAAGTGCAATACCAGCTTTCCTGTGAGGGCTGGTGGGCAGTCCCCCCCCCCTTAAAACAGCACATTCAATGTTTAGGAAAGGGATTAAAGGTAAAATAGCAAATTACAAAATGCCATTATATAAATCTATTGTTTATCGTTTGAGAACATGATATGCAATTCCAGACGGCCAAATCCCATCCCCAGCATGGCATAAAAGTGGTCAAAAAGAACAGCTAAAATCACCCGAGGCTGGGCATTATTCCTACCCCCCCAAAAGGGGGGGGAATCTATAACAAGGGCTGAAGGAGAAAATTTGAAAAATTGTGGCATGTAGAATAAAGAGTAGAAGCCAGCATTGCAAAATAATTACAAACCTGGAAAATGTATTTTGTAGGGTTCCCCCTCCCAGTAATACTGGATATATCTCTCCTATCCTAGCATTAACCAAGACCAGACCAGACCGCTGTAGTTTCTGCAGGACTTCACACCATCTTGGAGATAGTGAGTTTTCTCACTCATACAGGCAGTAGAAAGAGATGTGTGCAATCTCCTTCCTTTCTATATGCACATGCAAGAGAATGTTCCCCTGCTTAACCTAACCCTCTCTTCTAGCATGTCATATACCAGTGGTGGCGAACCTTCGGCACTCCAAATGTTTTGGACCACAACTCCCACAACCCTTTGCCATTGGCAATACAAGCTTGGAATCCTGGGAGTTGTGGTCCAAAACATCTGGAGTGCCAAAGGTTTGCCACCACTGTCATATACAGACTCTTCTTGGCCTCTGCCTTCAGTCTAAATTAACATACCAAGCGGGGGGGGGGGGGGGGAGGGAGGGAGGGAGGGAGGGGGGGAGAGAGAGGGAGAATGTGTGTGCATGTTCAGACTTAGATGTCAATATCTGCATTAAGGTACATCATAAAAAATAACTAGAGAAGGGAAAAGGCTACAATCAGCAAAAACCCACCTTTTATTAATATGGATGCAGCCTATCACTACCCCAATGCTGAAAGCATCTAGGTTGACCCAAAAGTCTGGACCCTGCGGTTAATCCTACAAAACCCAGCTTACTTTCCTCAGTGTTCTCATGCCTGAACAGAATGTGCTGTAATATTGGTATCGCCTGTTCAACTGGTTGATTTCCCCCTTTCGGTTGATGCCAGAATCTCAAAGGCAGTGTAGATGGCCCACAGCTAACACTGAGCTGGAAAGAGCAAAGCCTTATGTTTGGGCTCCTATAGATGCTCAGTCTTTCCATCTTCATTCCTGATAGCATGGAGAATGAGGGCAGATATGTCTTTGGTATGTTTTGTTTTTTAGCATGAGGTTTCCAAATCGAGGTACCTCTTGATATGAAGCCAAGGATGTTCCTGGACTCAGGTCTTTCCTTGGGCTAATGCAGCAAATGCAAGTGGGGATGAATAAGGCCATTTGGTATTGGGCAAAGATTGATTAGAACCACAGGCAAAATGGGGTGTGACTGTGTTTTTACATGTACAAGGGATCCACCTAAGAAAGTGAACAAATTAGATCTGGATCAAGATCAGAGGAGCAGCAAGAAGGCAATTGGACATGCAGATGTTTTTCAGGAGTTACCCAAGTTACCTCTCCAACTTCTATCCAAGGAGATCATCCCAGTAAGAAATTTAAATTAAGCCATGTAAAGATCCCCCTTCACAGTCTACTTTCTGTTTTGGAAGTAGGACCCAGAAAGGGGAGGAACCCAAAAACATTTCTGCAGCATTTAGAATGCTAACATTTTGGTCCCTCCATACAGAAATGTGTTTACACGTGTGACTTGGAGAAGAGAGACCTTAAGGTGGGGAAATTGGTATAGTTCTATAATGTGCTGCCTGCCTCCCTAGTTTCTAAAAGATGACTTCTCAAACTTTGTGCTCCAAAGCTATTAGATTACCTTATCATAGAGCCACGCAGCGAGTGCTCTTCCACCTCTTTTGTTGTTGCTGGCTGTAGCCAAACACTAGCTGCGGTCTTGGCGGAAAAGGATATGGCCAACACAAAAAGTCTTTCTTTACTGCCTCCCCAAAACAACAACGAAAAAACAACAACCCTTGACTTAGGTGCTCCAAGCACTCATTAGCTAGGAGAAGACACTATCTGAACAGGCCTAGCCCTTCACTGACAACACAGGGGTGACTTAATGTTTACAAACAAACAAACCTCACTGATGTCAGAATTAGACTGATCTCCAGATGGAGGAGGAGACTCTGTGGAGCAATTCATTAATGGATCCTTGGGTCGTACCAGTGGCTACAGAGTGATACTCAGAGGCAACCAGAATTTGCTGGTAGCTCTTCTTTCCCAACATGGTTCAGAGCAAACAAGGAAAGGCCCGGCCCCTGACAAGGGAAGTACTTCTCAGAAAATGCCAAATCCTGATTTTGACAATTTACTAGCTGGGAGGAGACAAAGAAATGCAAGCAGAGCAAAAACAAAACCAAACCAAAAATTCAGGCTTCAAGTAGTGAAACCATACACCGCTCCACCTTTTGATATATTGGAACTAGGAAACTTTCGTCCTGTAGGTTTAAAATAAATACTAATGGCGCGATTGCATTTTTAAAGAAAATTAAATGAAAAGACACTCTGTCCCCATCCCTAAAAGTCATAAGCAAGGAATTCTCCTGGAATCTACAACATTACAGAATTACAGCATCTTTGGGTCTTGCAGTAAAAAAACCTTTTTGTTGTTTTTTTAAATATATTTTTACCACCCACAATTCCAAAGTGGCAGTTAATGAGAAAATAACCAACCATGTAGAGATGTATGGAAAAGGTACCTCATCCAGAAGGGGAAATGCTTCAAGGTCACAGAAATGTTGCAGTATATGTTATATATTACATAAAAATTGTGCCAAAATGTGTTTTTTTCCTTTTTCGTTTTGATTGTAAAAATCTGCTCTTGGTGGGTTCCCCGTTGTGTTCATCAAAGCAGGGATTTTCATTCCCCTCATGCTCTCATAACCACCCATGGGGCCAGAGCAGAGCTGAGTGTTATATATCTATATGTATTATATAGATATAGATATATTTAAAACCCAGTCAGAAAAGTTCGTTGTTGTTTTCCTTTTTTTTCAAGTGAGTAAATCAATTCTCTTTTGTTGTTATTTTTAGGATTTCATATTTACAGCATTTCAATTGGTATCACATCCCCCCTTTCCAACCCATTTTGACCCCGCCCACCGCCCGCCCCAGAGATAGGATGCCTCTAGGTGAGACTGGTTGCTCCCCCAACTCTCTCAGGATGAGAGCTGGTGAGAAAAGTCGGAGTTGTGCTTGAAGAGGGAGACTTTGCTATTTCTTTTTCCGTTGGCGGGGGAAAAAGTGCAGTCTGGGTTAGTGTTTTTGTTCTTGCTGCTGCTGCTGCTGCTGTTCCTGTCATATTTTTTTCCTGAAGGACAAATTATCCAGCTTGGAAAAATAAAGTTCAACACGCCTCTCTTCCCTCCCGCCCCCCATGTGGTTCCAAATGTGTTCAGATGGCAGCCATATTTGCATTTCAGGTACTCTTGACTTTCACTTCTTTGTAGGGAGGAATGAAACAGAAGCT
This sequence comes from Phrynocephalus versicolor, assembly GCA_023846285.1. NCBI lineage: Eukaryota > Metazoa > Chordata > Lepidosauria > Squamata > Agamidae > Phrynocephalus > Phrynocephalus versicolor. Next base: position 34,177,573 of record JAHTLZ010000010.1, read on the forward strand.
TAAAGTTTTCTTCTTGCATCGATCTGCTAACTGCTGGAGCAGCAACTCAGCTGGCTATTGTTGGGGGTGGTGGTGGTGGTGAGATTGACAGACTGAGTTCAATGGTTGACAGAGGAGGAAACTCCCCCTCCAATCCCACCCCTCCTCCATTGCTGTTTTGTGACATGTCATTTTACACCAGGTGGCCAGACCAAAGCAGCCATGAGGGAAATTGCCACCAGAGGCAGCTACAAAAATTATAAAAAATAAAGTCCCAAGAAAGCCATCTCAGTGCTACTTCCTTTTTCTTCCCCCCAAACCATGGTGCAAGTCAAACATTCCTACATGGGCTTTAAAAAAATAAGAAACAAGGAAAAAGGAACAAGGAAAACTTCCTGCTGCCCCACTGATTTAAAAAAAATGGAGAAGAAAGAACTTAAGATGCAAATCCCGCTAATAAATGTGACAGTCAACAAATACTGGAAGGCAGATTCTGGTCTTAGCTTCCTTTGAATAACTCCTTCCTCCTTCTCCAAACCCACCTTTCTCTTTCTATGGTGCCTTTGTTGTTCTTGTTGTTTTGGCAACAATGGCATCTAAGCACCAGTAGCGCCAAGTGCTATTAAGGCCTTGTTCACTCCTCAGACGGATCTGAAAAGCAGGCCAACTGAATCATGAGGAGGGGAGGGTGGAGATCAGGTGCTGAGCCATGAGGCAGAGCATTTCCCCAGGTGCCCTATTCTCTGCATATGTGGCACCCTCATGGCTTTGAGTTTTGTAGTAATAAAAAGAAATGTTTTTTTTTAAAAAATCTTTTTCACTCTTATTTTCCTCCCTGCAACCTGCCATTTTCTAGGTTGGAGGTACTGTCAAAATCAGGCTTACCCTTTTAGCCTAGAAACTTCCCTTTTCCCTCCATAGTATTTGCCTGGAAAAGAAATCGACATAACCAATTAGGCCAAGTGTCGACTTTTCTCTGGAAAATTTCCATTGGATAGAAGGAAAGCTGGAGAAAATGGTTGCCACTCTGTTGGAAAAGACCTCTGCCTCAGCTCTCTTCCACCTCCTCCTCTCCTCTGTTCATTCCCTGGCCCTGTTCCATTCTTTCCTTCCCCACCCTTTCCTCCAGAAAAAATATATGAAAATGTTCAGGTCATGGCAAGGCGGCCATATTGGGGCCCGGGGGGGGGTTGGTCTCTCAAGTCCCTTTTCAGCCCCTCAGAGGCTGGTCACCAGCTGCATTTGGCCATCTCCCTCTACTGCTGGGTTTTCTAAGCTTCCTGGGACCAAATAGCCATCATTGCTGGGTCTTCGGACTTGGTAGTAGGCCTGGAGCTGGCTGCGTGGCACCAAGGCTGGCCGGTTGGTGTAGTAGATTTCATTGATGGCTTGGGCGTGAGGAAGCACTTCCCCAACTGCCTCGGGGCTGCTGTCCGGGTATGGGGAGTCCCTCAGGTTGGTCATACTGGTGTACAAAGAGTCCCTGTTGGGCGAAGGGGCTTGGCCGTCACCCCCTTCTGTTAGGTCAGCTGTGCAGCTCTCCGACTCCTCCAGGTCACTCTGGTAGAGGATGGACTGTGCTCTCTGAAGCAAGAGTGGCTCCTCTAAGGCCTTATACATAAGTTCAATTTCCATGTTCTCCTCATGGGTCAAGGAAGGGGCATCAGGCACAATGGCATCATCCTCATTGTTGCTGCCCCCTCCCCCTGCTACTACATTGGGAGGGGGAGGGGGCCCAGGAGGGTTGGAGGTCTCAGTGGAGCCCCCGCCTCCCTTAACCACACCACTCCCTCCCCCCCTCAAGTTGTTATGCACCAACTCGGAGATGATCATTTTCTCAAAGGCCGCAGCGTCGCTCAGGTTCCGTCGGCAGTCAACCATCTTGGTGCTGTCGGCTGGAAAGTCGCCGCTGCGGAGGGAGTAGCTGTTATTGAAGTTGCCATTGAGCGGGAGGGTGTCCATGCCACAGGCGTCTCGGCTGTTGTTCAAGGGGTGCTCTGGAAGAGGGGCAGCACAGATAACAGGCATTAGAGGCAGGCGGCAGGAGGAAGGCACGGTATGAGCGATCACTGAGGTCAGGGCTTGCTCAGGAACAGACAGAAAGATGACCAGGCAGTCTGTCTTGACTGAAACTGACTGGTTTTCTAACCAGGGAAAAATAGCCATGCGCTTGAGCATCAATTATGACATGAAGTGCAGGTGCTCAGAAACTCAAGACATGTATGTTTGTGATTCAGCAACAGAAGGTAACTGACAACAACAGCGTGTGTGAGAGCCATATGGGATTGTCTTACATGGAGAAACAGGGGGATACAAGGCTGAAAAAGCCAATAAAATGTGCGACTGGTGTGGAGAGTGTAACTTGTTAAAATGAATTGCAATTACCAATATATTTCACCAAAACAGGGTTTCTGCACATTTTGAACAAGGTGGTCTCTAGAAGGCGAGTCATACATCAAGTTACGCAAATGCTGAAATCCTGTGGTTTATTGTACTAAGCTGCAACTAGAGCAGACCCAATGAATCAATGCAACTTACAGAGGAGTTGGCTCACCAAATCCTCCATGGTTCAATGGGCCTATTCTAGTTGTGATTTAGTACGCTAACCAACAGGATCTCAACAAAAGTTATCATTTCACACTCCTCTTCCTTTCTGGAACGTTGTGGCAGACAGACAGAGCTTCTACCAGCAGAATTCAAGCAGAAAGAGAACAAGAGTTCTGTGGAGACTGACTGGCTCTCTTTCACTGCCTCATTCTTTACCAAGGAGCAGAGGAAGAGATGGGTAATGTCAGGCTGAGGCTTTGGGGCAAACGTCCAGGGATCCACTCTGCAGAATAAACAGGTAAATTCCAGGAACACAGGAAAGAAGTCAGTAGTCTAAAGAGATCCATCTCATTAAAACCTGGAGGTCCAGATAGTGTTGCAGGAGAAGACAATACTCCAATTCTCCTCTGTCTATAAAAATTGAGTTTTAAGGCAAATATGTTTTCATCTATTACAGAACAACAATTGGTCGCAGAATAACCAAGCTTAAATGTTTCCCCAAAGCCTCCAAGTTATGGCTGCCTGTATGTGGCAGCTTCTTATCTTCAGGGTTCATTAGATCTTTGCCAAGGTTTTAAAACAAGCACTGGAGGATGCTGATACATACAAATGAGCTCTTTGGGTCCTAAAACAGAAAGCCAAGAGGCATCTCCTAACCATCAGT
>JAHTLZ010000010.1:34180772-34194955 GCA_023846285.1 Phrynocephalus versicolor
GTAAGTAAGTAAGTAAGTAAGTAAGTAAGTAAGTAAGTAAGTAAGTATTTATGGTATATCTGGAATTTGAGCATAGCAACTGGATTTCAGTTTTTTGTTTGAGTGATTGAAATGTTTCACTACTCATCCAAGCAGCTTCATCAGTCTGAGCTCAGACTGATGAAGCTGCTTGGATGCGTAGCAAAACATTTTAATCTCTCAAGAAAAAGAAGTCCTGTTGCCACAACTCAAATTCCAGATAACCTCAGCTAGATGACTGAGAGTCTTCACAAACATATTTATGATATAGTACTGGTAAGTATGAACAAGATGTTCATGTATTAACTATGTTGCTAGTAAATATGGTGTACTTGTCTGCATGTATACACAGGAGCAAAATGTAGTTAAGGTGTAACTTTGAGGTGAACAGAAGAGAACGGTCACATAGGCATGCCCAGTTTTGCCACACAAAGCCACATGCGTCATAAAGCCAGGCATGTAAACTCTTTTGCAAATGGAAGAACCCTAGAGTGCTCTGTGACAAAAAGCTACAGACTGACATGTGGGGCTGGAGGAAGTGCTGGTCAGATATCAGGCCAGAGGGCGTAGGTTCTGCTGCAGGACCCACTGCTTTAACAAGGCATGCAGGGAAGGGAAGGGAAGGGAAGGGTGGGTACTTCTTGAGCTCCGTGGTTGCTTTTAGTGCCATCTAGCGCCCACAGCCAGAACAGCATAGCTCCTGCTCCCTCACTTCACCATCCACTGAGAAACAGGAACTTGAGTAGCCAGGCTTCCATCCACCACCTCACCCCCACCCACCCCAGCACTCCTGTTCTCTCTACAGGGACTCCTGGCTGCTGACAGGTACAGCTCGAAACACCCGCTACCGGCCCACGCCTGGGCTGTGCCCACCCCCAGCCTGCCAGTCAAACTAGCAATGAAAGAAACATTACTGCGAAATGGAACTGGAAAGGAGGGACGTACTGGACTCTCGGAAGCTCCCTGCAGGCAGCAGCGCCATTTAGGAAAGGGAAAAGAGAAAAGAAAACGGCCAGGGTTAACAGCGCAGTATGAAACATGACCCGTGATCTTCCCTACAGCCATAGCCTGCGGGCCAGAGCACATGCTTTGCATGCAGAAGGAGGGCCCCACGTTCAATCCCTCTTTAGGGAGAGCTGGGAAAGAGGGCAAGCCGGAACCTTGGAGCGCAGTTGCCAATCCACAGAGACAACATTGAACTTAAAAAGCAGACAATTATTCTAAGAAGTGGAACTTGGCCAAAGTTAACTCTTTCTGGCAACAGCTCCCAGAATCCCCCAGCAAGCACAGTGACTAGACCATGCTGGCTGGGCGACTCTGGGAAGCGTAGCCTCAAAAACATTTTTTAATAAAATCCACACTGGGTAGAAGATAGATTCCTATCTGCTGAGTGAGTGGCTGAACTCCTCCCATGTTCCAAAGGTGTTCAGAAATTACACAAAACATGGCTTTCCCTAGGTTACAATTCAAAAGCAGAAATCACAGTCATTCCTTTAGCATTCCCCTTTTAATTTCATGAAGGAAGATGTGGTGCTCTGTGTGTGTGTGTTTGTGTATGTTTGTGTCTCTGTGGAACCCATATCTACATGGACATCAGAAGGAAGGGTAAGGTTTGCCCTCCAGCGTAGACAGCGTCATACCTGGGGAGTTGAAGACAGGGGGTGAAGCAGGGTTGAAGCCCACAGACTCGGCAATAAGTGTGTTGTAGGGACTGGTCCCGCCCCGTGTCTGCAGCACGGGGTTAGTCAGCAGGTGGTTCCCCATGGTACCTGCAAGAATTGGCATGGGCAGAAGTATCAGCATTGTATTGGTTGAAGAGAATTGGTTTCCCAACACCCAAAGGGGAAGAAAACGGTGAGTGGGGAGGTGCCAGCAGAAGAGGCAACAGCAGCGGCTAAAACTTCTTGGGAAAATGTCACTGCTACGTGGCAAAAACAAGACTGCAGGTCACCATCTCCAGCTAAGGAGAAAGGTGAGATACATTTAGGGGTATCAGATATGACATGGAAAATACCAAGTAGGGATGTCTTTCAATGGTTAGGGTTTACCTGGGAGAGTTTTGTGACTGCTAGGATGAAGTAGGGACTCTTGTCTTCTTGTAAGACTCGGTGGGACATATATCTTAGTAGGTAGGTGCATAAGCCTCTCCCTGGCTTATGACTAGGCTGCTGGCAATCTTGAAACAACAATAGCTGCTCACCTCGGTTAAGGGTGGGAGTGCTGTTGAGGTCACCTGCCATGAAGCTGGACTCCGTTTGCTTCCTTACAGTGTCATTCCACATTCTTCGGATTCGGCTCTGAAAGGACAAGCCCGCTCTGGTATCAGCTCGGCTCTTGAGGCTGAAAGATGCTTCCCAGTCTCTCCCATTCTGCCCCCCTCCAAACCCCTCAGCCCTCCCATTCCGCCCCCTCCAAACCCCTCAGTCCAGTATGCTGCTCAGCTCTACCTGTGTTCCGGTGTAGTAACGATTGTTGCTGCGGATGGCTGAAGTCTTGAGGGAGCCCAGCGTGGCCCCTGGTGGACTCCGCAGGCAGCAGGATGCATGCCGCAAGCATTTGCTGAATTCACGGTGAACCTGATGTCGGTTTAAGGAGTGTCAAGGGAAAAGAAGAAATACAGTGCCCGGCTATGCTTCATGCTTGTCCTGCTCTCTTAGCTAAACCGCAGTCTCAGATTTTATTCTCATTCAAATCAGGGCAACAACATTCAATCACATGTCAGGCTAGATTAAAATCACGTTAAAAGGCATCTAAATTGAACAGTAGATTTTCTTTCTGTCTAAATATGTAACAAACCAGCATGCTTCTCTATGAAAACTAACTTGTTTACTTGTTCTTAAGCAACCAACAGCTCCCCTTCCTTCTTGTTTAATCTTTTTCTCACTCTGAGGTAGTTTTGTTAGCAGTTAGTAACAGTTTAACAGATGTTATGAAGAGTTCTATCCCCAGACATCATTTTAACTATATGATACCTAATTTTCTTACTTACAATCTCATGTCTTCATGTCAACTTTTTCAGCACATAACTTTGGGAGGACATGTCACTTCTTGTTTGTTTATTTGTTTGTTTACTATTATCTGACTGACTGTTTTTGCTGGCCTACTTACATACTGGAGATTTTGGTGGAATTTAAAATTAGCTTTTTGCTGTGCAACCACACAAAACTCAACCATTTTCAAGTATTCTAACAGAAGTACTTCTAGAAATTGCTGATGGCAAACATAATCATCAGGAGAGAATATTTCAACTGAGATGATGCCCTTCAATGACAGACATATACAGTGGAACCTTGACTTACGTCATTAATCCGTTCCAGAGGTCTAGACTTAAGTCAAACATGACTTAAGTCATTGAACTTTTCCCATAGAAAGTAATGGGAAAGTGGATTAATCCGTTCCAGATGATGAAAAAGACCCCCGAAAACAGCAATTTAACACAAATTTGACTGGGATAGGAGATTCCTTCTGGGGATGTAAATGAAATGTCTCTTCAAAGAGAGGAGGAGGCAGTGGAATTATAGTCCATAAGTTATACGCCTCCACTTTTTAATGTTCATAGAAACAATGTCTAACGTAAGTTTTACTGATTTTTAACCTAACGTTCCAAGTTCTGAACAACTCTATGCTTACCATTAGAGTCCCACAACTGTACAACTCCCCAACTAAAATGCTTCCATTGTGGACCAGACTTCTGCAGCCAGATTTTTTACAAGACTGAGACAACTGTCTAACCAGCGAGGCCAGCCCTGAGCTCCTGGCCCTTCTCCTCCTCTGGTGGCAATGGCGGCTTCAGCGAGGCCGAGGACCAGCTCCAGGTGCTCGGAGCTGGCCTCGCTGAAGCCGCTGCTGCCGCTGCCGGAGGAGAGGAAGAAGGCAGGAGCAGTTTGGAGGCAGCAGCCGCGATGCTGGGTCGTGGCTGCCACCCGATTCCAGTGCCTTATGCCGGGGCTCCGAGATGTAAGTCAAAGCCTGTGACTCAAGTCAAACAGGCCCCTTCTTGATGCAAGTCAAATATGATACAAGTTAAGCAGCATGTAAGTCAAGGTTCCACTGTACTTGCTTAAAAGTAAAAGAAGTATAGTTTTTCATTCAGAACCATTGTTTCCACTGATTTAACCAGAATCAATGAAGTGACTGACTTAAACCTATACAGGTATGATAAGATCATCAAAATGTCTTTAATCAAGTCCATTCTAACCAATGGTCTTCTCCTCAGAAGAAGATATCATCCAGAACACACAATTTACTGAATACTGCCCTTCTTCATGAAAGTCCCTCAGACAGCACCTTATAGTGCCCATTTCCTCAGACTTTTAAGTTCTAGTTTTGGTCATGTCCTTCAGTGCTGACTTAGGGCTACCCACCTTTTTCTGCAGTGCACAATGAAACACAAAGATGAACATTCCCTGGAAAGCGTTGAAGGTGGTGAAGAGATAGGCCATAACAATAGATTCCCTGTTGATGAAAAGGAGGCCAAATGCCCAGGTGAGGCCCAGGAGTAAAAGTAGGGTGATGGCGCCAAGTGCCCATGACCTGCAGAGGGAGACATAGCCAGGTAGAAACATCCTTGCCATCCTAAAGCAAGCTATTATTACAGTAAAAATCTGCATAATTCTGACACAGAGGAGGTACTTAGCAGAATACACCACGTGAGCTTATCTTCACAATAGAACAGAAGGAGAGATGATAATGCAGCTTTCCTGTTCCTCATTTCATGGCAGTTTTAAAACAACTGAAACTGGTCTTCTCCATAGTAGGAGTTATGGGAGTTGTACTTGAACACATTTGGACAACACATTTGGTTGAAGAAAGAAGGTTGTACTTTATTGTCCAAGCCTGTTTTGCCGTTTCACCCTGTCTTGCTTTTTCTTCTCCACATGTCCCCAATGAGAGAAAATGTACACAGAGAGACTCTTTTTTTATCTTAAGGGCATCTATTAACTTGCTCCAATTAACTTTCTAAATAAATTAAAACAGCTGCTTGGAGAGGAAGAAGAAGAAGAACAATCTGTAGAACTTCCCATAGTCACTTCTCTTTGAGCTGAATGGAAGAGTTACACACCCACTCGTTCCTTTCAGGAGGGCTGCTGCCAAAAGTATGAATCAGAAAGAGATGGGCTGAGGAGAGATGAAGTGGGTGGAGAGCAGACACTAGGCCAAGACGGTAAACATATCGGCAGGGAAGGAAGGTTCTCCCACAATCTATGGATGACAGGTCTGTTTATGTAGGCATTACCAGCCAATATTTTATTTGTTTATTTGTTTATTTATTCATTACATTTATATCCTGCTCATCTAGTGCCAAAGCACTACTATGGGTGACAACAAGTAAAATACCACAACCTCGCGCCACCCACAAAACATAGAGAATCAAGAACCATTAAAACCCAGGATAACCCCCAAAATGAAGAAAACCTGGATGGTGAATTGAAATCAGAGTCAACTTAATAAATGGGCCCATGAAGATGTGATGAGATAAGATGTTTCCAAATGTCTCTTTGAACAGTATGATTTTAACCTGTGTTTGAAAGGACAAGAGAGAGGGGGCTGGTGTATATCTACATTCTACAGTGTTGCGGCCACCACCGAGAAGGCCCGCACCTGGTGGTCCAAGTCTCTCTTGGAGTAGCCACCTGTAAATGCAACCCAGTCCATGTGGCCTGGATTATCCCAGGTGGACAATCTTAGGGAGAGATGCTCTGTCAGGTAACAAGGTTCCAAACGGTTAAGCACTTTATAGGTTACAGTCTAAATGCTGGCTGCAGAGCCCTGGTTACAGTATTCTTGTCCAACATCAGTCATGCTCACATCTGTAAAACTGCCTGCTTTCTGCCTTTTACTATGGACCTCTGCTTTCTTTCATTCTGTAGATATGGACTTAGGGTTGGGGTTCCAGAAGCAACTTTAATCCATTTTTTTAAAGAAAAGGCTCGAGAGTTGGAAAAGTCATCCTCCTTCCCAGATCTGTCACACAAGGGAGTGTGTTTGGGAGTTGTCCTATTGACCAAGTAGCTAACTTCTAAGCAATAGCATTAGCTAGCAAAAATTAGTCAGTTAAAGGTGCAATCTCAAGCCTACTTATTTAATTTGGAAAGAATCACACTGATACCAATTATGCTTATTCCAACTTTATGTAGTTGAGCTATAAATAACAAGAGCAAGGCATGTTTTGTAAAATGTCATCTGTAAGTTCATCCATGCATTCTGTAACTGGAGCTCCAAATGGCTCTTGAGTGTGAGTGATCTGCCTCTGGGCCACAGCACAGGGAAGGAACTGTCCCTCCTATACTTAAAGGGTAACTTTGCTGGGAATTATCTTTCTTAAAGCAACCCTTCCGTTTGTATGGGAATCCCTGTATCCTGGCCCCTGAAAACAGTATACTTGCCACGGGGCGAAAAGATCCAGTTGGAGATAGATCAGGGTCAAGCTGGTTCATAATTTCCTATAAGTTGCGCTATCACCGGGAAATCGTTTGCCACAAATAGCCCAACATATGAGTGACTTCCCTGTCTGACTGTACCCTTGGTTTCTCCATGTGTAGGCTCTCTTGTCTACAGTATCTCTAGCACCTGGTCTAGCTACCCTTGAAAACTGCCAAGGGCTGCTGAGGCAATGTTAAGATCACTTATATGGCTGTTGGTATTACCTGCAGTCCTTCTTTTGCTCAATTTGTAGCCATCAAGGTAAGGATATTTTTACCTTAACTCAGCATTAACTAATGTGTGTTTCCACCCTCAGACCACAACCTCCAGCTTATTTTGTATGAAAATGTATAAGAAGATGAGCAGCATGACTTCTCAGGGAGTCCGGCAATTGCAAGCTACTTGCAGCTTAATCTTGCAAGCAGCTTGCAAGGGAGCACAAATCTCACCTTATTTGTTACATGGTTCACACATAGGGTTGAAATTCTTTTTGTAACATAAAAACATGTTCTTTGATTTGTGGTTATGTGCTCCCAAGTCACTCCTGACTTGAATTCAAGATCTCCAAAAGATGACAGCTTTTAAAAGCCCTGCTCAGGATTTATAAACTAAAGGCTGTGGCTTCCCTTATTGAATCAATAAATTTCTTCTTAGGTCTTTCCCCGTTACAGAGCTCTCCCCTTTCCTGACATTATTGACTTTTCTCAGTAAAATTTCACTACTCATGGCAAATCCTGTTAATGACAGTTATATTAAATTTGGTTTCATTTGATATGTTCGGCATCTAGACTGAACAGATAGAGAGATCAAATACACCCTTGTCTGACAACTATTCCAGTGGGAAACCATTCTGTTTTTCCATGTTGTGTCTTTTGTCCAGAACATAGGCCATGCATCAGGGCAAAGAAATACTATGGCACATGCATTCCTTTTAGAAATTTCCTTAGATCTACATGATCCACACAATTAAAAGCTTTACTGTAATCTATAAAGCACAGAGTGAATTCCTTTGAGAATTCTTTAGTATGATCCAATAGCTGACTACATTTCTATCATATTTTGCTTTTTATCTGTTATTAAGCATTTTAAGAATTTAATCAGTTACCCACTGAGGATTCTCTCTTCTTTTGACTACTTATAGAGAGGCTTTTTTTGCATTCTTCTCTCACAATATTTCTGATTTCCACCCAGTTCTGCTGGTTCATGCTCTAATGAGTTTAGTAGTGTAAATCTGTCCTTTAAATTCTTCATGAATGTGATCGTACTATGGTTAAAATGATTGTTCTCATGCTCTTCTTCAGTTTTACTCTACTTTTGATATTCGTTGTTCCTGATTGATACCACAATCCAGCCCTGGCCTTCTTTTTTGTATAGAGGACATTGCTTTTCCTATCTTCAACTTTCCCATTTTGTAAAAGGCGAAAGATTTATGCAATCTGAAGAGAATAAGGTTTTTCCCTTATTTCATTTTGGATCATATCAGTGTAGAATTTGAGGTTTAAAAATATCCAGAGGTGGTTTATCATTGTCCAGTTCTGTCCAGTACTAACAAAGGTTATACTGCCCTTATTTAGCAAGATCCTCTGCCAGTGTTACCATCTGGTACTGGTGACCCTCTAGGATTTCTGTGGCCCCATTCAGTACTGGGATTATCAATCTTCTTTTTACTGATGGCAGCATTGATTCTGAAGAGGATGGATGAATCTTAGTCTGATCTCTCAACTTAGACCATTCTGCCTTTAGTGATGCTTATATGAGTCTAGACTTGTTATGGCTTTGTAGTGGGCTTTTTCTTGATTTCCCTGACACTATCAAATCCACCACATTATTATGTGCATCCAAGAAGAGGAGATATATTCCCATAAGGTAGAGTAAAAACAGTTAATATAATTCCTTTTAATACTGTGGCAGTGTCAAACAATCCCAAGGTTCTGCACTTCTTTTTTTAAACTCAAGAAAAATCCTTAGAATGAATGCAAACACATTCTTTAGAAAAAGAAAACCATTAATGTTTGAAACACTATAGCTCCACTTGTCTACCTGTTAAAGAATCTTAACAAAAGCTCTCTTTATAGGAATTGCACACATATAATTAAAACAGAAAATTATTTTCTTTCATTAGCTGACAAGCATTTCTCCTTCACAGGCTCTCTGCAACATAAACATTCCCATTATTGAGACTTCTTAGCCTAAATAAAGAGAAGAACATGCAACACTTTAATATGTTCCTCTGAGTTCACCTTGTAAATAGGGACTGAATGTTTTTCTTTTTAGGTCACGTTGAGATTCTTTACAAGCGGCATAAGAAAAAAAATTAGAAAATGTGTTCGTTTACTTGTCAAAAGTATCGCAATTGGACAAAGTTGTTTGTAAAAGTTTTGGGAAAAGTCTAAGCGTGTTTCTTTTCACAACACAAGCTTTACAGCATCAAAAGGCATGTTTCTAATTACAAACCTGATTAGATAGCAAATGGTTTCATTAGATTCCTGGTACCTTGGCAAAAGACTGAAAATGCATGGGATCAGTAAAAAAAATAATTATGGATCCAAGCTCAGTAATTGGTTAAAGAAACAATATAAATACAGATAAGGCAAGAAGAAGTTATATAGTCTATTTATTGATAATGTATTGATTAAAATTGTATTAAATAATGCATAAGACAGTGGACAAGGGAGACAGGAGAAAGCAATAGCAGCTAAAGAAATCTGTGCTGGCTGACTTGATTCAGTTTGAACAGGAGATCTTCATTTGAGATATTTTGATATGTGCACAAGTTTTATAATTGCTTAAATCTAAGAATTATATTCTTTGCATTTTACAATATGGCTAAAATATCTTCATCTGAATGATTTTTTAATCATTACAAGTTTTTGTATTTTTGTAGTAATGGTTTCATTATATAGTACATGAAATAAAGCAGATGAAAACATATAAACTAGAGTCAGCTAGGCTGATTCAATTACAGTATCTATTCAGAGATTGTAGAATAAACAACAGAATGTCTGAACAAAGAAGTAATTCACCATGAGTGATATTTAATTTATTCTTATGCCCAGAAGAGGGCTTTATACAAGGATGTCCAGATTAATTTTTGATTCAAAAATGCTACAAACTATTTGAGTTCCACGAATACAATAAAAATCTCCCCTATGGAGAAGAATGTCTGCTATAGGAAAAATCTACAGGCTTTTCTGATCCTTCCGAGTTTCGATGTCAGCAGGCTGGGATGAAGATTAGAACCTCTAATCTGACAGTAGAATGAATTGACTGTTTTATAACCTAAATGCTCATACATCTACTTCCAGATGTTATGACGTGTAAAAGTAGGTAGTAATTCATACTCCAGCATTCTAAAAGCATAATTTCAGCCCTTGAAATACAAGGCACTAGAATCATGTCTTTTTATTCCCAGCTGTGAGCCTGAATAGATACAGTATATTGCTGGGATTGAAAAATGGGAACTCATGGCCTCCTAGTGAGGCAGAACACTGGTACACCGTGCAAGAATTTGCAGTAGATTAGCAAATCCCATTTTTAAAAACCATTTCTCCTCTTTCAGATAGGCTGTTGAAATGATGAACAGCTAAGGTAACTTGCAACAGATGTTTGCATGAAAGGCCCATGAGCTCTGTTCATTTTTGGTATAGAAACAAACTTTTAACATCACTCACAGGTGCCCTGCTAGTTGATTCTAAGTCTATATATTTGACACCAAACCTCTTGTTGGTGAACCTTGAGCTTTTACTTAAAGACAAAGATCTCTGTGAGCAGGCGAGCTTGGCCTCACAGGAAGTGTCTGCCCCTCCCTCCCATTAAGCCTCCATAGTTCCCTGCCAGGAATACATGGTGGATACCAGTGGATCTCTTCTCCATCCCAGATGTCCCTCTAAGAGGTGTACGTGCATGCAAGCATATTGCACTTCTACACCCCTCCTTGCAGGGATTTTCCTCTGCCACACACCCGCCATGAGAGTTTGGGTTCCAGTCGCAAGGAGGAAGCATGTGTGCAGGACCTAGCCCTGCACAGTGGGGATGAAAATCAGAAGGGACGTTGACTAGGAGGCAAGATGTATTATCAAGGGTGTGAAGGAGAAAACAGCAGGGAAATCCCACCGAGGAATCTTCCTCCCTGCGCAGGGAGAAAGAAGCCTTGGGAGCTATTGGGCAGGGAAGAAGGGGAGGAAAGAGAGGCAGAGCAGTGGGCTGACGCTCCAGAGCAGAATAGTGAGTAGATGGATACCAGCAAGTATGCTGACATGTAAGGAAAATGGGGAATGCACCAAAGAGGAATACAAGCAAATAGCTAATATATGCAGGGGGGTGGTTAAAAAAAACCCAAAAACTAAAGTGCAGAATGAACTTAGACTTGCCAGAGAGACTTGCCAGATAGTAAAAAGGGTTTCTTTAGTTATGTCCGCAGCAAAAGGAAAAATAAGGAAATGATAGGCTTTTTGTGTTGCGAAGATAAGCAATTACTAAAGGAGACAGGGACAAGGCAGAACTACTCAACACCTTCTTTGCCTCAGTTTTCTCCAAAAAGGAAAAAATGAATTCCATTGGGACAAAGAGTAGATGAGGTAGGACAGGAATGGCAACATAAAATAGGTAGGGAGGTAGTACAGAAACACTTGGGCCAGATGAATTACACCCAAGGGCCAGATGAATTACACCCAAGGATATTAAAAGAACTGGCGGAAGTAATTTCAGAACCATTGGCAATAATCTTTGAGAAGTCCTGGAGAACAAGGGAAGTCCCCATAGATTAGAGCAGAGTGAATGTTGTCCCCATTTTCAAGAAGGGGGAAAAAGAAGATCCAAATAATTACCACCCCTTCAGCTTGACTTCAATTCCTGGAAAGATCCCAAAGCAGATTATTAAGCAGACAGTCTGTAATTATTTAACAAGTAATGCTGTCATTACGAGAAGTCAACATGGGTTTCTTAAAAACAAGTCATGCCAGACTAATTTGATCTCTTTCTTTGATAGAGTTATAGTCCTAGTGGATCAGGGGAATGCTGTGGATATTGCTTATCTAGATTTCAGTAAGGCCTTCAGTAAGTTTCCTCATGGTATACTTGCAAAGAAGTTAGTAGAATGTGGGATAGATAGTGCTACCGTTAGGTGGATTTGTAATTGGATGACTGATCATACCCAAAGGGTGACCATAAATGGCTTCTCCTCAGCATGGAGAGAGTTGACTAGTGGGGTGTCCCAGGGTTCTGTTCTGTACCCAGTGCTATTCAATATCTTTACTAATGACTTGGATGAAGGAATAGACAGTATGCTGATTAAATTTGCAGATGATACTAAATTGGGAGGGGTTGCTAATTCTCTAGAGCAGTATTTGGCAAACCTATGGCATGGGTGCCAAAGGTGGCACTTGGAGCCCTTTCTGTGGGAACCCGACATTGCCCCTTCACAGCCACCTGTATTCAGGTTAAATTGCTGTATTGGCACTTTGCAAAAAAAAAAAAATAGTGGGTTTTGAATCACAGTTTGGGCACTCAGTCTCTAAAAGGTTTGCCATCACTGCCCTAGAGAATAAGATGAAAATCCAAAACAACATTGACAGATTAGAGTGCTGGGGCAAAGCTAACGGAATGAGTTTCAACAGAGAGAAATGTAGGGTGCTGCATCTAGGTTAAAAAAATGAATTGCACAAATATAGGGTGGGAGACGGTTGGCTGGAGAATAGCATGTGTGAAAGGGATCTCGGATTCTGGGTGGACCACAAATTGAACATGAGTCAACAGTCTGATGTGTTGGCCAAGAAAGCCAATGTGATTCTTGGTTGCATCAACAGAAGCATAGTGTCTAGATCAAGGGAAGTGATAGTACCACTCTATTCTGCTCTGGTCAGACCCCACCTGCAGTACTGTGTTCAGTTTTGCACACATCAATTAAAAAAAAATTGACAACCTTGAATGGGTCCAGAGGAGGGCAACCAGGATGGTTAAAGGTCTGGAGGAAATGTCTTACAAGGAGCAGCTTAGGGAGCTGGGAATGTTTAGCCTTACAAAAAGAAGGCTGAGAGGAAATATGATAGCTTTTTAAAAATATTTGAAAGGATGTCTTAATGAAAAGGGGACTGGTTTGATTTCCATGGCTTCAGAGACAAGCACTGGGGGCAATGGTTTCAAACTACAGGAAAAGAGATTCAATTTAAACATTAGGAAGAACTTCCTGGTGGTTAGAGCTGTTCAGCAGTAAAATATGCTGCCACAAAGGACGGTGATGGAATCTCCTTCTTCGGAGGTTTTTAATCAGAGGCTGGATGGCCATCTGTTGGAAATACTGTGATGGGGTTTCCTGCATGGTAGGGGGTTGGACTGGATGGCCCTGGAGGTCTTTTCCAACTCTGTAATTCTATGACTATGCTGACCCTGAAGGAATTTCTCTTTTGGGCTACATCCCCTTATATTACCTACTGAAGGGATTGAGAAGAATTTGTCAGAGTTAAGGTCAGACCAGGAGTCATGCCTGAAGAAAGAAATAGGATCCTGCTGAAGTTACTGACTCAATCCTGACCCAACTCTACTGCTGGGGTCATGAGAGATAGTTAAGGGACTGTGACAACTGGCTATGGCATCTGGGAGGAGAACCAGAGGGTCTATAAACCATGACTCGGGTTGGATTGGCTGGATACAGACTGCATTGAAGGTACCCTCACCGGGTCTAATTGTAAGTGACTCGGTAGACTAGAGCTGATTTCCCCATGGTGAATTGAACCGGCTGGTGGAGATAAGATGTAAATATATTGCATAAACATTCTCTGGTTGAGTTGACAGTGTTTCTGAATCTCATTCAGGATGACAGAGGATATTTAGAGTGTCCCTCATGGTCCCCATTCCTTCTGATGAGACCTATCTTAAAGTCTGACACTCTGGCCCATTATCTGGCCAGGACTCATTAAATAAAAAACTGGCTACTTTCTCTGGATTGCTGTGTTCCGGTGAACAATGGCAATTTCTTCTTTCCTTGTTATCCAATTGTGTGTGTATGTGGGGGTGTTGCCCTGTTCATGCCATAGATTTTGCTGCTAGCAGCAAATAATCATGATTTTTCTTTAAATCAAGATTTACAGAGACGGCAAGGAAATGGAAGACAATGAAAATGGGCACGAGTCAATACCAAAATTTTCTGTCATAGGAGGAGGGATAAGACTTTCTTTTTAGATATCTTCCTGGGCTTTTCCCCCTTTGAGTTGATGGAAGTTGACCTACAGCTTGATGCTTTTGTGCAGCTGGCTGTGTCAATCGATCTGCCAGGAGTTGGAGGAGCGATGTGAAAGATTGGATGCTGCCCCTGATTCACCTGTCAGTACCAACATGGCCTTCTAGGTAAACAGCTTGCAGTTTGAATGCTTCTATGCCAACAAAATTTCAATGGAAAAGGTTTCATCTCAATTGTTTTGAAGCTTCAGACTTCAGTAAATGCTTTCCTTCCGAGTATTTGCACAGTATTTCCGAGAGTAGAAAGAGAAGTCAACAGACTTAACAGAAGTACATAAAAACAAAACAAACAGGTTTCATGATGAAGCCATAAAGAGAGTCTCATTGAGAGGAGCTTGTTCAGAGGTTTTCAGTGATTACTCCCAGACGATATGTCTGTGAAGATTCTCAGTCATCCAGGTGAGTTTATCTGGAAGTTGAGTCATGGCTACTGGACTTCTTTTTGAGAGATAGAAACGTTTCGCTGCTCATCCAAACAGCTTCATCAGTCTGTTGAAGCTGTTTGGATG
>JAHTLZ010000010.1:34194995-34228393 GCA_023846285.1 Phrynocephalus versicolor
AACGTTTCGCTGCTCATCCAAACAGCTTCATCAGTCTGTTGAAGCTGTTTGGATGAGCAGCGAAACGTTTCTATCTCTCAAAAAGAAGTCCAGTAGCCATGACTCAACTTCCAGATACTCCCAGACAAGTTCTTGGTTTTATGAGTCCTGGCTTAGTAAAGCCTCTACTAATGGAGGAGCCCTCAGCCAGCCTAAGAAGACTCTTAAAATCCCTATCTGAGGTGACAATTTCCTCATTTATTTATTTAAAATGTTTTTAATCCAGCCTTTTTCCTTAAAAAGACTCAAGTGGTTCACACTATTAAAAGGCAACATTGTAATGCTTAAAACAGTAAGTATATCAATATTTTAAAAGAATCCGACACCACACTTAGAAGCAACATCAAAAACCATTGGTCACGGAACATTTTAAACAAAGCAATATATCTATAATATCTGGGCACTGCTGAAATGATCAGTGGGGGGGGGGATCACAAAACAACTACAGTATTCAATAAACTAAAGATGGCATAACTATTTACAAGATAAACGACTCCACCAACTGGACAGAGAGAAAACACTGCAGCTCTTGCAGTGGACGACAAGGAGGTGAGGCCTCTTTGACTGAGGATGCTGAAGCACAAGTGGGGGACTGGCAGGGAGGAAACCTGACCAAAGGCCACAAGATCCATATATGGAAGCCTCAGCAGCCCTGAAGAAGAACAGCATGGGTCCTAGCTCTGCATGACTCGTTTCGAGGCCAACTGCCTTTTGCTTTGCTGCTGTCCTCCTGTCAGGTTTTGGGGGCATGTTGGCAAAGTTGGCAGCAGGGGCTGCAAATGTGATGGGGCAGGTGGGGGCATGGACCTTGTCTAGGCTTTACCCGTGAAATATAGAATGAGAGGAACCAGATGCAGAAGATACCACACAGGGAAGGAAAGGGGGAGATATCAAGATGTCTGGATCTAAACCTGAGGATGAAAAGAAAAACCAAAATATTAACTCACTTGATGTTGTCCAGTCGACTGGAATCTGGTTTCAGGACAGATGTGTTGCGGATCATCTTGTGCAGAGTGATCATGAGGAACACCAGGTTGATCTGGGGGGATTCATGCGTACAACTGGACATGAGCAGGAAAAAGGAAGCCCTTTGCCCCATAACAGTTCCCTTTGCCTTACTGGGAGCTTTCTCCATAGGCATGATGGCTTTGGAGGTGATTCTATGGGGTAAATTCCTAGCAATGACTACTACATCCTCCCTCCCTCCTCCTCTCCCTCCCTCTCACCCACCCAGTTGCTCCTCTGAGCTCTAGGATTGGTCAGGAAGGACCGGAGCAAGGGCACTGGTACTCTTTTCAACTTTGTCCTTGATAGGACCCTGAGGTATCCAGCTTCTGGGATACCTCATGGAAATCTGGTTGCACATTCCCAGACTCACCACAATGACAAACGAGACAGGTCCAATGAAACTCCAGATGAAGTAGTTGTCCACACGAAGCCAGCATCTGCCAAGAGCGAGAAAGAAGGTGTCAGATGGAGGCAGGGAAGGCAGGGAACACCTCAAGAGTCAACTTCCTCACAGCTTATTATTAGCATGAAGTGACAATATCTTATACACACTCCCTGGTCACATCCTGTTGATTATTTTGACCTGATCCTTCTCGTTGGATCCCAAACACTGTCTCACTAGGCAGCATGCTATGCAGCACGCCCACCCACCCGCCTCCTGATAGGAACATGGGAAACAGCCTGGTGGCAGGACAGACCTTGGTCCAGTCAGCCCAATGCTGTTGACTCTGACTGGCGGCAGCTCTTCAGGGTTATAGGCAGGATTCATTTCCCTTTCCCTACCTGGAGATTCCTGGTTTTCCCCAGTAGACACCCATCCAAGAACTACCCAAGCCTGATTGTTAACAGCTTCCCAAATCAGATGAAATTGGGTCTGTTGGAGGCAAACGGTGGCATCTAAGGTGGTTTTTAATCTCTCCTTCCCTCAGACTGAGTACTATTGGAGAGGTAACGTACAAACCGCTCCTTGCATTTTGGCAGTGGTGCCATTCATGTTCTCTTTTATCCCTCTCACTCATCTTTTCCCTAGCCACTTGCTCAGACCTTCCATGTACTCAAACTGCTCCTTGCATTTTGGCAGTGGTGCCATTCAATGTTCTCTTTTATCCCTCTCACCCATCTTTTCCCTAGCCACTTGCTCAGACCTTCCATGTACTCACGCTTTCTCGGTGCCGTAGCTGCGGTAGTCGATGGCAGCAGCAATGCCCACGACCAGAGCAGGGAAGCAATAGCCCCCTAAGTAGTAGTATTTCTTGCGGGAGTACTCGCTCTCAAAGACCTCAACCAGCATGAGGTAAAGGTGGATGGCCTCCAGGCACATCCAGGAGAAGGCAGCCAGGAAGAAGTAGTGCAGCAGCCCTGCAAAAATGGGGCAGGCAATCTGGGATGGAAGAGGAAAGAGTTTGCATTAGTATGAGCCATCTTTTCTTTAAGCAGAAGAAGGAGGGAGTACTCCTTTGCCAAACTTCGAGTGTTTATATCCTGCCTTTCTTGGTAAGAGAAGCATCACCGAGTCAACTGAAGAAAATCAAAAACAAAAAAGACCAGCATTTAATGAGGTAAATGTAATAATTATTTACAGATAACTGATGCATTTTGTAGTTCTCCTGCTTCTTCTGGATCTTGACATTTTAGTCAATTAAGCACCGACTATACCGATCTCCTAGCTATTTGAATATGTAACTCTCTCTACACTGCTTGCGTAATCAGACAGCAAGAAAAATGTGCACGGTGAGTGTGTAATTGTCTAAAATGTCAATTTCTGAATAAGGAGAAGAACTCCAAAATATGTCTGCGGTTTGTAAATAATTATTAAATGTCATCTTATTCATCACTGGCCTTTTGTCTTGACAACAGGCCTACTTGACAAACTTGACAACAGGTTTAACGGGCTTTCAGAAAAGAGTATTTTAACCACCAAAACTACTACTATGCAGTAAGAAGAAAAGGTAAGAAAAAGATGACGACCAGAAAAGTGGACCATTCATTCCCCAATTTATTGAAAACCAGGCTAGGTGGTGACTTTTTTTACCTCCTTGAGTTGTCAGTAGAATCTTAAAAATGCTACACCCAAGAGCAGTATTTCTCCAACTTAATTCTTTCATCTAGTACAATGGTAAAGCCAGTTAGGTGGTCTTTTGTGCATTAAAGCAGTCCAAAAAGCCACTAAACATACTCCACCCCCCCACACACACACATCCTAAATTGTTAGCTTGCTTGCTGGTGGTGTACATTAATTTCCAAGTTGAATTAAGACCTTGCAAGTTCCTTGCTACATCCTAATGTACCACTTCCCCCTTGGAAAGTCTTTGGCCTTCCTTCCCAGCCGAGGTAAATTCCATGGCAACTTTGCATTCTTGGTAGGAGAGACCTGTCACACACCTCATACTGTGTCTTATCGATGCCAATGAGAAAGAGGAGCTCTGTGATGAAGAGATTGATGCAGAGATTTTTGTGGATGGTGTTGCGGTCGGTCTGTAGTCCACGCAGGAAGCAGAAGGTGGAGATGCAAATGGCCAGGCAGACCAGGGAAATCACAATCCCCACCCACGTGATGACAGACAGCAGCAGCTCATTGATGCGGCCCTGGTACTTAAAGGAGAAGAGAAATAAGGCTGGGTGCACCCAGCTCTCCCTCCCCCTGCTAGGTAGTTTCTGCTGCTCTAGGGTAAATAAAGCCTTTTATCCGTTATCACTGTCTGCTACCCACACTGGCTCCATGTGATGAGCTGCCACCAGCATCTGGAAAAATGCCTCTCTTTTCCAGCCAGATCCAAAGACACGCACACACATACACACACACATTGCCCCTATTCACTTGCTTGCAACAAATAAAGAATAACACTTGCCCTTTCCTATTAGCATTACCGCCACTCCTAACATGATTAGACAGGGACTGGGATTGGGACCAAAAATGGTTGTGTCCCCCCCCCCCAACTCCGGCTCCCTATCTGGACCCTTTCCCCCACCACCACCTCTACCAGTGGAAGGGATCATCTTACAATTTCACGGTGTGCCATTAGCACAGCAAAGTTGGTGAGATGGCTGCAGGCACAAGTGGTATGGGTCCTGTTGGTCTCCACTAGCCGGCAACCTTGGGTGGACCAGTATCCCATCATGGAGCGTTCCGAGTAGTTCCAGAAGGAGCAGTTGGCATTGAAGTGGTTCTTGTCCTGTAGGGCGAGAAATATTTTGATGAGCAGCCATCACGAAGGCTGCAGTAAGGCCAGGGTCGTAGAGTCTAGGCTTTCAGAAGATAGAATACAAACAGGCGCTTTGTTACAGGAAGAAGGAAGGACCAGTTGCTTACCTTTAACAGTGGTCATCTGTGAATGTACTCCTACAGATTCTGTGCCTGCACAGAAAGCAGCCTCGGGATGTTCTAGAACAGTGTTGGCGAACCTATGGCATGGGAGCCAAAGGTGGCACTCGGAGCCCTTTCTGTGGGCACCTGACATTGCCCCCAGAACAGCCACCTGTATTCAGGTTAAATGGCTGTATGGGCATTTTGCAAAAACTTACTGGGTTTTGAATTGCTAACAGGTTAGCCATCACTGTTCTAGAACCTACAGAGAAGTTTCGCCCCACCTTCTCCCAGCACCACCACTCTGCATGACCAGGCATATGCTGAGAGAGCTCTCTCCTCTCTCTGCTGCCCAAACAGAAGCTGAGCATGACAGGCAGAGGGGTGGAGGGCAGGGTGTGTGAATTCATGGTTGACCACTCAAAGAATCATAGTTACAGATAAGCAACCGGTCAAGAAGCATTATGCTGGGAACAAACATCCCATCTATAACACTTGACAAAGGTAAGTGGCTGGGATTCTTGGACAGAATGTGTGAAGAAACCAAGTGTGGCTTGAAAATAAAAAAAACCAAACTTCCTCTAATTTTATTCCCCCAGTGGATAAAATGGTTCCAGCCATGACTTACGGAGGAGATTAGGTTAAAGTTTCCCTCTAGTGTAATGTTAGTTTTGTGAAGCTAGTCAGCCAGGGCAAGGAGAATGAACGCTGTTGGATGTGGGTATCATCTGGATCTTACCTCCAGGTGTGAAAGAGTGAAGATGACAGGGTCCATCAGGAAAACACGGCTGGATTCCTTGTTGATGGAGGCAGCGATAACTTGGGAATTGACAACCAAGGAGGGGTTGAGTGAACCAACCTCACTACCCAGCTTAATGGTGGCGTTCTCAGTCGAGAGGAAAAATCCCAGATTGTTGTACAGGATAAAGACAACCTTGACCACCCCTGAGGAAAAAGAGAGAAAGAAGATTAAAGCTATGCCATTGGGGCACATATAAAAGATGACAAGTTGCAGCCATTTTGGGGGTGGGTGGGGGTGGGGAGGCAATGACTTTTAAAAAAGAGAAAAAAGAGTGAGAGAAACTTCTAAAAAAGGCAGTATGGCTTATACAGTGGTCCCCCGACCTTTTGCGGTTCATATATTGCGGTCCCGCTATATTGCGGGACTGTAGTATATGAAAAAAGGCCCCCTAGGGTAAGAGGGGGGAAGTCCTGTTTCAAGCCTCCCATACTTACCCCAGGACTGGAGCTGCCCCGAACAGGCCTGTGAGGGCCTACCTGGGCCTTTTGGAGGCCCCAAAAGGGCCTCCCTGCAAACCGGATGTGACTTCCGGATTGCTGAAAATCATTTCTGAGGTCTCCGAGAGCCTTTCTAGGCCTGTCGGAGGCCTCAGAAATGATATCCGGTTTACCGGAAAGTACAAGAGCCCCCAGCTAGCCCCCCCCCCCCCCAGGCCTGACTCGACTTGCATCCACATATTGCGGATTTTCAATTATCGCGGGTCAGGTCAGGTCCCTAACCCCAGCGATAGGCGGGGGATCACTGTAACATATTCCGGGAAACTCTTTATCAAGGTGCTGGTACCTCTCCCCTCCCCATTCCTCAAATCCCCTTTGCCATTCACCATTACGGCTGTTTTGCTTGATCGTATTGGCCGAGAGCTGAATGGAGTTTCTGGTAGCATATTCATTTGGGAAAACAATATCTGGCACCTGCCCTTCCGTATTCAAGACGGACACCTCCAGCACTGCAATGAGAGAGAATAGTGAGAGGAGTTAAAAAGAGAAATCACAGACACAACAACATCTGGAACAGTTTTTTTTTAAATCATCTCCTTTCCTTTTGAAAAATGTGTATGTTTTCCCAATAGGCAGAGCATACAACTTCCACATGTTACCTATCTTTAGAATGCTAGAGCCTCAACTGTCTTGTTATATTAAGTACATCATACTCTGATCTCCAAATGGTTTCCAGGTGTCCAACTGCTATTGCTACCTTCTGGCTGCTACCCTATATTGGATGCTAGTCTGTTCTGTTTTGCACATATCACTATGGTGGAGGAGTGTGCTAAATGTAAAAAAATTTGCCCAGGCATCTGTCTACGTAGTGCTATTTCCATTCCTGTGTTCAGTTGTTTCCATTCTTCTATTAACTCGCAAGAGCTATTCTGGGGTTTTATTGCTTGCGCCGCTGCTCTGAGCGGTGGGTCACTTAATCCAAGCAGCAGCAACAGAGAGGCGAGGAATGGCAAAGGGCCGCATAGAACAGTTTCCATTTCTAGTTCTCTGGTTACACACTGATGCTAGAAACAAAAGGTATTTGCATGCAGGTTGTTTAGAGAAAGCTATCCATTTATAGTCCTGCTGTGGAACATGATTACTGGGATTCTGTTCACACAATAGGCTTCTCTTGCAAAACAGTAATTGTTTGGATGCTCTAACAGCTCCAGCTGAGCTAATAACTCTTGCTGGATTCTTCCCATGTAATAAGACATTTCGGAACACCCGGTTGAAGGGCTTGGCAACAGGTTTACTAATGGCTTTTACCTCATTAGTGGTTAGCCAGGGCTTGGGATGCAGAAAAGTGTCTCTGCCTTCCATAGGGCTGGCCACTGTGTTTAATTGGTTCCCTGGTTCCATGCTGAGCTCAGACACAGTCTTTCTCTGTTAGCCATACTCAGTTCCTTTTCCTGACTAAGGGCCAAAAGCATTTACCATGAATAGAAGAGATAGTGATGTATTTTTAAATATGCCGGTATGCTGGGAGCCCAGCATGTGCAGGTCTGCAGAAGGCAGCTGTACTTGAAAGTCACTGACAGCAAGAGATCCACTCAGAGTTGAAGTTTACATACCAGTGGTCAGGAAAACCCCTGTAAAATTCTAAAAGGAGAGGGGTGTTTGGGAGACGGGAGGACACATTTTCTTCCTTCATTGCTTTCACATTGCCTCTCCTTTCCTAATTATTTTTTTTTTGGGGGGGGGGGGGTCCAAGTCTACCCTGTGCTTCATGCCCCACACCTCACCCTATGCCTGTTCCTCTTTATTTGCTTCAGGAGCTCATACAGCACTCCCGCTTTATTGCCTACAAGAAGCATCTTCAGGATGGCCTCAGATGTGCAAAAGTCCCCTGACAACACTGTCTTGTTCAAGTATGGTGCTTGAAATCATCTACCTTCTTGAAGCTTCTTTAACTCGGGCAGCAGCTAAATGCTAAGGGTGTGGTGTTCTCCGGATATGGAGAGCAGGTGAGGAACTTCCCACATCAGCTCAAGAGCGGTTCAAGGCAATACATCTCCAGTGGTGCTTCTCCATCCTCCAAACAAGTTCCTCAGTAGGACTGACAGCTAGCAATCTGAGTGAGATGTCCTGGTTTCTCTGAAGCACAACCAGGAAACTGGACTGAGGGGTACTGGCTTTTTAAACTATATAACGGGTGGGATTTCTACTGTACTTGTTTGTGTCAAAAGTACTTGATAGTGGTTTCTATCTTACTTGTCCCTGCAACAGTTTTAGCACATTTCTGAAAAAGGTATTGCTTCTATAGAAGAAGTGGTGTGTGTGCCCTGCAGGTATGGCTCCTTGTGCCCACGGCTCCTGTCTCTTGAGCTTCTTGACCTGAGCCTGGCGCTCCTCACTTACCCACATTACTCTTGGCGGTGACAAAGCGGGCTGGCTCTTTGACATTGTCAGCCAATAGGAAGGCTCCCTCCTCCAGGATGTCCAGCAGCATGGTTGCTGTGTGCACTTGCTCTGTGGCATTCATGTCCTTCCAGGACTCTAGTGCCTCCGGTCGCAGGAGGTTGTCCACTGTCTCCACCACAGCCTGGAATGAAAGAACTATGAGGAGATGGAGACACAGGGTATCTGGGCAGGGGGAGGCCCTTCCAGCAGGTTCCTTTGCGCTGGTTCGCCCCCCCTCCTCTTGCCTCCCCTATAGAAAGCCTGCTCCCGTTTGACCTCCAGTCCTACTGCCTCTGCTCACTGGAGGACATCCATGGTGGGTGCTTTTGAAAGGTGGCCATTTCTGTTTGCACAGCAAACTCACACTTGTTATCCCTTTGGTTGTATGAAATGGAGGCATTCTCTCTTGAAGGCTTCCTGACTTAGCTATAGCCAGTGGGAGCACACCCTGAGCGTAACTCCAGCAGGTGATCACGGGGACAACCTTTCCCAATCCCTCCCTCTTCCTATGGTTGCACCCTTTGAAAACCTGCTGATCTGCCTTCTTCCATATTCTCTCAGCAGGATAGCTCACTGGTTCAAAAACTTTCCATGAAGAAGCCCTTCCCTTCATAGAAAGTGCTCCTTGGATCTATGCCCATGTGCTCTCTAAATGTTCAAGAGCCAGAAAATGTAGTTCTCCCTCCAGATACCATAGTTGTTATCAATTGTCTTGGATAATGCAGCGATCTTTGTGCTACAGATACTGTAGCTAGTGGGCACTGCCTATTTCTGTACATGATGATGTCCAATGTCTAAATAGTCATACTGCCTGGGACAGGGGCAAACTGCTTTTCCTGCCTAAATGTCTTACATCCTCTCCTGTATTATTATTATTATTATTCATCATGAGCATCTAACTGTATCTAACTGCCTCTCCCTCCACCTCTTCTCACCATATAAACAACCTCCTCTTTTGTGAACTACCTGATTTCTTCTTTTAAAAAATGTATCTGAATTCAATGTACTCTTGCTTGATGATTGTTTAAGGAGGTTATGGAAATGGTTGAAATGACAAAGCTATTAAATTATCTGACAATAGGAGAAAATGGACAGCAAATAGTTTTGTTGAAAAGCTAAGTATTTTTCATTCATACATTATTGGAACAAGAGATACAAAGACAAGATAAAGTAGTTTTCTTTACTGCAGGTTGTGGTGTCATCCTATTCCTATAAAATTAAAAATCCAATACGAGTTGTTTTTTAGAGTTTTCTAAAACTGTGTCACAAATCCCACTATGGATTTTCTCCATTTTCTTGTGATTTTTGAAAAAGAAGTGGGAGTGGTGGTGATTATTGTGCAGCAAGGGTATCCTGTTTGTTCCAGGGAGTCTAGATCCTATGCTATTTTCTACAGAATTGGGAGTTCAGAGATGATCATGCAATTCATAAAATATACTCTCTTATCATCAGTCTCACATGGGGAGTAGTTTGTCCATAATCTCCCTCACGGTGAGCAGGTCACATTGCCATGATGGAGTACAAATGAATGTTTAAAGATTCTTTTTCGTGGGATCATTTTGGAAATTTTCACAGGAATGAAAATGCGTACACAGGCAAACAGCTTCCTCCTCAAAAGTAAAATATTAAGAGGCCTATATGAGCATACTTGAACAAACATGTTTAAGTTGGCCCCAGTTTTAGACTGTGCAAATGGGGGCATCTCATTTGTTTATGTGCCCTCTTTTACCTATATGGAATAAATTAACAACAACAGGATTACAACGTTGTCTATGGAAGCTGGGAGACTCGTGGAACTGCAGTCTGAAAAACTTTTCCAAGCTGAGACTGGCGGAGATCCCAAAGACGGGCTCTTTGCTGCTGAAGATATGACTAGATCAGGGGGAAAATAAGGATCTTCTTCAAGACTGCCTTCCTGCTACAGAATGCACTGACAACTGACATGGCACTGAAGCCTCTTGCTACTGGCTGATGAAAGCTCTCCTGCTCAAGCCTTTCTCTTGATGGGCAAAAGACTTTTATATGGCAAACCTTCCATAGATGCATTAGAATACTGGGAATCTGTTTATCACACTCACCTTGATATAGTCCTTGCACGTCCTTTCTCTCTTATGCATCTGTAAAGGAGAATGTACATGACCAGATTCAGCAAAGATTAAGATGGAGAAAATGAGAAAATGGTCAGTATAGAATTTCAGAAAGACCCCACTGATACAGGCTTTTCCTGTGGGATCCTTACATCTTTACCTTGTGGCACATTAGCTCTGCCACTGAAGTCACCAGAGGCGGGCAGAGATATAACAAAATATGAAAATATGAATACAAATGAATTAATTTAGCATTGGGCATCTTGAACTCAAGTGGGCAATTAATTTTATTTCCACGATTGATTCTTATTTATTTTCTATTTTGTTTTATTTTCTTACGGCAAAGGTGGTTTCAGTTATTAAGATATTGATTACACTTTCCAGGTCAGAAACAGCATATTCATACATCATTCCAGGGTAAAGTGGAGTTATAAATCAATTGGAAATACTGGCTGAAATCTCCTTGCTGAGGACAGGAAGTCTCAGCTACAGTGGGCCCATTTGAATCAATGGAACTTAAAGAGTTGCTGACTCACCACTGATTCAATGGGCCTGTCCTGGTGTGGCTTACTATATGAAGTAAGAGGATTCAGTCACTGAGTTATGCTGTGTCAACCCCAGAGATACTCTTGATGCTACTCAAGCACCACGAACCTTGTTGTAGTTCTTGCCTGCCGATTCTCTCTCAATGGGGCGCAGTGCCTGAAGCTGAGCATCCAGGATGTCCAAGAGTTGCTCCATCAGTTTGACAGAGGAGCTGACATCTCCCGCATAGATGGCTCCACGGGTGTGACGGGCAAGCTCACTGGCGATATTGGCCGCATTCTCTCCGCTCTTGATCTGCCAAGGAAAGGATAAAGAACATGGGCCGGCCTCCGTTATATGAAGAGAGCTGTGAAGGCATGAAGCGTGAAGCCTCTTCTCAACAGGAACAAACAGATTGATGACCACTGAAATGGACGAAGAAAGCAATACCTTTTGCGCTACTTGGTTGACCCAAGGACTTGTGCAGTTGCTGAGATCAGGCCCCCGTGGGTTCCAGATTCCAAGAGATGCAAGACATAGGAAGGAAGCAATGCCTGCACACAGGGAAGGCAAGGTAAGGAACAGAGGAGAGAGGGAGAGAGAAAACTGTTAAACCCAATCTCAGGCTGCTTGGTTTCACACATCTGTCCTTATCACTAGTGCTAATCCAATAGCACCGAGCACTCATCACTGCAGCAGTGGAGAGGTGGCCTCCAAGGCAGAGCTGTCCTCACCGCTAACTGAAGTGCGGAACAGTGATGCATGGCTTCAAAAGGAGAGCAGAAGCCACTCATTCTCACGGAATCTCCAATCTGATCCTAGAGGGACCACAGCTTCATGTCCACAGACTGCAGAAGCTGTGGGAATGTATCAAGGCACTGGGGCAGTTGGGGCCTGCACCATCTCCTGGAATCGAGTGAGACTGGAGCAGAAATACATACCTAATAAATTGATGGCATGTTTGGATGAGCAGCGAAGCATTTCTATCTCTCAACAAAAAGAAGTCCAGTCGCCATGACTCAACTTCCAGATAAATCTCCCCAGACAACTTGATGGTGCCATTTATTAACTGTGCCATTGTCTACTGTGGAACACGCTTTGCCAAAGTCTCGGCTCCCCCATTTGCATTTATTCCTCTTTCACAAGGGTGGGGAACTTTGGAGGGTCCAAGGGAGGTAATGTGCTGCCCCCAAGACCAGCCACAGGCAGCCCTAATGCCCCACTCTTCTCCCCTCTGTCCACCAGCAAATGCAAGCACAGATACCACTGGAGCAGCCTGGGACTTGGCTACCTCTCTTAATGCTTTTCATAATTACCTCGTGTGCCTTTAGGACATGGCCTCTCGACCAGCATGCCTTGTTGGGTGGCCGGCCACTGGACACGCCGCACCTCCTTGGCCTCACAGAAGAGCTCTGGCGAGATATGCTGGTTGTTCGCTGGTGGGCGGCGAGTGCTGGGGATTATGGCAGTGACTGGGTGCACCTCTGTTCCCTTCTGATTGATGGCACCGACGGGATGGGTGGTGAGGGGTGCCTGCCGTACGGTTGTTGTGGCAGCAGGTAAGATTGTGCTGGTTATTGTTGTGGGACGAACGGTGGTCGTAGTGCTGAGGGGTGTTGAGGTGACGGGACCTGGAGGCAGAAAGGGCAGTGATTGAATGGTTTGCCCCTGAATACAGACACAAAAGAAAAACACCCAAGCCAAACTATCTGTGAATCTATCCAGCCAGCATAGTCTGGAGTTTAGATAATGCGCCATGGCAGTACTGTTTTTTTCTACAATGCAAACAACAAAGATCGGGAAAGTTACTACAAGTTCCAGAACTACCAAGCCAATATGAGGAAATCTGGAATTATAGTCCAAAATATGACTACATAATATGCAAAATGTATAGTACTCCTAATAAGCACCTATGTCAATATTTTTTAATTCCAGAGACCCCTACTAATTATTTACATACCTCCCTTAGCCTATATATCACTTTATGCCAAGAGTAAGGACATTGATCCTTATGGCACACATTTTAAGGAAAGATATGGCAGAGGATTCCAAATTATTTATTTATTACTTCAATTTAAATAGTGCCTAGGGTGTCCTTGCAGTCATGTGGGTGGTATATAAATTGAAGTAATTTTTTTTAAAAAAAGGAATCCTCTGTCATATATATTTTTTTGAAAATATGTTCCATAAAGATCTATATCCTTACTCTTGGCATTTTTAAATACCCGGACTTAATCTCTCCCCCCCCCCCCAACACACACAATCTTATGCAAAAAGAACATTTTTCAAGGTAAATGGCTCAGGTTGCATTCACATAAAGGCTAAATCCCGTTAACCTGCCGCAGCATGTGCTATTAACTGCACAAATGCTCAGTTTGCTACACAGTTTGCAAATGCCACCCAGGCAACAGCTGTGCATTGGGGATGAATGGACAAAGCAGAACAAACAAATTAGCTACACATTGTGCTACACAAATCTAGATCTGGCACCGCACCTGGGGCATGACAGATCTTGATTTTGCTTTATCCAGAATAAGC
Organism: Phrynocephalus versicolor; assembly: GCA_023846285.1. Taxonomy (NCBI): domain Eukaryota; kingdom Metazoa; phylum Chordata; class Lepidosauria; order Squamata; family Agamidae; genus Phrynocephalus; species Phrynocephalus versicolor. The sequence continues at coordinate 34,208,178 of JAHTLZ010000010.1, forward strand.
AATGGACCCCTTTCCCCGACACACTGCCTTCAATCCAGTTTCAGGGAATTAGTTTTTGTAGACTCTAGGCTTCTGCCAAACACAGCACTTCAGACAATCCATCTATGTCAATTTAAACTCCATGTGATGCTAACTGTCAGAATTTCAAGCCCATGCTGATTTTGTTGAGGTCACGGGGAGTTTGGATTGCGCTGAGTAGATTGTCTAACACTTGCAATTTGAATGGAACTCAAGTACCTGTTTCTGGCTAAGTGGCAAAATTAGAGAAATTGTCAAAAGCCAACGCTGGGACTCAAGCATTGCTTTTAAAAGATTATCTTGTCTTTAAATAGTCCAAAGTTTCCTGAAATGGGGTGGACGGTGAATACTTTGAATGGTAGCAGTTGGCAAACACACTGACACAATAACTTGCAGCCGCCTCTAGTACAGCTTAGATGGATGCTGGTTTGATGGAATTTAGTTCAAAGAAAAACACACTAACCTCAAAACCATGTGCATCTGGGGATTGCTGGTTCATGTAAAATATATATTTCAGATGCATGTATTAAAAAGGCATTTCCAAATGCTATGTAACTAATAAGTCAAGTTCTTAACTGGAGGCAGATCATCAATGAATTTCAGGCCACTGGAGTTTTGTCAAGAGTATAACTCAAAAATTAACATGGTTTTTTAAAAATATATATTTGGAAGTGCTTTTAATAACTAGGAATAGAAACTAAGGATACAGGATTTCTGGACTCTGGGGGCTTTCCCCACCCCCACCCCCAAATTGGGTGTCACAATTATGTCTCACCACTGCTTGGGTCAGGTGGGCCAAATTCGAGGGCATAGCGCAGGACAAAGTAGTTGTTCCATACATAAAGCTGGTTGTCACGTGGATTGTAATCAATGGAGGAGATGAACTGGTAAGGGTTTGGGAACGTCAGCGAGATGGGTTCTTCACGGTTCATGTTGGTATTGAAAGCGTAGTCGACCCGGTTGCCAGCTGCCTCGCTGTCATCATCCACGTAGACAGTCCGTACCACATAGAGTACCCCACATACCATGAAAGCATTGGATGCCGAGCGCTTATCATAGCCAGTCTCCCAAGTGCCCTCAAAGCGGAGTGTGTAGGGATTGAGCTGGCTCACCACTAGCCGTCCATTGTTTCCTTCAGTGGCATAGATCACCCACAGCCCATTTTCATCCACAGCAAGGTCAATGTCAGTCTTGCCACCCCAACGGTAGGGCGAGGTATCATGATAATTGGCTGTATTGATAACTGTCTCCCCACTCTTAATGCGTGTCCGCAGATCATACTTAATAATGTTGCGCGTCCGCTCCTTGTTGTAAAAGACAGCTCCATCATACACCACAAAGCCGGTGCCATCAACCCTGTTGGGTAAGCGATATGTGGTGGTGTGACGGGCACCCACATAGTCTTCCCATGAAGCATATTCTGTCAGCGTATCTGTTCGGTATGGGATCCATGGCATAACATAGATGCGATCGCCAGCTTGAAGGGGGTCCTTGCACCAGGCTCCAGACTGGTGTTCTGATTCATGAGTTGAGGTAGGTTCCAGGATCTTGTGCAGAGTCCCCGGACAAACGAATACTAAGGAAGGGATGTAAGGGAGGAAGGATGATTGGGTAAAAGGGGGAGGGAGGGGAAAATCCAGAGAGAGTGTGAACAAGAAGGGGGGAAAAGAAAGAAAGGAAAGAGAGAAGAGAGAGAAGAAAGGATAAATTTGTAAAAGGCTGTTGGCAGGAGAAGTGAAATCCGCGCCGAATTTTGATAGCAGCTGCAATCATGAGACTTTTATCTGTTATTGAGCAGAGACGGCTCACTGGTAAGTTAAATAAACATTGGCAGGAGGGGCAGGGGGAACATCAGAGGGGGAAAGAACTTTCTCCAGATCAAATTAAAATGGGAATTTAGGGGTTCCAAACCATTCTCCTCTACTTTTGCCACATTATCTGGAATTAAGCACAGGTTGTGAAATTGTTTCCCTGAAGGGTAAAACCTGAAACACCCAGAAATTTGAGCAGAGGTTTTGCTAGTCCAACAATGCTAGCCATTTATCCCTGGGCCTGGCCATATGATCTACATCACCCTCTGGAGGCTTGCACATGGAAGGTTTAGAACAGTGATGGCGAACCTATGGCACGGGTGCCAAAGGTGGCACTCGGAGCCCTTTCTGTGGGCACCCGACATCGCCCCTTCATAGCCACCTGTATGCGGGTTAAATTACTGTACTGGCACTTTGCAAAAAAAAAAAATAGTGGGTTTTGAATTGCAGTTTAGGCACTCGGTCTCTAAAAGGTTCGCCATCACTGGTTTAGAAGTTTGGTGAGAGCCATTAAAATGGGCTGGACCCCACATGCTCTTTCAGCCTCTTGGTTGGGGGCAAATGGGGACCTCAGGGCTTCTGAACTAGATTAAAAAAAACCAACCCAACCAGAGGTTCTGCCAAAATTGTGAGGCTAATTATGTGACAGAATCCATAAAGAAGTATATGCCAGAGCTTGGGAAAGTTTTTTTTTTAACTATCACTCTCCTAACTCTCTTGCTAGAGGTCTTGAGGCCTGATGGTCCAAATAAGTAACATTTCAAAGTTTTAGTCTGTGCTTGTTCGGTTTGTGGTTCTGACAGAAGTAGGCACACCAAAGCTGTTGCTAAAGAAAGGACATGTATGCTGTTTATTCCACTGGATTGCTAGAAAACTTCTGTCCCACTGGGTTTTGAAGCAAGCGGGGTTGCTTGTTTGGGGAGTTCCTTCAGACTGGCCAGAAATGCCTTTAAAGCTAGTAAGATGAGGCAAGGACCACTGTATTTATAAGATGACTTTCTGTTTTACCAGCTTTGTGGACCAAGGCCAATTTGGGCTGGTCACCATGCCAAGTTTAAACACCAGCATGCGTTGATATAAACACCAAGAGCAGTGGGGGACAGAGAGATTGGGCCCCATTTCTGCATCTCTTTTCTAATTTCTCATAGATTTTTGGAATTAAGTTCTAAGTTTTTGTAGGGCCTTTGAAACAGGCACCCTACCACACTTTCTTGGACTATACAGGGAATGGCGTTAATATTTCTTAGAATATTAATATTAGAGTTTTAATATTAGTGGCCTTCACTCTTCTTTGGAAAAGCAGATATTCACCTTTAAAAAAAAACACCACCCACTAGCAGAGCTGTTAATTAGCTCAAACTTGTTTCCTAAAAATAGAAACCAGCGGTATGGTTGGGAGAAGATCTTGAAAGTATTGAGTGGCTTCCAGAATACAGCTTGGAAAGAGTTTGTTTGTTTGTCTGGGGCTGGGGGTGGTGGTTCTGGACTACTGGTGAGTCTGGGAGTTAATGTCCAAAAGAAAAAAAAAAGGGGGGGGGAAGGAGCTCCTAGCTTCACCACTCCAAAACATTCTGCAGACATTCTGTTTTACCACCCTGAATGGGTTTTTAATGGAAACGAAAGAAGGCAGAAGAAGCAAGGTGAAAAAACTAGAGGATTACAAGTAGAAGACATTGTCATCTGAACCCCCCCCCCCAAAAAAAACCTTCCATGCATGAGGCAGGCAATTATATGACAAATCTGGAAGCACCCTGGTTTCCATCTTTCACTGCTTCAAACTCCTCAAGCTCGCACCCCTGGCTTGCAGCCTGTCACCTTTTTATCCCTGCTGTAAGAACAGCTCTGATGAAATGGTTTCCCATGGAAAAAGGATGAGGGATGGCCAACCCTCAAGTGGCTCTCCTGATATCAAAGCCACACTGAATGGGCAATGGGGAAATGAAAAACGACCATAAAGAAGATCCCGTTTCTGGCCACTTAAAACTCACTGAATAGAAGAGATAAAGGGTGTTTCCTCTTCCTGCTGAAACAGACTACTTTTAATCCCTGAGAACAGAGAGCCGTAGATTAGCTGAGGGACTGTCTCCCTCCTGGAAAGCAGAACTAATGGTGTCATGGCAGAAGAGCGAAGTTACAAAAAAAAGCTTCTGCTTTCCAAATCCTGGGCGCCTCTGGAGCAACTTATCAGCCAGGTTTGATTCAGATCAGCAAAAGGACATGAGACTAGTGCACATGGCAGGGAGTGAAGGAGTGAAGTGACAGTGGGAGGAAGGGAGACCTGGGCAGTTGGGGAAAGGAAAACCCTCCCTTCCACCCACATCCCATCTGGCAGCCTGGAATCTTGGGGAAAGCCAGGAAGGGGAAAAAATGTTGGAAAGGAAGACAGATCAGGCCAGGCATTCTGCAAGTGTCTGCCTCTGGTTAGCTGGAGCAAGGCTGGGAGAAAAAAAAAGTATTTAGTGGTGGAAGGAGTGGGTGAAGTGGGGTGAGGAGCGCAGCGGCACTGAAGCAGAGAATTCCCCTGGACTATTACAGTACAGTGTCATCGAGCAGCCGGAGAGGAGACACAGGAGCAGTCAAACCAAATCCAGGCTATAAGGCCTTAAAGGCTGCAGGGCATGTCAGTTAAGCAGACCTAGTGTTACAGAGGGAGAGGGTTAGGGTTAGTCAACGGGTTTTCGTGTCATAGGAGAAGAGCTAGGGAGAAATCAGACCCCCAGCCACCCAGTTTCTGTGGCATGCTGGCCTAGCATTTCCACATACAGAAGAATATATGCTTCTCACTAGTGTCAATTGGATGTTATGTGAACTTTTGGGTTTATCTTGTCTGGGAGCAGATTTTTTTGAGTGCAGAAGTGAATTCCCTACTCTGCTTTTATTACATACACATAGTTGCTATGATAGACCAGGTCACTCTGGATTCAGTTTGCAATGAGACTTACTGGGCCTGGGCATCACAGAGATTGAACTCCCGTAGGTGGAGTCAGTAGCATCAAATCCTATCAGACCTCACTTGAAAGCAGAGGTGTATCAGCACATTCAGATGGAAACAAGTCCCAACCATGGAAGAGGGGCAGAGCGGCACTACTGACAATGCCAGGTCCCACTGAGTATTTCTTAATAGCCCATCACCCTGGCTCTCCCGGATCCAGGCAGAACCTTAGGCTGCCTTAGCAGAACCAAAGGAGAGATGTTTTTCTCATCCACTTTTGCACAAAAGAAGGGATAAGGATGGGCTAATACAAGTCTTATGGCTCTGGGTGCAAACTATCCCATAGTTAAGCAAGGTTAAGTTCCATTGAAATCAATGGGATTTATGTGGCCTGACGCGTAGGCTAGATTATTCTCACTGTTTCCACCCATCACTGTCCCTGGCTATCCCCAGGAGGAGAAAGCAGGGCTGAGTCAGCAACCTGATGAGTTCTTTCTGATTCACAGTGTTTTAGTCTCCATGGAGATGTCATGCTGCATCCTTTTCAGTAATAATAATAAACAACTCTGATTAATAAACCTTCTGCCATTGCAGTTGCTGGCAATTTTTTCCTTCTAAATTTGTTGGTCAAGATGGCCTGGGTGTTTTTTTTTTGTGTGTGTGCTGGCATATGGAAGGGAACCAGTCATGGTTCTAGTGCTGGAGTCTTGGCTGCCAAGAAAATTCCAACTAAAGATATTTACCTTTGGTTCCAACAGTTGGGGATTTTGCTCATGAAACTACTTCCTAGTTCTCCAGGTTCGTATTGCATGTTATATTTTAAGGGTACCTGTTACGGATTCATAATGTATATCTGGAAAAGCGCTACTATTTCAGAAACATGCCCTTTTTTTGACCTCACCTATGCTTTTTTAGGAGCATCATGGGAGAGCCCACTCAGCCTCTCCACCCCCTTTAACTTGTGCTGGAGCAGGGGTGGAGAACGTGCAGCCTTCCATGTGTTGTTGGACTATGCCTCTTATACTCCCTCGCCATTGGTTGTGCTGGCCAGGACTCATGCGAACTTCTGTCCAGCTATATCTGAGAAGTTATTCTATTCACGGATGTGGCAGGCCAATGACAGCAAGCTGTAAACTATCTTTTTAACATTAGGAAGAAAAGAGCTCCCTTCCACATCAGCAGTGTTTTATCAGGTATGCAGAGATGATCAGCTGATCCTTCTTGCATGACACAGCATGGCTATCGTCTGTGGGGCAGAAGGATGGATGGACTCACTGTTAAGTGACAGTGAGTCAGGAAGGAGGGAGCTGTGTGCTTTAGATGTCAATGACAAGGTCTGTTAAAGATCCCTGTAGTGTTCTTTGGTGCAAGTCATCAGACAAGAACAACTTAATGTGGCGTAGTTGGATTTTGTAGCACCACATGATGTCTCATGTGTTAGCTATTTGTCTATGTCGAGCCCATGGCTTTCAAACTGTCATACTGAGTCTTCCTAAGTTGAGACTAAATAATCCACTGGAGACTCACAAAGTGCAAGTGATGGCTGCTTAGGAGGTTTTGTTTTCCTTGACACGGGTCTCAACACATTGCTTTTCGAGCGGTGCCAGTGTTATATCAGAATGTGCGAGATGCACACATCACCTTCATCTTAAGTGAGAGGGGTATTTCTCCAAGAAGGGCCTACACACTATTCAAGGCTGCATTTCACAGCAAGCCAAGAATAGCTTCACTGAGGGGCGACACTGGATGGGATTTGGGGAATTTGTGTCTTAAGGTCTACAGCTAGAATGTACTACGAGCCATGCTTGGAAAGATTCTGGGTTTGTTTCATCTCCCAGAATCTCTCCGGCAGCATGGACACTGGCTGTGATGGCTGGAGGATGGTGGAAGTTGTGGTTATTTTTCCAAGCTCGGAGTATAAGATATAATAATCTTGGACAGCCCACTCCAGGCTGTGAAAGATCCACCAGATCAAGACAGCACCACATGTTGAGAACAGAGAGAGGACTCTGTGAACCAGTGGATGGCTTACTAACAGCCCTAGTCTCCCATGACCCCATGCTTTCTGATGAAGCCACTTGTACACATCCCAAATGGGCTTCTTTTCCCCTTTGAAAAGGAAGCTCTTTCCTTTTATACTCATTGCAAGGAGGGGGACAACTTCTCAATCTTCAGGGCCATAAATGTTCCCCCCTGTTCCAGCCTACAGAGAACCAATGTAGCCACATGGCCAGGAACCCATCTTATGTTGTGTCCAAACCCAGCCAAACCTCTCTGCAAATTGACAGTTGTGCTTCAGGGAAACAGCTTGGAACTGAAAAAGTCATTAGCAAACCAGGGTGGGAAGCCTGAACCTGTGAGCTCCAACAGTCATGGTCCCACTTATGTTTTTATCACCCGAAGTTTTCTACAGTCCTTTACTCATTTATTCCCATCTCTATCTATAGATATCGATCTGGGTGGCAACAAAGCTGGCAACTGTTTGGGCCAAGAATGAGGAGCAGGAGTCCATCTATCTGGATGGATCCATTTTGCTTCTTCAAGGCATGCAGTCTAGATCAAGTAAGGAACACAATGATTTGTCAAGAGAGAGGCAACTGCATAAAGAAAAATGTGCATCTCCCTTAGCTGGTTTTCAACCTTTGGTTGTCCAAATTCTGTAGACTTACTCCCACATGTCTTAGGCAGCATGGTCAAGTCAGGAGTTAAAATATGGGACATTATGGATTCTGGGAGTTAAAATCAAAACTATCTGGAGAACCAAAGGCTGATTATGACTGTCCTAATGCACACCAGCTTTGCATGCATCCAGCAGCTATGCATGGGATTGCTAAATGATATTTCTCCCCTTGGATCAAAAGCACATGTTCAGGGATAGGGCTATGTTATCTTGCACCTGTAGATGTTTTGCAAGAATACATGAAGTTTATTTCAAACTCTATTCTCAATCCTATTGAAAATATTTTATGTTTCTTATAAATGTTTGCATGCAATGTTATCCATGCAATTATTTTTGTACTTGCATGTGTCTATCTTTGTAGTACAATGTGTACATGGTCCATATTTTGCATGTATAGGCATACCTACTGTTTCCTTAATGTTAGGCTATCAATTTGGCTGTGTTTTTAATAGGTTTTGTACATGTCACTTTGTGTTCTTCAAGGTGAATATTCTGCTTCTAGTTTCCATCTGCACACATCTGACCGTGAGTTCTAAGTTCCTACCATTTGTGTTGCACATAAAGGTTTCTGTTCTATTATTAGGTATGTGACATCCTCAATTGCTTGAATATAATGAGCTGAGGTTAAGGACTTTAGGTGTCACCTTCTGGCTCAAGAGAGGAACAGGGGGAAATAGGTTGGTTAATATCCAGAATGTTTCCAATTTCTAGTTTTGCCTGTCTGCTCTGAACACCTGCCTGGCAACGTTGCCACAAAGCAGCTTCATGGAGTCTCACAGGTTCGGCTCAGCCCAGCTTCCCATCGGGGTTGGTGGGGTGGGATGGATGACTCCTGGCAGGGGGGAGGAGAAACACACCATTAAAGAATGAAGCGCTGGCGAGGGGGGGACAGCACAAAGCGTTAACTGGTTCCGATCCCTCATGGATGGGGCAGTGTCGACTCAGCCTTCTAAGTCGGGATGGGGATAACTGTGCTCTGGGGTTGGGGGAGAAGATGTCAGAAACAGAGAAGGAAACAATCAGTAAAAAGCCACATCCAAAATCATGGAAACCTGTGGAAAAGAAAAGTATAAGTATATGCCTCCATCCCCAATCTTGGGGAAAAAATTCCAAACCAATGCAGGGAGGGAGGGAAAAATCAACTGTGCTTTTAGAACAAACTAAACAGAGAGAGGAGAGAGAGAGAGAGAAAGAGAGAGAGAAAGAGGAGAGAAAGAGAAAGAGAGAGAGAATATAGACATGGTTTGGGTAGAATCAAGCCTGGCTTTTGAGCTTTACTGCTTTGAAATGAATTTGCTGGATTCCTAGAGCTATCCTGATAGCTTGTCCCTTGTCAAGACAGATTTATCACAGTTTTGACTCCTGCTACTTACATTAGGATTATAATCTCCAGATCTAACCATGGTGTGCAAATTAAAATACAATACACTGTCTGACCCCCTCCCTTTCATGCACCACCCCATCTTCACCAATAACAGACAGAGCCAATGATCATGAGTGCAGCTTTCATTAAAATAAAAGGAAAAATAAAATAAAATAAAAATAATACAAATAAAATAACCAAGATTGACCAGGAACTTTAAAAGAAGATAAAGAAAAAGAAACATTAAACAGAGAAAATAAATATTCCCAAATCAAAGGGATATGTATATTGGAATAAATAATGTACCTGTATATGTATTTCAGGATAAAGAATGTTGCTTTCTATGGGTTTATTGATTTTTCATATTATTTCAGCCCACAGAACAGTTATGAAAAAGACAAAAATGCTTTTCAAGACAATTCAAATCATTGGAGTGTGAAGGCATCCTTTGGGAGAAAGGTGGTATATAATAATTTTTAATAAATTAAAATAAATAAGGGGCTGGCTGGGTGTTTGACTGTATTGAAAACCAGCTTGTAAATTCTACCCATGGATTTTTAAATTAATCCAAATATTGGATTTGAGGTTTTTCCCCATAATGTGGACCCTGAAAAAGTCACCCTGTTTTGAAATGATGCAACTTAACATGTATTTGTATACTGTATACTCATCTTCTAAACGACGTCACAAACATTCTTCATTAAGAATGTGGGAGGCTCAAAAGAAAGCCCCCAGTGTGCTCAATAGCTGAATTGTAAAGTCTCTGGTTCAAGAGACCTTAAAGTCATGTGTTTTTCACCTTGATTGTGAAAGGTGTGTGTGCGGTCCCATAGATGGTGGCATTCACTTTTGTGTCTGTACCATATATAGTAGAGTAAAAGCTTTCACTTTAATTTTAATAAGAATTCCAAAGATATGCAAGGCCCTCAAAAGTGTGCTAGAAATTCTAGAAGAATTGTTTAAAAGTGCCCAATTTTTAATCAAAATAAAATCTTGTAAACAACAAAAACATACACTTCCATTGTTCCTCTCCATTGTAACAGAATTATATATATATATTAATTCCAGGAAATTTTAAGCATCTTTAAAAAAGAAAAGAAAAGCAAGTCCAAAACCAGGAGTTGGGATTAAAAACAAAACAAGACAGAACAAAAAAGAACAAAACAAAAAACTGAAACCAAAAAGGAAGAGAAGTAGTGGTTGAGGTAGGCCAAGGTACCCAGTTGGTTGCCATGGAAACATGAAGAAAGGAGCAGAGAGAATCAGTTGAATGATAAAAGACGCAGAGAGAACGGTTTGGAAAAGTGTATTTCCCCTGAAGGAAGCAAAACCAGAGAAAGGACAGCCATAGCCCAGACATAAATGGTGCTTCCCCTCCACATGTAAGCAAGGAAAAATGGAAAACGTTTGGAGGGGGCAGTTGTTAGATGACTGTTCAATAACCTTTATTTGCTGGGTGTTGTTCAGTTACTGGACGATTTTATTTCTACGGGGATGGGTGGGGGAGAGGGGAGCGGGTATGCCAATTGGAGTTAGTGAGACCAAAGAAAGAAGAGGTGGGGAAACCAAAGGAAGGGGAGGTGGGAGGTTAGGAAGAAGAGGATTGAGGAGAAAAGGTAAAGGAAGGTCACATTAAATATGGCCACAGAGAAAAAAAAAACAAGGTGTTGGGTTAGGGGTGGGGTCAGTGGTAATGTTGTTGTTGTTTACCTTTCTGTTCCACTTCTACTTTATGCATCGGAAGGGAGAGAAGAAAAATATATTGAAAAAAAAAGGTGCAAGAAGGAAAAAAAAGAGAAAAGAGATTAAATTGCTTTTGTTTCTCCCCACCTCCACCCTAAAGAAACCATATTTTATTTCTTAATCTGATTCTCCCCTCCCATCATCCCACCAGCCCAACAAACACCAGCCCCTCCCGCTTTGGAATCACTTCAAGGCAGAGAGCGTGTTGGGTTTGGTGATGGTAATGGTACTTGAGCGTATTCTTTTCCTTAGAGCATATGGTCGGTATGAGGTTTACAGTCTGGAATTTTTTTTTGTCCCCCCCACCTTTTTTTTAAAATGTGCCGTCGACATTGCCCTTCAGAAGAAAAGTCCGAAATCAAAACCAACCAGAAAGGACGACAAAATAACAAAACACAAAAAGGGGCTGCTGGTGGAAAGCATTGGGGAAGAAGGCAGAAGCAGGCGGAGAGAAAGCAAGCAGAAAAGCAAGAAAAGGGGAGGGAGCAAGAGCTTGGAAGGGGGCTTGAAAATCACACTCTCATCCCTTTCTAAAGGGGATTCCTCTTGACCACTGAAACATCCCCTCAACAGCTCTCCATCATATCCCCCAATTCATCTATAAATCTAGCCCTGCTCACACCCATGTTAATTCCTGTGATAAACTACCTAACAGTATACATTATATACCCATCTACTACAAAACATTATAAACACAGATCATTAGCTTCTCCTGTTTTTCCTCCTGTTGGCTTCCCCAGTCTCCTTGCATGGTGCCTATGTCAGTATTTACTCCAGTATTTAGAAAGCACCGCCTTTGGCAGGGACAGTCAAATCACTCAAGGACTAACAGCACTCACAGCCAGAAGTTCTGCAAGGTCTCTTTAGAAAAGGTCTTCAGAGCACTGGGACTAAGACTTAATGAATACAAGACAAGCTGATCTAGACAGGAAGGTGCAACTCTGCTTTGCCTTTTCATGTACTCTTTTATCCACAAATCCCATAATTCTTGCTTTGCCCTCTATCACTTTACAGTTCTTTAGTGTTGAGCAATAGCAATACCTGAAGCCCTTTCTCTTGATTTTCTGTGTCTCCAAAAAGAAAAACCTAAAATGATGGATTCCAGTTATGAGAAACATGATTTCACCTAAATCTTGGGAGAACATATTGACATATTGACACTAAGAGCTGTTTTAACATGGAATGAACTGCTTCAGAAAGTGGTAGACTCTCTGGCTTTTAAATAGGTACTCTATTTAAATAGGGGTTAAATACAAGCCACCTAAGTTGGGGTTTATTGAGTCGTGGATTTTTTCTTTCAGCAGAGGCTGGATCTGGTGATCCTTTAGATCTCTTCCAGCACCACAGTTCCGTGATTTTACTGGACTAGTGGCCCAGTTCCAAATTTGCTCCCCTTACAGGTATGTGAACATAATACAAAAGCACTGTGAAAAAAGATTGAGAGAAATATGCTTGTTTTATGCACATGCATTGTGGGGTGGAGGTCATTCTGCGATGTTTCTATCTTTAGCTAAGTGAGTTTCTCCATCTCCCATTTAAGTCCTCTATGGTGAAATTAACCACACCACACTTAAGGTATATATCACCTTTTTTAAAAAAAGGACTAGGTAAGCACATATACGGCTTTGTTTGTACCTTTTAAAAATACTTTTTAAAAAAAATTGCAAAGTGCTCCAGGAACTGAAAGAAGTCAATTAATTATGGATGATCTAAAACAGCCTCTGACAGTCAGAGCTACCAAAACACACCTGAAACAATAGTGTACATCACAAGTCAAGAAACACCTTTTCCTTTTTTTCTTTCCTTCTTTCTTGGGCCGTATCTCAAAAAGGCTATGGAAACTGAAAAAAACAGATCTGACTTGAGATCATGGAAAGGTACAAAACTGGAAATGTACACATGGGCAATGATCACCATGCAATAAACATTCAGTTCAAAATCCTGTGTATCATACTTTCAGAGTATCTGTGGAGCCATGCATACAGTTAAAACTCCCCCTCTTGCTTCTAGAAATGCACATACGCCAGCAGGGAATGGCATTTGTTTTGGACTGAGATTTAATCAGTCATAAAATATAAAGATCTCCAGTTAGGTTACCACTCAACTTTCTCTCCTAGTGGGTAATAGTTTCTTGGCAGCCTCAGACTACATAGGGGGTTTAGAAGAAGGCAATAGGAAGCTATTGATTTCTACTATATCTTCTACAAGATTTGCAAAGCCTGATTAGGTATCTCTTTCATTATCCATCTTCAGTTGCAGGTTAGCAGTTGTCTTAGACAAGGCAGACTTTGGCAGAATTTGTTCTATGTTAACTAAATGACATTTCCATGCCTATATTTCAGTGACGTTCAGTGGAAATCTAATGAACAGAAATAAAATCTTCACAGAGGAATTTAGTAATCTGCTTCATAATATAATCTTTCAAGGATCCGGTCTGTGTAGAATTCAAGTTATGCGACTAAATGGAAGGGCTATGATGCTTTCTTTGAGCTAGACAAAAATGACAGAGAAATTGATGGATGAACAGATTGATAATGAAGACAGCAATGCTATGAAAGTTCAGCTGTGCTGAATGTGATACCCTTAGAGAGGGAAAGGTCTAAAGCAACACACTTTGGAGTCCTGACTTCAGAACAGGGTTGTAAATGTTTACTTCCATCATGCATATGAGAAGAGGAACTGTGAATTCTTTCACTTCCCTACTTCAGAATAATTTGCAGATCATAGTAATAACATGCAGGGCAAAATTAGGCTGAGATGCGTAAAAAGGAGTTGCTAAAAACATCAGGTCTCCATTCTTCTGAAGCAATGGGTAAAACATATCAAGCAAAAATGTGTGAAGGGACACCATGCAATGCAGAGATGCCATGGTGTCAATGGTACTGAAACAATCCCTAGTCCTATGCAGATGGTAATGGCACAATGATCTGTTGCCAACATACTCCTGTCATGGTCCACCATCCTCTCAGTATGGGTAGTCATGCATTGCTATGGGACTGATAGGTGCCCCCCCCCCGGTTCAGATCACAGTCTGAGAAGGTTTTGAAAACATGTCAGTTGTAAACATGGCTTTATGATGATTTTCAAGCAGGATGGGAATGTGTCTTACAGATGGTTCTGAAGACATTGCTGGGCTCCAAATGACATCAAATCCAAACCTGCAGGGACAATGGTCTTCGTGGTGCAGTTGTTAAACAGCTGTACTGCAGCTATAACTGTGCTCATGACCTGGGGCCCAATCCCAGGTAGCTGGCTCATGGATGACCCAGCCTTCTATCCTTCTGGGGTCAGTAAAGTGAGTGCCCGGTTCACTGGGTGTTGGGGTGGGGTGATGTGTAGCCTGCATAGATAAATTGTAAACTGCCCAGAGAGTGCTTTAAGTACTATAGGGCAGTATATAAGCAGAACACTTTGCTTTTTTGCTTTCCTGTTTGTCAGAAGTTGTAGTCTAACAATATCTGGAGGGCTAGAGGAGCTCTATCCCTCTTTCGAAGGGGGGTTTGTTACAGAAGTTCATGGAAAACATACCTTATCCATGTGCCCTCTAATTTTCTTTCTTGCTGTGCAGGGCTTTTTCTTGTGAATGTGCCACACCATACCTCCAGCGCAGAGTTCCATCACAACCAAAACAAAACTGGTTGCAATGGGTGTGTGGGGGTGGAAAAGCCCCGTGTGAAGGAGGGCAGAGGGGGCCCCATGCCTCAGAGGGCAGCTTGTACAGTATGCATCAATAGCTACTAGCAGTGAAATCTCTATGGAACCACCATGTTCAGAGACAATATACCTCTGAATGCCAGTTGTATTATGGTGGTACTGAGCAAAAAAAGAGAGAGGACTGTTATCTTCCTTGACCTGATTGCAGACCTTCTGAAAGCTTTTGATCGGCTACTCTAAGAAAAAGGGTCTGGGTTTGAGTGATCCTTCCTCTAACCTAATGAACATTTTTATGCAACAGAAAGAACAAGATGCCACTTATTTGAAAAGCAGTAGCAGTGGCAGGATTGCTGGTGGTAGACTTGGCCTCGGTGTGCTTAAGAAAGCAGGCTGCAGTGTGAGCAACAGAGTGACAGAGCTTGGAAAAAAAGTACTTTTTGGACCCCAGTTCCCTAAATCCTTTGACTGCTGGCTTTCATAATGATTGATGTGGATTCTGTTTGTGGTATTTTATATCTGAAACAGGATATACCCAGAGGATGGCCTAGACTGACCACTATACTTGCTTAAACTCTGCCTCCATTATCTTTCTGTGGGATCTAGCGCACTATTTATTATTTATTTTACAGCTTATATGTCGCCCACTACCCAAAGGTCTCTGATCGGTTTACAATGTACAGTTAAATTATATTAAATTATGTACAGTTAAACACTTCTTGTTTGCGGGGAGACAGTGAAGTTCTCATTGGGATTGCTGAAACACCATACAATGACAGGAGTTAAGAAATAACATATTACTATTTAAATTGAGATATCTTTTTATGGATTGTGAGCTGTACATACATTCATTAAATGAATAAATGGTAAAATCCTTATAACTTTAAGCTAAAATTGTGATTTTAAAGTTTTATTCAATTCCTGGAGTACTAATCTGTCCTTTATACTTTCTGTGCACCTTAACATTAGACAGAATGTCGTGACGCCAAATTAAGCAATAATCTGCAGATAATGTGAACCCAAAAGGGAAAGTAAAAGTAAATACAATAACCCCCTGCCTATTGCGGGGGTTAGGGACCCACCTGGCCCGCAATGACTGAAAATCCGCGATATGCGGATCCAGGTTGGGAGGGCTGGAGGGGGCGGCACACAAATTCCAGCACCACCGCTTGCCCGGGCTGCTGGAAGACTTTTTAAAAAGTCTTTGAGCAGCCTGTGCAAGTGGCCGTGGGGGATCTGACCCACCACCGAGCTGGAGCCTGGGGATTGGGGAAGGGGAAAAATGTTTAAAAAGCCCAGGCGTTTTAAAACATCCCCTCCTTTCCCCACACCCCGCGCTCCAGCTCATTGGTGCTGGGGTGGGGGAGAAAAACCTTTTTTCCCCCCACCCCAGCGCCAATGAGCTGGAGCCCCGGCATGTACTACGGTCCCACGATATAGTGGGGCCACAGTACATGAACCAAGAAATGGTGAGGGGTACTGTAGATTTAAATAGCTCAAGCATCACCCCTAAGTGCTGCCATAGGATCACCATATGGGTTTGTTTAAGGATCCTCGCTCCCCACTCACAATATGTAAAGTAGATAAAAGCTCTACTCTGCTTTTGGGGGGTATATTATGTATCAATGAGTCTTTATAAGCCTGTAATTCATTGAGATACTAAAACAAGCAAGGTCAGAGATGAAGAGAGAGGCTATTATTCAAACTAATTTACAATATGTGTATCTGTGTCAGGCCTACAAGTAGGACTCAAGGCCAAATGTACAAGTGGAAAAGAAAAAAAAGTATTTAAAAACAAAACCATTATTCTTCACCATGCATTTGGTTTTGCATCCTCTGTAGGAAACCATGTTAAAAATTCCTAAGCTTTCTCAAGGCCAACCAGCAAAGAGGGTATCACACTTTTAGAAAGGGTAGGGCCCATCCTACTCTGTAAATTAAGGGAAGGGGTGAAGTAAGGTACTACTCCTTTATACACAATTAATTAAGTTTCATTTCTCAGGGGAAAATATGAAAAATAGTCTACTAAATTTTTAAAAAGGTGGAAACGTAAGGCTTACAGGTGGAAATAATAGCATGGAGATGTCATTTTTAAACTACAACTCCCACAATCCCATAGCCAGTAAGGGAAACAATATGGAAAAGATAGTCATATTGGCTGTAGGATTCTTCTGGGCGCAGGTACATGCAATAGAGAAGTTCCAATAAATGAATAAGGAGGTCAGCTGGAGGTTTATCTGCAAGGTGAATGCTAATCTAAGACAATCTTTTTTTCCAAACAAAAGAGAAACTGAGGTCCAGATAACAGACCTGCCTTGTTCAAACTGAACAATCAGCATTTATGTACATATGTATGTATTTTTGTACTGCTGACTTAGTGTACAACACTACTCTAAGAGGTTTACACATCAAAACTATAACCCAGATAGGAGCAACCAAAACTAATATAAAGAGCACAAACCCAGTAACTAAGTAAACCTCAAGTGATGATGAGCTACAGGAGTGCCTGCAGACATAACTTATGAAAGGATGGTACCAATGATGTTGAGAAGGCAAAGCGGTCAGTCCTGGAAGCCAAATTCAGAAGATTGAAGTCCCAGACTTCCAAGGTAGCATTTTCAGAAGTGCTGCCTGCTTCCTCGTGCAGGACCTACCAGGCAGGCAGAGCTCAGAAGCCTCAATGTGTGGATGAGGCGATGGTGTCGAGAGGAGGGCTTCAGATTTGCCAGGAACTGGAGAACATTTTGGGACAAGCCAAACATGTTCAGGAGGGATGGGTTGCACTTGAACCATGATGGGACCAGATTGCTGGCACTCAACATCAAAAAAGCTGAAGAGCAGCTTTTAAACTGAAAACTAGAGGAAAGCCGACAGAAGCTGGGCAGCATCCGGTTTAGGAAACTGTCTACTTGAGTAGTGAAGAGGATGCAAAAATTACTGAGCAGAGTAAGGATCTAGTCACCAGCACTCCAGCAGAAGGATGCAAGGGGCAGCCTAATGACGCAACTGGACTCAAAAGACTGCATCAGAAAAGCATATATAAATGCTTGTATGCAAATGCCGGAAGACTCCAGAACAAAATAGGGGAACTGAAATACTTAGCAATAGATAAAAATATTGATATTATTAGCGTAACTGAAACCTGGTGGACAGATAACCAATGGGATGCAGTTATCACAGGGTATAAACTGTACAGGAAGGACAGGAAGGGGCAAACAGGGTGGTGGTGTAGCCTTGCATGTCAAAGAAGGGATAAAATTGCATGAATTGGAGTATCTGGGTGATTTGGAGTCACCAATAGAAACTATGGCCACAAGAGCATCAGGCCACAAGGATGGTCTAACAGTAGGCATATGCTATTCGCTTCCGACCCAATCCCCTGAGGGTGACTGGCAGTTGGAGAATGTTGTAAAGGAGGCAACCAAGAAGGGAAGCCTGGTTATAATGAGGGAGGTCAATTACCCTCACATAGACTGGGTGAACTGTTATTCAGCACATGAGAAAGAGATAAAGTTCCTAGATATGCTAAATGATTGTTCGCTGGAACAGATGGTTGAAGACCCAACTAGAGGTACAAGAATTCTTGACTTGATCTTGAGTAATATACAGGATCTGGTGCAAAATGTTAACGTGGCTGATCCAACAGGGAACAGTGACCACAACACAATTACTTTTAACTTAATCATAGACTGCAAATCACTGATAAAATCTAACACAGAGACCTTAAATTTTCAAAAAGAAAATTTCCCAAAGATGAGGAAACTAGTAAAAAAGATGTTGAAAGGGAAAATTGAGAGAGTCCAAAAACTCCAAGAGGCATGGAAGCTATACACAAAAACAATAAGAGAGGCCCAAATGGAATGCATACCCAAAAGGAAAAAGGGCACTGCCAAGCCCAAGAGGACTCCAATGTGGCTTACAGGAGCTGTTCGGGAAGTGATCAAAAGCAAGAAAAGCTCACTTAGAAGATGGAAGGCTTGTCCAAATGAGGACAGCAGGCAGAAATATAAATTCTGGCAGAACAAATGCAAGGCAACAATCGGGAAAGCAAAGCAAGACTTGGAGGAGCATATAGCTAAAAACAGTCAAAGAAATAACAAGGACTTCTTTAAATACATTAGACGTAAAAACCAGACAGGAGGTCCTTGCTTGTCTTGTTAAACTGAATGTTAACAAATCACCAGGATCTGATGGCATCCATCCACAAGTTCTCAAGGAATTTAAAGAGGAAATTGATGATGTGCTAGCTAAAATATATCTTTCCCTCAAATCAGGCTTTGTGTCTGATGACTAGAATTTAGCGAATGTAACACCAATTACCCACTGGTCAGTTTGACATGTGTTCTAGTTAAAGTGATGGAAACCATCCTAAAAGATAAAATTAATAGGCACATAGAAGAGAAGGTGCTGCTGAAGGAGAGCCAACATGGCTTCTGCAAGGGCAAATCATGCCTCATTAATCTGTTGGAATTTTTTGAGAGTGTCAACATGCATGTAGATAAGGGAGATCCTTTTGACATTGTTTATCTGGACTTTCAGAAGGCTTTTGACAAGGTCCCACACCAAAGGCTCTTGAATAAACTTGCCAGTCATAGAATAAAGGGACAGGTCTTGTCCTGGATTAGCAACTGGCTAAGGGACAGAAAACAAAGGGTAGCACTAAATGGACACATCTCTAAGTGGCGGGAGGTAAAGAGTGGGGTCCCCCAAGGTTCAGTACTTGGACCCCTGCTTTTCAATCTCTTCATAAATGATCTAGAAGTAGGAGATATTTTCTGATGACACTAGATTATACAGGGTAGTAAAAACTGAGGCAAACCAGTGGCAAATGAGCTTCAACATTAGTTAAGTGCAGAGTGATGCACGTTGGGACAAAAAACCCCAATAACATTTATAAACTGATGGGGTCTGATCTCTCTGCAACAATCCAGGAAAGGGACCTTGGTGTGCTGGTGGACAGCTCAATGAAGGTGTCAACCCAGTTTGCTTCAGCAGTGAAAAAAGCAAACTCAATGCTAGGGAATGGGATCATTAGGAAGGTATAGAAAGTAAGTCAGCAAGTGTCATTTTGCCTCTTTATAAATCTACAGTGAGGCCCCATCTGGACTACTGTGTACAGTTCTGGTCACTGTACCTCTAGAAGGATCTTATGGAAATGGAAAAAGTGCCGAGGTGACATCTGATAGCCTTAACAGCTTTAAGAAACGATTGGACAAGTTCATGGAGAAAAGGGTATCAATGGCTATCATTATTGTTGCCTAAGGACAACCTTTGGGTTGGAGAGATAGGCAGGATATCTCTCAATACCATTTGCAGGGAATCATAAGCAGGTGAAGGCATCTGCTTGGGAATACTCTGAAGCAAATGGAGGAGCCACTGTGTGAGACAGAATGCTGGACTGGATGGTCTGTGGCCTGTTCCAGCAAGGCTGTTCTTATGTTCATATGTTCTTATGATGTCTGGAAGTTGAGTCAAAGCAACTCAACTTTTCTTGTGAGATCTGGAAGTCCAGTTGCCTTGACTCAACTTCCGGATAGCCTCACCTGGATGACGGAGAATCTTCACAGACTTAGGAGAGGATGCCATTAAAAGCTACCCCAAAACATTAGGGTCTTAAGCATCCTCTTAAATGATATGGGAGGAGCACAGAAACTCCACACTGCTTGCTGGCCTTGGCCACAACAGCATTTTCAAAATCTTTGGGCCCTGAAGCTGTTCTAGGAGGTCCATTTCCCAACCATGCCACCCTCTGCCTCACTCAGTGGAGGAGCAGTCAAAACACAAGGGAAAAGTAGCAAGCTGGGGATGAAGAGCATGGCAAGGCTGGCTTGAAGTAAGACCAGATTCGCAACAGCCCACAGAAGAAGTGAGGGGACTGATACAAAGCAACTTGAGATATGGAGAGCTGCCGGGGGGTGGTGGTTCTCTACTTCTGGACGAGAAAACAGGAATGGAATTTGAAGCCTTGAGGTTACAATATCAAGTTCTTTACATTTTACCTTATTTATTATTATTATT
>JAHTLZ010000010.1:34228403-34246163 GCA_023846285.1 Phrynocephalus versicolor
ACCTTATTTATTATTATTATTATTATTATTATTATTATTATTATTATTATTATTATTATTATTATTATTATTATTATTATTATTATTATTATTATTACACAGCAGACTACGCTGGATTTTGTATTACAAATCACTATTCTAACACTTCCCAAGTGTTTAGGACTATGTGATGTATTGGCGAATTATGCGAGCAGATCCCAGTAAGGTGGCTTTCTGCAGCTGACTGATGGTGACTTTGTCAACTCCAATTTCTTCTAAATACTTGCTTAGCTCTTTAGGCACCGCACCTAGTATGCCAGTTACTACTGGGACTACATCTTCCTCCTCCTCCTCCTCCTCCTCCTCCTCCTCCTCATTATTATTATTATTATCATTTTGAGATAGACGTGACCCAGGACTATCTTTCCTCGTATACATTTATCTAGCCATGGGGGGGGGGGGAGAAATTCCTTTTTTTCAATACTCAGCTGCTCCTGCGGCTGGCACTAAGCCTCAATCTAATGGTCTGTACCATAAATCCATTTCTTTCCATCTTATTATCTTTGAAAATCACAGCTGTTATATGACTTCTTTATAGGATCTTTAAAGTTAAACATTTGAAGACTCATTCACACCTTTGATTTTTTTTTCTCTTTTCAGTCTCCGGATGGTCTTCAGCTTCTTCTCATCGTGCCTTGAAAGTGATGCCCAAAATGGAACACAGGTTTTGAGAAGCAAATCTAACCTTTGCCAAGAAGGCAGCACAATCCTGACCAGAAAGGGAAAAAAGGTCCTCCCCCCAGCAATAAGGGATAACTTTATTTGTTTTTAATTTTGAATTATATACTCTCATCTCAATACATTTTGCAGCAGCTGTACTGATTAGCCATTTCCCCACTAGCTGTGCCCAGCATCTTTTGACATTTCTATCCTTGAAACATTTAAACAAGTTTGGGATGGGTTCAGTTATTTCGCTACTCTTTCCATCCAGGGATCACCAGCCTGACCACACACAGATCCACACATCACCACAAAGTCTAAGAAGAACACATACCCTACCTCACCTTGTATCATGTAGGTGATCGCACAGGCTTGAAAAACAGCTTTATTTGGAACAATCCCAAACTTCTCCAAATAAACATTAGGTGCTCTGTTAGACAAATCTGGGGGGGGGGATTGGCACCCCAGTAGGGATGGGCCAGATCGTTCTCAAAAGAACATTGTGTAGTTGATGTTTTTTAGAGTCCTCCAAACTGTCGCAGCAGGAGGCTAGAGTGTTGGATAAACTCCTGTGCAGCTGGCCTCTTAGCCTGCAATATTAGGCTTAGTTCAGTGTTTTCACTTTGGATCCTGAAGTCCCAACTATTTCAGAATCATCACATGCCAGTCTCTCTGCAACAAACGTCCCCTGTCAACTTTTGGGACAGAATTCAGGTACCAAATAATGGTACAAGGTCCCCCTCCCCTTCTGTGAATGGGGACAACGCAACCAATCCCTTACCCGCCAAAGCCTATCATTTTAAAGATCTCTCCTCCAGAGAGGGGAACCAAGCAGCCCTGATTGACTGAAAAAGCAGAGAAACCAATTGGCAGAAAAATTGGGAAAGACAGAAAAGAGAAAGAAAAGCTGGGGAAAGGAGCCGGCAGAAGGACGGGGTGGGTGGGTGGGTGGGGAGGGGAGGTTGTGTTTTGAACAATATTGACACAATAATAACAATTCACATTAAAAAAAAACCTTCAAAACCAAAAATCAGACACATAATTAAATGAATAGCTTTGTTTTTCCACATGTCAGATTGGCCCCTAAGGAAGGAAGATCAGTGTCTGGTTAGAATGGAGGCAGCTGCAAAGGAAGGAAGCAAAAGGGTCTGACAGCACAGGAACCCCTCTCCCCACTGCACCTCTGCCGTCCCTTGGTCATTCAACCCTCTTCCCCAGGTTCTCCAACTTCCTGTACTTTCCCCTCCCTTCATTTGCCCCAGCCCTGACCACAACAGCACACAGCACTGGATCATGCCCGTTTCAGCTAGGAGAAATAGAGAGAGCAACCAGCAGGACAGAGCCGTTGAAGCCTAACAATGGGGAAACGTGTTGGAGTCAGAGTTGAGTTTGAGTTCTTCAGGGTGTCCAGCACAAAACAACAGAGGTGACATACATAATCGTGACGACAAGACGCTTTTCCTGAAAGTGGTTCCACAAGGCTGGTCACAACCGCTAACCTGGATTTCAGCACTGAGACAGGATTATCCAGACTAGGTCGGTGTTC
The DNA here is from genome assembly GCA_023846285.1 of Phrynocephalus versicolor. Taxonomy (NCBI): domain Eukaryota; kingdom Metazoa; phylum Chordata; class Lepidosauria; order Squamata; family Agamidae; genus Phrynocephalus; species Phrynocephalus versicolor. Next base: position 34,230,649 of record JAHTLZ010000010.1, read on the forward strand.
GCGAACCCTATGGCACTGGTGCCAAAAGTGGCACTCGGAGCCCTTTCTATGGGCACCCGACATTATTGCCCCTTCACAGCCACCTGTATTCAGGTTAAATTGCTGTATTGGCCCTTTGCAAAAAAATTAGTGGGTTTTGAATCGCAGTTTGGGCCCTCGGTCTCTAAAAGGTTCACCATCACTGGACTAGATAATGTACTGCTAACATATTTACCAGCATTTGATCCTACCTGATGTGAACTAGGCTGATGGCTATAGAAATCTGAAACAGAATTACCTGAACATTTATGTTGTACTACTTCCAGTTTGGGGAGTGTTTCCCCTCCCTTCACTCTTTCTGGCTCCATTACACATTCAACCATAGAATGGAAACCCTGCAGTCCCAATTATGCTAAATATTTACCAATGTGGGAGAAACAAACAAAACAAAGATGGCATGCCTTGAAGTATGACTATAGCCAAGGGAATGTATCAGGCCCCACCTTTCTGTTTTTAAGCAGGCTTAAAAACCAGCGAAGAAGAAAGTGCCTCATCTGATTTGAATGAAATGCTGAGCAGCACACCAAGCCCTCTGTTTCCTATCACACTGTCAGAAAATCATCCTTACATCTATTAACTGTGGAGCAAAATATGCAAGTAAACAAAATGTAAGGAAAGATGCCATGACTTGATCTGGACATTTGGCTATAGCTTCATAAAGCATAGGCTACCATTGCGTATGAAACTGGGCACACATGTTCTTCCTTGACTGTGGATGTGCGGTTTTCTACTTAGCCTTACTACAGTATCCTAGTCTATCCTGGTTTGTTAACTAATATGAAGCCAGTTTGAATGCAATGGAGAACTCTGGGATAACGCATGGTGGGGTCTCTGTGCTAACCCAGTGTGTGCGGATAGAAGGGAAGGTGAGGAGATTAGGAGTCACAGATTTTGTACACCATGGTTTATGGAGGCATGGAGGAATGTCTAAGCACAGCCAGTGGAAGTCTGCATAAAAACATACACAAGTTAACTAGGGAGAGGATTTATATATATGATTGCATATATGAACGTACATAACTGAATACACTAGTACAGAATATTTAGGAAAGTATAAACTGTACTAGCTCTATTTAGTGAGCACTGTCCATGTACACAGTATGCACAGCATGTGAAAGAGATAAAATATTTGTTTGTGTGACTATTTGAAAACATGGGGGAATGGGTATATGTATGGAAATATATTCAAACCTCCAAACATTTAATTGCATTAAGTCTGCAGATGACGCTGGGAAATGGTACGCACATGTCTGTTCATAAGAATGAGTTGTAAATGTGCCAATGTGTATTATACTGAACATTGTATAAAAGGTGCTAGACTATCTAAAAAGGTATGTTGTGTTGTTATGCACAGGAGGGTCCCCAGTTATGATAGGGCAACCCCAGCATCAACAGCTCCACCATGCTCAGTTGCGGTCTCGACTCGTTTGGCTCGATCTTGCTCCCAAATCCTCTCTTTTCCTCCTCCCCTTTTCACAGTGCTGGGATTTAAGGTTGATGGATCCCTCGTGCTGTTAACTGTAAGGGATCAGGACTGGTTTACACCCTGAGATGAGCGTTGATGGTTTGTTTCGAAGCCACCTGATAGCTGGAAGGAAAAGGGGCAGGAAGGAATGTCAAAAGGTTAGGAGGTCCTGTCTGCTCTGCTTGACTCCATTTCATCTGTGAGGAGAAACCAAAGGGACATTAGCGGGGGAAGGGGAGGGGGCACATCCCATTAGACTGACCCTCCCACATGGACCCCTAGTCCCAGCAGAGAGTTTACAAGACACCAAAAGACAAGGAACACAGCTCTCTGTAAGCACCCCACCCCAAAAAGCAACATGGAGCAGGAAAGGAGGAGGGGGTGTATGAGTGGCTGACCCAGGGAGGAGGGATGGCCTAAGCCTGGCATGCTGGCAGCAGTTCAATAGAGTCATGCTCCTTAGGTTTGAAAAATCAACACATCAACGATAAGGGTGGGACAGAATTGATGCACAAAATGCATGTGATTTCAATTCTGATCTGTGAAGCTGTTCTGGAGTATGGAGCAATTCCACACCAACACCAATAGAGAATCTCATTTTAAATAACAGACATCTAACAACCCAAGCATGGCCTGTTACTTACAGGCAGTTTACAGGGGAGGGGAGTGACAATTGTACTGCAAAACGTACTAGACCAGTGCCATCAGTATAAATGAAGCAGTCTTGATTCCAGAGAAGGGACCCTCACTAGATAAAAATGCTTCCCACTGCTCCCTGTGTTTCACAGTGCCTGGTGATCATCTAACAAATCAGAGGTACAAACTGTCTGCACACTTATCTGTACGTGTGTGTTTTGCATTGTTTCCTTTGAGAAAAACGGCTGCCTTGTCCTTTGTCCTAGGAATGAAGTAGCTGTTAAGCTGCATTTCAGATTTCTTGGTGTGGATGCAGATTGGCTTATTCTTAAAAACACATCAGAGCTATAGCACAAGTACATGCATGCCCACACATGTCCACATTCCACAAACATGCATACCCACACATACAGAGGCATCAGTATAGCGGTGCTCATGAATACACACACCTCATGTGAGCATTCATAGCAAAAATCCAAAATAGATTTAGATGCACACTAAGAGTCGTCCACCTGCCAACAAGCATTCAGAGCGTGAGGCACTGCACTAGACCTAGGGAGCCATGTCAGCCGTGTCTTTTAAGAAGCCACTCTCCCTAGTCATTTTCAGCCTGGCCCTCTGCTGGGAAATGCTGGGCAGCACTGCTGCCTTCTGCTGCCATAGCTGGACAAAATGTGGGCTTCCAATTTTGTCCTCCCAGATGAGTACCATATCCCTAGCACACACGGAACCAACCCCAAGACAGAGAAGCATGCATGTGTGCACAACCATCAGTTTGTGTGTGGCTGCCCTGCACACAAACCTAGATTGGGCCAAACCCTTGAGTGTGCATACAATGCCTCCTCCCTACGGGCATATCAATCCTATATGCATGGACAAAATGTATATATACTCGGAGCATGTAAAGCACAAACATACAAGTATACATGTGCCAGATGTATTGCCCACATGGAGACCAACACAATGGATCAAGTGCCCTGAGGGTGCGTCAAGTGCCGCAGCACCATACATTCTTCATAAATGAATACACACAGCTGTTAACAAATGTATAGTATGCACCAAAAGCACCTACTGCAAACACCAACAACTTGCACACACCCTCATGTGATAGGGTTCCCATGCACCCCTTGATCCTCTCTTCTAATCCTGAGTTCAGGATGACCTTTCTGTTTGCCCCTGCTCCTGGTACAGGTAGAAAGGAGGAAGGTTGGTGCTGAGGAAAAATCACCCTATTTTTTAAAAAAATAATGGAAAAGAGCCACCAATGGTCTAGCGCCAGCCAACTGAGGCACTTCTTTTAAGAGTTCTGGCCACAAGGAACACAAGATAATAAAGCCAGAACTCACTTCTCCAGCTTAAACATACGTAGTCAAAAGGGTAGGTTGCCCCAAAATATCAAGTCCCAAGTTGAGAAACGGAGTTATTATCTAGCCAAATACGTGGCACCAAGGCCTAATGCTCATTGACAGAAAGACCAGACAGGGAGACATTATGCAACTGCCGCTCAAACATGGCGCATTAGGGACAGAGGTGCAGGTGGAAACTAGAAATCCTTTTGCCCAGTGATATGGGTTTAATTTCCTTCCCAGAATCAGAACAACTTTGTTCTAGGCATGGGACTCCTTTTGGTGACACAACAGATATAAATGCCTGGGCTTTTTCTAATGTTTTGCTCCAGATTAGCATTTCATCTAAGTTCATCCATTCCCCTAGGCTTTTCACCAGTAATCTCTGGGGTGGGGGGTGGGGGTGGGTGGGATGAGGAATTTTGGAGCCAGCCTACGGAATCTCTCCTCCCTGGGTCAGATGGGGGGGAATCTTACAGAAATCAGGTGAGGCATCAGAGTACAATTAGAAATGGACTCACTGTAGGGGACACAGTCATACTGGACCTCCAGGTATTTGTAGGTGCCGGGGCAAGGATCTGGGAAGGCATCCGAACCAGCCACCACCACACATTGTGTCCGATTATTGCACCTGAAAAACAAAACAAAAACAAAAAAGCAGAAAAGATTGTGAATGTAGTTCGAAGGGCAGCCACTAGATGGCACTAACTTCCACCCCAAATGGCATCAGCTTCCCCATACAGTACCTTACGTGAAAAACTGCTGCACTGCTAGTTTGTCTGGGATACAAATTATAATCTCAGGCATGAAGATTCATTCCACAAGGAATGCACAGGTACAGACAGGCAAGGGATAATATAAACCTGCGTCTATCATAAGGACAGGAAACATTTGACTAACCCCATCCCCAGATTGATCTTCAAGAGATTTAATGGATACCAGACATCTCTGTTTGTTTGGACTTTTCCATTAAAGAGACAGTCAACAGCACTGGATTGTTTTCCCTACTGTCTGATGAGGGGCAACCTTCTAAACAAGGGATTTGTCTAGCTCCATTTACAAACCTGCAAAGAAAGCTTGACAAATTCAAACTAAATGCACAGATAACATGTATTCAATACTTGTAGATTCATAGATGTCTGTATGCCGACCCCCCTGTGATCGTGAGCTCAGTTCCTTGGTTTGCTCAGAAACGATAATGAGCATGTCTTTGCACGGGAATCCAAAATGACATGTAACTTCCATATATCATTAGGGTTTTTCTGTAGTTCAGGATGGAGATGCTCTCTTGTAGGAGTGAAAATTGGGTTCTTATATTCCTTCCTCTGTCAACAGATGAGTTCATCTATAGCCCAAGAGGGCCACATCCTGTCACAAAACTCTGGGCACATTCACCACTTCCTAACAGCAAACAGGCTACTGGGTGGAGCAGGGTGGGGACATTATTACCTGCCCGGTAACATGTTCAGTACCATGAGTAAGACTGCCATTTTGATTTCCCTCTGACTAGAAGAACACATACCACAGGTGCAGTTCAAAGAATCAGCTTTCTTATAACCCGCTTCTCATCCCGAGACTCTCACACTTAACTCAGGGCCAGAAGGAGCACCGAAGAGGCAGTGCCCCCACCACCTCTGCCCCATTTCCCACTTCGTTAGTTCCTGCCACCTGCTCTCCCTTGAGAGGCTGATGCAACAGGCGAGGGAGGTTGGATGGGGGACTCCCAGGAGTGGTCGGCTGCCAAAGCAACTGGAGTTGGTATCAGCTCAGGCCCTCTGGGACTGGGCAGGCGCCACCTGCTTCACGGAGGCGCCACTGAGTTTGCCAGCCAGTGGGCTTGGATGTGGGCTCCAGGGGCGATGCTCTAACCTCCAAAAAAGCCCATCAAATGCCCAGTCACATTTTTTCAGGTGTTGCTGTGCACCTAATCAGAGCAGCACACCCCTTATCTTTCAGTGGTGTACTCAAAGAATCCAATTCCACTCTTTGAGGATGTCAGTCTTTAGGAAGATGGCAGCAAGACAGCTGACTGCAAGCTTATATAATAGGTCAGCATGTGAGCAGTGGGGAAAAGAATTAAGGGACAAGGGTCAGACGAGTCTGTAACACAGGAGTGGGAATTACTGGAAATAACAAACAACTTTTCAAATTCAGGACTAAGGCACAGATCCCATTCCTTACTAGAAACTGTGTAAGATTCTGCAAAATGTTACAATAGAAGAAAAAGCTATTTAAGCAGAGACAAATCTGTACCAAACAAAATATAAAAACAGAAACTAAGAACTCCCCACTGGTTTGAGATGCTGTGATCTCATGGAACATCCATGGACAGTCCTATTCTAACTCTTCAGAAGTTCCTTCCTTCCTTCCTTCCTTCCTTCCTTCCTTCCTTCCTTCCTTCCTTCCTTCCTTTTCTTTTATTTATTTTATTAGTGGCCTATCAAGGTATCACCTATGGCCTAGTCTAGCTTCCTTTCTGTGACAGAAGCCTGACTCACAGTGCAAGTACTGCGAGAAACATAAATTAATCTGGCTAAGAAAAGCTGCAAATAAATGTATGCATGGATATATTGACATTTGTTGACAGCATTATTATTCATTATGAAACTGCTACAGATATTTACAATTGTTTATGCTATATTTAAAACTATTATATTTTGCCATTGTTAGACACTTCAGGCATAAATCTGGTGGAGATCTGGCATACAAATGAATGAATGAATGAATGAATGAATGAATGAATGAATGAATGAATGAATGGGTCCATTCACGCAGGCTGCTGTAGGTCAGTCAGGGAGGCTCAAGGATAGGAAGCTAAGTAGGAACACAGGCCTTGAGTATAGTGGTTGAAAAACAGACTGATTTGCAGTGAGCTGCCAAACAAGACTGTAAGAGAAGCCCATTGGGAAGGCCAAGACTAACGGTGAAAAGAGGAAGAGGTGAAGAGAAAGGATCAAGGGGGGAAACTCACATGAGATCTAGAGGCAGTCAGTGATGGGTAGTATGCTGCACTCCCAGCAGTATCAAGTCAACCATGTAGCAAATAATTCTACTTTTAATTAAAAGATTTGAAATGTTTACACAGCTGTTGCAGCTGCATTGATTTGTAATTGTTTTAACGATTTTAGCGAATTTTGCATGCTGGATTATAAAGTGTTTTAGATGGCTGTTTTAGTCTTATAACATTAAATCAGTTGATCTTAATTATCTGTATGTATTTACTTTTGTGTGTGAACCACTTTGGGAAGGCTTTTCATCCTGAAAGATAGCAGAGCAATACTGATCATCCATCCATCCAAAGGAGCCAGAACCTGAGCATCAGGGAAGTCTGAAAATGCCAGTGGTGGCAGTTTCATCTCCTGATCTAAATAAAATCAACAATCCAAATTTAGGCTGCAAATCATACACATTTCTGTACCAGCTCCAACCCTAGTCTAAGCTCTGCCTCAGAGCCCCCCGACCTTGTCTTAAGCATCATCTTGCTATACAGTTTATCAGTGTCGGCACCAGAATAGGATCCTTTGGCCTATAACACGGGACCAATATATTGCAAGGTAGCATCTGAGTTCATAGTAATGAAATCCATAGTCCTTTTCATTCACTTCAAGAAGGGATGAGGCTTCAAATACAAAGCTAGCACAACCTATGAATGCAGGGGAAATGGCCATACTTTCTTAAGCATGTACTGCATTTATTAAACCAACAAAGTCTGCAAGTAGCCCTTCTTCTTCTTCTTCTGCCAGCCATTAAAAAAACCAGAAAAATTACACCATCCATGTCAAACCAAACGTGGCCTTGCTTGGTAAACTAGGGAGATGGAGTGATGGTTTCAACCACTATAGACTACAGATCACCGGGATGTAGTTCAGTTTTCAGGTTTCCTTTGCATTGGACATGGCAGGAAAAAATGCCCACCAAGTTAGTACACCTCCGCTTTTGAAGACAGGCACCAAAAGAAAAAGCAGATGTTTGCAGCCCAGGCATGAATACGTTTGCTATGTTAGGAGGCCACATAACTTTAAATGAAGCCGCTTGCCAAATGTGCATTGAATCAAAGCCTTTACTTTAAAACCTAAGAAGTCCTTTCCCTCTGCAATGCATAACAAAATGATTTCCACCTAGACTACAGATGTCCTTTTAAAAACTAGCTGGCATCCTGGCAAATATCACAGCCAATACCCTGGAGATTTGGTGACTGCTGCTACAAAGATTTTAAGTGGTCACATCCTTTTTTTTCTCATTGCTTCTTTCTCATTAATTTAATCTGCATATCAATTAGTTCCGTTATAACTTAAAAACATCAAAATCAGAGGAATCCTGGTCCACTTGGGATCACAGCACCTGTCTAGACCAAATCTTCCAGACCCTGCATTTATGGGCTAAAATACAGTGGTAACTTGCAACAAGAATGGGCCCACTGAAGCGACAGAATTTATTTTATTAATTTAGAGAGGGGTTGACTCACCAAATCTCCATGGATTCAATGGTCCTACTCTAATTGTGACTTCCTACAGGATTTCATCCATTAGCTTATAAAATTTAACCTAGAAAGTCCATCTACCATAATCTACCACCTTTGTAGCATATCAATATTATACTCTTAAAATATGTGAGAAAAAACAGGGCAACACTATTACTGTGTGATATATATATATATAGTAACACCTGCTAACACAATTACTTTTGGGAGATACAATGAATAACATTTACTTTGGTATTTTAAATAATGACATTATTTGGGAGTAATGTATTTCATAAAAAATCAAGTGAACACTTGTGGCTGGAATCCTACTGGTATTCGCCTAAGGCTTGTGTAACTTTCCTGTGGGTAACTGACAAGCAGCTAAGGTCCAGCTGTGCAGTGTGTGGTCTGTGACTAGGCACATGATGGAATCCTCAACTCTTCAGGGAGGTTGATCCTGAGTTTTCTATATTACACCCCTGATACTTTCCACTGCTGAAATCACTGCTATCTTTCACGCAGAACTGATTTATCTCCACAGTGCACGAGTCCACAATAGGTAAATTTTTCCATTGGAACCACAGCCTCCCACCCTATGAGAACCGTCCTTTTCTCCACTCCTTCCTTGCATCCCTCCTCTATTGCTTCCTTTCTTTTCCTGAGAGAATGGGCATGGCCATGAATTTCTAACCCTTCTGTGTTTGTGGGCTGCTGGCATGACCATCCCCAATGGATCTCCTTCGCTTGCCAGGTTCCTCCACCATGCCACAGACCATTGTTCTGAGTGTGTGGGCTGTCCAAGTGCATTGTCTACCCTCGGTGCTTCATGAAGAAGATAAAAAGCAGTACCAGCAGCAACAGCAGAACCCCTGCGGTGCTAGAAAGGGACACTGGGAGGAGGATGCACAAGGAGCCCATCAATATGTAGGATCTCAGCCCACTGACCTCTGTATGACTTCTCTCCATCACAGTCTCCTTCTGACTGAGCCCTGCGCAGCTCCTTGCCCCTTCTGCGGTCTTTCTCCCCAGGTGCTCTTCAGCACCATTCTGGCTTCTTTCAGTGTTCATATAAGTGACCCTGGATTACTTCAAGAGCAATATATGTGAGCAAAGTGACTGCAACTTGGGCCGTTTGCACCCTCTTTTCAGTGAGCAGCATGGTGATCTCCTCCAAAGGAATTGCGAGAAACATGAGTCTGCCACTATGCCCACCCTCTCTTGCATGCTCTTTTAGCGCTCTCAACTAGTACGGGGACTGCAGTGTGTGCAGAATGCAGCTGCTATATTGGTGGTTGGTGTGGGCAGATTTGACCACATCACCCATATTCTGTCTCACCTGCACTGGCTTCCCACTGCCTCCTGAATAATACTGGTTTTGATTTACAAAACCCTCCATGGCTTGGGACCAGAGTATCTGGCAGAGCGTGTCACCCAAAGGTAATCTTCGGCCCGGCCCACCAGAGCATAGCAGGCCCTCTTGCTTCAGGCTGCCACCATGAGGGAGGCCCATAAGGCTTTGACTCAGTGCCGAGCCTTCTGGGTGGTGGGCCTGACTTTAGGGAATCATCTCCTTAGTGAGATAAGGACTGCGGAGCCCCTCTTGGCCTTTAAGAAACTATTTAAAACCTGGTTATTTAAAGCCACTTTCGGCGGTTGCTGAGGTTGTTTGCTAGTTTTTTTGTTTTGTTTTGTTTTTTTGCTGCCCGATTCATTTGTTTGCTGCCATCTTGCATTTCTGGCTTGTTTTTATTTGCTTCCCCCCTTTTGTATATTGTGTATATTTTAAAGCTTTTCTTTTTCACTATGCTGTTCATCATCCAGAGTTCCCAATGGGAAGTCAGGTGGTTTATAAATGCAAATGAATAAATAATAGTTTAGCGAAAGGGCTTTAAAAATGTGCATGTGATACAGCACTGAATTGAAACAATTACTTCTCAACCAATATAGGCAGCCACACATGGTAGAAATCAAAGCAAAGCACAAAATAATAACAGTCCCTGCCAGCCGATCAAAATGCACCAAATGCCCATGGGGAAAAAATGAGGCTTTTGCACAATTAGCTTTGCATTATGTAGTCAACAAAAAACCCATTTTGATTTTAATCATCCCAACACCGAAACAAATGGAGGGTTAAATTGTAATGCAGTAGAGCCCTGAGACACACTGCAGCATCTTGTCCATTAACTGCAATCAGCCACAGCAAATTATGGTACACAAAACTTCCCTGAACACCAACAAGATTCTGGCCTATATTAAATTTTCCTTGTGCCTTTATTGATTTCCTGAGACCAGCTCAGTTGGCCTACAAATATTTGCAGGCCACAATATATGTTCACCTCTTCACATGCAGTGTTAAATGGGAGTTGGGGAGGTGGACACTCGGAAGCCCGGCTCCTAAACATCTCCATGTCCTTGGCAGCATCCTAGGAGACTGTGTTTACTCTGATGAGGTTGAGTTCAGGGAACATAGGAGCTCCATAAACAAATTTACATGGTTACCAACCAAATTCTTCTTAGACTTTTGCTTACCATACAAAGTTTTAGGATATTGCTTCATACTGTACATGGGAATGTTCAGGAGCAGAGCAGGGCTCAATAATATTGATATTATTGGCATAACTAAAACCTGGTGGACAGATAACCAATGGGATGCAGTTATCACAGGGTATAAACTGTCAGGAAGGACAGGAAGGGGCAAACAGGGTGGTGGTGTAGCCTTGCATGTAAAAGAAGGGATAAAATCGCATGAATTGGAGTATCTGGGTGATTTGGAGTCACCATTAGAAACTCTGGCCACAAGAGCATCAGGCCACAAGAATGGTCTAACAGTAGGCATATGCTATCGGCCTCCGACCCATGCCCCTGAGGGAGACTGGCAGTTGGAGAATGTAGTAAAGGAGGCAACCAAGAAGGGAAGCCTGGTTATAATGAGGGAGGTCAATTACCCTCACATAGACTGGGTAAACTGTTGTTCAGTACAGGATAAAGAGATAAAGATCCTAGATATGCTAAATGATTGTTGAAGATGGTTGAAGACCCAACTAGAACAGATGGTTGAAGACCCAACTAGAGGTACAAGAATCCTTGACTTGATCCTGAGTAATATACAGGATCTGGTGCAAAATGTTAACGTGGCTGATCCAATAGGAAACAGTGATCACAACACAATTACTTTTAACTCACTCATAGACAGCAAATCACTGATAAAATGTAACACAGAGACCTTAAATTTTCAAAAAGGCAATTCCCCAAATATGAGAAAACTAGTAAAAAAGAAGCTGAAAGGGAAACTGAGAGAGTTCAAACACTCCAAGAGGCATGGACGCTGCTCACAAAAACAATAAGAGAGGCCCAAATGGAATGCATACCCAAAAGGGAAAAGGGCACTGCCAAGTCCAAGAGGATTCCGATGTGGCTTACAGGATCTATCCAGGACGGGATCAAAAGAAAGAAAAGCTCATTTAGAAGATGGAAGGCTCGTCCAAATGATGACAGCAGGCAGAAATATAAATTCTGGCAGAACAAATGCAAGGCAACAATTAGGAAAGCAAAGCAAGACGGGAGGAACATATAGCTAAAAACACTCAAAGAAATAGCAAGGACTTCTTTAAGTAAATTAGAAGTAAGAACCCAACTAGGAAGGCCATTGGACCGTTAGATGAAAATGGAAGGCAAGGGATAATTAAAGAGAAAACAGAGATTGCAGAAAGACTCAATGAATTTTTTGCTTCAGTATTCATTGAAGAAGACAAAGACCACATGCCCAAAACAGAGCCTATCTTCATATGGAGGGAAATGGAAGAATTAAGCCAGATAGAAATAACCAGAGAGGAGGTCCTTGCTTGTCTTGTTAAACTGAATGCTAACAAATCACCAAATCATCTGATGGCATCCATCCACAAGTTCTCAAGGAATTTAAAGAGGAAATTGCTGATGTGCTAGCTAAAATATGTCTTTCTCTCAAATCAGGCTTGGTGCTTGATGTCTGGTAGACAGCGAATCTAACACCATCTTCAAGAAAAGATCCAGAGGTGATACGGGAAATTACCCACTGGTCAGTTTGACATGTGTCCCAGTTAAAGTGATGGAAACCATCCTAAAAGAAGAATTTAATAGGCACATAGAAGAGAAGGTGCTGCTGAAGGAGAGCCAACATGGCTTTTGCAAGGGCAAATCATGCCTCACTAATCTGTTGGAATTTTTTGAGAGTGTCAACAAGCATGTGGATAAGGGAGATCCAGTTGACATTGTTTGTATGGACTTTCAGAAGGCTTTTGACAAGTTCCCGCACCAAGGCTCTTGAATAAACTTGCCAGTCATGGAATAAAAGGACAGGTCTTGTCCTGGATCAGCAACTGGCTAAGGGACAGAAAACAGAGAGTAGCACTAAATGGACACTTCTCCCAAGTGGTGGGAGGTAAACAGCGGGGTTCCCCAAGGTTCTATACTGGTACCCCAGCTTTTCATAAATGATCTAGAAGTAGGAGCAAATAGCAGGGTAGTCAAATTTGCCAACAACACTAAAGTATATAGGGTAGTAAAAACTGAGATTGTGTGGAGCTCCAGGGGGATTGTCCGAACCTGCTCTTTCCTCCCCCCCTTTTTTTTCTTTTTCTTTTTAATCTCATGGCTTACACCCAGGGAGCATGGGAAAGCTTTAGCCACTATTTGGGGGTGAAGCCTATTGGTATGATTATGGGCAGAGGCAGGTATTCTGTTGGAGCTCCACCTATGAGATCTTCAAGAACAGGGTACAGATGTGTGAAAGCTGTGCCCTGTTCTGGTGCTGTCTCCAGCTGTCAGGCGCAAGGAAATCAGTTCAATCAGCCCTCCACTCTATCCTTGGTGCTACTGAATGCCAGGTGTGCTCCTAATAAGTCTCAGATCATCCAGGACTTGATCCAGGATGAAGCGACAGATCTGGGTGGGTGGGAGACCTGGGTGGGTGCAGAGGGTGGTCCTACCCTCTCCTTCATTTGCCCACCAGGGTACACTATCTGGCACCAGGGTCAACTGGAGGGAAGGGGTGGGGGGGTAGCCATTGGGTAGCCATAGAACTCCCTGATGGCTGTTAGGCTCTCATCATTGGTGATATCATGTCTGAAGGCCCTCCAAGTGTCAGTAGGGGATAGGGATGGAATTGGGATTGTGCTGGTGTGCTGGTGTACCGTACTCCCCGCAACCCAGCACAGTCCCTTCTGGAGCTGGCTGCCTTCATCTCTGCTGCACTGTTAAGGCCCCCCAGGCTTATTGTCTTGGGGGACCTCAACATCCATGCGGGGGCGCAGGTCACAGGGCCAGCTCTTGAGTTCTTGGAGACCATGGCCTCCCTGGACTTATTCCAACTTGTCAACGGTCCCACACACATGGGGGGGGGTCATACTCTAGACCTGGTGTTTTCTAATGTACAGAGAAAGAGAGTGGCCTGATGGTGACTGACCTTGTGTCGGTCCCCTTGTCATGATCAGACCACCACCTTTTGAAATGCAGCCTTACAGCGGCACCCCCTCTCCGCGGGGAGTCTGGACCCATTAAGATGGTCTGCCCATGTAGACTTATGGATCCTTTGAGATTCCAGGAAGTCATGCATGGGATTCCCGATGAACTGGTTGGCGCGCCTGTTGATGCATTGGTGGATGGGTGGCACTCTGCTGCTTCCAGGGCAATTGACACACTCGCTCCTGAACGCCCCTTTCGCCGCCGGGCCCGAGGAGCACCTTGGTTTAACCAGGACCTCCGGGCCCTTAAGCGGAATAGAAGGAGGCTAGAGAGCATTTGGAGGCGGGACCCGGCGGTAGGTAATTTAGCTGCCGTCAAGATCGCGTCGACTATCTACTCAGCCAAGATTAGAACTTCAAGAAGATCTTACTTTGCTATCTGGATAAGCGAAGCGCAAAACCATCAGGCTGAACTTTTCCGTATAATGCATGATCTATCCAGGGTTGGTTGCAGTGATAGGCTTCCCCCTAGTATTTCCTGAAACCAATCTGTAGCATTTTTAAAATATAAAGTGGAGGCCATCCACCGGGACCTAGACCTTCAGTTGACAGCAGTAGATCGAGCAGAGACATCTAGTGCCCCGTTTTGCCCAGCGACTTTGACCATCTTTCAACCTGTGACATCATCTCAAGTGGACAGGGCCCTTGATCGTTGTTGTGCCATGACCTCCACGCTCAATCGTTGCCCGTCCTGGCTTATAAAAGAGGCCAGGCCGGTTACCACTGAATGGGCCACAGCAATAATTAATGGGTCTCTCCAGGAGAGCAGGGTTCCCCTTGCCCTCAAGGAGACACGCATTAGAACCATACTGAAGAAGCCTCAGCTAGCAGCGGACCAAATTGGCAATTATAGGCCTGTTGCTAATTTACAATTCATTAGCAAGGTTGTGGAGAGAGTGGTGGCTGACCAACTTCAAGGACTCCTGGATGAAACTGACGCTCTTGATCCGTTCCAGTCGGGGTTCAGGCCACGTCATGGAATGGAATCGGCATTGGTCGCCCTGCATGACAACCTCTTGAGGGAGGCCGACAAGGGCAAATTGTCCTTGCTGGTCCTCCTCGATCTCTCAGCAGTGTTTGATACCGTCGACCACAGTATCCTCATGGGGAGGCTCTCAGAGTTAGGAATTGGAGGCACTGCTTTGCAGTGGTTCCGTTCCTTCTTGGAGGACTGGCCCCAGAGAATACAGCTGGAGGGGATTGCCTCTACCCCTTGGTGCCCCAATTGTGGGGTGCCAAAGGGGTCAGTAATCTCCCCCATGCTTTTTAACATCTATATGAGACCGCTGGGGGAGGTTGTCAGGAGGTATGGGGTCTCGTGTCATCAATATTCTGATGACACACAGCTCTATATCTCATTTTTTCCATCTGCAGTCAATGCCGTTTCATCTCTTGATGCCTGTTTGGACGCCGTACTGGGATGGTTGAGGGTGAACAGACTAAGGTTGAACACAGACAAGACAGAGGTCCTTCGGGTGGGGGCGCCAGTGGTTGGTGGTTTGGGAAGCTCCCTCAGTTATTTGGAGGGTGACTCTCTCCACGCAGGATGAGGTGCGCAGTCTGGACGTAATATTGGACCCTATGCTTTCCATGGAAGTCCAGGTAGCATCAGTGGTCCGTGCTGCTCATTTTCATCTTAGGCAGATCACTCAGCTGCGCGCCTTCCTGGACCCTGGCACTCTCACTACTCTGGTCCAGGCACTTGTAGTCTCGAGATTAGACTCCTGCAATGCTCTCTACGTGGGGCTGCCTTGTAGATTAGTGTGGAGGCTCCAGCTAGTGCAGAATTCTGCCACCAGATTAGTTACAGGGTTTAGAAAACATCAACATATAACCCCCACACTCGCTGTGCTGCACTGGCTGCCAATTCGCTTCCCTATTGATTTTGCTATATATTGTTTACTACTTATTGTATTTTTATCTATATACTTGTGCTTATCTATGATATTGTATTTATGGTTTTGATTTCTGTCCAGTTTGTAAACTGCCCAGAGTAGCCATGTAGCTAGATGGAGCAGTACAATAGATAGATAGATAGATAGATAGATAGATAGATAGATAGATAGATA
>JAHTLZ010000010.1:34246173-34263302 GCA_023846285.1 Phrynocephalus versicolor
ATAGATAGATAGATAGATAGATAGATAGATAGATAGATAGATAGATAAATGTCTTGACACTGAGGGAGTGGGCAAACCAGTGGCAAATGAGCTTCAACATTAGTAAGTGCAGAGTGATGCACATTGGGGCAAAAAACCCCGATTACATTTATAAACTGAGGGGGTCAGAACTCTCTGCAACAAACCAGGAAAGGCACCTTGGTGTCCTGGTGGGCAGCTCAATGAAGGTGTCAATCCAGAAGAACCCTGCCAGAAGAAGTGGTGACAGCTGTCAGCCATGACAGCTTTAAGAAAGGATTAGACAAGTTCATGGAGAACAAGAGTATCAATGGCTATCATTATGGATGCCTTAGGACAACCTCTAAGTTGGAGAGATAGGCAAGATCATAAGCAGGTGAAAACATCTGCTTGGGAATACCCTGAAGCAAATGGTTGGCCACTGTGTTAGACAGAATGCTGGACTGGATGGTCTATGGCCTGTTCCACCAAGGCTGTTCTTATGTTTTTATATGTATGTCCATGTTAAGTAGGCAGAAGCCTGAATGGGGTTTACATGATTGGTGGATGACCTGGGGAAAATCACTGTTTGTATAGGCCTAAACTAGGGACTACTAAACCCTGTCTTGAATTGCACTGGCATAAAAACCTAAGACATGCCTCCCTAGATTAGAACCATCAGTCACATTTGTGAGAGGGCAACCGTCTTCTTGTGGGACTCCCAGGGTATATGGTTGGAAATAGAACATTGGACTAGACAGAATGTTAGCCTAACTGAGTAGAATTTGAGTCAGGGCAGCGTGTGGAATAGTCCAGACTAGTAGAACCTACGCTCTCTGTGCAAAATCCTGCTGACTCGAGTAGAAACAGTTGTGCTTGATAGTTTTGGAAACACACATAGCTGCTTAGCAACAGCAAACCCATTTGTATAATTAGTGAATCTAAGCAGCATGCAAATGCCTTGAAAATGGTATCAGTAAAAATTAAACCATTTAATATTGTTAATAACAATAAGCAATATTTTGCTACACACACCAAGTCGTCTTGTTTTTATTTATAAACCCATCTGCAGTCCTTTTTGAGGGACCTTGCTTTGCTTCGGTTGCTGCTGCTGCTTTTGCTGCTGCTCGTGTTGGGGGCAATGCTCCTCAGATTCCTGGCAAAACTAAAAGCAGGAGCAAGCTGCTAAGCAGCTAATTACCAGCTAAAGTGAGTCGGAGTCAAGGAAGTTAGTCCACAACCTACAAGGCCTTTGCCAAACTTGAAAGGCGAGGAGCTGCGTGATTATGGAATTCTTGGCAAGTGGGTTTAGGAAGACACAGCTACTTAGGAGGTACAATGTATGCATGCATGTCATGGGCAGACATATCCTTGTGCTGGGGACAATCTGAGGGTATTGGATGTACAGTGGAACCTTGACTTACATGCTGCTTGACTTGTAGCATATTTGACTTGCAGCAAGAAGGGGCCTGTTTGACTTACGCCGCAGGCTCTGACTTACAGCTCGGAGCCCTGGCGCAAGGCCCTGGAATTGGGCAGCAGCCACGACCCAGCATCGTGGCTGCCACCTCCAAACTGCTCCTGTTTTCTTCCTCTCCTCCGGCAGCGGCGGCTTTGGCGAGGCCAGCTCAGAGCACCTGGAGCTGGTCCTCGGCGTCACTGAAGCCGCTGCTGCTGCCGGAGGAGAAGAAGGGCCGGGAGCTCGGGGCTGGCCTTGCTGGTTAGACAGTCGGCTCAGTCTCGTAAAAAATCTGGCTGCAAAAGTCTGGTCCACAATGGAAGCATTTTAGTGGGGAAGCTGTATAGTTGTGGGACTCTAATGGTAAGTATAGGGTTGTTCAGAACTTGGAACTTCAGGTTAAAAACCAGTAAAACTTAAATGTTAGACATTGTTGCTATGAACATTAAAAAGTGGAGGTGTATAACTTGTGGACTATAATTCCACTGCCTTCTCCTCTCTCTGAAGAGACACTTCATTTACATCCCCAGAAGGAATCTCCTATCCCAGTCAAATGTGTGTTAAATTGCTGTTTTTTGGGGGGGGGTCTTTTTCATCATCTGGAACAGATTAATCCACTTTCCCATTACTTTCTATGGGAAAATTTCATTTGACTTAAGGCATGTTTGACTTATGTCTAGACCTCCAGAACGGATTAATGGCGTAAGCCAAGGTTCCACTGTATAGGTAAATATGTAGTGTTTAAAGCAGTGGTTCTCAACCTGTGGGTCCCCAGACGTTCCTGGACTGCAGCTCCCAGAAATCCTGGCTAGCTCAGCTAGCAGTGAAGACTCCTGGGAGTTGCAGTCCAGCAACACCTGGGGACCCACAGGTTGAGAACCACTGGTTTAAAGACACCAGAACTGGTGGCTTGACATGAGGATAAACACAAAGCATCCCAGTGCTTAATTACGAAACCATGAAAAAATTCAATGTTCAGTTCCTAAAAACAGAGCTGCCAAGTATCAAGCTGTTTGGAAGCCAGATTCTCTGATTTAGGAGTCTTTATCCTGCAGGGCTCAGGGTCACTCTTGTTCATGTTATTATTTACTTTACTTGTTTAACAGCTGGGCCCTGGCGCGGACACCATGTTTTCTGGAGCTCAACCCTAAGGAAAGATAGCTTAGATTAAGCCAAAAAAAAAAACCCATGTTCTCATTCTGTGCTGCTTCTGATACACGGTGACTCGGTGAATTAACAGCTCCCCAAACATCTTGCTGTTAACAACCCAGCTCAGCTCTTGCAAACTAAAGACCACCATTTCTTTTAAGGAATAAGTCCATCTCATATCAGGTCTTCCTCTTTTTCTACTGCCTTTCCACAGGTTTTGTCATCTCATAGTATATGCAAAGTACAACAGCCTCAGTTTAATCTTTTTTTCTTTTCTTTTAGTGACTGTTAAAGCTTGATTTGCTCTAGAACCTGACTGCTCAAGCTTGATTTTTTCTAGAACCCACTCATTTGTCTTTCTGTCTGTTTGCAGTATCTGTGAAGTTCTCTTCCAATGTCACATGTTAAATTAGGTACCGTGTATAAAGGAATTAATTTGTTCCAAATGAAATTATGTTAAGCAAATTTTCCTTTATACAAATTTCCCATAGGAATGCATTGAAAACAGAGTGATCCCATTTTTATGTTATACGGATTTGGCGCATAGGCGATTCTGTTAAGTGAATTTCCCCTATCTCCAGAATATTTTATGTTGTACAAATTTTATGTTATACAAGCTGTTTGTTATACAAGGGTCCACTGTAATTTAGAAGTGCAACTGTGAGGCAAGTAGAATAGATCACTGAGTGTAAGCATGTGTCTCTGAAGATCAAGGGCACTTCCAAACCTCATTTGATTGATTGATTGATTTTTGTCTTTTTAACATTCAGCTGGAATCCTAAATTTGTACCTATGTCTTGCTCCTTCATCAATAGTCATTTTAAGCCATCACTGTTTTCTACCAAAACCATGGTATCTCTGTACATTATAAATTGTTGTTGTTTCTTCCAACAATATTTATGTCTTCTTCATCTGAATATGTTCCAGCTTTCTATGTGTTGTGCATACAGACTGAATAGATAGGGTAACAAAGTATCCCTCTCTCTGAAACTGTGTTAATGGGCAACACTTATTTCTCTATATTCTGCACCAGGGATGGGCACCTAACGAAAACGAAACGCTGTTTCATCAATTTGTTAGGTAATGAAAAGAAACAAAAGAAAACGGGGAAGCAGCATTTTGTTACAAATGAAATGAAACACAATTTTCCCCCTCTAGAATGAAACAAAAGCGATTCTAGCCTACCCCATGAAATTTGGAAAGGTTTAGGGTTCAGGGAGCTGAGTTAGGAAGCACCAAAGGGGGTGACCCAAAGGAAAAAAAACTTCTATCTAATTGGAATCGGAAGCTGATCGTGCCAACGATGGCGCTGCCGCCGCTTCCCATATGATTCCAATTAGAAGGTTGTTTTCCTAGGGGCACCCCCTTTGGAGCTTCCTAACTCAGCCCCCTTACCCCAAAAGTTTCCAAATTTCAGGGAGTTCCCTAAAATCACTTTCTGAAAGTACCCCTGCTACTTTGGTGCCCCAAGGTAAGTAATACTATATTTGAGTGCATGCTTTTTTTAAAAAAATATGCACTCAAAATATGTGCATATATAAATGTGCAATATAATTTTTGAGTGTATATTTTAAAAATGCACTCAAAATTATTTTAAAACACTTTTCGATGCTCCCTTCTGCCTTTTACCCCTCCCCTGTGTACCAGCTGGAGCTTTTTGACAGGTCAGGGTGTGTGTGTTGGGGGGGAGAGGCAGGGATTGCAAGGAAGAAGGAAGGAAGCAGCAGTAGAGTGAAGTTCTGTTTGAATTTGCCACTGCCTCCTTCCTTCTCCCGTGCTTCCCTCTCCTCCCAGGGAGGTTTTCTGGACCTGGAAGGAGGGTGTGGCAGGGGAGAAAGGAGCAGTCAGGCAGGGAATTTACTTCTGCCTCACTGCTCCTTTCCTCCTACCCGTCCGCCTCCCAGCTGGGCTCGAGCTGTCAAAATCATCTGGGAGGCAGTTGCAAGGAGGCTTTTGAATCCCCCATGGCACCAGCTCCTGTGCTGGTGCTGTGGGGGATTCATTTCATTTCATTTTGTTTCATAATTAATGAAATTTTGTGCCATTTTTTGTTACTTTACGATGCAAAACAAAATGCAGGAGGGACAAAAATGGAACAAAATGAAACACAATTTTCTGTTTTGTGTCCATCCCTATTTTGCACTAAGAGTAGCCTCTTGTCCAAGTATAGGTTACTGTCAAAATCTGTAGACTGTTGACATAGTGGTTAAACTGCAGTACTGTAGTGAAGACTGCTCATAACTAGAGATGGGTATGAGAAAAAAAAATTCATTTCATTTTTCATTTTGTTCCCTAACAAAATGAAAAATGACATGACCCATCAAAGGAAAATAAATGAAACGAAATGGAAATTTTTGTTCCGTTCCATTTCGTTTTTCATCTTCCCATAGGAATGCATTCCTATGGGGAAAGCCCGTAGTTTTCCCCCACTGCACCCAATCGGGTGGGGGAAAGCATATGATTTTTAAACTTTTTGCTTGCCACCCCAAGCCCCACATCCCAGCTGATCAGTGCTTGGAGCGGCAAAAAAAGAAGTGCTGACCATCAGGGCCCCATGAGCCAGCTGATTGGCACTAGTTTTTTTAAAAAGTCAACCAGCCTCCCTGCGCACCAGCTGAGTTCAGTCCATGACCTGACATGATCCACACAGTCAAAAGCTTTATTGTAAGTATTAAATCATACTCTAATCTTCTTAATTTTTTTTTGTGCAACTCAATAGATATCAACAGATAAATATCATCCATCTCAAATCTAAGATTTACAAGATGATCATCTGTCCTGTTGCACTATATGGCAGAGTGCTGGGGAGCAACAATGGCTGAAACAGCCATCTCCATACCATGGAAAGGCAAATGCTCTGTTAGATATTGGGTCTCTCACTACTGAATCATGTCACAAATTATACTATCCAAGAGCAACTAGTTGACTTCAATTACAGAGAAGATGACAGAAAGCCAGCTTTGCTGGTATGGACATGACCTCAGAACAGCACCTTCCACCATTGCCAGAACTACTTACCACCTGAAAATCGATGGTCAGAGGCCATGTGAGTGACCAAAACAGAGACGGTTTATTTTAGAGTAATTTTTCCTTGCCTTTCTCCTTGAAAAAGGACCCAAGGCGGTTACAGTAATGAGGGATAATACACATTAAGACATGTTCAAGTATTGAGAACAGGGAATTGAGGGACACCTTAGAGCAGTGATGGCGAACCTATTGCACAGGTGCCAAAGGTGGCACTCGGAGCCCTTTCTGTGGACACCCGACATTGCCCCTTCATAGCCACCTGTATACAGGTTAAATTACTGTATTGGCACTTTGCAAAAAAAAAAATTAGTGGGCTTTGAATTGCAGTTTGGGCACTCGGTCTCTAAAAGGTTCACCATCACTGCCATAGAGCATTAATAGACAATATTACATTAAAGCTACAAGAGAACACAACCAGTTAAAAGGAGAGTAAAATTCCATGTAAAGTTACAAGAGCACATGAGCAGTTAAAATGAGGATAAAATTCCATTAAAAGTTATGAGTGATGGAAACTAACATTGAAAACATAGTGTGAATGTATACACATAATATTATAAGTAGTTAAAAACACAAAGTCTATGTGAACTTATAGATTCATATAAAAGATACATAATGGTAGTCCATCATTCAGGGAAAGCTTGCCTGAAGAGAAAGGTCTTTGCCTGTTTCCGGAAGGACAACAGAGATGAGGCAGTCCTGGCCTCTAGTGGGAGGGAGTTTCAGTGTCTGGGCGCAGCAGCCGAGAAGGCCCTTTCATGGGTTCCCATGAGACACACCTGTGAGGGCAGTGAGATGGAGAGAAAGGCCTCTCCTGATGACCTTAACACTTGAGTCAGTTCATACTCTGAGTAGCTAGGACCCAGGTCATGCAGTACTTTGTAAGTCAAGGTCAACACCTTGACTTGTGCCAGATAACTGATTGGCAGCCAGTGGAGCTGGTTTAAAAGGGGTGTAATGTGATCTCTGTACCCCACCCCAGTCAGCAGTCTAGCTGCTGCATTTTGGACCCTTTGAAGTTTCCTGAGACTTTTCATCGGTAGCCCCACATACAGCTCATTACAGTAGTCTAGCCGGGATGTCACTAGGGCATGTGTCTTCGTGGCCAGAGCTGGTTTCTCAAGAAATGGGTGTAACTTGAATACAGTACTAGCCTTAATTGTGCAAATGTGCTTCTGGCCACACCCATGACCGGACATCCAAGCTAAAGGATGAGTCCAAGAGAACCCCTGAGCTGCGTACCTGCCTGCTAGTCTTCAGCCAACTAGCTGAAGCAAGAACGGGCAGCAGGATAGAAGCCGCTGGCAGCTGCTCACCACTGCCACCTGGCTGTGCAGAGGGGGGACAGTGGCTGCCCCAGTGCAGTGAGGGGACAAGTGGGCAAGGGGTGACTTCACAGCAAATCCACTCATCCCCTTGATGCATCGGGGCAGCCAGGATCAGCGACTAGGCTTTTGAATTTTCTCTCCTTGTGGCACGCTAGGAGGGGGCAGTGGGCACGGGAAAGTCAAAAGCCTAGACCAGGCATGTCCAAACTTCGGCCCTCCAGATGTTTTGGACCACAACTCCCAGAATTCCAAGCCCGTATTGCCAGTGACAAAGGACTGTGGGAGTTGTGGTCCAAAGCATCTGGAGGGCCAAAGTTTGAACATGCCTGGCCTAGACTTTCCCTATACGGATGGATTTCCCTCCATAATTCAAGGCATTCGTAATTCAAGGCATTACTGTATCTTTGTTTCTATGTGCAAAATAGCCACAAGTTGCATTAACCCTATTACAGCGAACTTTTGCTTTTGCTTCTTATATGCTGATAACCATTTTAAGATTGTTTTCAAACAATCACCCACCCAGGCCTTTGCCTTTTTGGATCACAGGCATTGTCCATTCTTTTCTGATCATATATCTGGTTTCAGCTGCTCTTGTTTGCAGTCAGCTGAGTTTAATAATGCAAATCTGTTCTTTACGTGGATTTAAAATCCATCAGCAATGTTATTTAAATTCTGTGTTGGCACTATGATTGTTTTAGAGTGTTCTTCAGCTTTCCTGTAATATTTGATATAAACCATTTATAGTTTGTGCCACAGTGCACTCCTCATCATGTTTTTTGCAGACAGAAGAGTTCCATCTTCTTCTTCCAATTATATGATATACCTATTGTCTACATTGGACATATTGCACACAATCTTTTGTTGAGTTGCATGGAGCATACATTTATTATGAACAAATTTTGGTTTCACAAAATCTTATGAATTACTGACTTCTAGGCCAAATTTGCCCAAGATGTTTGGTTCTGCTTCACTTCTTACTTTTGTATCACCGTCACCTGTGATTATCTGCACACCCTGCATTGGACACATGTGTGAAAGTTTTCAAGTTCTTCTTCAGCATCGGTAGTGTGAACTTCAGACTTGAACAACAGTTACACTGACAGGCTTTTCAAGACGTCTGATTGCTACAATTCAGTCAGACTATGCATTATAGTACATAACTGCTTATGTTACCTCACTTCTCACAATCAGAGCCACACTTCTTCTGAGTTTGTCTTTTTCAGAGTAAAACACTTTGCAGTTATCTGACTGAAATTGTCCTGCTCCAGTCTACTTTACTTCACTCCGCTCACATGTTACATTGTTTAAATGTGCCATCTTGTGCTTGACAATTGTAAGCAGACCTAGATTCATATTTCTCACATGCCATGTTCCAATTATATGTGTTGTGCAGCGTAGACATTCTTTTTGCATACCAGCAACAAGAGATCTTTACAGGTTTACTCAATCCAGCGGCTCGATTATCAACTGTGCTAGCTGTACTTTATGTGCTGGTCTTCATCAGTATTTGACTGAGTTCCTTATTACCCTGGAGTCTCAACTTTCCACACTACCCCTCTGGGTTCATTTGGATTACCTAGTTTTCAAAACATAAATTTTCAGAAGAAATGTACTAATGCCTTCTGTGCAGTATTGACAAGTGTTAGCTTGAATGGTACTGCTATCATCTGTGAAAAATCTTCAACTGGTGTCACCGTCTGTTCATGCCCAGTAGCTGCCCTTTAAGAATTTCGAGAAGTCAAGATTTATGCAGCTTTCATGGACTCGTCCACTTTGTTAGACATATGGGAAAAATGAAACACTGGATGAAATACCAGTTTCACAAGTAAAGCGTTCTAAATATTCATTGGCTATAAGAGTCTTGGTTGTGTGGTTACATCACACATGCAGTAATTTATGGCTTATGTTTGGTGGTAGGTTCTATCATCTTGTCATTTTACATTTGGTGAGTAACATGATGACCTAATAGCTTTGAGTTAAGATTTATTTCCTTTATCCTACAACTAGCACTAAATGCAATTCTTTTTTGAAAGGTACACGAGAGTGGCGGTATTAGAATGTCAAATAATCAGGCAGCCATTTTTGCTCAGCAGGTAAGTTGAACAAGGAGCACTAAGCCGAAAACAGAAACGGATCCTAGAGACAGGACAGCCTAGCTGGGAATCAAGTCTGACTTTTTCCCAAGATGATTTTAAAGACTGTTCTAACTTCCACGCCTCATTCACAAGGTCCCATCATGACTTCTTTCACGAGGGACATCACCAGTTGAATTTCTTCCTGCAAGCCCACCAATAAAGGATCAGGAGACCTGGCACACACAAAAATACAGTGATACTGTCTTTTGCTTTTGGTTACTTTTGGGAAGGCTAAGGAAGAGATTTTGACTAATCAGAAGGCCTACTATGAAAAGGTCTGAGAACATTTGATCTAATCCTTTTAATTCTGTGGCGCAAGATAACCCCAGGCGGTGGTGTCTGTTACACTGGGAAACATATTTATGTGCGTTTCAGAACAGGATAGTTAGATGGAAAAGACACATGGGGAAGTGTATACCACCCTGACCTGCACACGTTAAGGAAGATAGGAAGATGTACTGCTCATTGTTGATGAGGAACAATGATCCAGATGGCTGATTGCGGGGGATCTGATGAAAGAAGACTGAACTTAAGCAAGGAGAGAGGACTGACTCATTCCTTAACTTTTTATTTCCCAGCCATCCAAGATTTGAATTGTTGAGTAGATGTCATTTCCAATGCCGTACTTTCTACCCTCTTCTTTGTAATGATAGGGCAGGCTGAGTGGTTCTATGTTAAAGCTGGGTCAAATGAATCACTTTTCATCATTTTAAGCAAAAATCAGGGGAAGGGCTCTATGGCTTTTATGGCTTATGCTCAGACTATAGCTCTACCAATTGATCTGTAACTTGGTAATCTAAAACGGGTCTCTCTGCAAATGGTTGGTGCTGATTTTAAGATTTAAAAAAGGCAACCAAAAAGCAAGAGTCTTGTCTATATGACTGACCTTCACCCATTTGATGAGTTTTTCCCTTCTTTCCATAAGCTTTGCAAGTGTTAGATTTGTCACTAGATTGTTCAATTTTCACAATGTCTTTAGGCAAACAGTTTATTGTTAGGTCAGGGGGAATGTCTAGAGTAGAGATGGGCACAAAATGCCAAAATGAAGCAAAACTATTCAAGGAGCCATGTAGCCATCACAAAAGACAAGTACAAAAGTGGAACAGGCGATACCTTTAGGCTACTATAAAAATAACAAAACATTGCTAATATTTCGAGGGCAAGCCCTCTTCCTCAAGAGCAGTATCAATAGGTGACAACATGGCAAAAGATGGATTTGCCAGGCATTATTTCTTAGGTGTTAAGTCCATGGCAAGATGGAAAAAAGCCAGGCAGTTTACTTCAGGCTTGGAGTTTTGATGTTTTCTGGGCTGCCTTCGAGGGGGGGGGGGGGGGCCCCCCCGGAAGATTGCTTTATTGTCCCAGTCAATCCAAACACATGTCACAGATCTCACGTACACACATTCTCATCTCTCCCCAATTTGACTTGCCGAGACCAAAAGTCCCTGATTTGTCAGCGACGGGAGGGGGGGGGGAAACATCAAAACTCCAAGCCTGAAGTAAACTGCCTGGCTTTTTTCCATCTTGCCATGGACTTATCACCTAAGAAATAATGCCTGGCAAATCCATCTTTTGCCATGTTGTCACCTATTGGTACTGCTCTTGAGGAAGAGGGCTTGCCCTCGAAATATTAGCAATGTTTTGTTATTTTTATAGTAGCCTAAAGGTATCGCCAATGCCAAAATGGTGTTTCGTTTCATTTTTCGTTTTGATTCCATCCCCCCATTTCATTTCGTTTGAAATGAAATTTTAAAAAAAACACACCTTTGTTTCATTTTTCATTTATTATCATTTTTTGTTTTATTTTAAAACCCCGCGCCATTCATCCCAATGAACCCAACTGGGGGGAAGGGACAAGGGGTTTTAAACTTTTTTTGCCACCAAAGCAAGTGGCAGTCAGGACGCTAGCATGAGAGCTCCAAACTGGTGCCCCGACCATTTACGGAGGAATGCGGGGGAAGCGGAGGCTTTTCAAACTTTTTTTTGCTAGCGAAGGAAGCCATTGGCACTTACTTCGTTGGCAAAAAAAAAAAAAAGAGTTTTAAAAGCCCGTGCCATTCCCCTCCTGCCTGTGCCCCCCAAGCGCCAATCAGCTGGTGTGCAGGCCCCCCCAGGCCCCCCAAGTGCCAAACAGCTGGTGCACAGGGCCCTGTTGGCTGCCCTTCTTGTTTCATTGTTTAAAAAAGTATTTCGTTTTTTGTTTCGTTAGGAAATGAAATGAAAAAAATTCATTTCATGCTTTATCTGTATTACAATGTGCTTTCATTTTTAAACAAGTTTAAAAAGGCATTCCCCCTCCCAGCCTTTTTTTACACTATGGACCTTATAAAAGTGGTACCAGACTTTACTGGAGCATGTTGTGTATCTTATAAAACTTGTGTGGCAAAGCCCAAAAGGGAGGGAATATAAAATGAAGTTCATATTATTGGCTTTTAGAGATAAGAGAGAATACAAGGAAGAAGCCCAGTTTACCTGACATGAAGATACATTTCAGAAGAAATATACTAGCATCCCATATGACAGGGAAGGAGAAATATGTTGAAAATAACTGCACTGAAGCAGTGGTTCTCAATCTGGGGGTCACAACCCCTTTTGAGGGGGTCAAACGACCCTTTCACAGGTGTCACCATGAGCTGGCAAAGAAAAAGGCCTTAGGAAATATCTTTTCCCTCCGTCCGCTTGAAAAAGGACACGAGTCTTTTAAAACCCACAACCAAGGCTGCGCCCTCTCCGCCAAGACAAGCGAGTGAGGCTGCGGAAGAGAAAGGCAGCCTCCTAAACAAGCCAAGGCAGCCAGGCTCCCTCCAACAAGGAAGCCTGGAAACCATCTCCCCAAAACGTGTGTGTTCGTGTGTGTGTGTGTGTGTGTGTGAGAGAGAGAGAGACAGAGAGACAGAGAGAGACAGAGAAGGGTCCCTGGGTGGACGAGGGGCCCTAGAGTCAGATGGAAGAGCCTTTGTCTGGGGTGTGTGGGTGTGAGGACTGGGGTTCCCGAAGAGGAAGACGGACCTTGAGAGGGAAGGGGTGGGAGAGGTGTCCCCCAGGGCCGAGGACCCAGCAACGTGCCTTTCCCTGAACATACAGGGCGGGGAAGGCACGGCAGGCAACCCCCCACGCTTGGAGGTGGTGAGGTGTGTCCAGATTCCAAACCCTTGCAAGGAAGGAGGGCAGAGGAAAGGAAGGTGCCCCCCCCCCACCTGACTCCCAGAACACCCAGTTCATCCCAGGCCAGTTTTAAAAGAGCGGCCGGTTGAGCCTTACTCGGTGGTAGCTTGGAAGGAGTTCCTCCCGAGATCGGCCGGCAAGAAGCAGCAGCAGCAGGTGTCAGAGTTGGTGTCACCGCCACCACCAGGCCCGCGCAAGCATGCACAGGGCAGTATGGGGTGGTGCAGAAGAAAAGAGGTGTGGCAGATCCGGCTCAGAGCCAGAGACTGGGGTGGGCGGGCAGGCGGGACGCGTTGCTCTCTCTCTCTCTCTCTCTCTCTCTCTCTCTCTCTCTCTCTCTCTCTCTTTCTTTCTTTCTTTCACTCTTTTGCTTGCACTGGGTGAGTGCAAGGCTGATGTACCCGCAGTTCCTGGAACCCAGTAGCCCAGGGAGAGTTCCAGCAACTCGACCAGGTAGAGGCGGAATATGTTGGGTTGCTGCCTTACACTCTACCTACTCCCCTCCTCCTGCCCCATCCTTTCATAAGGGTTCCTGTGGTGCCCCCAGAGGAAATGGAGGAGAGCCCTCCCGTGCCTACAGTTGCTGTTTGACGAAGGCGATCTCGCCGCCTGTGCACGTGATGAAGTGTCCTCTAACGAGTACAGTTAAAGATAACGGGTACCCTGCCTTCCTTGGCATTTGGCCACCGCATTTTACTCCTGAGTAAGCCTGTAGACACATGCAGGGCACAGGGTCTGGGTAAAAGGTGGAATCATGAAGTCAAAACAAACAAGTTTTAAGTGGGATCTCACCAAATAATTTTATGGTTGGGGGTCACCACAACATAAGGAACTGTATTAAAGGGTCGCAGCATTAGGAAGGTTGAAAACCACTGCACTAGAGTATTACAAGTGTGGTGCAGTGGATGAGTGACAGGCTATGACTCTGGAGAGCACGGTTCAAGTCCCAGCTTGACCATGGAAACTTACTGAGGGAATGGAACTGGTATAACCGCTCCTTAAATATTTCACTTACTTTGAAAGCCCTATTAGGGTCGCTATAAGTCATTTCCAACCTGACAACACAGAACAAAATCATTGCACTTGGAATGATTTAACTCATTCTTGTTTTTGTTTATAGGTAAAAAAATAAAAATAAAAAGCAAAAAGAGAATAAGTGGTAGGCACCTCCCTTATGAGGAAAGGCTAAAACATTTGCGGCTCTTTAGTCTGGAAAAAAGGCGCCTGAGGGGGAATATGACTGAGATGTACAAAATAATGCAGGGCATGAGTAAAGTGGATAGAGGGACGCTCTTCTCTCTCTCACACAAAATACCAGAACTAGGGGACATCCACTCAAACTGAGGGCTGGGAAAGTGAGAACAGAAAAAAAAATTCACCCAGCACGTTAGTCTGTGGAACTCCCTGCCATAGGATATGGTGATGGCATCTGGCCTGGATGCCTTCAGAAGGGGATTGGACAGATTCCTGGAGGAAAAGTCCATCACAGGTTACAAACGAGACATGCAATCTCCAGGCTTAAAACTGGGGTACTTCAAGGACCAGTGGTATCAGGAGACAGATATCTAGTCTCGTGTGCTTCCAGATGCATCTGGGGGGGGGGGCACTGTGAGATTTTATTTATTATTTATTTATTTGATATATTTCTATACCACAACCTTGGAGATACAGGAAGCTGGACTAGATGGGCCTTTGGCCTGATCTAGCATGGCTCTTCTTATGTTCTTAAAGACTCTATAGATATCAAAGTATAGAGAACGTGATCAGTTAGTAAGAAAGTCAGTGGGTGTTAAACATTGAAATGACAGCATTTTTCATGTGCAGGTCTTTCGTAGAAGGTGGTGCTGTAAAGAATGTGGGAACCTCTGTCATAAAATAACAGTGGAGGACTAACATGAATGCTAATTAGACTGGCTATTCACAGTTGTTGATGAGCTTTCCTTTGTAATCAGTTGCAACACTGTGTGAATGTTGTTTTTGCTTGTTGTACTGAGCTATTTCCATAGTTCTTATTCACCTTTAGTAGTTTGCAAGGAAGAATGAGATAATAGTGCACAAATTCTTGAGGATAGCTGAATTATCTCGAGCTCCCTGCCACAGGAAATTCACAGCAAAAATTGCCATGTCCAGAGTGGAATTGGATTATCAATATACTAAAATTAAAATGTAATCGGTAATGTATGCATATTGCAAAGCTCCACCTCCATTTGCATACATTTTGGCACTGGTTCAATTCCTACACTACCATGCTAATGTTTCAGGCATTCTCGTGTCTCTTGGGGAAACCCAACAGAGCATGGTATTAATAACACCAACAGCACAAAGATTTTCTGGGAGCCCGAAGTTACTTCACTTTACCTTTGCCTCTTCCCTTCCACTGATTCAAAAATCAACTTGAGATTGTCCACTAACCTCAGTTTCCCTCCCTGTCTCTCTAATACATTTCCACTAAGCCTGTTTTTTCAAAAGTTTCCTATAGAAGAAAATATTCCAGGGGCTGAACAGAGTTCTTTCTGTTGCATCCAGTCAGAGGATCCTGAAAAGCTTTGAGCTCAGCAGCTTCAATGTTATATCAGATTCCTTGATATTCAATGCCCCACCCAGAAACATTAAGAAGGAATCTCTTTCTCCCCTCTGTGAAAAGAAAGTTGCATGGTAGCTTGAAATGCACAGATGCCAAGGGCATGTTTCAGTGAAAAGATGAATCTGAGGCTTAGACCCTCCACTCTACCGCTGGCTGCCATGTCTAAATCACACATCTGTTACAGGCATGGCTCTTAGCTGCAATTTCCTGGCCTTCTGGAACATAAATGAACACAGAAAGGTCTTAACACAGCATGTTAAATCAAAGGTTTTATTTCTTGTTAATTCCACTAACCCACTCTTTCTGCCCATTTAATCCAAAGCTTTACTACTTGACTATAAAGTGAAAATTGCTATCTCGTTCCAGAGTTAAGCAAATCTTCAAAATCCCTCCGGTTAGATGGTAGGATGCAGCCACATTTCATGAGAGTTGTTATTTATCACTACTCCTTATCATTAGTTTTTGCCTTGGTGGCTAATTAGCCATTACTGTAGGTAACTGTACTACCTGACAAGATGCTAGGTTGGGTCGCAGCTGTGTGCCTGGTCACTGGTTAAATTTGACTAATTATAGAGAGCTTGTGCAAACACAGCAGGACACCAGCTTTGAGCGCATAACCTCATGGCACGGTGATTAAACTGCTGTACTGTACCGAAGACTGCTCATGACTTGAGTTCGATCCTGGGCTCCAGTAACTGGCTCGAGGTTGACTCCATCTTCCATCCTTCTAAGGTCAGTAAACTGAATCTACGTCTGGCTAGTAGGGGTGGGGGCAATGTGTAGCCTGCATAATTAAATTGTAAACTGCCAGAGAGAGCTTTAAGCACAATGGGGTGGTATATAAGCAGCATGCTTTGCTTTGTTTTAACCACTTGTAGCAGAAAAACCTTTGGACAATCAGGGCCCAAGACAGGTCGTGTTATCACCATTGTTACTGTCATCCTCTGTGTTTCTTTCCCACACTTCTTTCAAGGAGCTCAGAAATATATATACATGTTTATCATTGGTTTATCCACACAATAAACATATGAGGTAAGTTAAGCAGAGAGAAAGTTATCAGCCCACAATAGTGCAGCGAACTTCATGGGAGAATCTAGCTCTCTAGTCCCAGGACAAACACTCGGGATCCCTGTACAAAGGATAAAGCAAAGTGTTCTGCTTATATACCGCCCCATACCAGTTCAAGTAGTCTCTGGGCGGTTTACAGTTTAATTATGCAAGCTACACATTGCCCCCCTCCCCCAGCAAGCTGGGTATTCAATTTACCAACCTCAGAAGGATGGAAGGCTGAGTCGACCATGAGCCTGCCACCTGGGATTGAACCCACAGGTCATGAGCACAGTTTTACCTGCAGTACAGGCATTTAACCACTGCGCCAAATGTGACCTGCTGAATAGCCTTTACGGGCAACCCTCGTAATCACTGACTTCTGTCACGCAGACTGGAGTTGAAAGGAAATGCAACCACCACTAGGAGAACATCAAGTCCCCCACCCCCACCCCCACCCCCAAAACTAAACCAGGCTGGTTCACAGTGCAAAATGACTGCTTCGTTGTGTAAATGGTGCCTCATTTGTAAATGGCCCTATCTCTTATTTTTCCCAAAGGGTCAGGAAATGATTTCAAACACATATTGAAACAGCTCTCGCTGCTAAACAGGAGTGACTTTTGAAAAGCCTGGAGCAATCTGAAAGAGAAGGTCAGTGAAGAGAAACACCTCCTCGATCCCCCCCCCACTCCGCCCCAAAGGCTACAGGGCCTCTTACCTTTGGGACATGATTTTGAAAGCATCTGGAAGGTAGCACTGGACGTTCTCCATCTGGAAGGGATCGGCATCACAGATCTTGTCATCCGTGCGCCCGTAATTGGCATTTTCCACCATGATGACATCACTGCCTGGGCAGCGCAGCTCGATAGGATAGCCCTCGCATGCCAATTCCCGTCGAACCAGACCGAAAGGTAAGCCAGCCCGGCTCAGACCTGCTGGAATAGGAGACGAAGGAGAATGAGGCTACCAGTTCATCTCCTGATTGACTGCTGCAATTTCCTCCCATCTTTAGGTATGCATAACACATACTGTAGCATGAGACCACAGCATGAAAATCAGGGCTCTGGGGTTGTTTTCCCTACTCTACTGTCTACAAGGCCACGAGAAGAAAGGGCATGTTGCAAACCAAGATTTTCTGTTATTTTCTGTCTGTCTCTTAAGTTCTAGTTCTGTGCTGTGAGATCTGCAATACACGTGTGTGTGTGTGTGTGTGTGTGTGTGTGTGTGTGTGTGTGTGTGTG
>JAHTLZ010000010.1:34271087-34295325 GCA_023846285.1 Phrynocephalus versicolor
TATCTATCTATCTATCTATCTATCTATCTATCTATCTATCTATCTATCTATCTATCTATCTATCTATCTATCTAGACCGCCCATCTGGTAATGCAGCCACTCTGGGCAGTCTACTACATAGATAAACATCAGGGATATATGACTACATGATAAAATTAACAAACTAAAAATGAAAAATAAATTTAAATAACTCACATTTAACAGCAAAGTACAAACACATTAGAACAAGATAAAATGTAGTAGTAAGGCAATAGGCAGGGAATGTAAAACGGATGTTACGGGCACTTCTCATTGGGTGGAGACGTTCTGTGAAGTGGCAAGGTCAGAAACCATTTAGAATAGCTTTGAAAGATGGTGGCATTAGGTTTTCCAAGAAATCGGATGATATTATTTGGTCAGACCTTGCACTGTAGCCCTAAATGTTTATGCCACTTCCTTCCTCCGTATTAGAGCCACTCTACTTCTTCTGAATTTGTCAGTTCCTGAGTAAAAACATATTGTATTGGTCTGACTGAAAATGTCCCATTCCAGTCCACCTAAATTCACTGACACCAAGCACTGCAACATTTAAACAATTACAATTGTAGCTTGACAGTTTCTAGTTTATTTTGATTCATACGTCTTATGCTCCATGTTCTGAAGGTACAGAGTGTGCAGTGCAGCATCAGGCTTTCCTTTTTGTCTCTGTGTATGTCAGCCACTAGACTTCATTTCAGCTTTAATATATTTGTGTCATTGGCAATAAGTGATGTTCATATTTGTCATTTGTTCTTCCCTCGTAGATGACTGAATATTTTCTCACATGGGAGTCTCACCCTCTACCACTGTCTCATCATAGGGTTTTGGGGGTAAGAAAAGTTCAGGAGTGGTTTACCATTGTCTTTTGTTAGTATACCAGTACTAACAAAAGTTAGCTTGAGTGTGGCTGTCCTTGTTTATGAAAGATTCACCATTAGCATCACCTTCAGCCACTGTTGCTGCCCTCTGCTTGCCCTACAGAAATTTCTCCACCCCTATCACCACTAGAACTCTCCATTATTTTCTGCTGATGTAGCCACCCTTTTCTGCTGATGCAGTTCTTCTGAAAAAAGCAGATGCATCTTAGTTTGGTGCCTCATCTTTGACCATTCTGCCCTGGGTAGCCCTTCTAGAAGGTCTAAGCTCATAATGGGGTCTAGCCTTCTAACAGCATTGCACTCAGCTTCTGTGATACACTCATTCCTGCTCACCACATTAAGGGGTGCATTCAGAGAGAGAGAGAGAGAGAGAGAGAGAGAGAGAGAGAGAGACAGACAGACAGACAGACAGACAGACAGACAGACAGACAGACAGACAGACAAAGAGAGAGAGAGAGAGACCACGTGTACATGCATGCATATATGTGTGTGTGTGTGTGTGTGTGTGTGTGTGTGTGTTAGGTATAATGATAGGTATAATGATACTGCTTCATTTCTGTTACTTATGAAATGTTCAGAACAGATAATAATTATCCATTTAAGTACAGTACTTAAAACCATACTGAAAAGACATGACTTATTGCTCTTAAGGGCAGCAACAGATAAGAGAACAGCATTTATGTAACAGATGGGGCCAATAATAGCATGTGAGAATGCTTTCTTGAGTTCATCATTAAATGCAGAAACCGGGCAGTAACAACATTCAGGATCCCATTGGTATTTCCGTATGGTTTGGGTAATGTTGCATCTAATTGCAGGCAACTGATGAGCTGCCAGGGTGTATGCTGGTTCTGTGCCTGGCCATGTACCTGTCTGTGCAACCAAGATCCACCCAAGCACCATGTCAATTAGCTACAACCAGTATTCCAGATCTTTTGCAAACATCAACAGGATTCTAGCCAGCATGTATAGAATCACGGTGTGTATTCTACATTTTAAAACTATACTGCAGACTAGAGATGGGCACGACCAGAAAAAATTACTTTTCGAGTTGTCGTTTGTCGGGACGGGTCCGTTTCGGGTCGTTTCCGTTTGTCGCGATAATTTTCAAAAATTTGTCGTTCCATTTGTCGTTTGGTCGTTTGTCGTTTCCACCGCGATTTAGCGCGATTTGATGTCCCAGTGAGCATGGGAGTGTCCTGCAATCAGGGCCGGCGCTGGGTGTTTTTGCACCCTAGGCGGCGGGTGGGGTGGGGGTGGGCGGGCGGCGGGCGGGGAGGTGCGGGGGACGAGCGGGCGGGCGGGGGGGCGGGCGGCGGGCCGCGGGCAGGCGGCGACAGCTGCAGGGGGGAGGCACGGGTGGGCGAGCGGGCGGCCGGTGGCCGCGGGCGGGCAAGTGGGTGAGCGGCAGTGCGGGCGGGCGGGCGACATCCAGAAGTGTCAGTCAAAACCTGGCCATGCCATTGGTGGAATGGTTCAAAAAATTTGCATGGTCCCATCCCATGCCCAGCCCACATGGGCAGGTCTAAAAAAATAAAAAATAAAATAAAATCAAATAAAATCAGTGCGACCTTTTACTGCTATAAAAAACCCACTGCTGCTACTATAAAAATTCAGGCATTTAAAATACCTAATTTTCACATGTTTCTGTTGTGCTTTGGTGGGTTTTTGGACCACGATTTAAAAATAAATATTGCGGTTGCCATTTTGGATCACCCCCCCACCGCATGGCATGGACTCTGGAGACTACGAGGATGACCCCCCCCCCAGCCTGGTGCAAGCAGCCCAGGACAGGAGAGGGGGGAAGGCCAGGGACCCCCCCCCCAGAAACCACCCCTCAGGTAGGTGTCCTCTGGCAGGCATATTTTCGCCTGCTTTTTTGGCCGGGAGTCGGTTTTTTTTTTTACTTTTTAAAACTTTTTCTGTGCTGCTTGCCAATGGCATTGCGTGATCGCCGCGATGCCATGAACGACAACGAAAAACCCGACCAAATTTTTCTTTTGTCGGTTCGAGTTCGAGTTCTGACGGCTTAATTATAGTTACCGTTCTCGTTACGTAACGGAAACGACAATTTCGCCGAGTCGTGCCCATGTCTACTGCAGACACTCAAACTGCCTTACAGCACAAAGATTCATAGTCCCAGAGTCACAAAGATCAAGATCTGAGTATTCTCTCTACTTTCCTCAGACACTGGTATAGTAAATTACTTGTACACAGGTAAAAATGGGAACACCGAGTGGAAATCAAATGCTTGATCAATGTGCATGAACACCAACAATCAACTGTTGAATGTCGGACTGAACATGAATATAAGAGATTAATATAACCAAAAGTCCAGAGCAGAGAATATAAGTAAACTCCTTAGATATAGTGAAGTATTTCTACCACCTGCCATCCTTTTCACTCCTTCACTGTAAACAAAGATGCTATGCTGCTCAGATGATGTACAGAGGACACCTACTTTCTTGACTAGTAGGATTGGTATAATGTCAAGTAAGTAAATGTACAGTATACAAATGCATTCAATGTACACATCATCACAGAATTTGGCCTTGTGGTTTATAATTTTTCAGGCATTCATTTTTTAAAAGAAGTTCTGGGAATCTCACACAGTTGTGGAATTCCTCTCATCTGAGCACTCGCAAGAGTGTCAGCCTTTTCAGAAAGCTCTCTCTGAGTCTAAACAGATTGCAGTGGCTGGGGCAACTGTGAATTGTCTTTGTGTCTTTTACCTATTTGGCTGGTTGGAGTTCTTGTGTGTTTTAAGATAAGGCTTCCTTCAGATCGCAAGATGCAGTCACGGAATTATATCAATCAGATCAATAGCAGGAGGCCCAAGTGATCTGTTTTGCTACCACCTGTGCACATCATTTTACAGAAGGCATTTTTGGTGGGGTATGGTGAACTCAAACTAGCAGCATTATTCCGATGTTCTCCATGGAACAAAGTCTCAAGGGCAGGCCTGCCCAAATTCCGCCCTGGGGCCCAAATCCGGCCCGTCAGGCCATTCTGATTGGCCCGTGGCTGACTGGCCCACCCTCCCCCCCCATTTTTTAGTTTTTTTAAAAAAAATCTTCCGCCAACACTGACACCGCTGGGAAGCTTGAGGGGCTGGCCCAGCCGGCCAGCCGGTGAGCAGAAGCTTGTGGGGCTGGGTGGGCGGGCGAGGGGGCAGGCCACCACCACCAGCACCACCGGGAAGCTTGAGGGGCTGGGCGGGCAGGCCGGCCAGCCATCACCTTCCTACCTGCTGGTGGGGTTGCAAGGGGTCAGTGAGTGGGGCTTATGGGTCAGTGGGTTGGGCTTGCAGTAGGATGGCAGGGTCAGGGAGCAACCAGCCCCTGACACATTCTCAGCCACCAAATCTGGCCCTCCTTACAAAAAGTTTGGGCACCCCTGCTCTAGGGAGTCCAAAACAAAGAAAGCTATCAGATGACATCTCCCTTGGAGAAAGAACTTAGTAAGCAACAGTCCATGGAATCCCACATTTGGGCCTCAGTGAGGAAAGAAACATTTACCTTGTCTTTCCACAGAAACTTCTAAATTCCATAGGGCTTCAGTCCAACCATCATTTGAGTGAAGGGGACATCGTCTACTCTAGTCTCAGCCCACTGATGCAGATTTCCACTTTCTCGTAGGAAGAGACAGGACCTCCAATCAGCCCCATTCTCTTCCTAGTCAGATTCATCTATTCTAAAATTAGAGTGGAAGACAGATGGTGCTATGTGGATCAGATTAAAAACAAAATCTTCTTTTATTCCCACCCCCACCCCCACCACCACTCCAAAAACCTAAGAGGTGGAATCCTATATTCCTAACATAGGGTGGAATTTAAGGGGGCAGTGCCATCTTACACATTTGCTAGACATGTTCTCAAAAGATTAATGTAAGAGATTGAATCCCCACAGTGTCTCTTATCTTAAGAGACATCAGTAATGTTAAAGCATTCAACTGTCAATGAACTTGATGAATCTCCTCCTCCCACCTCCATATTTTTCCTTAAAAAACAAACAAACCAAAAGCATAAACGAAACAAACCAACCTGAACAACTAGACACGCTTACCAGCAATTCACCCTGTCTCAGAAGCCTTTCTTCCCCCATCAGAGGTTCTAGCGCCATGCTGCAAAATCAGCATTCAAATCCATGCCAGAGATCAACACTTCTTGTCTATGGCAACATAAGAGATTCATCTGAACCTGACAAATGCAACTTAGGTATGCACTCTTGGACCCAAAGGCCTGATGGTGCTTAGATCCAATGGGATGCTGTTGACTACAACGCTAGAGGGCACAGAAAAGAGCAAGGTGCAAAGGACCAATGGCTGTCCAGCATGGCCAAAGAAAGGGCCATCCACCCTGTCACCATATTCTGAACAATGTACTTCCTATGAAAAGAAATGATCCCAAATGTCGGTTGTACAGTGGTATCTCTACTTACACGTTTAATCCGTTCCGAATGCATGCTTTTGAGTCAAACAACTCTTAAGTAGAGCAGACCACATCTAAAATGTGTAAGGCGGCAGTTAAAACACCAACGGGTTTTTGCTCTTAAGTCGAGCTGCTAATAAGTAGAGGCACCACTGTACACTTGTAGGACAAACTGCTATTGACTAGAGGTAGGTACAAAACGCCAAAATGGCATTTTATTTCATTTTTCATTTTGTTTATCTTCGTTTTGATTTGTTTCCTTTCAAACAATGTTTTTTTAAAAAATGTTTCATTTTCCACTTTGTTTCGATTTTCATTTTCTATGTGTTTTACGTACGTGTTTTATGTAACTACTGTGTATGCTTATGTGTTTTTTATGTTTTTACCTTTGTTTTATGTGTTTTGGGGTGGGGGGAAGCACAGGCTTTTAAAACTTTTTATTACTCCCCAAAGCAAGCACCGATCAGCTGGCGCCCAGGGTTTGCTTTGGGAACTTTAAAAAAATGTAAAAGCATGCACTTTCCCCCACTTGATCAGACATGTTGCGGGGGGGAGTGGGGTTTTTTAAAACTGTTTTTCTAGTCTCCTAAGCAAGCCGTGTGCACCAGCTGATTGGCACTTGCTTTGAGGACTAAAGAAAATTTTTAAAACCCCAGCTTTCACCCACCTGATTGGGGGCATTGGGGGGAAGTGTGTGCTTTAAAAAAAATTTTTTTAGTCCCCTAAGCAAGCCTCACATGCCAGATGATTGGCATTTGCTTTGGAGACTAAAAGAAAGTTTTAAAAGCCCACGCTTTTCCCCACCAGATCGGGCGCTTTGGGGGGGAATGGTGTGGGCTTTTTAAACTTTTTTTTGCTGCCATACCAAGTGCTGATCAGCTGGCACATGGGGCTTCGGTGGCAAAAATAAGTTTAAAAACACCGTCCCATTCCCCCCAATACGCCTGATCGGGTGTGGGAGTGGTGCAGGGGTTTTTTAAGGAGTTTCCCATAGGAAAGCATTGCTTGAATGCATTCTTATGGGAAAACGAAAAACGAAATGGAACGAACTGAAAATTTGCATTTTATTTCATTTTTCTTTGAAGGGGTAGTTCATTTTTCACTTTGTTAGGGAACGAAACAAAAAAGAAAAGAAACTAAAATTCATTTCGTGCCCATCTCTACTCTTGAAGATTTAAGCAAGTAAGTTAAGCCACTTGCTGCAAAACAAAGTAAGAGGAAAACTAAGGCAGCCCTTCTCCCACAATACAAACATATAAATGATGTCGCAGTCATTACTTGACCTGACTGTAAAAGAAGAGTAGTGAGGGAAAGGACAGACTGAGAATCCCTTCCCATTCACAGATACGGTAATGAATCAGGTTCTGAATGTACAAACTGCACACATGAAGAAAATCCCTACAAGGGGCCAAAGTTCCATAGCACCCAACACCAGTCTCTAATGTATAGAGATCAAGTGCACTCATGTGTGATGGGTCCTTTGGGGTGGGAAAGGGAATTAATGGGGGGGGGATCACTACTCAGGTGGCAACCAGAAAATAGGTGTAATTTTCTGAAACATCCTTGTATATAAGAAATAAATATGTGTAACATAAGAGATCACTAAAAGTGAAAGTATATAAGCTGAAGTACAAATTGGACCTGGAAAATGTGCAAACTAACTGTTTAATGAAAATATCTGCCTCTTTCTTAGCCCTTGTGCCTAACTTTGCTCTAACCACTATGTCACAAATTAAAGACAAGGGGATGAATCTGAGATATTGGTTGAGCTTCCATTTGGAATGATGGAGAAAAGAAACTCAGAGCAGAAACGTTCAAGAAATTTAAAGCGGAATATATCAGCTGATTTAGGAAAAATGTGAAAATTAATGAAACTTTAGCTACCTTGAGCACTATTTTTAGTGAAAAGGTAAGAAACGTAATTAACTTAGACTTCATCACTGCTTGCTTTCTATCTGCCCTTCCTATGATTTTGCTTTTCTTTTCTGGCAGAGATCCAGTTCTTTTGCCATCAGCATAGCTGATCAACATTCTAATAGTGAAGTCTTCCCTCACTGCTCCAGATCAGGAAATGCTTAGTTTAAGATAATGGGAAAGAGTTGATGCTGACTGAAATGTAAAAATTCTGTAGAAAACCCATTTCCACAGTGAAGACACATCCTAACCTATCAATAAAACGAAATTCCTTCAGTAGCAGCTTTAGTTGGTTACTTCATATGAAAGACACATAATAGGTAGTCCATCATTCAGGGAAATCTTGCCTGAAGAGAAAGGTCTTTGCCTCTTTCCGGAAAGACATCAGAAATTGGGCAATACTGGTCTCTAGTGGACGGGAGTTCCAGAGTCCGGGTGCCTTTTCATGTGATCCGACATGATGTAGCTGTGAGGGTAGCGGGATGGAGAGAAAGGCCTATCCTGATGATCTTAACACCCGAGCTGGTTCATACTGTGAGATTCAATCGTTGAGGTAGCTTGGACCCAGGTCATACAGTGCTTTGTAGGTCAAGGTCTGCACCTTAAATTGTGCCCGATGGCTGATTGGCATCCAGTGGAGCTGCTTTAGTAGGGGTGCAAAGTGATCTCTGTACCCTGCCCCAGTAAGCAATTTGGCTGATGCATTTTGGACCCATTGAAGTTTCCTGAGACTTTTCGTTGGTAGTCCCACATAGAGTGCATTACAGTAGTCTAGCTTGGACGTCACCATGGCCAGAGACGGTTTCTCAAGAAATGGGTGTAACTTGCATACTAGCCTTAATTGTGCAAATGCGTTTCTAGCCACAGCTGTGTCTTGGGTATCCAAGCTCAAGAGCACCCCCAAGCTGTGCACCTCTTTTTTCAGTTGGAGGGTGACCCCATCCAGTACAGGTTGTATCCCATTTCCCCTTGTTCTCCCTTTCGACTGACCAGAAGCACCTCTGTCTTCTTTTCACTTTTTATTCTAAAAGAATCAAGGTTTTATTTCAGAAATGGCAGAACTGCCTTCTTCTGTTTGGTACCCATAGAGAGCTTTGTTTCTTTTCTGGACCTCCCAGCTCATGCGGTGGAATTGCGGGGGGGGGGGTGTTAACAGATTAATCACAAGGTCTGTCTGAAAGTAGAATCAGTCTTGCTGTCCAGGAGCTGCCTCTCTCCAATTCCCCTTACCTTGTGTGGCTGAGGTGACAAGGACAGTGGTGATGCAGAGACTCCAGAGGACATGGATGAGACCGGCCATGCTGCATTCGGTGCTGGAGCTGTCAGCAATTGGGAGCCACTCTGGTCATCCCAAGGCAGGGGACACAACAGCAGGCCTGGTGGAGAAAAAAAAAGCATTGAGTATAGTTAGGAACGTAAGTAATACAGAGCCAAATGTTTCTTTCCACCTTTATTCTGATGCCAGTAACTACTTCTTGCCTCTCTTCTGTTCCCTTTCCTTCCCAATTATTTTGCAAGACACTCTTACAGGTCAGCATGCCCATCCATACCACACTCCTTCTCTGTGCAGGAGTAAAGCCATCTCCCCCCTGCCCCTTCATCCTCACTACAACCCTTGACAACAACCACAAAGCAGATCAAGATTGAGAACAAGTGACTGGCTCAGCTGAGTTTCATGGCTCAGCAAAGATTTGAATCTGAACCTGTCAAACACCAGTCAAACATTCCAAATGCTACGTCACCTGTTTGTCTCTTATTCTCCAGAATATATTTTGGAAACGTATCATGCAGTGTATTGAACCATAGGCAATCTATCTATCTATCTATCTATCTATCTATCTATCTATCTATCTATCTATCTATCTATCTATCTATCTATCTATCTATCTATCTATCTATCTATCTATCTATCTATCTATCTATCTATCTATCATTTATTAGTTTTATATACCTCCCATCTAGCAACAAAGGCCACTCTGGGCAGTTTAAAAAGGTTTATACAAATACAAAACATAACATCAACAGAATTCAGAGAGTAATAATACAACAAAAATGAGGTGGTGAGTGCTGCACTTTGGGCACATCATGAGAAGAGAATTCTTGCTGGAAACCAACAGTAATGTTTGCAGGAAGAGAGGAAGACAAAACATGGGCAAGACTGACCCCCATAAAAGAAGCCATGGGCTTGAGATTGCAAGAGCTGAGCAGAGCTGCTAATGATAGGCTGTTTAAGAAGTCACTCCTTCATACAATCTACAGTGCATCAGAACAGAAGTTGCTAGTGAGATGTGCAAGTGAGTTAGGTATGGGAGTCTGATTTCCCACTGTGCCTGCTATGAATAGAGCCTGTTTGGGTAGGCTTGGACAAGCTGCCCAGTCTCAGAGGGCACCCAGGAAAAAGGAACAGTAAACAACTGAGCAATCAACATTAGGTTCCTACTCGTCAAAAACAATTTGATGGCACACTCTTAATCCTGGAGCTGCCTTTTCATCGCAAGGTACAAGGCACATTAAAATAAAAATCGAACAAAGACTACACAGGACATTACCAGATTCTGCTGAGAATCCAGAGTGGATCTCATTTAAATCCAATCAATTTAACCACTGGCAGGGTGGGTAAAAATCAGTGATTAAAAATAATAATGGATTTTTAAATTTAAGTCAGATTTTAATTATTTTTTTAATCATTGATTTTTTTGTCCACCCTTCCAATGATTTTAATCGTGATTTAAATTCATTTAATTTAAATCAAATCAACCCTGTCAGACTCTCATCTGAACATACTGTGAAATAACACCAAATTGTCACCCTTCTTGTACTGAGAAGGCAATCTGGAACAGACTCAGCCCTCTGTGTGAAAGCCTGCCCATCATGAATAAACTTCCTACTGAGAAACCACTGGAAAATATCTGAGGAACCTCAGGGGGTAGCAGCCAACACCATAAACATACTGGCAACTCCCACCCGGTACAAAATGAATTGAACAAACAAGGGGCCGATGTTGTCCTTCATATGAGGATTTGTTGGTAAGCTTTCTAGTCTGACACTGAATTGGTGATTTTTGGCCCCTGTCTTGAGGGAATTCTTGGAAAGCCAAGTGAGGTAAAACTAAGATCAATTGGAGACCAATATAGAAGGTGCACTGCTCTCTGAGACAGCTAGTCCTCTCTCAGGCAAGATGGCTGTCACTTGCATTTTTCAGCTAAAGGGTAACTCAGAACACACAACTAAAGACTCACAGCCTAGTCTTAAGACTAGGTTAGCCTTCTTCAATCTAGCACCCCTTCAGACATACAGAAGTACAATACCAACTCCAACAAAGGCCATGCTGTCCTCAGATAAAAGGATCTACGTTCAACCTATCTGAATGGTTCTGTGTTAGAGAAGGCTTAACTAGGCCATCATCAGCCGCCAACCTAACACAAGTCTTAAAAAGTTCAAATGTCTGCTGCTTTCTAGATTATAGAGCAGAGTTGGTGAGCAGCCCTAGAATAAAGGGCTTCTACTATACAGTATATATTTAAGATTTGTTTTTCCTGGCTTCTTTTCTGGTATTCTAATAGCCTGCTCTGGGCTCAGAGCACCTTTCATTCAGGTTTTGCTCAGGCAGACTCTCCTCTTATACAAGTAACTTCAAACGCTGGTAACCAGACACATATCCAGACCTTGCAGCACTCTGAGAACCACTTCAACACGATGCTACGCCACTGCTACAGGAGACCACAAGTGGGCACAGTGACTAATTACAAGCAACACACTCACTTATAGGGTGCTTTAGATTATGTATTAATTACATCATGCCTCAAGGAGGTGAGAGTAAAACCTTTGTTGAAAAAAACCAAACCCTTGGATCTCTCAATACTCAGCAATTACCCACCTGTCCCTAATATGGCATAGTGGTTAAGCTGCTGTACTGCAGCCAAAACTACACTTCCATGTGGCCAGCTAGTGGTTGACTCAGCTTTCCATCCTTCCAAGGTCAGCAATAGTACCCAGCTTGCCAGAGGGCCATTGTGTAGCCTCCATAA
This sequence comes from Phrynocephalus versicolor, assembly GCA_023846285.1. Lineage (NCBI taxonomy): Eukaryota > Metazoa > Chordata > Lepidosauria > Squamata > Agamidae > Phrynocephalus > Phrynocephalus versicolor. Next base: position 34,282,355 of record JAHTLZ010000010.1, read on the forward strand.
TTAAACTGAAAACTGTCCTGAGAATGTGGACACTTGAAGGACAAAGGGCACTCATTCAAAAATAAAGTTGTACACATAGTAGCTGAAGTCAAGCTTATTAAAAGAAATAAATATACCACCTATAAGGAAAGAATGGGAAAGTCTGGCCCTTTAGAGAGGTGGTTCCCAATCTTGAGTAATCCAGGTATTCTTGATCAACACAGTTGGTGATAAAGGCTTCTGGGAATTGCAGTCCAAGAATACGGTACTTGGGTTAACTATGGTTGGGAACCACTGCTCTAGAGGCTTTACTTATACAGTGGACCCTTGTATAACAAATGGTTTGTATAACATGAAATCTGTACAACATAAAAATTCCAGAGATAGGGGAAATTTGCTTAACAGAATCGCCTATGGGGTGAATGTGTACAACATAAAAATGGTTGTGATTAGGAATTACTCTGTTTTCAATGCATTCCTGTGGGAAATTTGTACATAATTTCATTTGAAACGAATTAATTCCTTTATATAAGGTACCACTGTACAGCAATCCCCATAATTCTTTATCACTGATAGATATGGCTGACCAAAACATATGGAGGCCCAAAGACTCCTGACAATTTATAGCTGTATTAGAATATAGAGCAGAGTTCTGAAATGGAAACTGTCAGATGGGAAGAACAATGCATAACATGGACATTTTTGTGTAACCTTTTCTCTCAGAACCCAATATCATATCTGTTCATTTCAGTAATCCCCGATTCTTGCTGGTCTGCCCACTGTTTCCCCCCCCCCCCCCCAACCTTAGTCTAGAAAATCATGCTTATTTGCACTTGCGGAAATGTACACTGCTTTTTTTTTTTTTAAAAAACTGACCTTTAATATACTTTCCATTCTCATTTTGTTTATGAACTTGCATTTAAAGCGCAATAACTGACACACTCTTCCTAGCTATATAAAACTCCCAAGTTCTGACTAGGGCTCTAGGGCTCTTCGGTTTCTCTGTTTTTGACTGTTTGCTTTCAGGGTTTTTACTTCCTTGTTTTATTTGCCTGCAGTGTTTAAAGGATGTTTACCCTCGCCTAAAGTCACAGATCACAGATACCTGCTCTAACTTGAGACCTTTTATGTTATTTTTCAATGAATAAAAAAGTATTATTGCACCTTAAAGACTAAAAAACCTAATTCAGCATGAACTTTTGTGGATTATGACCCATTTCCACAAACCCATGGAGTGATATATTTAGCCTAAGGTTTATTTACAAGTACTGTATATATTGTGGAAATGGGGATCAAATAAAGAGGGGATACAAATACAAAAAATGAAATATCAAAATGACAACATTAGTAATGAACATTGAGAGTGTTGATTACATAAACATCCTAACCATAATTGAAATGATTTAATTGTATGTCAGGTCAGTTTATGGTTATTTTTGAAGTACAGTGATACCGCTAATTACAAAATTAATCCGTTCCAAATATGTTTTCGTAACTCAAAATTTTTGTAACTTAAAACAGAGTTTCCCATAGAAATGCACTGGAAATGAATTAATCTATTCCATGAGGAAAATCATCCCCCACCCCCAAAAGCAAAAGCACAGTAACAGGAAAGCAAAAAACAGAAAATGAGCAACCTACCTTATAACCATTTGAGAAATCCACCAAAAGTCCCCCAAAGTTCCCCAAATGGTGCCAAATATTTTCAAAATGGGCAGTTTGAAAAGGTCATTGAAAAATAAAAGAAGCCCTGGTTCTCAGCTTTGCTTTCAAAATGGCTCCTTCTTCTTCCTAATTGCAGCACTGGAGTCAGTTGGCCACAACATAGCAATATTGCTATTGGAAACAAGCAGGAGCCATTTGGAAAAGGAATCTTTCCTTTCCTTTTCCTTTTTTGTAACTAAAAAAAGGCTTTTTGTAACTCAATTTTTTCCTATACGGTACCTGCAGATTTCTATTTGCAACGGATTTTTCATAACTCAGGGAGTCCGTAACTCGAGGTACCACTGTACAAAGATATTGATTCAGAAAATAGCTTGTTTTTTCCTGAACCAACCTCCGATTGTGGAGCTATCCTACTAATCTTTTAAAAGATTGTAAAGAAAATTATGCATAAAAATGAGCTAAAAAGCCATAGTTATCATTTAAACTTTTAAACACACTGAAATTTGGGAGTGATAGTCTCTCTCTCAAATATTCTCTTACTATTCTTTTCTATAAGTCATTTTCAGATTAGTAGTAGAAGTCAGAATCATATTGCTTGCTTGCTTTTTTACTCATTTATTCACTCACAATCTCATTGCAAAGCTACTCTGGGTAGTTTACAACAATAAAATACAAACATACATAAGTACAATCCACACCAACCAATAATATAAAGATAAAATAAACGATTAGTGAGAAAGGCAGAAATGGGGAAGTTTGAAACAGAGGTACAACACTAGGAGCTATGTCCCGGACTCAGGGAAAGCCTGCTTAAATAGCCAAGTTTTAAAATTTCATTTCAATGTTCTTAATGAGGGGAGTAGGCTTATTTTAGGGGTAGACCCTGGGATGAGGGCTTACTGCCAAGATGACCCAGTTTTTAGTTTTCTCTCTCTGGGCCTCCTTCGGGGTCAGAGCCCTCAAGTGCCCTTCCTGGGAAGAAGGGGTAACATGGACATTTCTTGCTGGAAGAAGATGTTCTGATAGTTATTGAGGTCCTAAGCTGCTTAGGGCTTTGTACTTTATTATCATAACGTTGTAGTCAATTTGTAAGTGGACCGGTAGCCAATGTAAGACGGCCAGTGTGTAGAGATGTAAAATTTCTGGAAATTTTGAAGCTCAGGAAAAAAAAACCCAGTTTTTTCCCTTTTTTTTTTTGTCTGGGGGGAAAATGGAAATTTTTGGAAAAATTGGGGAAAAATGCTATATTAGCACTGCCCCTCCTTTTACAGCTTGAAAGTCATTCTCTTACTTTAGGAACATAAATATGACTATGGACAACTTGACTTGGCATAAAATCATTACAACTAGCATATTAAAATATAGTGTATCCAAACAATTATTACAAACAGAATTTAATTTTAAAATAGTATCTATTTGTAATTATAAGTAACAAATGGAATAACAATCTCCTGAACTTACTAGTTTATGTGGAACAAAAAAAAACTCTACAAAGCAATGTTTAAAATCCAGAATTAATGATTATTCATATTTTCTCTCTACAATATTAAATAAAAATAAAATAAAAACCTCGTTCTCATAAAAAGAATTGAAGAAAGGGGAAATGTATAGAAGGGAGTAGGACTAAGTTTCAATATTTTCTAGAAATGATTTGGAAAATATTTGAACACCTGTCTTAAAAATGTTATTCATCATGTTAAAAATAAAACATTTCATGATCATTTTTTTTCATTTTTTTCAATTTTGGGGGGGGGGGAAACCCAAAAAGGCTTCAGAGGGGAAAAAAAGAAAATAATGTTTTTCCCCTCATTTTTTTCCAGGCCTTCTTATCTCTATGAGTGTAGGGGAGATTTGTTGGTATCTTCTTACCCCAGTCAGTAATTTGCCTGCCATGTTCTGGAACAGCTGAAGGTTCCACATATGCTTCATGGACAGCCCCATGCAGAGACCTTGACTGTAATCTAGTCTCAAGATTACAAATGCATGGACCAGCACTGTGAAGGCCCCAGTGTCCAGGCAGGGATGCAGCTGAGCAATCTACTACAGATGAAAATGGCTTGAGAGAACCACACATGCTACCTGGGATTCAATGGACAGTGTTGGGTCTACAAGGACAGTCAAGCGGCAAACCTCAACCTTATTGGGATGAGTCGTCCCTCCCCCAAAAAGGGAGTTTCCCAATCCACAGACACTGCCCCACCCCACAGGACTTCCATACTGTTTGGGTTCAACCTCAATCTGTTTCCCCCCATCCAATCCAGCACAACCCCCTGTCACCAACTAGCAGTCACAGTCTCACCCCAGGCAGTGCTGAAAGGGTGGGACAACACCCACTGCAGTGGAGGAGGAAGAGAGATAGAGAATGGTATGATCAGTGTACATTTATATTGGGGAAATTGTGTAAATCTTCACAGCAGATAGATGATTAAGTAGGTAATTGTTGCATTCCTGGGGTATGCCCTATCAAGTATCTGGCGTGCAATCAGAAATTTAACCAGTACCTTATTAAAGAGCAGCCATTTGCTGCCATGACTTAAGTGTTTTTCCTTATGCAAGTATGTATGGCAACAGTATTGGCCAGAATATCCCTGGAAATTAAAATATGGCTACTATGCACTGGCATCTCCTATATTAGATTTCTATCCATATTATTTTTAAGCCCCATGCCAACCAGCCATTTTGTTGAAATGGAATCCAGACCAGCTCTGTCTTCCCAACAAATATGTTAATCCTGTGATTGCATATCCTCTTTCTGCCACATACATCCAAAATCTCTGCAGTTAACTTGGATGTTTTTTCCAGCCCGGAGAGTAATAATGATGATGATCAACTGGAGCTCATTTTTAATATTAACTCACAGCATTTGTTTAGACCCTGATATCTCTGGAGGTAAATGCCTAGGATTTCTGTGGTACAATGGCTATTTTACCTTTCAAACCACTTCTTTGTTCGTAGGCAGCAAACTACTTTCTACTCATCTCTGAAGCACTGCTTAACTATTATGACTACCCCAATCTTATATGGTGCAGACAATCTTGGAATTGCAAATTTCCCTGTGTACCTATTTTGGTTCAACAAACCCTACTTTCCAGAGAAGGAAGCGCAGGAGGGCTTAGAAGTGTTGCACAATATGCAGGTTAACTTTAATACCCTTCTCTAACTTGTATTTACTTGCACTGCGGTTTTTCTGAAAACATATCTGCTAGGATCAACTTTTTTTTTTCTGGAATACAGTCAATACTGAATATGTTTAATGTTTGATGTTTTGTGTGTTTCAGTTTTATCTGAAGATCCTCACACCGCAATGGTACCTAGCCTATATCTTTTCAAGATCACCGAGTGCTTATGGTTTGTGACAGACCTGGGAAGTAACAAGTTATAAGCAATTTATTTCTCATAAATATTTGTAATTTATTCTTTCTCCCACCAATTAAGATATAGAGTGGTACCTTTTATAAAGGAATTAATTTGTTCCAAATGAAATTCTATTAAACAAATTTTCCTTTATACAAATTTCCCACAGGAATGCATTGAAAACAGAGTAATCCCTAATTGCGACCATTTTTATGTTGTCCAGATTCGCCCCATTGGAGATTCTGTTAAGCAAATTTCCCCTGTCCGCAATATTTAATTTGTACAAATTTTATGTTATACAAACCATTTGTTATATGAGGGTCCACTGTAATTCCACTATATTGTAGATGTAGAGTTAATTTATCAAGGGGTAATGTCACAGTTTTTAACAGTGCAATATTTTAGTTTGTTTTCCAGTTAAAGGACTGTGGCCTCATAAACTGGTAGCAGAGGAGTACTACATTGACAAAGTACCAGTGTGTGCTCTGTTGCAGGCGACTGACTACAAGGTGGACAAGAAGATAATGTATTTTGAACCACAAATCTGTGGCATCCTCATTACTAGCAATGCTTTATTTTGAAGTATTTTCATAGATATACTTTCTTTCAGCAGTAAGAGTTCGAGGGCAAAAGGCAACTTGCAGTCACATTCTGAACCATGCAGTGATTAGAGCAGGGGTGCCCAAACGTTTTGTAAGGAGGGCCAGATTTGGTAGCTGAGGATGTGTCGGGGGCCGGTTGCTCCCCAACCCTGCCACCTCACTGCAAGCCCCACAGACTTTCTTTTAAAAAAAACATGGGGTGAAGGAGGGGGAGGGAGGGAGGGGCGGGCCAGCCAGCCGCGGGCCACTCAGAATGGCCTGTCGGGCCGGATTTGCCGCCACCCCCCTGGGCCGGACTTTGGGCAGGCCTGGATTAGAGCTTGCATTGACTGTGTGGCTTCTTGTATGAGAAGGGTGACCATTGCGGTTATCTTGATATCATACAACTGTAAGGCTTAAGCACTGGACATCATGTCTTTTTATCTCTGCAAAGACAGATACCTAAGTGAGTCCCCAAAATTTAGGCATAGGGAACTCCAGTAGAAGATTTAATGATTATGCTTCTGTAAAAATGTGTTGCAAAGTGATAGATCACCATTCCCAGAAAGTGTTTTAGGGGGTGTCTATGAAGGGATTTGTCTTGCTCTTTGGTCCACTGTGGGGACAAGCTAGTTTGTTCCTTTTACCAGCAACCAGACAACTTAAGTGGCAACATGAAACAGCCCATCCCTAGAGCATTCCTAGCCACATCTTTCTGGCTCCCTGTCTTTATTTTTATTTATTTATATTTTTTACCCCACCTGGTTAGTGCATATTGCACCACTCTGGGCGGCTTACAAAAGGCAAAAAGCCAGACATTACAATAAAGAAATATAATATAAAACAAGGCAACAATCAACATAAAATATAACATAACACAAAGAAAAGGTAAGATGGTGCCACAAAAATGCATGCACAATTGCTGGGATCAAACCAAAGTGGAGCTTCCTGCTTTAATTTCCCACCCAGTTTCAGTTTCCCAATATCATTAAGTCTAGCCACTCAATGGAAATTTTAAAACTTAATCTTCTTCCTCCATGGAGAGACAGAAGGAAAAATAAAAGATTTCTTTAAGGCCTGCTAGGCTAACGAAAAACTCATGATACGGAAGGGAGGTCTGTCCGAGGCGCAGTGCACCCTGAGAATGGAAAAGTTCAGCAAAAACATGAGATACAAAAATTTTCTATGGACTTCAATTCACAGGGTGTATTGTGCCCCGTTCGGATCCATGATATGAAAATTAAGTGTCCCCTGGAACAAATTAATTTCATATCATGAGGTACCACTGTACTTTGGCTTCTGACACTTTGCGATGAAAGCTACAATAAAAACAAAAGGATGGTGGCACCTTTAAGGCTAACGAATTGTGAGTTTTCATGAAACTGCAATCCATGTCTTCAGAAACAAGTGTAGTATTCAGATGCATGAAGAAAACACTGAGGGGGGGGAGAGAACCTCTTTTATTGGAAGGAAATCTTCCAAAATTATGTTCCCCAAGATTTTCATCTCTGCTGAGTTCCCAGCCAAATCTGTATCATTCCACATAGATTTGGTCTTTAAAGCTGGTTTTGAAATTGACTTTGGGGGTTGTTTTCAATCTGTTCCTTAAGGAACCTTCGCTTTCTAAAAATTGGTTTTAAAATGTTTTGTCTTTAAAAGAATGTTCTCATCTATTTCATTGGAAATTGCTTGGGAGCCCCAGTGGGCAGAAAAGTAATAAATGCTTTAAACAAACAAATAAGCTTTTAAGGATCAACAAGAATGCATATTTTCCAGAGGTTCTTAATGCCCTCAATGACTGGTATACACCCTGAAGAAACCATGTTGCTTCATCTTTTAAGCTCAATTTCTACCTTGTGAAGAAAGGAGGTGCTTTGCCCAACTGAACTTCAGCTTCTCAAAAACCCACATACTTTGCAAGGTGTTTATAGTGATTTCAGGATCTCCCCATTGCTGGCATTTCCTGGAGGAAAAACTGGTTGCAAAGGAAAGTGAGAGCAATACTCTGCACCATGTCTCACAACAGTGTTCACAAATCCTATTCCTAACAGTCACGTTTTCCAAGCATTTCTTCCCCATTCCCTGCCCCCCCCCAATTTCATGTGGAAAGGACTCCATATGTCAGGAGATTATCCTGTTTATGACCTTGAATCAATGTATCCTATTTGAATGGTCTAGCATCCGTTAACAGCGTAGAGTCCCTGCAGGTCTGAATAGAAGAGTTTCTGGATCTGGTGGTATCCTGAAACCTTGTTTAGCTTTTCTCTGAAATGACTCCCAAAGCCAGATATGGAAAGCCCAAAATTCACCTGCACACTAGATTTATCAGAAGTGACTAAAACACAAGCTTCTTCAGAAGTACAGTGGTACCTACTTTAAATAAATTAATTCGTTCCAAATGAAATTCTGTTAGGCAATTTTCCTTTGTACCAATTTCCCATAGGAATGCATTGAAAACGGAGTAATCCCTAATTGCGACCATTTTTATGTTGTACGGATTTGCCCCATAGGCGATTCTGTTAAGCAAATTTCCCTTGTCTCTGGAATTTTTTATGTTGTACAGATTTTATATTATACAAACCATTTGTTATACAAGGGTCCACTGTATTAATCAAGCTAAGTGATACAAATAAGCAAATGATGGAGGAAGAAATAGAAAAGTCAAAAGTTTGGAACTGGTATTACAGCTAAGGAGTCTCTATCTCAAAATGGAAGCAGCAGTCTGAATGAATCTGAAATGGGAAGTGATAAGTTTGGTTTGGTTCAAAAAAAATGATGCTGCCACGCTTCAGATGTTAAATTATAACTATACTTTCTTAGTAACACACAAGGTTATTGCATAGACAAAACACATAGAGTTGGATGCATTCAGAATCCGAACTCAAGGCAGCAACCAAGTTGGTACCAAGGTTTTGGACATCAAATAAGGCATGGTGGTTCTTTATATACCTTCTCAGAACCGCACCCAGTTTCTAGAGAATTCTGCCGCAGTTCTTCTTTTAATACTTTGTCAAAAGTCAAATACAAGTTCAGTGTTCTGTTTGCTGATGTCCACTGTGCAACAAGTAACACTTTCTCATTTATGTACTTCTTTTGAACTCACAACCTCTGGACATATCTGTGCTGTACATTTTGTGGTTAAACTAACAGTTTGTGGCTAGCTAGCTGCAGAGTATTGCTTAACATGTTCTTGTTACAGAAAATCCCTTAAAACTCTCTGTGTGTCTTCCATAAGAGCACAGAAATGACAGTCAGGTGTATATGTCATCACTCAAAGCAGAACTTATATGTATCACAAAGGTCATTTAATATTAAGCCAACACCCTTTTGATTATATGTGAAGTCTAATGAGCAAGATATGTACAGTAAATCTTATAGTACCTAAAATTAAAACTCTATCAGAAGCTACTGGAAATATCAGCTTACACCTAGATTTAGGCCTTTTCACATGACCCCTAAGATCCGCTGGCCACTTAAATTCGGACCAGAGATCTTGGGGGTTCGTTGCTCTTCCTGCGTCCCCACCCCTCCGCACTTCCTTGATCCTGTCTGCGTGAGGGGAGGGAGAAACAAAGGGGACAAAAGAATGCAGGCTCACCTCTGTTTGCCGGTCCAACCCTCCCCAAGCCCCGTCGTCGTCCTGATTCCTTCTCTTAAAGGGGCAGGAGGCAAAACAAACAAACAAACAGAAGCGAGGAGAGCCAGGCACTTACTCCTTTACATCCGGATGTGGGATTTTTCACCTTCCAAGAGCAGGTACCTGAAAAGTGCGCTGGGACGTGCTTAGGTGGGCATGGCCGCACTTAATTTTCTGTAAACTCCAGAGCTGGTGGGGAAACAATTTTAAGCTCCGGAGCTGGGAGCCATTTGCGGCGGAGTTTAGGGGTCGTGTACAAATAGCTTTAGATTTCTGAAACTAAGCAGCAATTGATGGACACAGAACAAATGTCCACGGCTGCTTGTGATGCAAATCCGTCTTTCTTGCCCTGGTCAAAAAATAGCCGGGCACAGCTTACTGTGTGGGGAGAATGGCATCAGCTTGTAAATACATTTTGAAATTAATGGCTGCCCCATCAATAGTTTACTTTATTCTCCAGTGGGAAAGGGTCAGCTCCTTCACAAAACAAGGGGTAGAGGAGAAACCTTCCTGGGTTGGCCAATCCTCTCTCAGGAAATTTTGCACCTGAATTCCTTCTTGTGTCTGCTATGTCCTACGGTGGTGGTCTTTCTACTTCCAAGTGCTTTTAGAATGGGCTAGGGTTAGGATTTTTCTTTTTCCTGAACCTTCTTTTGTTCTGTCTTCGTAGAAACGTAAGGAGGAGTGATTTTTGCCTTTTCAAAATGGCTGCTGCAATTTAGGAGAGGGTGCCTCCTTCAAGTTACGGTATATTTGCTGGATCAAATTGTCTAGCCATTTCTAAGGCTTTGTGAGATATATGTCTGCAAAGATTCTCAGTCATCCAGGTGAGGTTAATCTGGAAGTTGAGTCATGAGTCAACTTTGTGAGAAATGAAATCCTCTAGCAATGGGATTCGTTTGGAAAGTCCTCTGTACAGAATTCCAAATAACAATCTATTACTATGGTTATCTCCTTTTTAATTAACACATTTATAGTATTCAATATTCAACTTGTTCCATGCAAGGCCTAAAAATGACTTAACAGTTTCTTAAGGCTTCTAAGCTGTCTCACATGAGCAAGTCTTATAAAACCTCATTCCACTTGGGGATGAAGTGGGCATTAAACTTGGCCAGAACATATTCATATTCATCGTAGTTATGGCCCTCTTCACCAAAGGTAAAAGATTCATAAACCTTGCTAGCTTCTCTTCCTGGGGCATTGAGTAACTTATATAATCCCTTCATTTTCACTGAGTTTTGCAGCTAGGATAAAGCAAACACATGCATCTTTCCATTCAGCAGCAGTACAGAATTATTAAACCTCAGGCCTTTCACTGCAAAAAAGTGCCATTTAATTTTTTGCTCTTGTCAACCGAGCTTGGGGGAGGGGCTCATCCTGAAATGGGGAGATAATGACTACCCTGTCCTCTGGACCATGAGCTAGCATTTATTCTGGATTTGTAACATTACAATCTCACTTCTAGCACTTGATCTCAAAAGCCTTGGAAGATACACCAGTCAAGAAGCAACTCAAGAACATTGTTGCTTCCTCACTAACTGCCAAGAACAGTCTGTACAGGCACAATAAGATAGCCCTACATCTACTACACAGGGGATAATCCTCTCATCAAATGCTGCCCAGTAAAAGTTTGTTTTCAAGACAAGCTATAAAGGGCAGACTGGGGTGTGGTGGCTCAGCGGACTAGAGCACTGAAATGGTTGGCTGCAAAGTCGGCAGCTTGGCAGTTCAAATCCCGGGTGCTACGCACCAAAGTGAGCACCTGCTGATGACCCCAGCTCCTGCCAACCTCGCAGTTCGAAAGTATGTAAATGCAAGTACTGTAGATAAATAGGTACCACCATAAAAAGCAGGAAGCTAAACAGTGTTCCATGCAGCGATACCGGGCGCATGGCCTCGGACTTGCACAACACTGGCTCTTTGGCTTGAAAACTGAAATGAGCATCGCCCCTAGAATCGGTCATAACTAGCACGCATGTCGGGGGGGGGCTTTATCTTTTTATAAAGGGCACGGATTTAAAGTTGCCTTTCAAGACATAGCCCCTGATCAGCTGTGCATTTATGTGAGCATGCACATTTATGCCATCTTACTATCCTTTGTTTTGATAGTAGTTCCCACCAACAAACAATTACCATACAACTTACAGACTAATGCAACTTAGGGACTAATACCTACAATTGCACTACTCTACACTCTCTATTTTGGCCAACCAAAATACGGACACCGGCTAAATCAAGGATGCACATACAATATATCACAAGGGCCCTTTTGAAATCAAGAATACCAAACTACATAAAAAATTTTCACATCATTAATATAATAATGCCAATTTTCGATTTTCTCCACCATGCCACCCACTCTTTCTTTCCCTCTCTCTCTTAATCTTGTTTTTTCTCATTTTACTCCCCAGTCCCACTGCTTTTTTCTCTTTCTGCACATACCACACACTCATCTTCCACATCTCCACTTCTCAGTCACATTATCCACATCTCCCAAGGTTCCTCATCTCAGAAATCTCTCTTCATTCCATCTGAACCTGAGAAAAGCCTTGCTGGATCAGAGTACATAGAGCCATCTAAGGCATCCTGTATCCAACAGTACTCAGCCAAGAAAACCCCACCAGCAAGAGTGCCTTGCTTTTCCCCAAATATCTTGCATAGACAAGTGGCATTGTTCACATATTGAGTTATCACCCTCCATTATTTAGCCGAAGCGCCCTTTAAACCTACGTAAGAGCTAATGGTCATCACTATTTCTTGTGTCACTGAAAATTACAAATAAGTATACACTGTTTTGGTTCCAAACCCTTGACAATCAAGCCGATTGGGAACCCTGACATTCTTTTGTGATGATGAGATAACATTATACCTACTTTCTTTGTACCATTCATATTTTTAAGTTCATGATATTGATAACTGACTAATAACGTGTAGTGTATGTCTGTTCCTCTATATCAGTGGTTCTCAACCAGTGGGTCCCCAGATGTTCCTGGTCTGCAACTCCCAGAGGTCTTCACCATTAGATGAGCTGGCCAGGATTTCTGGGAGCTGCAGTCCAGGAACATCTGGAGACCCACAGGTTGAGAACCACTGCTCTATATGATTTGATGTCATTTTATTTTAGTTTTGTGATGTCAATTATGGTCCTGTTTTCCCTTGTGAACTGATCAGAATGGCCTTGGTAGCCAGATCAGTGGTATGCAAACACAATAGAATGAAAGGAAATAAATATTTTTGTAAATTATATGGTAGCAGGATTTGTGGAACATACCAAGTTATTTCAAATGGTAGACTCCCAAGCAGAATGAGGGAATTTGGTTTAGGGTGCAATTCTCAGTTAGGCAGAGGGCACAGGACTAGCTCAGCTAACACTAGGCCAGTTGAAGCTGGACAAAATCCAAATCTCTGCCATACCCATATCTTGATGCGCTCGCATAGTGGCTGAGTGACTGGGGTGGGCAGGAAGAAACTTGCACCTGACTTAAGTAGACTGCTCCCGTGCCCCCCCATCCCCAGGCAGAGTTTAGTCCATCAGATCTTAGCCCCCTCACCTACCAGTGCCTTCTCTCATTTTACCCCCCTTTGACAACAGGCTAGTCCACACAGTCATCTCAGCTACCCTCCTCCTATCCTGTTTCTCCACCACACAGTGCACTGTCATGGTCATTACGCCTTCCTTCTTTTCTCTCTTTCTTTGGTGGTGGCTCTTTATTTGGTCACCATCACTGTCACCATTGAAGTGTTCACCATATATA
>JAHTLZ010000010.1:34295335-34313896 GCA_023846285.1 Phrynocephalus versicolor
TATATATATATATATATAACCCCTTGATGCATTTGAACACCGCAAACTACCTGAAACATTTCATGGTGGAGCCCAAGCCCAGCAGGGGCAAGAGTCCTAGTGACACATTCCAGCTCTGGAAGACTGCAAGATTTGCTCCTTTCCTGGACAGTCTCCTAGCCTCTGTTCACCAAATGAAGGGTGTAAACATGGGATTAAATATCTTTGACACAGAAGAAACAACAACTAACCCTCTAGCCATAATCCCCATAGCCAAGCCTAATAACAGGCCCCTGCTGATAGACAGATGCTCTGGCAGCTGCTCCTCGCCCCCCCAGCTGAGTTTCAATGGGGCCTTGGATGAATTAAATACAATGACTTCTCCATCTTCTAGACCCCCGCCTGTGCTGTGACCCAATATACCAATCCCATTTGTAGCCGAAGAACAAGGAAATGTCCGCTTTAATGGGAGAGTACCCCATGTTGCTGCCAAGCTAAGAAAACCACCACACCGTCTTGCACGGGAATTAATCTGTATTGAGGAAGTCTCAATACAGATTAAATCCACGGAATGGATTTCACACCAGATTTGAGAAGCCAGGAAAGGGAGGGAGAGCATTGTCAGGACTCCTGAATTCCATAAACGCCGGGACTGTGCGGCTTTACGTACCCCTGTTTTTGAGTTCCACACAGGTAACATGAACAAAGGATCCCATATTTTGGACTGGAGACACAATAAACTGCTTGAGAATTTCAGTTAAATACCAGGGCAGGAGAAACAAAGAAGGTGTTGTCTTTGTACCCCAGGTTCCATGCTGCTGGGTTTCTCAGCAATAAGAGTGCTTGTTGCTAAGCACTGTGACTGGGACAAGTTCCCCAACTTGGAGAGATGCTGACAGTGACTGCATAGAGGAAGAGAGAGATATGGGCGGCCCACTCTTGGCTTTAGTGCCTGGTTCCCTGGCACTGAGACAGTGATTCCCCATGAAAGCTGGGGGCACAATATGAGCAAGCAGCAGTAAATTTTCTCATAGAATAAAAGAGAATGGCTTAGCTTAGAGGAGCACAGGAGATGGGGCGAAATAGGATGGCATATATCACAGCCAGAGAACATTGCGTTCTGAGCAAGCCAGAGCTATTCTCTCAACGTTCTCGTCTTCTTCCCAAGTCTCATACAGGAGGCAGGCACAACACGGGCTTGTGCAAAAATACCACCCCCTCCCTGGTAGCACCCTCCATAAGCCAACTTAACAACTTTTCAGAATAGTGTGAACAGGCTTTGTTCCCCCACTAAATAAGCTAGACCAACTGCGCAGTTATATGAAAAAGGCACAATGGAGATCCAAGGTGGTGGTGCCACAGAAGTGCGCGAGTGAAATTATCCTGCGTGACACACAAAATAAATGCTCCAGGTCAACTACTGCAGTACAAGATCTGCCCTACATGCCCATATGCTGAAGGGGAGTTCCTACCACTGTACAGTGGTACCTTGTATAAAGGAATTAATTTGTTCCAAATGAAATTCTGTTAAGCAAATTTTCCTTTATACTAATTTCCCATCGGAATGCATTGAAAACAGAGTAATCTCTAACAGCGACCATTTTATGTTGTACGGATTCGCCCCATAGGCGATTCTGTTAAGCAAATTTCCCCTATCTCTGGAATTTTTTATGTTGCATAGATTTTATGTTATACAAACTATTTGTTATACAAGGGTCCACTGTATCTAATTCCTAAGGTAATAAAATCTCATAAACAGCCACCGTGCCTCTGTTAAGATTGATGGGGTCCATTTCAGACAGAAGTGTGTGGACAGCTCAACACCACATAAGTTGTTGTCTGTACAGCATACAGCCATATGTATTGTCCAAAAAAAAGCTCACATTAAAATATAGCACTTAATCTTCAAGGTGCCACAACATTTCTATCTCGATTTTAATTATGCTTTTTGCATGATAGCCATATTTATATGACCAAAATGTTCATTTACTATGAGTGTTGGCAAACTGACACTATAAACATAACCACTTGCTGTGATCATTGGCATTAATTCCTCTAAACGAGAGGCCAAACTATGAAATTTTTCATGGTCAAAATCCTCTTGCTTTGTTATACAATAGCTGTAATTTTGGGAAGTGAATTACAGTAAGTTAAGAAATCTTCATAGGCATGGTCTCCTCGCGCAACAGATAGAAGGTACAGAGATTTCTTAGCTTATTGCAATTCATCTCCAAAACATCTGCAAGTTGAGTCACAGCAACTGGACTTCTTTTCTCTAAATAAAAGACGTTCAGTTGCCATGACTCAACTTCCAGATAAACTCACCTTGATGACCAGGCATCTTCACTGACACTATCTCTAAAACATATACCTTTTGTGTAACAATGCCAAGGGATTTCAGCGAGTATCTTACTAGTACTGTTATGATCCTATACCAGATGGAGTTAGCACCACTCACCCAGCTCTGGAAGCAAATATGACTCTGATGATGATGATGTTGACAATGATATGAATGTATACAACACTTTTAAGATGAAAAGCACTTGGAAGACTAAGCAGCGGTCAACCCATTGGATGGAAGCATCTAAAGCGTGACTCTTCCCCGACATCACATCTTCCCCTCTTTCCTTGCACGACAACACTCCCCCCCCCTTTATTGTGTCAGGATTAAAAGTGATGGGGGAGAAATTACCCCTGTAAAGCCTCCCATGTTAATACCCTGCTCTCCCATTCAAACCCAGATCCTGACCAAAGTGTATCCCAGCTTCAGTTAGAGAATTTACAAGCACAGTAGGCTGAAAGCTAGGCCTTCTCCTTCCCATCTGCTGAGAGAATGCTGTCCAACTGAAGTCCTCCGCAGCGTCCCAAACTCTTTGTCCTGCAGCACGACTTCACCTTGTTTGCTCTGGGCTTTGTGAAGCAGGGCAAGAGTACGGCTCCCCAGGCAAGGCTCTGTGCATTAAAGACACTTTAAAAAAAAATCCCTTCCCTAATTATGGATTTATCATCTCTCCACAACGCTGCTCTCTTGCTTGCTCTCTCTTGGGAAAAGACACCGCTTCTTAAGAAACTGCCTAATTACATCTAAAACTGCCAAATTATTGCATTACCCCCAAGAGGGCGGCGTTGTACATATCTCAGTAATGTACACCAGGGTGAGACTGCAGCCAGATGTAGGTCTGAAAAAGTCGATGACGCAGAGGAAGCGGAAGGACATTTGTACGGTGTCTACCTGGTGCAGTGCGATCCAGTGACTGAACAATCAAATCGGAGCAAGGAGAGGTATGGCTTTTATTCTCAGCTTTGGGAGAAGAGTGGGAGTCTAGGCTCCCTTGTTCCTCCAGGAGCCACCAGCACTTCTTCATTCCTCACCCCTTCCCTGTTTATCCACACAGCAATTACAAACCAGACTCCTCTTGTATTCCATATTTTGCAGAATAATCCTTGAGGGGTGGGGAGTACGGAAACATGGTTCAATAGTACAAAATAGATCTTGCGTGCAGGCGGTCGCACCTTCAATCCCAAGAATCTGCAATCATCCGCAGGAGAAAAGGCAAGGGAAAGAGGAAGGCCTGAAAAAAATACTATGGCTGCTCAAAGCTACACTGACATGTCTGGAGGTGCTTTGAAGCTATTTTTCACAAAAGATTAGCATCCTGCTTCTTTATATCCACCATCCAACCTTGCACCTTGGTAACTGGTTTGTTTCTCCAGCTCAGCCAGCGAGTTTCCTATGACCCAGATCTAAGATCATGCTTAGACCAGGAGTTCCCAACCCTGGGTTCCCCCACCCCACCCCCATGTTCTTAGTCTTAATTTTCCAGAAGTCATTATCACCAATGGTGTTGACCAGGAGTTCTAGGAGTTGTAGTCCAATAACGCCTGGGGACTACTGTCTCAGACCATATAGATCTAGTCAGTACAATGACAGGACCAAGTGTGGTGAAAGGTCTGGTTTACAGCAAGGTAAGTTAGATAGACTGATGCCTAGGGGGCACATAAATTGTAATAAGAGCATTTTAATGAATGCATAATGTGATTAGCATAACAATGAACTATCGCTTTAGCAATAATTCAATTGATTTCTAAAACCAAAGTGTAAAGATGGGGTGGGGAATAGGTAGCTGTGGGATGGCTTCTCTTCAGTTTGCCGCATTGCTAGCCAATTTCAGATCCTACGCATGTCCTTTCTTTACACGGTGAATTAGGATCACAGTCATGTGATGCAATCCAGAGCTTAGAAAAGTTGCTTTTGTAAGGGGCTGTCCAAAAGTAAATTCTGGCACTTAAATACTGGCTTTGGATATTATGCTCTAGATTTATGGGAGCTACATTATTATTTGGTAAATGAAATTGTTTGGTGAATGAAATTTTCATTTGATGACTTGGTTGATGAAGTAAAGTTTTTTATGTTGCTTTTTTAAATAGAATAATCTCCACTTTTAAAACATTATAATCTCTAGACTCTCCATCATCACCTTCAATGGCCAGTCCTGGCTGGAGGGAATTCAGGGAACTACAGTCGAAAGAAGCATTTTTTCCAAGGTACTGTGTGCTACAGTAAGCATGGGGGAGGTGAACTGTTTAGCAGAGATACAGTAGGACCCCCGTATCCACTGATTCAGTTATCCACGTTTGGCAGAGGAAAAAAAATTAAATAATTCAGCAGCCACAAAGCAAGCTATTGTCACAAGCAGCAGCTGTAAAGCAAGCTACTGTCACAAACAGTAGCCATAAAGCAAGCTACTGTCTCAAAACAGCAGTTTGGAGGTGGGTGGGCAGGCGTTCTCTCTTATCCACAGTTTTCATTATCCACGGGAAGGCCTGGAACCAATCCCCAGTGGATGCCGGGGTCCTACTGTAATTCCTGTGGCATGATTTGTAGGCAAGTGGAACAGCTCCCTTTGGTCTGGGTCTGGTCAGTGATGGGAGAAGGCATGGGTATGCTACTCTGATTTTTTTTTCATCACACAAGAAAGACAGGATATAAATAGGGGAAGTATCATAAAACACAGGGCCCACTTGGTGCTTCTGACAGTTGCATAATCATATTCAGCCTTCAAAATTGCAGTGGTCCCACCAGCTCAGTGAAAAAAATCCCATTTCTCCAGCAATGATAAACTGCAGCTTAAGTAGCTCGTCAATGCAATGCCTTTCAAAGAAGAGTGCTTCCCAGCAGGAAATTTTCTGTAACCCGCTCAATTAATACACTGCTACTACTACATTTTCTATGTGTGATAAATTGATCACCTAGAAAAACCTTTGTTTTCGGACCATTTATTCTAAGTAAAATCTCTTTTGTATAGACAATGATTATACCTGTAAAGCCACATCTGGCAGTATGCGACCTCAGTAGTTTAAGTATCATCTTGCTCCCACTGATCAATAATATGACTATATTTTGGAAAGTGTTACAGTACTTGCATTCTTAACATCATTTGATGGGTGAAAACTGTTTCCGTCCCATTCTGTCAAGCCCTCCTCCAGCTTTCAGGCTGTGCTGGGTTGAATACTCAATAAACCAAGCAAAGGGGTATGATAAAGGCATGCTCTTAGAATTCAAAGTGAGACCAGCACCAGTGGATTTACTGAGTTGGGGTTTTTCTTCTAAAAACCAAGATGCCACAGCAATTCCCACCATTAAGTTCTTTTCCCCTTCATGTATCCTGTGCTTTGCATAAGTAGAATTACATTTTTTTTTCTTCCGATAAGACAAAATGCAAAAGTCTTGTGAACAGACATCTGGTATGGGATTTAGGATTTTGCTTTTCTGTCTTCAGCTGTAAAATAAGGGCAGAACCTACTGGCTAAGAAGGCAACAATTGTTTAACCTCACCCATTCAGCACCCGATGCCACTTTCTGGAGCAGCACATGGGGGCTTTCAAGGTCTGCCTCTTGTATGCTATGGCTGGGAAATGGGTGGCCTTCCAGATGTTGTTGGACTGCAACTCCTACAGATCGCAGCAAACCAATGGTACAGAACCATGGAAGCTGCAGCCCAACACTATCATCATCCCCAAGCTTTTAAATATAATGTTGGTTAGGTGGTACTGGGAGGGAAAAATACAAGAAGTGGCCGCCACCACTTAATATTGACCCAAGGGAGAAACCCAATGTTACGTGAGAGTTGCGAGGTAGCAGAGGATGCAGTGCTAAACTGGTACAGAGTCACAGCTCAGAGATTGGAAACAACAGGTCACAAGTACCAAAGTACTATAACAAGTTACTCTTGGGGGCAAAAAGGGTGTGATGAAGTTCTGTTTCAAAAGGAACACAAGCTGTATCAAAACTACATTACTGATGTAACAAATAACAGTTCCTAGTTCCTTTAAAGATATTTGAAAACATTTTTGAAGCGTTATAGCAGGAATTTTAAAGCTATATTATTCTCTTATCAATTGTAAATCAATTTCAGTACTGCAATAAGTAATGAAAATGGGTCAGTTTTCAAATACTGTAATATAGGTAAGGGGGAAAGTTACTTTTGAAAAGTAACATTCCACATTCTGTTACTGGCTTGTTAGCCATGCCCAGTATGGACTGCTGTTAGCACCTGTCGTCATGTGAAATGGGGCTCCTAGACAATCAAGGGATATATTCTTGTACAGTCCTGATTCTGACCTCCATTGCAAACTCCATTTCCCTATCCCAACCATTATCTGACTCTCAAATCCCCGTGACTAGACCCTTGATTGGCTGCTGCTATCATTATCTGTTACCCTTGCAACAGCAGTGTGATATTTGGGAGTGGAGGAGTGGTTGAGGGTCCCCCCTCCCCACATTTTGAAGCAAGAGGAGATTGACATTTCAGCTAAAAAGGGTGAACTTGTAACAGTCCAATGAGAAAAAATAATTATTAATAAATAGCCATATTTCCAAATAGCAGGACATTGCTGTGTGCAAGAAAGAGATGAGGAAGGGCTCTACTGGGATATATATATATTTAAAAGGATAAAAATCTTTCCATGGCTATGGGAACAGTTAGGGAATGGTCAGCCTAAAACACATCACAGTTTGTAAGGATGAAAGTGTTAGGAAGACATGTACACAGCCCTGAATCTTTCAAAGAAGGATAGCAAATAACAAGAAGCGATACAATGAGAATTTTCAGAATTGTTAGAGCAACAGAATATTATGGTTTTCATAAGTATTATCTCATTACACTTCAAAGAAAGTTTTGCATGCATTAGACACTTAAAGCTTCCCAAAACATTATGAATTGCAGTCTGTTAGAGATACGGATAGCTTCTTATTAGAAAACTCGAGCTAGTTTACAGAACTGTGATGTCCAAGGTGCTTCTGTGGATTAGCAGCCATGACAACTCAACAGCAGACATTTCTTTGGCTGGCACTCATCCCACCCACCCAACATCCTCTCCAGGCTACTGCCAAGCCTGGATGTCACATTAAACAAACCATGGATTGAAGATGCCTCACTTACATACCCACCCCAGCTACAAATGGAAGCAACTGTATAGTGTCCACCAGCATGATACTTATTCTCAATAAGGCAGGGGTCCTACAATATTCTCATTCATTCAGTGTTACAGTCAAAAGCAGGCACACTTTGCTATGTACCACGTGATTCATTTCTCTCCTTCATGGAGGAGACAAGGAGCACAGTTACTACAATGCACATGTGTTAGTTATCCCACCTCTCAGCAACAGCACTGATGGTTCTGTCTTGTGCAAGCTGCTCTCCAGCAGCACCTCGAGGGAGGCATATTTCCTACTTCTGATTTAAACTCTTATCTATTCTTTCACACATCAAAAGGAAGGGTAGGGAGCAAGGAAGGGCAGTCACTGTGGCAGATCTGGCTAGTACCTTTATGAAAAAATGACAGAACTTAAGCTAACAAACAGCAGCTACAGGTGTTTTCTCCTGGTCCATCACCCTCCATAAGAGAACTGGCATTACTAGTGTTCACCTTCAGAGTAGACTGCCCAAGTCACATTTTCTACCCTCTCTTGGACATTTTTTAAAGAAAAGGTACCTCTACTTATCTTCACATTTGTGTGAAGTCTGTATCTTGCATCTATCCCAGGCAATCTCTGTGCTTCCTGTCTTGCTGCTCTAGATATACTGAACTCTTTTAATCTCCCTTATTCAATCCTCTAAACCACTTTAATCATTTTGTTTCAACTTCTCTAGATCCTCTCTCATTTGATTACATTTTCTTCTCAGATTGGGAAGAAGCAATGTCTCCAGGGCCCAATTGATCGGACATGTGATTTTCATTTGACAGAAGGATGTAGGCACCTTTCTGCCCACAGAGAACTTCTTTTCTTGATCTTAAAGTAAGAGTCATTGCTAGAAAAGTCCTTTTTTTAAATTTCACCTCCCCCCCCCCCTCATTTTGTCTATCCTACCAGTGCTCAAAAGAGGGAGAGGAGAGGAGAGGAAAATGCTCTGGCTGAACAACTGGTACAAAGGTGTTGCTGATGTGAGAGATGTGGATTTTGGAACCACAAGACATGCTTGTTGGATAATGGACTGCTAGCAAGTGATGGGTTGCAACCTCACACGAACTGGAGACAGTGTGGTTGGCCACAGCATGAAGAAGTTCTCAAGAGGACTTTGAATTAAACTGGAAAAGGGACGGGGATGCAAACTCTATAGTAAAGATAAATGAAAGAATATTTACAACAAGAGGAACAAATTGAGCTTCTTTAATGCAGCCCAACAATAATCTTCCAAAAAAAAAGTATGAAGTAAAGCAAACCACAATTCACACACTTCCCAGTGTCTCTATACAATGTCAGGAATACAGGAAACAAACAAGAAGAACTAGAAATCCTATTCAGGAGGGGTTAATACAACTTGAAACTTGGTAAAATGACTCCCATAACTGGAATACAGCAATTGAAGGATATTCCACCACCCACCCACACCACCCAAAAAACAGAAAGAGTAAAAAAGGGAGTTGCAGCAGCAGTATATATCAAACAAACACATATTTTGAGTAGAAATGCAGGAAGGCAGGTTTGGTTGACCCATTGAGATCATTTGATTTGATACAACTGGGGCAAAACCTAAAGGGAACATGGTAGTTGGAGTCCACTACTGATTGCCCAATCAAAATCAAGATGCTGATGAAATGTTTGAAAAAACAAATTCCAAGAATTTCAAAGAAACATCGTGTAGTAGCCATGGGATATTTTATCCTGATATCTGTTGGGAGACAAATTCTGTCAAATATGGACCTTTCAGGAAATTCCTGACTTGTGTGGCTCATAATCTTCTCCTACAAAAAGTGGAGGAAGATACTAAAGGAGTAGCTATGCTGCCCTTGACCTTAATCAATAGAGGCTACTTTTACACAACCCCTAAAATCCGCTGCAAAATGATCGCAGTTGCGGAGCATAAAATTATTTTCCCACCAGCAGCGGACTTTAAAAAACAAAGTACGTCCACGCCCACTTAAGCGAGCTCCAGCGCATTTTACAAGTACCTGGTCTGGATGAGGTAGAATCCTTTTTGCTGTTCCTTGTTGCTGTTTTAAAGCATTGCATGCCTGGCCCTCCTCCGCTTTTTGTTTTTGTTGGGTCCCCCCCCCCTTTTAACATACAGGAATCCTAAAGGGCTGGAACAATTAGCTGCTGCCAACGGCAGGCAGGCGGAGGTGTGCCTGCATTTTTTTCTCTCTCCCCTCACCGCAGACAGAAGCAATAGAATCAGAGTGTGGGAGGTGGGAACACAGGAAGCAGAACAAAAACCACGTTGGGGGGAGGATCTGCATTTAAGTTGCCAGCAGATTTTAGGGGTCGTGTAAAAGCAGCTAGAGACAATGTGGTGAAAGAAACAGCAGCAAGAGGAACTCTGGTAGAAAGTGACCATGCTGTGTTTCATTACTTGATTTCAAAGGAAATTAAAAGCAGAGTGTATTCACACATATATCCCGGATTTGGGCAAAGGCAATTTTAATAAATTCAGAACATTGATAAGTAAGGTCCCAAGACAGGAAAAGGAATTCAAGATGTGAGGAAACTTCTTTAAAATGAAATGCTAAAGGCACAACTACAAACAACTCCAACAAGGAAAAAAGGTGGGAGATAGAAAAAAAAAGGCTAGTGTGGTTTCACACAAAAAAAAGCAGAGTGGTCCTTAAACTTAAAAAGGACAGATAAAGGAAAGAGTGGTCCTTAAACTTAAAAGGACAGATAAAGGAAGTGGAAGAAAAACCAGTCCACAAAGAAGAGTAAAGACAAGTAGCAAAGAATTGCAGGGATGGCATTAGGAAGGTAACAGCTGAGAATGAGCTGATGTTAAAATACTAAAAGCAACAAAAAAGCATTATTCAGTTACATAAGTAGCAAAAGGCAGATTGGGGATGGGAAAATGCTAACAGACAAAGAAAAGGCAGAAGCACTCAATTCTTACTTCAGCTCACTCTTCTCCCAACGGATAGCATATGGCCCCTCAGGCAAATATGAAATACAAAGGGAGGGGATAAAATTGCAGACTGAGATTAATAAACAAACAGTTAAGATACCTTATTACTTTAAATGTGTTCAAATCCCCAAGGCCGGAAGTATTGCATCTAAGGATATTAAAGGAACTTGCTGAGGAGATTGCAGAGCCATTGTCTATTATTTTCTTGAAATCATGGAGGATGGGTGAAGCACCAGATGACCAGACAAGGACTAATGCTGTCCCTATTTCGAAAAGGGGGATGAATCGGGGAACTGTAAACCCGTTATCCTGATATCAATCCCAGGACATATTTTGAGCAGATTATAAAGCAGCCACTGTCCAAGCAGCTTGAAAACAATGCAGTAATAAGTAGAAGCGAACACAGATTTGTCAAAAACAAATCCTGCCGGACAAAGAATTTACGGGAAGCCATATTTCAGTTGATTATCAGGGAAAAAATCATTTTTAAAGCAGTACAACCACGGAACCAACTGGCTTGGGAAGCGGTGAGTGTTCCAGTGCTTATTGGCATTCAAGATAAAATTAGATACCCATCTGTCAGATATACTTTGATTTGCATCCTTACATTGAGCAGTGGACTAGACATGATCGCCTTATAAACCCCTTCCAATGTCATTAGTCTATGATTCTATAATTTCCCAAAACCAAATCCTTGACAACCAGTGCTAAGACGACATGCCAAATAGTGCTTTGGGGTTTTTGGGGGTGGGTGGGGGGAGTTGTTAACAGGAAGTATTACCAAATCAGATTTAGCACCAATTTGAGTTGCTCCTGCAGAAAATGAAGAATATACAAAATCCCAGCAGATTCAGTGGTTTTCCAACAGGAGGAGACACAGTTTCTCAGAGGTCATCTCTCAGAAACTGCCATCAGTTGGTAGGACCTGAGCTACCTCACATCATTTCTCCCTTTCTTAAGATCATCACCACCCCATCATTATTGCTTTGTCCTTTTCTCTTAGGAATATCTAGAGGAAGAAACCATGTGAGGTTATAGTTATCTTGAGAGGGAATATGTGGAAGGATCATCTCCAGTCACTACAATTCTTCTCTTCACATTCTCTCTCTCTCTCTCTCTCTCTCTCAAAACACCTCTTTCTGTATTCTCACTCTCATCTCATATCTCTTCCCCTGTAGCCTAGGATCTCCTTATCAGGTATCTCTAGTCCACAGTACCAACACTGACACCAGGAGAAAAATGGAACAATTTGGATGTAAGCACGTATACGCCTAAGCTTGAAGGTGGCTAAATAATTTTTGTAAAAATTATTCAGTGTGGCTCCAGGTCCAAACCCATCCTTTGGGTTTTCAGTTCTCAAGGCAGCGACTGAAATCACTTGAAACTGCCATGTTTCTTTACACCTCCGGGCAGGAGACAAATCGTCAAGTGAGCAACACCAGAGGAAGAAAATATTTGATATTTACCTATGACAGGCCTGCCCAACAGGTAGACCGGGGGCTATCAGTAGCCCGTGAAGGGTTCAAAAGTAGCCCGCCAGCCATCAATAAAAAATGTGAGGGGATAAGTTCTCCACCTGTACCTCCCCCACCCCAAGAACCACCACTGCCCCAGCAAAGCTCTAGGTCTGCCAGCCCACTGTCTCAGGCGAGCGGGGCAGTTCAAGGGCCGTAGCACAGTCCCCTGCTCTCCCTACCGGCCAGATGATCGGTGTGCCACTGTCTCGTGACCAGCTGAGTTGTTGGTGCAGAGCGGAGGAAGGGGAGTGGAGGGGACAGCAAGGGGTGGGGTCATGGGCATGCCCACCTTCTTTGTGTGGTGATGTCCCCCTCTTCTCCCCCCCCCCGGAGAATTCCATCATCCCACCCTTCCATCCTCCTCCTCCTCCTCTTCCCATCCCCACAGCTGCCTGACAGAGGCTGTGACCTGCCACTCCTCCTCCTCCCCTTCTGAGCCATTCCCTCCTCCTTACGCCGCAGTGGCGATGTGATTGCTCTGCTGCTGGCTTGGCCCATCCCAGCTGCACAGAGAACATGGCCAAAGTCAGTGAGAGCTATGGGCGGCAGCAGCAGTGGCAGCAAGGGGGCTGGAATGGAGAAGGGCGAAAACAGGAGGAGATGTAGAGTCAAGTCAGGCCCCGGGCGGGTTGGGAGAGAAAGTGCACCTTTTTAAAAAAGTCTTCTAGCAACCCAGGCAAGCGGAAAGGGCAATCTGTGCAAGCATGCATGCACTTCCCTTGCACCCGTCCACACCGGCTTGAGCGGGTGTAAGGGAAGCATGTGCATGGTCAGCCTTACCATAGGAATTCATTGAAATATGTTCCTTCCAGAAAGGATTAATTGATTTTAATGTGTTCCTATGGGAAACTGCTGCTCTACTTACAATTTTTTTTTACTTTGAGCATATGCTCGGAACAGATAAAATTCATAAGTAGAGGTTTTAGTGTAGTAGTCCTCAGGCACTTTCATCTGGAAAAAGTAGATCTCGGCCTGTTCAAAGTTGGACAGCCCTGACCTATGAGATGGTTTTAGAGCCTGAGTGCCTATCTATAGCCCTTTTCAGATAACACCAACACTCACTGGCTCATCATAAATGTCTCTATGTGTGTGTTGCTCATGCACAGCAAAAAGCCAAGGAGGAGGAGGAGGAGGAAGGACCGAGGAAGAAACCGGTGGGTGCATGTTCCATTATGCCATTTGAAG
Source organism: Phrynocephalus versicolor (assembly GCA_023846285.1). Classification (NCBI taxonomy): domain Eukaryota; kingdom Metazoa; phylum Chordata; class Lepidosauria; order Squamata; family Agamidae; genus Phrynocephalus; species Phrynocephalus versicolor. The sequence goes on from JAHTLZ010000010.1 coordinate 34,308,411, forward strand.
CCAAGCAGAAAGTGAGTCTTCTCATTTCATAAGCTCTGGCAGCACCACCTCAGAACAGGCCTTGAGGGAGAACAAACTCAGTGGGATGGTGGAAAACTCCCTAAACACCCAATATTACCCAGTAAGCTGGGTTTTACTTGGTTTCCATGCCCATTTGCCCTGATTCCCTCATACCCATTTATACAACCAGCTTGCCCAGAAGCAGTTCCACACCCTCACCAAACCTTATCTCTGTGACATCTCAAGGGCCTGCCCCATGGCATCACAAGGTAGCATCCTCTGGTCTCTGATTCTGACCTGAAATCCCAATGGATAAAGTGCTGACAACCAGGCATCTCTGCCTGTCCTCCTTGGTTGCTGAGCTCATCCACAATCCTAACTGCATCTGTTTTTTTCTCTGTCTCTCCGCCTCTCCCTCTCTCTCTGTCATATTATCCTTGTGTCAGTGCTGGTGGCTAGATCAGAAACGAATGGGAAAGAGCAGGTTGCTGCATAATATAAGGCCAGAGGTTGGATGTGGCTCAGCAGCAATCTGCCTATTACTTAAAAGAGATATCTCAGAACAAAAATGATAAAAAGAAAATCCTGGAAAATGTTACAGCCAAAAAAGAAGGATTTTTTTAAAAATTACAGTATAACTGATACTTGGAAAAATATGAAAATAATGACATAAAATATCATAGGTTAAAACACTGGGAAAGACATGGGGGGTGGAATATAAAGAATGGCACCTGGCCATTCTGCATGAAAAGAAGATGGTCTATGTCTCCAGTGCATAACACAGCCCTTCTTACAGATGGATATATCTTTCTCAAAAGAGAGGAAGATATCTTCAGCCTCCAGTTCTCTGCTATGACCTTAAGGGCATCTTCCCGTCCTTGACTACCTGGGCCGGATGCATTGTAAGGCTGAGACTTTGGTCCTACATTTGCTCACTACCTAGCACCACAGGGCTTGAAGCACAAGCAGGACAGCTCTGTAATAGAAACAGTAATGTCACCATCACGCTGGGACTAATTCTCACTCCCTCTGACTCTATTTGCACGGGGCTGTGCATGGATCAATATAAGCCAATGCACTTGCCGGCTGATAAATTATCCTCTCACCGCTCCGAGCCACAGCTAAGGTGTAACCCTTTATCTACCTGATATGTAGGTCTCAAATTGGATGCAGGTGGTCAAGCCTTTAGCAAAGAGATAAGGCTTCAAAGGAAAAAGAGATCACAGAACCTACCACCAAGAGTTGCTATCCACAGAGTACCAGGCTACTACAAGCTGTGTTTTCCACCCCGGGTGGATTTTCATTGGGAAATACAAAAGCCAGAGAAGATAACAAGCAGACTAGAGCTTGATTTTTCGCCTGCCTGTTACAAGTTAACAGAGATGGAGGCAATGGCCTCAGGGCACATGGGTCTCATCTTAAAGGAAAAGGAGGCTTTTACATCCACACAGATAAGAGCTGTACACTAATTCTGGTGTTAGGCTGAAGGCAGGGTTCAGACAGCCTGCGTGCGGTATACACGCTTGTACTCCTGTGCAACCTGTGGAATCCTAGGAAAAATACAATGGAGCTTTCCATGGCCTGGACCCAAAAGCAATGATAAGCTCACATGACTTGTACCCGTGGGAGAGGTTACATATTTTCCTAGTCTGGGCAAGGAGTCATTTGGCACCTTCTTGTGCAAGTGTTTTTTTGCCCATCCACCATCTTGTTTTGCCAGGCACCGCAGCATGGACCTGGAGGCCCAGCTGCAGATCCACCCCCCTGCCCCTCACATGGTCCTAAGACGGCTTCTGATTGGCTTAGCCAGGCTCTGCAGAAGTTGGAACAGTCTGCCATTGGACTGAACACGCCATCCCTTTACCTCCCTGAGCCTTAGATGCCATATTACCTCTAACAGTAGAGTACGGTACTTCCCCCCTCCACTGGGGCTACACAGGCTCTCAACCCAAGTATTTAGAAAGCAAAATTCTAATTCTTGTTAAATCTAGTTTGTTTGTTTGTTTTTATTCAACTTTTATACCGCCCATCTAGCCCTAGGGCTACTCTGGGTGGTTTACAACATAAAATTGCAATATAGCAAAGTAACACATTTAAATAACCAAAATACAAACATAATATAAACAAAATATATCTACATAAATCAACAACAATAACCTAAAATAAAACTAAAATAACTGTAAAAATAAGCAGGTGATTGATCAAATAAGAAACACACAAAAAAGGAGATAAGCGGTAAAAAGAAGAAAAGCGTCTTACTAGATGTTTGAGAAGTCAGAAAAGGCAATTCTGTAAAAGCAAGTTTTCAATAGTGTTTTTAAAGGTTTGAAGCGAGGGTGCCAGGCGAATTTCTAGTGGTAGATGATTCTACAACTGGGGAGCAACCACTGAGAAGGCCCTACTCCTTGTTACAACTTTCCGGGCCTCCCTAGGGTTGGAACTCCCGAATGTCCTCCCTGGCTAGGGTATAAAATGCATAAAAAGGTCCAGAGATAAAAAAAAACATTAAAAAATCCCCCCACAATCCATATATTCTTATGACCCCAGCTTCCCAAACATTTATAGAGCATTATAGTTAGCTTTTTTTACAAATATTTCTTTTGCTGTTTCTCAAAAGTGTCCAAAATCTTTTAGTTGCTGTTTTAGACCAAATGAATTGCGAAAGCCACTAGCTTGTAAAAGAAAATGTACTTTTTTTTTCTGCCAACCTTTTTAACCCTTTAATACCCCGAGCAGAACATCACCTATATTGCAAGGCGCAGCACAAACAAGTATTCAAACCATGTGCTACTCTTCTCCCACTATTTAGTGAAACCACATCCCTTTAGTAAGTATTACTAAAGGTTACAATTACACTGCAAACATGAAGTTATTATTTGCCAAGGTCATAATGTAACCTAGCTGTATTTAGCCACTGGGAAAAGGAAATAACTAGAAGGAACTAGGTGCATGTAACTTGAGTATTCCCTTTGACAATTCGTGAGTAAACACTATCATTGCTGGATTCCTATATTTGCATATCTCAACAATCGTACTGCATTAGAGCTTACAGTGCCTCAAACCTTATTTTCTGTTCACTGACATGTCTCATACTTAAGGCAGTGTATAACAGCAAAGGGTACTAACAGAAATCTGTAGTCTTCATCAATCACTGCCAGTTCCTGACAGCCTAATCTTTGGGGTCAGCATCTGCAGGAAGCAGAGTGGCCTAAACATCTTTGTCAATAGCTGATGATTGTGTCTTCCTCAGATCTGGCTTTTTCCTCTTTTCACCCGTTATAAATTTACTTATCAGCGATTCTAGTAAACATTTCTCAAAGATTAAATAATTTGATTCCATGCATTGTGTCCTATGTTCCCAACATCTGAGTTGCCTTTAAGAAAATTAACCCCCTTTAGCTTTCTCTAGTGCAATGTGGAAGATAGTGAACTTCTGGTATTTATTGCTCTTATCCATTCTTTTTTTTCTAGTTCTTTTAAATTCTAATGACTTAACTGCTCAACACTGCTTTCAGCCATTATTGTTCTAAGGCTCAGCCCACTGTGGACATCTGGCAGGTGGACATCTGGCTGCTCACTTTTAGTGCTCAGCTGGGCCCCATTGAGATGGATATAGATACACACATGCTTAGCTAAGATCACTAGTTTTTGTATGCAAGTAGGAACAGGTCAACAGCACTGATGCTGATGATGTCAATGACATTTCCTCTACCCTTCCTTAGCCTTTTTTTAAAAAGTCCTAGAATTATTCATCTTTTGGTTACAAATCCATATTGTGCAACATTTTAGGATGCTTTGGAAAATGTTCAAATATCTGTTCACTATGCATATAAATAATTCAGCAAGAGCTCCAGTAGGGTGTAATATGGCAGAAGTTATTCTGCCCCCAACACTTTGGAACTTACATGTGTATGTCAGGGTTAAACTCAGAGATCAGAAAGGGTTAACACTTTATCATTAAAAAGCTAAACAAATCCGACTCACTTACATTAGCATTGCAAGCGGAGAATGTTAAACAAATACCCTAATTTTCTTTTGGCGTTTAAATTTACATTATATGCTACACTAAAGATCTTACCAAAACAAAGGTGGGAAAAGCTACCCATGGTTTTAATACTTTTAATATTCACAAATTAGATGTCAAATCAAAGCCAGGGTTTTAAATACATGTCTGGGTATTCAGAGAGGGTAGCCGTGTTATTCTTTTCAAGAATTTCAGGCAAAAATAAAAGAAAAATAAAACAAATCCACCACCCCCCAACTCTATATACTACAGCCAATGAATATCTGGTATGAAATGTATATCCCATCCCATATTATACTGCACACCTCATTCTGCTGCTATATGTCTGAAGAAGTGGACAGGTCCATGAAACATTACATTAAAATATGAAAGTTAGTCTTTAAGGTACCACATGTTTTGTTTCTTTTGTTTTGTTTTTTCTTTGATTTTTGCCTGAAATGTCTGGGTATATGATTCATATTTGGAATTTGAATGGGTAAGTTTAAAAAATCTGTTTGCTTATATCTTTCCTTTACTATCTTTTCACCAATGAGAGCTATGGGCAAGGTACACAGATTTCATTCTCCTCATTATATCCTAAAAACAATTTTGCCAGGAATACCAGCTTGGAGGAGAGGGACTGACTCAAGAGTTACGTGATGAGTTCTAGAGTTCTCTGTTACTGTACTTGGATCTGCAGCAGGTAAGTCCTTCTGTGTCGTGTCGTCCACCAATGTTGCATCCCTGCAGCTTCCCCGCTTAGGAAAGAACATCTACATTTTGCTAACAGTACTTTAATTCTAAAGAAACCTCATTTTTAAAAAGGCAAGTCAATCACTCTCATTAAAAAGTAAAATTCAATTACATTACCTCTTCCCATTGGCAAATTTCCAAATTAATTCATAATTGAATTGATTTCGATGCTCACTAACCAAGCTGGAGATGCCATGGAACAGTGTCCCCCAGTGCTTTGGGTGTGGTGTTTGTCTGCTTTTTAAATATGGGATAGTTTCATAACTGATAAGAAAAAGGTTACAACAGGGAACAGAGTGCAGAGAGAAGCTCTTTCCCTTCCTGGTATGTTTCCACCCATTTTGTATATAGAAAATGCTTCAGGGAAGAGAAAATGCATGGGAGGATGCCCTTCTACAGTGAATTGGCATGGTAAGAATCTTCTTTGGATGCCTCTGCTTTCAAATATTAAGAGGGTGGCATCTACAGAGAGGCTGCCTAGATGCCCTAAGCACATCCGATCTTGCCTGATTTCAGAAGCTAAGCAGGGTCAGCCCTGGTTAGTACTTGGATGGGAGACCACCAGATGGTCTGTAGGTGCTTGGAGTAGGAACTGGCAAACCACTCCAGTATTCCTGTCAAGAAAACACCATGGACATGGAGTCACAAAGAGTCGGTCACAACTGTAATGACACAACACACACAGAGAGAGAGAGAGAGAGAGAGAGAGAGAGAGAGAGAGAGAGAGAGA
>JAHTLZ010000010.1:34313906-34377308 GCA_023846285.1 Phrynocephalus versicolor
AGAGAGAGAGAGAGAGAGAGAGAGAGAGAGAGAGAGAGAGAGAGAGAGAGAGAGAGAGACATCTACAGAGAGGTCCTCCTTAGTTGTGGTGCCAATCAACATGAAGCTCCCTCAACAATAGGGATGTCAATAATAAGACTTATTCATGTGTGGCAAAAGCCTTTTCATTTCCTTAGGACTTTTACAATCACAGTGCAATTTGTCTCGAATTAGCAGTCTGCCACTGCAGTTTTATGCTTTTAGTGCCACTGCGTCTGTATTGTGGTTAATTTGCCAACTTGACAGTTTTACTATGTTAGCTGAAAAGCACTAACATTGAGCAAAGGGAAAAACACAAACATACATATTGCGTGAATGCACACAAACTGTATCCAAAATCTTTAGGGCCATGACTGATGATCTTTTGTGCAGAACTGGCAAAATACAGCTGGTTTCATTCTAGTAGTCAGAAGCCAATTTCAGCCTTGTGATGTCCCCTTCACAAGTTTCCATCCACTCTTTTAAAAATGACAATGAGATTCTAGAAATCTGATGATATGGTCACTGAAAAACAGGTCTTACTGCTCTTTTGACCCTCCTTTATTTTGACCAGATCAAGCATTTTGAACATTGAGCCCCATCCAAAATGCTTAGCATTCATTCATTCAGGATGCAAAGCCCTTAGAAATAGCTTGTTCATTCCTGACTCAGCATTTATGAGTTCAATTTACTGCAGAATAAACAAGACATTCACAAAGACAAGGAGTATGTTGGAAGGAGAGAGAATCAAAAAGCTTTATAAACACACTTGGGGGAGCAGGGAGGGGTAATTCCTAACCTAGGAGTCCCAGCCTGACATTTAAGATTTTTAATCCTTAATGAAGGCCTTCAGCAGTATCTCAAAAGTTAAAAACTCCGACAGTGTTGTATCTTGTATAAAGAGCCAAGCCAACCCTAGTCCTTTGGAACTAGCAGCTTACTAGCTTACTAGCTTCAGTATTACCAAATAAATAAATAAATAAATAAATAAATAAATAAATAAATAAATAAATAAATAAATAAATAAATAAATAAATAAATAATAGTAAATAATAGTAAATAATAGTAAATAATAGTAAATAATAGTAATAGCAATCTTAGAACTGCAGAGTTGGAAGGGACCCTACAGATTATCAAGTCCAGCCCATGTCAAAGGGGCACAGTGGGGAATTGAACTCCCAACCTCTGGCAATGCCTAAGCTACAACCCAATGCCTAAGCTACTGAGCTATCCAGCAGTATACTCTTATCATTCCCAGTGATAAGAGCCTTTTCAAGTGGGGAAAAAAGGATTACAGTGGACCCTCACATAACAAATGCTTTGTATAACATAAAATCTGTACAACATTAACAATTCCGGAGATAAGGGAATCGTCCATGGGGCGAATCCGTACAACACAAAAATGGCTGCAATTAGGGATTAATCCGTTTTTAATGCATTCCTATAGGGAATTTGTATAAAGGAAAATTTGCTTAACAGAATTTCATTTGGAACAAATTAATTCCTTTATACAAGGTACCACTGTATTATTTTTAATTCAGTTCTACATAAAATTATTTCACATGAAACTGTACTAGTTAACCACCAAAAATGCATCACGTCAAATGTATTTATAATATATCTAGAATATACCCCAGTGGATAGGTCTCTGGCTGTTGCGCCAGAGGTTGGGAGTTTGATTTCCCCTCTTTGCCTCCTCTGCAGTTCTAAGATTCTAAGATCTAAGACAGAATATAATTGTTCACCAAAAAAAAAATTGGGGGGGAGGAGAGACCGTGCTGATGTGTGTGTGCACACCAATATCCTTCACCCCAATATCCTTCTAGTTCTTTTAAAGGTTTTGGGATTCAGGCAAGCTTCCCTGAATGGGGGACTTCCTACTATGTAATTTTATATGGATTACCATACATGACTGCATTGACTGATTTCATAAGAACACCAGTGTTTTCCATGGTACTTTCCACCCCTCATAATGGATTTTTCTTTTCTTCTTGCATGTTCTTTGTAGCTCTAATGTTACCCTTTAATGTTCTAAGGCTGATACTTCACGTCCATCTCATTGCTGTTTGTGGTCCTGCTTGGGACCGGTACGAAGTAATCTAACCACACGTCCATTGCGGGATGAGGGGAGTTCGTCCTGACCACGGCCCCTGAACTGCGATTTAAGCGAGATGAGAGATTCCCCTCCCTGGCCTTGGGAATCTGCTCGTCACACTTCTTGTTCCGAGACTATTCCTGTGAGGTAAGGGTCGTCACACAACGTGCCATTCTCCATCTAGTGGCAGGAGTGCAAAGTGCCATTCGCCAGTACATTCCCTATGGAGTCAGCAACACAGTGCAGAGAGATTAAAAAACAAATGCCTCTAATTTAGCTCTGTAATACATTGAAGACAAGGCTTTGTAGAATCGAAACATCGAAAAATGGAAGGTCAGGCCGAGAAAAAAAAAAAACAGAGAACAAAGGCATGGAATTTCACATCTCACCACAGAATGAGGACATGCAGTAACAGTCATGCCAGTATCATCCATCATGCCAGTGCGTACACGGGAACAGGGACAGAACCGTAAGAAGACCACGTGACCGTGAATGACATCAACACACAACAAATTTCCTCCCAGGAAGAGAATGGACATGAAGTAACCGTCTAAGATGCCTCTTTTGATTCCCTGTTCTTAACTTGAATATGTCTTAAATGTTCTGGGGTGTTTATTGCCCCTCATTATTGTAATCCACCTTGGGTCCTTTTCCAAGGAGAAAGGTGGGGAAAGAATATTCAAAATAAAATAAAATATTCAAAAAAGTGTAAAGACCTAGACCTGGAAGCCCCAAATTCCATTTCACAGGGACCTTTCCTTGGACATTACCTCTAGTGCTGTATAGGCGTGAACGGAGAGATTCCTTCCATGGGTGATAAACTTGGCTGTATAAGGGGCAGAAGACTCTCTGGATAGAGGAGGACATAGCACCTAAGCAGAACTTTACATTGAACACACAATGGTCTGCAGGGCATTTGGTCCAGGGATAGGTACTGAATCCTCCCCACTTTCCTCATCATCCTCTGAAGGCTGCAAAATTAGTAGAACAAAAGGTTCGACTAAAAATATGCAGTGTTTTTTCCTCTTCTGGCCAAAAGTTAGTTGAAATGGAATGTAAGTTTTAAAAAATAGCAGAAAGAAGCAATCAAACAAACAAACAAACAAACAAAAAGTTAAAGATGCTGCTGCATTTCATGCCTCACAGCCCTCCTGGAATTTCTTCACACCTGCCTGAGAGGCAATTTGGGAACCAGTGCTTCAAGGCAAAAAGAAAATAATAACTGTTGTCATTCATTAAAGGCTCGCACACATGGCATGCATTTCCGTCTTATCTACACAGATATAACCTTTATCTGGAGGGAGGGTGGCATCTATTATCACCTTTGGAGAGTTGTGCCCTAAAACAGTCTTCGCCTGATGTTGAAAAAGAACCTGCTATGCAGGCACTCCCACCCCTGCGATTATTCTCACTTCTGTCTTATCTACTTACCCAGTGTGGTATGGTGAGTCAACTCTGGCTCAGAAGGCCTGGGTTCAAATCCCCACTTAGCCATAGAAACTCACTGGGGTAGCAAAACTGGGAAAACCACTCTTTAAATATCTTATTTACCTCAAAAGCCCTCTTAGGGTTGGTGAACAGTAAATAACATGCATCTGCAACACACACACACTTGTAAATGATGGTTAAGTGTTTATACTTTGTTTTCCTTTTTGATTCATTATTCCATTTAAAGTGTTTGTGCTTTGTACAGTTTTTTATCTACAGTACTTGTAATGTGAACAGATGGTGATCTTGTGGCACCAAACAGAAAAAAAATATTATCAGCAAGTCCACAGTCATTTCTAACAGGCCAGGTGTCTAGTTAGTCATATATGTGCCAAATATACTTAAAGTGACCCAACCAGGGCTTTGGAGGAATGATATTAAGAAGTGTTTTTAACAGTTCTTCATCCCCAGTGAGTTTCCATGGCCACATGGGGATTCAGAGCCTGACCTCCAGAGTCCCAGTCCATCAAACTATCTGGTAACACCACACTGGGTGTCTGCCCAAGTGACTGTTTTGCCACAATTACAAATATCTGAAAGCCAATGAGCTCACCAAAAGAACAATATTATAGAAAACAAGCACAACGAACAGAGACACAGGTATGTACTTTTTACCCTACACTGAGATTATCTCAGAAGGTTTCTTTCTTTCCTTTTTTTTAAAGTCAAGTGTGAAGTGACCCTAATTGATTTGAGCATGATTTTTCCAGCAGGGTGGAGGGCCTTTGACCGCCAATTACCTTCTGTGCCCTGAAGCATGATGATTTATCACCCTCTTCAGGATTTGTCAGCAGGAATTATTCTGTCCCTGGAGGTTTCTTTCCTCCCACCCATGAGGTGTGTGTGTGTGTGTGTGTGTGTGTGATCAGTCTAAGAAAGTGGCTCCTTGAGGAAATTTTATACACTGAAAGTCAACAACATGGCTGCTTAAACAAACCCTCAACCAGGGAAAACCATGACTGTGTCTTGATTAAAACACTAAACTTAGGACCCACTAACATTAGTTTTAAAATCCCATATATTTTCTCCCCAAAAGGACTGTCTTGGGTCCTTTGTAGGATAAAGGTGGGGCAAAAATAGTTTAAATAAATAAAATAAATATTTAAGGAGATACCTTGGTCCCAAGTCATTTAGGGTTTTATGGGTTAAAACTACCACTTGAATTGTGCCCAGAAATGGAAGACAGACAGTGGAGCTCCTTTAACAAGGAGGTTAAGTGATTGCAATCAGTTCCTGTTAACAATCTGGCTGCAGCATTTTGGACCCACTGAAGTTTCCAAACACTTTCTAAAGGCAGCCCAATGAAGGATGTTACAACAATCCAGCCTTAATGCAACTACGGCATGCGTCAGAATGGCCAGATCAGACCTTTCAAGGAACATGTGCAGCTGGCACACCAGTTTTAATTGTGCAGATGCAATCTTGGCCACCACTGAAACCTGGGCAGCCTGGCTCAGAGACAAATCCAGAAGCACACCCAAGATATGCAAACTGTGTTTTTAGAGGGAGTGTAGCCCCATCCAGCGCAGGCTGAAGCCTATTCCTTGGTCTGCCTTTCAACTAACCAACAGTGCCTCTTTCTTTCTGGATTAAGTTTCAATGTATCCATCATCATCCAGTCCATTACTGACATCAGTCACTAATCTAGAGCTCAATAGCTTCCTCAAATTTAGGTGGAAAAGAGAGATGGAGCTGGGTTTTACAGTATCTGCATATTGGTAACACTGAAGCCCAAAACTCCAGAAAAACCCTCCCAGAACTTTCACACTGATGTTAAAAAGCATAGCAAATGAAACCAGAAGCCTGAGAGACCCTACAAGCCAACAACGGGGGTGTCCAGTAAGAGTTTCTCAGGACTACCTTCTCTCTTTTCTCCAGAAAATACCAGAGCCACCATAAAACAGTGCCTTCAAGTCCCATTCCAGAGAGACAACCCAGAAAGATACCATGGTCGATGGTATCAAAAGCTGTTGAGAGGTCCAGCAGAACTGTCAGGGACACACCTCCTGGCCATGTGTTCCAATACACAGTATGACATAAGGCACATCCAATCTATCTTTATAACTCCTCAAGGGATTTTTGATAAACTGGCAGTGCCATAACTCTGCTTACATGCTAATATAACAAGATGTATGTTTATGCTAGCATGGGCTGATAAGAATGGATGCCTGTTGTGCTCAGCATGATTGCCATTCCATTCTCTTGTTTAAAACAGGTGGGAATTTTTTGTCAAGGTGTTTTATTAGCTCCCAGTCTTTCTGTGCTAATGACCAAGCTGACGCTGTCCTAGCAAGCTGGTGACATATAGCTGCATATCCTTTAATAATCGCCTTGGTGTAGAAACACTGGGACCAGGACAAATTTCCACATTGTAATTTGCTTTTGTCGCAGAATTTTGAACCACGTCCTATCAGATTTGCCTGTAGGCTTATTTATGTGCAGCCCATGTGCTCAGTGAGTAGATTGTACCTTTTAGAGCACATATTTGGCTGTGAAAATCTAAGCAACATAGAAACTACATGTGTTTACAGTGGTACCTTGTATAAAGGAATTAATTCGTTCCAAATGAAATTAGGTTAAGCAAATATTCTTTTATACAAATTTCCCATAGGAATGTATTGAAAACGGAGTAATCCCATTTTATGTTGTAAGGATTCGCCCCATAGATGATTATGTTCAGCAAATTTCCTCTATCTCCGGAATTGTTTATATTGTACAGATTTTATGTTATACAAGGGTCCACTGTATTTAGAGAGACTTTGTTGATCAAACAGTCTATCCAGTCTGGCACATGACATACAGTTATGTCCAATCAATCACATGGCAGTCTTTGTGCCAGTTCTTGGACTTGGGCAAGGATGTGCAAGGTCAAACAAAGCAAATTCTCTAAAACCTATCTATGCTGAGTACACTGATTTGTGATTCAAATAGCCAAAATATTACTTTGAAGGCCCTTGCTATACCCAAGTCAAGGGTTGTGGAAATGTTGGGCTTCTAAATGTTTGGGCTACAATTCCAATAACCCCACATACTCTTTGAAATACAATCCCCACATTCCTTTACATGTTATATGTTCTGCTAAAGATCAAACCAAGGACAGACCTTGCCGCTGCTCTGTCCTTCCTTTAAATCTCACAGTAGAAACAACACATAAAGTATGTAAAACATGTAAAGTTCATTAAAATTAATGTTCATATTGATAAACTGCTTGGACATCAATGGGACAGATCTGTGGTTTAGGTCTCTGGTTGCGGAGCCAAAAGTTGGGAGGATGATGCCTTCCTGACAGAGTCAGGACTCCATGATCCACAGAGTCCCTTCCAAGCTCTGTAGTTTTGAGATTATTATTATATTATTATTATCAGTGAAAGAAGCTGGTGTGGTGGACTTGATATGAAAACTGCATCCTACTGGTATTCATGAATGAGGGCAATGATCAAAAACTGGGATGCAGCTGTGCTCTTTTGCCATGTTCACATCTCATTTTGATGGCTGTCTGGCACAATACAAGCTATACCTTAAACATGGGGTTGGTATACATTGTGCAAATTCAGTTACAGTAATACCTTGGTTTTCAGGCACAATCTGTTCTGGAAACATGCTTGTAAACCAAAACACTCATGTATGAAAGCAAATTTCCCCATAAGAAATAATGGAAACTCAGGTGATTCATTCTGGAGTCCTATATACCACATACCGTACACACAAAACACCAAAACTCAAAGAAGTTGGCTAGAAGTCCATGTCCACACCATGGTTTATGTACCTGGCTGCGGAATCTGCTCTGCTTGGAGCTAACAACTGGATTTTACTCTATATTTTTAACGTGACAAGAATAAAGTGCAATTTGACTAGCTGTCCCATAACTAGAAATGGTTTGAAAAAATAAGAATGTTGAAAACAAATTAAAGATTCTCCATTTTTTCCCTATTTTTATTTTTTTTCCCCATTTTTTGATTTCCATATTTTTTTTCTCATTTGGGAAGAAAGTAGGCTTTATTATTAATTTTTTACCTAGTGTTTCCTTTGGTTTTTTTCCTGGTTTTTGGACCTTGGGTTTTTTTTTTCCCTTCTCTTCTCATTTTTCTATTTTTCATTTTTCCATGTTTTTATTTTTTATTTTATTTTTCAATTTTATTTTTATATGTTTATTTTCCCTTTATTTCTTTTTGGATTTTTAGTCATTGTCCTTTTTCCTTCCTTCTTTTCCCTTCTCCCTTCTCCCTTCCCCCCTCCCAATCTTCCTGTTCCCTCCCTTCTTTTTCCTTTCCTTTTTTTTCTTTCTTCTCTCTCTTTGACAGTAGGGGAAATGGGTAGTGGGAGAATTGCAGAATCTAGTAGAATTGATAAATGTTTAAGGGGGAAAACAAGAGGGTAATTAACTTTAGATTGTGCGGATGTGGGAGATCTGGCTGTGACTCAAGTTGCTGGGAATGGCGCCCCCCTTCCCCTTAGAGTCGCACTGGAGTACAATGCAGTGTGGATAAAGGAGGGGGAGGTAAGATTGATAATTGTAGGGTGGTTGGATATGGTTGGGGATAGGTTTAGATTACTTTATGTTATTGTTATTTTATTGGGTTTTTTATTAAGTTTTTTTGTTACATGTAACACAACAGGATCAAGACAAACATGTGATTTAAAGGGGGCATGGGGACCAACATAAAAGTAGCTACTTTAAATGTGAAAGGCCTAGGATCTGTTATAAAGAGAAGAAGAATAGAAGCTCTATTGAAGAAGAGTAAAGTGGACATCATTTTCTTACAAGAGACTCATCAATCAAGAGATGGGACCAATGAACTCAAACTACAGAATATCAACATTTACGAGAAAGGATATGGGACTTCAAAATCCAAAGGAGTTGCCATTTTAATTTCTAAACATTGCGAATTTGTAGTACAAGAAGTAATAAAGGATCAGAATGGTAGATATTTAATAATTCAGGGTTTATTGGGAGAAGAAGACTATACTCTAGTAAATGTTTACGCACCCAATGTACAGCAAGGAGTTTTTTATGAATCTGTTCTAGAAGAATTGGAGAAGGTGAAAAAAGGGTATGTCATCATGGCAGGAGACTTTAATATGGTACTGGACAAAGTAAAGGATAAATCTGATATTAAAAGGGATGATATGATTAACAGAACTACTATTTTGAATAAAGTAATGAAAACTGCAGGTCTAAAGGATATTTGGAGAGAATTAAAGGGTGATGAGAGAAGATATACATATTATTCTTCGGTCCATAAAAGTTATTCTAGAATAGACTTTATATTTGTATCCCATAATTTGCTTTCCAAAATAATTGAAACAGAAATTAATACTATAAAAGTAACGGACCATGCTCTAATGGAAATGGAATTGAAGGTTAAAAAAGATTATAAAGAGGCAAGAAGATGGAGAATGAATTCTAGTATTTTTCAAAATGTAGATGCAATTGAAAGGGTAAAAAATGAATGGTTAGAAATATGGTCTATAAATGAAGCAGCTGGGAGTGGAATGGGATTGATATGGGACACTATGAAGTCAGTTATGAGGGGACTAATTATAAAGGAAACGTGTAAATTTAAAAGATTGAAAGAGGAGAATATTAAGAAATTAGAAGATGTAATTAAAAACCTGGAGCATAAGTATCTTTTAAATAGAGATAATAGAACATTTCTAGAACTTCAAGCTAAAAGAAAAGAATTAGATAGCATAGAATTAGACAAAGTTCAGAGAGATTTAATGTATATGAAGAGAAATTATTTTGAATTTAGTAATAAAAACTCTAGATTTTTGGCACGGTTATGTCAAGCTAGAAGAGCAAAAAACGCAATAGGCGTGATTAGAGATAAATCAGGAAAGAAGTGTAGCCTGATGAAAGAAAAATTGCAAATATTTCAAGAATTTTATGAAGATTTATATAAGGGAGGCAATGTCCCGAAAGCAGACATAGAAGACTATGTTAAAGAAATTGTTAAAGATAAGATTTTAGAGACAGACATGAGGGAATTAGAAAAACCAATTCAAGAGGAAGAGATTGGAGCAATTATTGATAAGTTAAAAAAAGGTAAAACCCCGGGTTGTGATGGATTAGATTCAGATTTTTATAAATTGTTTAAATCAGTTTTAGTTCCAAGATTAAAAATACTTTTCAATAGAATCTTACAAGGAGATAAAATACCATTATCTTGGAAACATTCATTAACAATTCTTATTCCAAAACCTAATAAGGATATGATGGACCCTAGTTCATATAGACCTATCTCATTAATAAATCAAGACGCTAAGATTTTTACCGCAATATTAGCAAATAGAATGAATGAGTTTATTACAAAATATATCAAGGAGGATCAAAATGGGTTTTTAAAGGGAAGACAAATGTCTAATTTAACTAGAAGAGTGTTGAATATTATATATGATACAGAAACGAATAAACAGAAGGCTGGTATTTTATCATTGGATATATTTAAGGCTTTTGATTGTGTGGAATGGCCAACACTAAAAATATTGATTGAAAATTGGGGGTTTGGAATGAAATTTAGAGGGGTGATAGATCAATTATATTCTGAAAATACATCTGAGATAATAATTAATGATGGGATTTCAGATCGGATATCTCTAGGCCGAGGTACTAGACAAGGTTGCCCCCTCTCCCCAGTTCTATTTTGTTTAATGATTGAAATGTTTGCGGACAAAATAAGGAATGATGAGTTAATTAGCGGATTAGGTATTGATAATAAAGTAAAGATTAATTTATTTGCAGATGATTCCTTATTGACAATTAAAAATCCACTAGAGAGTATGGATAGAGTTAAATATCATCTGGAGAAATTTGGGTCAGTATCTGGATTGAGGGTTAACTGGCAGAAATCTCAGGTGATGCTGTTTAATTACAACAAGGAAGAACAAGAAGTGTTTACCCATAATTACGGATGTAAGATAAGTAACTCAATTAAGTATTTAGGTATAGAATTAGTAAAGGATACACAGAAACTAAAGGAATTTAATTATAGTAAACTAAAGAAAGAAATTAAGAATAAAATGTTAGAATATTCAAGTTTAAAACTTTCTTGGTTTGGGAAGATTGCATTGATGAAAATGAAAATTTTACCAAAGTTAAATTTTCTCTTTATGATGCTTCCGATACAGTTAAGTAAGGATGACTTTAAATATTGGCAAGATTTAATTAATAACTATTGTAATAGTGGTAAAAAGGCTAGAATAAACAAAAAATATTGGTATATGGCCCAAAATAAAGGTGGTATAGGTTTACCAAATGTTAAAAATTATTATTTAGCAAATCAAATAAGGTTTATTGGGGATATTGTGTTTAGTCCAGAAAGACTAATATGGTGGAAAATGGAATCATCAGAAATAAAGGAGGATATTGAAAAATATTTATTTGGCACTATTAAGAAAATAAAGTTAAATGAGATTGATAACCCCTTTCTTAGATCTATGTTGAATGCATGGTATCTACATAAGAAAAAAATATGTCCCTCAGACTCACCATTGAGATCCATAACTGAAATGGAGAATTTCCCTACAAATTTGAAAGTTTTCAAAAAAGTATTTAGGGATAAACAAGTGATTAGATTGAAAGACTGGATAGGTAAAATGAGAGGGAAAGTACAAATGAAGGAAATTCTCCAATGTAGGGATATATCTTGGTTTAATTTTATACAATTAAAGAAATGGACTGATACTTGGATAAAGAAAAATAATAAATGCAGAGAATACACAAAATATGAAGAACTTTTATTGTTGTATGAGGATACTCAGAAGGAAACAGTAGTAAAAGGTATTGTTAGTAAACTATATAAAATTATTTCGGATTTAGATGAAAATACGGGAAAATCTGGAGTGAAATTATTGTGGGAACAAGATTTTAAAAAAGAAATAAGAGAAGAAGACTGGGCTAAAATATGGAGAATGAGAATACTTAGATCTATGTCTGTTAGAATAAAGGAAAATTTCTTTAAAATAAGTTTAAGATGGTATCTGACACCAGTGAAATTGAATAAAATGAATGCAAATTCTTCCAAGCTTTGTTGGAAATGTGATAATGAGATTGGTACCTTTTATCATCTGTGGTGGGAATGTAAAAAGACACAGAAATTTTGGAAAAGTATTTTTAAAGAACTAAGTGAAATATTAGAAATGACTATAGAGCCCAAATCTGATATTGCTTTGTTATCAATATTTGTGGATCAAAATTATGATGTTAAAACTAAAGAGCTGATTACGAATTTGTTGACAGCAGCTAGATTAATAATTGCTAGAAATTGGAAATCTAAATATGAACTATGTTTAGAAGAATGGTATAATGAAGTATGGAATATTGCTTTAAATGATAAATTGACTTGTTCTCTCAAGATTAAAAAAGGAGAGTTAAAAAAAGATATTTTCTATGATATATGGGGTAGATTTATTGAATATGTGCTTGTACGGGATAAGGGTAAGGTTTCCGCGCAACAATCGATTTTGTTCTGGAGGGGAGGATTATGAATGTAAATATCAAAAGTGATCCTGTTGGTGAAGGGGTGCACTGTTGTTGTTTGTCTTTTTCATGTAATTTGTATATGTTTTTTAAAAAATAAAATAAAATTAATAAGAAGACACAGGAAAAAAAAAGAAAAAAAAGAAAACAAATTAAAGAAAAATATAAAGAAAACTAAAACCCTAACCTGCATGTTCCTGGCTGGTGCCAGAGAGATCTCTATTCCTCTCTCCTCCCTCTGCTTTGGAGGCTGCCTGAGATGGAACATTCCAGAAAGTCACCCATCATCCAGCAGGGGAAGAGAGGGAGGGAGGGAGAGCCACCATTGACTCACTTGTGATCATGTGACCTATTCCAGTGCTTGTATATAAAGAGATTGCTTATTGATGAAGGAAAATTTTAAAAGAAATGTTTGCTTGTTTTGCAAAACACTCTTAGACCAAGTTACTCTTAAACCAAGGTATTACTTATCAGAATGTTCTAACACTAAGCTCCAGAGAACATTTGCCAACCCATAAATGGATATATTAATCTAGTTAGAAATAAGTGCCAAATGCAGCATTTTAACATCAGCAGCATCATATGCTAGAAACTTTGGAAAAGGTGAAAATTATATATTGATAGTATGTTGCTCTTCACGGGCTAAGCCTAGTAGGGGAAATAAACCAAGAATGAGTACAGTAGTTCATGAATTGCAATCTATATAAATTGACTGTGACAAAGGAAGAGCATTGTAGGAGTTACTACACTTGATAATAAAATGGTGAAAAGGAAAAGATTCTGATTTTAAAAGCTACATCTAAAACTGAAGTAAAATCGGTGCACATGATATATGTATTACTAACTCCCCGCCTGAGTTATATGCAGTTGTAAATTTAAACAGTGGCCCAGTTCAATCAATATATATATAGCTTTCTTAGGTGGTCCATACCGACGAAAGCATAGTGAGATTTCCTTCTCCTTTTCCCCATCATGAATTCTAATGTTGTAAAAGTTTAAAGCCTCATGAAGTGGCAGAACATTCAGACACCAACCACTCACAAGATGGTGAAATACAATTATTCATTCTTCCCTTCCAAACCCTACCTGCTTTAGAGTGGGTGGGTTGCATCCACCTAACTGATGAGGAGATGAGATCAGAAGACTTCAAACCCTTGTACACATTTTGTGCCATTTTGGTGGACCTAATAAAGATATTGCTACAACACTGATAATTTATACTGTTTTCTTATGGGCTACCCAAGTACCTAAATGTTCTGTCTGTTCTTAAATTTATTTACTGCTTTCAGGTCCTAAGAGTAAAAAATATAACAAGTCACTTCTCCCCTGATCAGAAGGAACAAATGGCTTTACCTCCCGCGTAACATGTATGTGCCTGTTAGGTTTCTGTTTTTCCTATTATTCGTAGTAGCCTGGAATACAGATGCTGTACGACACACAAACACACCCACACCTGATCTACTTCCTGAGAGAACTACTGGTTTTTAAAATGCTAGGACACTCATATGGAAGCATTTTTCCCTGATTCAATAGCAACATCTATCTCTAGCTAACCCAGAGTTTCAGCTGAAAAAGCCTCCTCTTTTGCATTCTCCATATATATCTCATTCCATGTTCAGTTCCCTTTCCCCTAAATAAATATCTCACTTCTTTCCAATTGTACTTGAGTTTGCCTCTGATTATTCAGAAGCTTGGGCCTAAACCCACATAAGACTCAAAATTACTCGCTTCTATTTTATTTAAACAATAAAGCATTTAGGAAAGTGGATGTGTGAGATTGAAGACACACAACATGTTAAATAAAGAGAGGAGTATTTAGACTTCATCTCAGTTGCTGACACAGGAGTGTTAACCAGCTTTCCTTATCTACATGTAATTAAATATATAGTAAGGTGGTGGCAGCTCCTGTGACTGAAGTAATCTACCGGTAATTTCCTCACAGTATGGGTATGGAATATTTGCTATATATTTGTGTCTACAATTCCCATCATCCCCTGCTCATCAGTCAGTCATAAATGCTTGTACAGGTACATGCTAGCCCAAAGCACCTTGAAGGTCAAAGGCTGCCCACCCATTCTTCCCTCAGAGTGATATTAAGAGGCAAGGTGTTAAGCATTCTGTCACCTCACAACATCCAGTGGGTGAAACTGACATCTCCTACCTAGAGAATAGCCTTGTTATAGCATCATGTATCTTATCCCCATCGAAGGACAGGTTAAGATTTGGAAAGCCACTCACTCCAAGCAAAGGCCACACACCCAGCCTCATTACTTCATTATGTTCCAAGCCCTCCCTTTTCTAGCTGAAAACCAACAAATCTCAACCCCTGATAGTGGAAGAAGATAAGAGAGTTATGCGTAGACAATACAGAGTGGTTCTTATTTTTACTAGATTGAGATCAGTCCCTTAACTCAGGATACCCCACACAATTCTGACGAACCAGATCCAGTCCTGAAGGGTCTACCGTATCACTAAGTATCTTTAGGCCAAGATCTGATCACCTCAGTAGTGTCTACTATTGCTACTTAGGATTGCCCAGTCTCAGGGCACTAGCCAACATCTGATGGAACTGACATTCTTCCTTTTCATCCATCTAGTAAAGAATGAAATATCAGGGCAGGTACATCAAGGTATGCTAATGGTTGCCCATTTTCTGCTGCCCAGGCAGAGCTCTAAAAAGCCCCTCAACCAAGGCAGTTTTCACCTACCCAGCTGAGGACCAGCTGGGATAATCAGGTAGGCAGAAGTGACACAAAGAAAGCTGCCAATAACCTTCTCTTTCCTGTTTTGAGAGAGGCAGAGTTTTTCTTCCTGCCTCAAGCAGGACAGCTTGCACAAGCCCTGAGGTGGCTAATAATTAATGGGGGAAATCTGATTTTTAGTGATTTGTATTCATCCCTGGGCCACTCCCTACACTTCCACCAGGGTTCACTTGTTAGGTGAGAAGATGCTGCATGTGTATTGCAAACATATCTGTTTAGGGAGTAATCCAGGAAATTTACATTGTGGGTTTTTCTCTCACACACTCACATACAAACACATATTACGCTACAAATGTTATGCAAGAACCTGCCTCCTGCAACATCCCAAGTGTTCATGCTGTGGTCTCAGGTTTGGGCCCAACATCAAAGGAATGGGAAAATGACCCCCTTCCTGACACCGCCATCGCTTCCTGATTTATTTTGCTAGTCCATTACTTTGAGCAGCAGCATATGTCTAGCTGCCATCTTAATTCCTCTCTCTCCTCCCCTGTAGTTCCAATGTGTTGTAGTGTCAGAAATTTCAAGCTACTCTGTCTAACTGCTACTTTAATTCCCCACAGCCCCCCCCCAACATACTGCAATGTCACCATGTTGTACTGTGGGAATTTTACGAGTCGCCTGGAAAACAGTGATGCTGCTGCTTCTAGTTGCCACTGATGATAGGACCAACAAACAAATGGGTCCCGGGACTGTACACTTCTGAGGTGATGAACAACGCAATCAATGTACTCCAGCTTTCTAACTATAGCTTCATTCATAAATTTTCTATACAATTCACAAGATATTGGTGCATGTTTGAAAAAGTGAATTTACCCACAAAAGCTCATGCTGAATGTTTGATTTTTTTGTTGTTGCTCTAAATAAAGATACCTCACCTACATATGTATTGTGCAAAGGACATCTTTCTCTGAGTGTGTATGTTATTGAGCTTCCTTGCTTCCTTCCTTTTAAGAATAGCTGAAAAAGCCACTTTTCCAGGTACAACATGGACTCATGGACATCAGACATCTGCCAAGCTGGACTACAACCAAGAATAACATCTGTCTGCAAAACTTACCAAGTAACATCATAATTTGTAATTAATTCTGTTTTAATTGGCTTTTTACTACCCAGTGAGTTAATCAAAATTTATCCCAGCTTTAGGATGGTGATGGCCAAGTTTCTGTGAGGCCTTTTTTCTACCACCAGCCAAAAAGGAAACCTGATTTCCAAAACAGGCAATATGAGTGGAGAGTTACATTTAGGGACTACCTCCTATTTTGGAAGGCAAGATGAAAATTCCATCCACATGGCACCCATGGGTGACGCCTTTAGACATATACACACATATGCAGGTTGACATTATCATTGAGCTCTCCTTAAGAAGTTAAACTGGCAGAAATCTACCATGACAATTTTGGGCCATTTGGGCTAATTTTTCTGCACATTCCATAACTTATTGGTGCATGACTACGGAAGTGATTTTTATTCATATTAACTCACACTGAAGGTTTCACTTTTAGTTATCTAAAATCAAGGTATCACCTCTTTTACCTTTGAATTATGTAAAGGACCACACAGCTCTCTCTGTTGTTTATATCCTCCCAGAAGGTGATTTCATTGCCTGCTAGTTACCATTGTGAGTATTTGATTGAGGACAACTGAAGCCCAAGGCAACAAGCGTAGCAAACAGATGTCCTTCCCGATGTTATTGAGCTGTAACCCCCTCCTATGCTGGCAGTACAGCCAATGGCCTGGCATGATAGGAGCTGCAGTCCAAAAAGGATCGGGTCCACGTTCCCCATCCCTAAACGATAAAGTTTTGATTTGCTTCTTTTTTTCTTCCTGCCTCCTTGCTGTATTTTTTTGTTCCTGGACTCTTGCTGGTGTCTTAGCTATTGTTTCACTGTTAAGTGCTTTCACTGTTGATTTTATGTATATTTATTTGACTCTCTAATTTTGTTAGCTACCTTGAGTGCCATTGTTGAAAGGGAGAGGTGGGACAGAAATGGTTTCAAATAAATAAACTAAACTAAATGCCTGCCTCCTTACAGCCAACACAATGGGATTTTGTTAAACAAGCCCAGGAGATACAAGTAATCTTACCCACACGTGTGTGAATGGAATGACTCATGGTCCCTTGGAGATAACTGAAGGGCCCTCCTGGCAGACATTTGCTTTGGGAAATGCATGCACACTGAGATCCAGAAAGGAAATCCAGAGATTCAGCTGTGGTCTGTGGGCAAGGTTTGCCGTTGCCATTGTTTCGGGCTCTCTGCAAACACAGGCTATGGTGTCACTGCAACAGTGTCTCGTGGTAGAGTGGCTCCCCTCCTAGGCAGAAGCTTTGTAGCTTGGCTCTCTACAGAAGAATTAGAAAATTGTTTTCTGTGTTCTTTTAATCCGCTGCTTCATAATGCTCAGCGCTGCTACTTTGCCTCTCGAGTTTTTCCTTTCCACATCCATTGTGTTTATTTTTAATGAGATTTTAGGTAGTAAATAAAAGGACAAAAGAGAAGGACAGTCTCAAATCAATTAACCTCAGACTGAAAATGCCGGAGCAGGTCAGGACTCAGGAGTAGTAGCTGAAAGTTAAGGTGGCAGCAATCCCACATTCAGGGGTGCAGGGAGTACACAACTAGGTGGGAGACAGGCCTCATCCTGTTGTGGGAAGAGAAAAGCCAGGGACTGTGGTGCAATAAACTAGGATGCCATTTAGAGATGAAGGGTAAGGGTGAAACCCACTGCTGAGAACTTACTTCATATCTTTGCACAAACCTTTCCGATGAATCTCATGAATCTCCTAACTCCTCGCCTGTACATTTCATGTTCTTCCATTCCTCGCCCCCTTCCTCTCCTTTTAATTCTCCACTGTGCTACTCATTCTGTACCAGTCCAGATGTTTCCACCCCCCCTTCTCCTCTTCTCCATAAGAACATGAGTTGACATGTTCATTATTCTTGTTCTACAATGTCTGCTAATCAAGTCACAAAGATGACAGAGATCCTCTTCATACAATGATGGGAAAGTTGTAGACCTTCACATGTGGTTGGAACATGTTCCCCATCTATCTTAACTACTAGCTCTGTTGGCTGGGGCAGACAGGATTTGAGAGTCCAATGTATGAAGAGTGCTAGTTCCCCATCATTGCCTAAAGGTAATATGCTGTATCTCCAGCACCTGGTACTCAGTTCTGTCTTCTGCATACATATGGCAATTAGATTTAAATATTATTACTAGAGATGGGGATGAACAAAACATTGCTAATTCATTTATTTTTTTTTCTGACAAATCAATGAATCAATTTGTAAATTCATTTTGACTTTAAAATCCTAGTAAACTGTCCCCATAGCACCTAGAGACAACAAGGTTTCAGGGAAGATCCCCATGACTCTTTGTTACAAAACCTCCATGTTTGGTGAAGTTTCAGTTCTGGAATTTGGAGTTATGCACCCCAAAGATGGGCTCCAGGAAAGTGGCCCCTAGGCACCCAGATACAGCAAATTTGAATGGAAACCTCCCATGTTCTCAATGGCATCAGAGACTAGGACGCGGGGCAACGGTTTCAAATTACAGGAAAAGAGATTCAATTTAAACATTAGGAAGAACTTCATGACAGTTAGAGCTGTTTGGCAGTGGGATATGCTGCCACGGAGGGTGGTGGAGTCTCCTTCTTTGGAAGTTTTTAAGCAGTGGCTGGATGGGCATATGTCGGGAGCACTGTGATGGGGGTTCCTGCATGACAGAGGGTTGGACTGGATGGCTCTTGAGGTCTCTTCCAAATCTATAATTCTATGATTCTATGATTCTTCTACAATACCTCCAAGTTCGGTGAAGATTGAGTTTCAGACATTTGAGTTATACACACACAAAGTGCCCCCACCCCAGAATAATTTCAGCCATTCTCATTTTTTGACGTGATAAAATAAATTCCCATTAAAAAGAATGTCAAAGGAAAATTCTGTAAAAATTATTCTGCATGAGATTGAAGATTATTTTGTCAAAGTTACTTATGAGGTAGCAGAGTGGTGTGTTAATGCCTTGTATTTTATTGGACAATTATCTCTGCAGTAAGCAGCAGCTTCCTGGGCTTCACACACTTCAGCTAAACTGGGGAGATCATCAAGTAGCTGCCTTCAGGGGTCTTTTTCAAATCAGGAAGTGTGGGCAGCCATCACAGCCGCAGAATGATGGGAAGATGTATAAGAAGAAAACACTCATACAAATGCATCACCCTTGGCAATCTTGTAAGGAAATGGAAAGCTCAAACACATTGTATATCCACAACACATTCTAAAAGGGGCCTGAGAATGAGGCAGAAAAAACATCTTCTCAAAGAGGAAATAAAAACTTTCTAAGGCAAAACAGAAGGCAAATTCTGGAAACAACACTCTCCTCCTGCATTTCTGCTGTATAGGTTACACTACAGGGATTACCCTTAAAAATGCAACATTCAAGGAAGGTTCTGATACCTGAAGAATTACGATAAAGGTGGAGCCAAAATGTATCACAAGACATTTTTCAGATAAACATTTTATTCTTCTTACTCCTCTAGCAAAAGAAAGCCACTTTAAAAAATCCTTTCCAAAATGTTTGAAATTGTTAATGGCCCCCTTCAACATGTTAGAGAGTGATACCAGTTAGTGGGTACTAGGGTGGAAGCAAAATGGTTGCCAGATTGTGAAAATAGTTGCTGTTGTTACAACTATCTTTTAATGATGCATAGTCAAAATGGGAACAAATTTTAAAATGAATTGCAAAACTCTTTCAAAAATCACTAATTCATCAATTCATATTCATACAAATTGATTACCCGGGGTGAATATAAATAGATACATTTTAGACAAATTTTGATTTGTTGGTTCATTGGGCTATAAAATGTCCTCCACGGCACCTAGAGATAGATACCATACTTGCAGAGAAGCTTCATCTGACTCTCCTCCACAATCCCTCCAAATCTGGTGAAAACTGGGTATCCCCTAAGGCAGTAATTAAAGGGCACTTTCCTGGAGGACCCACTTTGCTAGTGTATAACTCAAACAGCCAGAACCCAATCTCCGCCAAACCTGAATGGCTTGTAGAGAGGAATAAGGGGAAACTGTCCTGCAACTTTGCTGTCTCTGGGTGACTTGGGGGCCATTTTATAGGAGTTTAAAGTAAAAAAATGAATCTATGTACTGATTCATAAGGGGGGAAATCATAAATTCATTATTTGAGAGATTCATCAACCCTTATGAATCACAAATCAAAATGAATCACTTTTATATTTGTCCTCATCTCTAATGTATACTCATGGATTTAACTTTAAATATTGTCTTCTAAGGATAAGCTGGGCTAGAAATGTTTTAAAGCAAAAGCAAAGTGTTCTGCTTATATACCGCCCAATACCACTATAAGTAGTCTCTGGGCGGTTTACAATTTTTAATTACAGCGTGCAGGCTACACATTCCCCCCCCCAGCAAGCTGGGTACTCATTTTACTGACCTCGGAAGGATGAAAGGCTGAGTGAACCTTAAGCCTGCTACCTGGGATTGAACCCAGGTCGTGAACACAGTTTTACCTGCAGTACAGGCATTTAACCACTGCGCCACGTGGCTCATTTAAATATATAAACATGCAATAGCAGTGAAAGAAATCCTGCAGGAAAAAGAACATGGTGCTACTTCTACAAGTAATGGCATAAGAAGCACTGTTATAGAAATTTCTTGGAGAAATTGTATGTCCATGACAAATTTGTCCCTCCCAATTTCTTTATCCAAAAACAAGCTGGAGCACTGGAAAAACAGCCATTTCACATTGCTAAGAAAGATAAGTCTTTTGTCACCATTCATGATTGTACACATTCGTACAGTTCTGCGTCCACTGCCTTTCAGAAAAAAAGACCTTACTTCTTGAGCTTTCTTTTGGAAGAAAGTATTCCAACCACTTGAGTTGAGTAAGTACTGTAGCGCCTTTTAAATCTGTTCCATCTCTACGGGCTTCCTTAAGATGAAGTGACCAGTGCTATATGCACTAAGGTGCAGTGTGTGGAAAAGCAAAATATATTGAGTTTTAGGCTCTGGTAGCTGAGAGGTTCTGAGAGTGGCATATCCTGAAAAGTAAGCTTTCCATGCTAATGAGTTATTGCTGAATGCTTACAATCTGACACTGGGATACTGCCTGTGTGTGTTTTTTCCTGTGCCAGGAGCACTCTCTTTCTATCTGCCAACATCTCATCAATGCCTTCTCCTTAAGCATCTTAGACCCACCCTACTGGCATCCTCTGGTGACTCTCTTCCATCCAGTCCCATCCCCATTACTCCTATGTCAAATTCCTTCCTTCCATTCCTGCCTCTCTTGTGAAGAATGTATGAGATTCTGACTCTGTCTGTGAAGATTCTCAGTCATCCAGGTGAGTTTATCTGGAAGTTGAGTCATGGCTACTGGACTTCTTTTTTGAGAGATAGAAATGTTTCGCTGTTCATCCAAACAGACCGATGAAGCTGTTTGGATGAACAGCGAAACGTTTCTATCTCTCAAAAAAGAAGTCCAGTAGCCATGACTCAACTTCCAGAGAGATTCTGACTCTTGACATTCATAGCTGACTACAGATATTTCATATACAGGTATATTGTTTAATAGTAAGAGAAGGACAGCAAGAACTAGAGGCCAGGATTAAAGGATGTCAATAGGGCTGCTATAGCCAGGTCTGTTTCCCTGTGCATATTAGATCTGCAGCTTCTTCCATTTTCAGCAGTGCCTGAAAAGCCTGTTTTGTTTTTAAACATTTGCAAGTGTTTCCGCCTGAAGGAGCTTTTCTCACTAATGGGCTGAAATGGAGCTGGGACATGGCTGACACTAATTTCCTTGTCAGCTCGGTGGCACCATTGTTGTGGGTGATGTGGTGCTCTCTCAGTTTAGTTCTTGTGCCAAGAACTGGCATTTGCTTGGCGCTCATTAGCATGATGGCACTGGAACTGCAAACCCATGGAAGGCCTATATCTCTCCCTAAAAACTGGACCCATATCCAGTTAATATCTGGAGAGAGGGCAGCATTAGGAGTGGAGGGGTGGAAAGCAGGGAGATGCCGTTGTTGTTTTTTCAAGAATCACACACTCCGCACGCCCCACTTTTGTGAGAGGCAGGCAAAAACAATTAGCATGGTACATTTCCAAACCCCTTTAAGGGTTGACTTTATCTCTCTCGCTTCTTCAAATATTTCCTCAGTTCAGTTTATGCCCTCTCAACCCTTGATCTATTCCTCCTTGTGATCCAACCCAGATCTTTCTCCCTTGCTCTGCCATATGAAGTCCTGCTGTTCTGAGAGTGGATGTGTCTCCTGTTAGCCTACTACGGCATCCTTTCCACAGATGCAAGGCTAAAGGGTCAAAAAGAACAGATTCCCACCATAGCACTCTACGCCAGTCAAAGCTGGGAATGTGGGGCAGGGCCAAGTTCATCAAATCCCAAGAGCTGCCAGGAATGTCAAGTACTTCCTGTGTCTGACTGGTAAAAAGATGCAGTTTAATGGAAGCAGCGCAGAGCAAGACATTCTACCCTGAATCCAGCAAGAACCGAGCATGAAAGTGTTATTTTAGACTACAGTTCCCATCGTTCTTAAGCTAGCATGTCCTTGTTCTGGCTGAGGATTTTTGGGAGTTCTAGTTCAAAACGTAGCATCCAAGCTTTTGCTGTAAAGTAGAAGGGCATGGGTTAGAAATAAAGCTTGTGATAAAATATAGATAAGAATTACTGAACTAACCACCAAATGCAGAAGCTGCTTTATTTAAAATGCTCTTAATAAATTATGAAGTCCAGACTGCCTCCAAGAAAAACAGAGGTTCATAGTAGGGAGGGGGTTGTAACTCTATTGCAATGGATGGGATTCTAAGTAGTCAGGTACTTCCTGTATTTCTAGGTTCAGACTCCCCCAGAGCATCACCTAGGGGTGCCCAGATGTTCTTGGACTACAACTCACCAGAAGCTTTCACCAATAAAGTGAAGGCAAAGGCTTCTGGGAGTTGCACTGCAGGAACATCTGGGTACCGCCAAGTTTCAGAACTCCTAGAACAGCCTCTTCTAAGCATTCTGTACATCAGGGGTGGCGAACGTGCGGCTCTCCAGATGTTTTGGACCACAACTCCCAGAATTCCAAGCCTGCATTGCCAATCACAAAGGACTGTGGGAGTTGTGGTCCAAAACATCTGGAGAGCCGCACGTTCGCCACCGCTGCTGTACATAGTAAACCCTGTGAAGAATTACCATAAGTTTGAACTGTC
The DNA here is from genome assembly GCA_023846285.1 of Phrynocephalus versicolor. Classification (NCBI taxonomy): domain Eukaryota; kingdom Metazoa; phylum Chordata; class Lepidosauria; order Squamata; family Agamidae; genus Phrynocephalus; species Phrynocephalus versicolor. The sequence continues at coordinate 34,336,986 of JAHTLZ010000010.1, forward strand.
TTGATGGCATGCAGTCATTGGTATGTATGAGCAGGAAAGGTAAACTGCTTCTCTGGGGTCAACTTGTATGTTATTCTTGCCAGATAAACCTTCCAGTTCCAAGTACAACACTGATTTAGTGCTGGAACAAAAGCCTTCCAAGGCTTCCAAGCTTTGAGAAGCACAACATTGTGCCACCCGATAAGCTTAAGCCTTTATCTGAGAAATGCTTGGAAGAAGGGAGAAATTCCCAAGATTATACCCAGGGAAAGGCAAGTGCGGGATATACAGTGGCACCTTGTATAAAGGAATTAATTCATTCCAAATGAAATTATGTTAAGCAAATTTTCCTTTATGCAAATTGCCATAGGAATGTATTGAAAATGGAGTGATTCCATTTTTATGTTGTACGGATTCTCCCCATAGGCGATTATGTTAAGCAAATTTCCCCTATCTCCGGAATTTTTTATGTTGTACAAATTTTATGTTATACAAGCTGTTTGTTATACGAGGGTCCACTGTACAGTATTTGAAGCACCAACACACGGAAACACAGTGTTTCAGTGCAACACTGAAAATAATTACTAGAAAGTTGCTGCTACATATCCACTCTGCTTTCCATTTTTGGACCCACAGCAAGCTCTCTTAGCCTTCTCATACAGTATACAGTAGACCCTCGTGTAACAAACAGCTTGTATAACATAAAATCTGTACAAGACAAAAAATTCCAGAGATAGGGGAAATTTGCTTAACATAATCGCCTATGGGGAGAATTCATACAACATAAAATGGGATTACTCCATTTTCAATGCATTCCTATGGGAAATCCGTATAAAGGAAAATTTGCTTAACATAATTACATTTGGAACAAATTAATTCCTTTATACAAGGTACCACTGTATATGACAAATGAACCGTTCTCGTGACCAAAACAGTGGCTTGTCTTTCCGCATTCTCTACCACGAATCCATTCACCTACACACATAGATGAAGAAACAAACAGGGGTCTTCTACTTAGAGTCCAAAAGTGTCTTCTAGATCAGTGTTTTTCAACCGGTGTTCCGCGGCACACTTGTGTGCCGCGGAATGTTGCTGGGTGTGCCGTGGCGCGCGTCCGCGGAAGGGGGCGAGAGCAGGGCAAGGCAAGGCAAGGCGGAATGGGGACTGGTCTTCCCCCTCCGGCTTCGCGCGCCGCTGCCGCAGGGAAGAAAAAGCGGACGGACTTGCCGCCCGGAAGGAAAACAGGAAGGGAGGGTGGGGGAGGAAGCATGGCACCAGTGCGCAGGAGTCGGCTCCTCCACACCGTTCCAGCCGCGCGGCTTCCCTTCTCCACCGTCGCCGCCCAGCCCCGGCAAGCGGAAAGCGGACGCTCCGATCCCTCCCGATGCTCCTCCCTGCAAGTAAGTCCTCCCCGCCCGGTGCTCCTCGGGCATCCCGCCCGGAGCGCTTCCCCACCAACTCCCCAACCGCGACCACCCCCGAGGGCACACGGGGAGAGGAGGCGCGCCTTCGCCATTCCAGGGAAGGGAAATTGGGGGGGGCGACTAGGGGAGACCTGGAAAGAAAGCGCCCAAACCTCTCCTTGGTTGGAGGCTTTCCTTGGGGACCGAGTGCCTTTGCCCGGGGCGCACCAAGAGCGCTCCCTCCTGATGGTCACCGTGGGAAAGAAAACCGAAGGGTTTGCTTCTCGCCTTCTGCTCCTCCGCCCGAGGCAGGTCGACCTTTCCTTCTGCTTGAGTTGGCAGGAGGAGGCGAAGCTGCTTCCCCGACCCCTAACATCTCCGGAGGGCGCAACCTCCCCGTCGCCCGTGCCCCTCTGCCTCCCCACCCCAAGCCCCGGGGCCAGTGTCTTGCCTCCATCCCTCTTTAACGCCGCCCTGCCCCACAGTCCCCCCCCCCGCCGGGTGTCCTTTGTTGGGTGGGGAGACGTTGATCTGCTGTTAGAGTTTCTCAGAATGAGGTGCACGGGGTTTCTTGCATCGCTCCTGCCCGAAATAGGTCGGGGAAGCTGGAGTGTTGAATTTATTCGTTGATTGATTTTAGAGTAATTTTACCCGCCTTTCTCCTTGGAAAAGGACCCCAGGCGGCTTACAGTCATGAGGGAGAATGTACAGTCCAATACAATTAAGACATGATAATATACAGTCCAATATAATTAAGAGAGAACACACATTTTTAAAAAACAAACCCTTTGTTTTCAGGTGAAATGATTAGGCTCCGTGGCCATGCCTTGGTGTTTGTGTGTGTGTGTGTGTGTGTGTGTGTGTGTGTGTGCGTGTGTGTGTGTGTGTGCCCAGATGGATCTCCTCCTGTTTTTCCTGTTTTCCGGAAGGAAAACAGGAAGGGAGGGCGGGGGGAGGAAGCATGGAGGAGGAGGCGGCGCTGGAGGTGAGCGCCGTTGTGGTGGTGGCGCAGGGCGCCGGCGGCGTCCCAGGCCATGCGCTGCAGCCCCTCGTCGGCGCCCAGGTCAGCGGGCAGGGCCTGGACGTGCAGCTCGCCCTCCAGCGCACCCGCCGAGCGCGCCGCCAGCAGCAGGAGCGAGCCCAGCACCAGGCGCGCCGCCAGCAGCCGCGCCACGCTTTGCCGAAGCCCTGCAACGCCCCCGTCACCAGGCACGCCGCCCGGACGACGCCTCCGGTGGGTGTGTGGGTGTGGGCTCGGGCTCGGTGGGTGGGTGGGTGTGTTGGGCTTCCTGGTGCCGTGGGTGGCCAGCCCCCCCCTGCCGCGGGACCCCAAGGTTGCCCGCCCGCCCGGCGCGTCCTACAACCGCGCAGCCCATCATCCCCAGGTGCAGGGGGGGTGGGGGTGGTCTCCAGCCACTGCTGATCTACTCCTCCCCCCCTTGTTAATTTTTTTAACATTTACTATGGTGGTGTGCCGCGTGATTTTTTTCATCAAGCAAGTGTGCCTTGGCCAAAAAAGTTTGAAAAACACTGTTCTAGATGGCCAACAAACCCCCTTTCAAGCATTTTACCCTGTTCTTCAAGGCCAGGTGTGACCAGTAGCTGGAACAACCTTTTTTATGGCTATAGCATCTGTGGTTCAGTTTTCCAACACACTGCTCTGTCTAGATGGCTTTTAAAAAAAATGTACTGCTGGAGGCCAGTTCTTTAGGGCTTGTTCTCAAACCTTGAATTAACACCCATTACAACAGAGCTGCCACTCCCAATGAGCCCCTGCTTTTCACATGGCAATAAGTACATTGCAGCTTTCTAATCTGGTATTGATCAAGCTGGTGGGCATCTCTAACAGTGCAGTTTCCATGGTACTTTTAAACACAAATTATGTCAGGATTCTCAAATACCCAATCTCTATCTCTACATCACAGACTGAAGGTGTATTAGATATGAAACTAGTTCGAGGTACTGTAGTCCCCAAAGTAACTTTTCCAAGTTCTGCCTCGTCATACACTATAAGCTCCAAGAGGACATGAGCAGATAAACAGAAACATATGAACATACAACACTTTTGAGCAGCCTTAATACATTGTGTCTGAAATGTGCACATGAATGTGCATGTGAAATTTTGTGATGTGAATGTGGACAACTAAACATATCACATAGAAGGACCCATGAAAGGACCAGCAGTGGCTACAGCTCTTTGTGGGTATACATTCTAGTATGGCTGGGATTCCTGCTGCCCAATCTTGTCGAAAGAGGTTTCAGGAGAAATACACAGTACAATCCCATGCATGCTCTCACAGAAGCATGACATTTTTGTATCCAATGTGGCTTATTCCCAAATAAGTTTGCTTTAAAATGTAGCAATTGCATCAGAGGAGAGCCAGAGGGCCTTTTGCACAAAAGGTTCAGTGATAAATGATGCACACACATAAGTCTTGTGGGTTAGGAGTGGGAAGACAAATAAGATCACCCACTACTCTATTTCTCTGACATGGAAGGCTACAGCTTGCAGTTTCTCAGATCACACAGATCTGACCACCACAATAGTCTTGTGTGCTTTTGACAGCATGTTACTCCACTCATATCAGCCTCTTTTCTGCTTCAGATACTAGACAATCCTGAAGGATTTAGAGGAGAGTCAGAGGAAGCTTGTCTAGAATTTTGGTGCCCCTAGGTGTCTTGGGGGAACTCTGGGTGTATAAGTAAGATGCCCAGAACCAAAATTTAACCAAACTTGCAAGGCTTATGTTAGAGACTCAAGGGATGTTCTCTGAAGTTTTGGTGCCAGGGGGATGTTTTATAGGATTTTAAAGGTGTTGGGGGGGGGGGAGAGAAATGAATCAATTCATCAATTTGTCAAAAAAAGTTTCTAAATTTCTTACTTGTGATTAATCAATCTTGATGAATCATGAATCAAAATGAAACAATTTTTCCAATTCATGTCCATCTCTAGTGGTGATATCATATCTTCATCTTCAGTGCACATCACTATATACCAACAGATGGGGGGGAAATGACAATTTTGAGTAGAAAAATAGCAACTGATAGCAGAGCACTGAGTCCTCCCCTTTGTCTATTCCTTTGCCTCCCATAAACTTAATCCCAGCCATTTTACTCTAGTAAGGCTCTATAATCAGAAATCAGTGTTTCCTAAGGATGGGATGGGAGCTGCTACAGAAGGAAACAACAGACCAAAGAACGGATCAACACTAGCCCAAACTGTTGGTTTTTCTACTTAAGAAAAATCTAGTTTGACATGGAGAAGAATATTGGCATAAATCAAACATTACATGACTATAATATATTCATATTACTGTACCAATTTACAATGGTGGTTTATAGTGAGTGCTAATACAATAATATTTGCTGGTTTTTTCCTTCTGTTTTTCCTCTTCTCTTTTTTTAGTTCAGTTAAAAACTGAAAAAAAATAATAAGTTAAAAACCAGAAGGAAAAATATATTATATAAAAAATATATTATAATATATTATAATATATTATAGAGAAGAGGGATCCAGGTAATAATTAGGCATAACAGGGAACAGTTACAGCATTGCCAAGCAAAGATCCTCTGGTTGAGGATCTTTGCTTGGCAACTTTAAAATGTTATCTGTAATGTCATGTATGCCTCAGTGTGAAGCTAAAAATAGCACCCTAATGAGAAACTAGATGAGGCTAAAGAGACTTTCCTATTTGAAACACCTTTTATAATAAGCTAGGAAGGAGCCAAATGCACAAAGTCCAACCCCCTAGAGGAGGAATCACCACCATATTATTTGTCTCTTCCATTTGACTGTTACATCGGGTGCACTGCCATTTTACAAACCTGTATGCCACAGTCACCACAGGGATGGAGGAAGAACAGAGGGGTTATTAATTCCAGTTTATTGGAATGGTTTCAATTAAGGCTAAGAGCAGCTTGTTGTGTGCCACCCAGCTGAGCTCACAGCTTGGTCATCAATGCAACGTACATCTCTTAAGTCACCACAAATCCAAGTCTTGGGTCTCTCCAGTAGGTCATGTTAGATATTTTCCCCCCACAAGATTTTGGCTAAATATGATGGCACAATCTACCAACAAGACTGCATCACAGAAGCTACACAGAGATAAAAGTAATACATTAAGTGTATGTGCATGTGGGCACAGACATACTCTCCAGATAAAAATATACAACCTTATAAACTTTTAATAACATAATAAACCAAGTAAAGAGAAACTTTAATACCCTAATAATCCAAGGGAAGAAATCTATCCCAGCATAACTTCTACATGTCACATACAAACTACTTCAGACTACAACTTCATATTATTATCACTTTTATCTTTTACAGTGGTACCCCGACTTAAGAGCAGATCGACTTAAGATCAATTCGGCTTAAGAGCGGAAAACTGTTGGCATTTTAACTGCCGCCTTACAAATTTAAATATGGTCTGCTCGACTTCCAATTTTTTTTTATTTTTAACTTATTTTTTATTTTTTATGAGTAGTTCAACTTAAGAGCATGCATTTGGAACAGATTAAATTCATAAATTGAGGTACCACTGTACAGGTATTATTATTTTCTTTATTATTTGTACTTTGATTGGGGATGTCTGGGGTTTGTAGATTTGGGCAGTTGTTGTTGTTTTGCATCATGTCATGAGTTCCCGCGGGAAAATTGGGCGGTTAATAAGCATAAAAATAAATAAATAAATAAATAAATAAATAAAAACTATCCAATCATTAGTCTCAAGTAAAGCAGACTCACTGAAACAATGGGACTCTGGCAAATGAATCTATACATCAAGTTCTGACCCATGTTAACCCACACTGATCCATTTCAGACACACTTGATCTAAAGCCCATTGTTAATCCCAAAGAAAGTAGATCCATCCAATCAACTGAGTTTAGTTGTGGATTCACGGAACTGCCATAGATTCAATAGGTTTGCTCTAATGAGGGTTAGGCCAGTGTCCTTTACTGTCATGAATACATCCTACAGAATCCTGGAATCTGCAGCTTGGTGAAGCATTTAGTCTTCTCCGCTGTAGGTTCACGTTCAGGAGCACTAGAGTGCTGCAGCAAAGCATCTTAAGCAGTTTGCCAATCTACAAGTCCAAGGACCTCAGGGTCTCTGGCTGCTTTGTTTCTCTCCTAGTCTCCTTCACTGATGAAGACTCTTCCCTGCCTGCTACATCCGTTAGCTCTCCAGCAACTTAGCACCCTGCCTTCTGAAGCAGATGTTTAAGTAAACTGACCATAGAGTTGCTTTACAACAGCCGTCCTACTCTCACAATGGCTCTGCTCATACTTATTAAAAGATTGCCTGAGCTTAAACACACTAACATTAATTGTCTCCGCTGGCCTTTATGCTGAGAAAAGGAAGGGAAGCAGCTGAGTAGATTTTGTATTCATGCCAGTGAGCACTAGCATCAAGACTCGTTCATTCCTACATAGATATTTCACTTTTAGGGATGCAGGGATCAAAACTGAAGCATGATGGCCTCCAATGTACACATTCAACATCTTGAAGGTGTCTTCAGAAACCCTGTTGAAAGGCAAAATCGAAGGACAGATAATTTTCCAGGAGTGAGAATCAGGATCAAATCAGGGATGGTTGGAGGTCACACAAAGCAATAACACAGTATTACAATCTCATCGGTCAAGCTGATATTTACCTAGTTTATGTGGCGTGGAGGCTGTTAACATTTTGATACATTTTTGGAGGCAGTGCATACACTTATTACGCAGCACCATTATTGGCTAGTTTGATGAGCTTGTGTATTCCTTTTGCATCTCGGGATATAAAATCCAGCCAGACATATTTGCCCATTTCCCCCTCCTCTTGCCTTTCAAGAAGCCACTGAAATGAGTCTTCAAAAAGCATCATGAGATGATAGCTATCTTAATGGCTCTGCTAACTGTGGGAGTATGCCCTTTGAATTGTCTCTTGGCAATGTGATTGATAGCTGTTTTGGCTTAGCTGTTATTAGTAATTTACATCTTTTCTTAGCTTTGCAGCTGTTCAGAATCCCCCCCTTTAATCTTCTATAATCTGTTTCTTTATTTCGAAGCTGTATTATTGAGATAGCCTCTAGACATCGGAGGACTAAAAGTGGGTCCCGGAGAATATCTTCACTGGAGAAAAGGTGAAAAGATCTCAGAAACAGTGGTTAAATCAATTTCCTAGACAGAAAAAATAGCTATTGTCTGTGTTGGTCAAGCTGTTTTTAATGACTTTCCTGATTATGCTGCCCACACGTCTGTCCTTTACACAGACATAGCAAGGCATTTGTAATAGGCAGTGGATTTACAGATGCACAGTAGGAAGAGGGCAACAAATAGCAGTAGACAGTAATTCTATTTGTAAGGAACAAAGAAGTGGCAGGTTGAATTAAAATCAGTACAGCTACGTAATATTTTAAATCCCAACTCCTTCACAAAACCAATATATGCAACAGTTTTGCAGACTTCCTCCAAAAACATTTAAGAGTTATTGGGGTAGATTTACACTTGAGTAGACTCACTGAAATCAATGAGACCATGGGGTAGATTCAATACAATGTAGCTTCATATGCACGATGCACTTATAATTAAGGGCAACATCATTAGATGCTGAAAATTATTGAAGACTCTTACAGAATGAAATTGTTCAAGATTATTTATGCCTTAGTTCAGTCATCTATTCAATTGGCGACTGCAACCAAGAAATCAGAAGAAGTCCGAGATGTGGAAGGGCAGCCGTGAAGGCCATTGTATCAGGCTGTGTCTCTGGAGACCAGTAACAACACCATCTACCCATCCACACTTCAATATTTCTAACCACCATGTATGGGTGGGAAAGCTGGATAGTTAAGAAAGCGGATAAGAAAAACACTGATTCATTTGAATTTTCTGAATTTTCTCTGGAGGCAAAGCTGTTGAGCAGCACATAATGAGGACAGGATTCTCTGGAAAAGAGAATGATGCCAGGAAAGGTTGAAGGCATCAGGAAAAGAAGAAAACCAGATAAGAAATGGAAGTCATAGCTTGAACCTGCAAGAGCAGAGCAGAGCAGTTGAGGACAGGACATTTTGGAAATAGCTCATTCATAAGTCAAAGAGAAAGGTGGGGTACAAATATTTTAAATCAATATTTACATTGGTCAAATTTCAAACAAAAGGAACATGTGCGCAATGATGACGTCAGAGCAAAATACGGCATTGCACCTATCACCGACAAGATGTGCAAAGCCCGACTGTGTTGGTTTGGTCACGTCCTGCATGCCAATGAGGAAACTCGGGCCAAAAAGGGTCTCATCCTGCTGGTCAGCATTTCCTGACTGAGGGGATCATCCAAAACTGTGCTGGACGAACACCCTCAGGAATGACATGAAGTTGTCCCGGGATCACCCAGACCTAGCCCATGACTGCACCAAGTGAAGGACCAAAGCAAGAACAAAAAGAACAGAAGAACAGTGGAAGCCATCACTAAATGGGACAAACACTAAAGAAGGAAGAAGAAGAATTTACATTGGTCAAATTAAGCATCCCTCTGGGGCACTGTTGTAGCTCCTTAACAACCTGGCCCTGGGGCCTCAACCCATACATACTTTTGGAGGAAATTGCTCTTTTTCTCAGATAACCTCCTTGTGTTCTCTAGGGGGCATGGGGGAATATTTGTTTTGCGGCCACCCCCACAACAATTAAAACTATTCAAACATACATTGTTGGGTTTTTTTAACCAATTGTTTTCTTTCAAAACAGTTGTATTTACGTGTGAGTGTAAAAACTGCAAGTTGGCAAGCATTATCTTCTCTTGCACTCAAGAATCAATTTCTATTTTCATTTATGCCACCTTTAAAGGTAAGGACCTTTCTGAGTCTGTTTGCAAAATATAAACATGAAACAAAAAAGGCACACATTTAACTGAAATAACTGCACTGATGTGCCATTCGAAATGCAAACAGAAAATCAGAATGCCAGCAACCTTCAAAACCACAAAATGTAAAATAATAAGAAAAGACACAAGAAAGCCCAGCTGGATTAGATCAAAAAGACCCCTCTCGTCCCCTCTTCTTTTTGAACAATAACCAGGCAGATGTCTATGGAAAACCCACTGACAGGAAAGTCATGAAAGAGAAGAACCCTCTAACACCTCCCCCTGGCAACAACTAGTATTTTACAGCAATATGTCTTTTCCATACTAGAGATAATAGATATCTATTCTGGCTAGTAGCCATCAAGGTCTTTCACCTCCAAGGATTTGTCTAATCTGATGTTAAAGCTGCCCAAATTAGTGGCCATCACTGAATTCTGTGGCAGTAAATTACACAGTTAATTACAAACTGATTGAAATATTGATGTCTTTAAGGCCCATTTTAAAATAGTCAAAGAAGGATCCAGATGTATCTCTCATGGAAAGACATCCCACTGGTTCTCTCTCCAATGACACACACCATCTGCATCTAGTCCAGCTTTCCATATATGTTCCATCTGTACACAGACCATATCCATGTAAAGATGGGCTAGGTTCAGGGTTTGGAGTGGAAATGGGTGGAACAAACACCAACAATTTAAGATATGCTGATATCTTAAAACAGGCATGTCCAAACTTCAGCCCTATTGATGTTCTGGGCCACAACTCCCAGAATTCTAAGCTTAGATTGCCAATGACTAAGGACTGTGGGAGTTGTGGTCCAAAACATCTGGAGGGCTGAAGTATGGACATGCCTGTCTTAAAATATGATGAATAGAGATGGGCATAAAACAAAAATAGCATTGCGTTTCGTTTCGTTTCTGTAGTAGTTTCATTTTGTTTCATTTAATTACTTATTAATGTACTTTCATTATGAAACAAAATGAAATTAAAAATATAACCACTATGCTCCCCTGCATCCTAAAGGCCCAAAATGGCAGGGGAGCTTTCCAAATTTTTGGGACTTACAGGGAAGAGCTTGAGGATGCTCCCCTGCCATTTCCTTTAGAACGAACCATTTCATTCTAGAGCAGTGATGGCGAACCAAAGGGTGCCAAAGGTGGCAGTCGGAGCCCTTTCTGTGGGCACCCGACATCACCCCTTCATAGCCACCTGTATACAGGTTAAATTACTGTATTGGCACTTTGCAAAAAAAAATTAGTGGGATTTGAATTGCAGTTTGGGCACTCGGTCTTTAAAAGGTTCACCATCACTGTTCTAGAGGGGGAAATGGTATTTCATTTCATTTCACAGCACAATGCTATCTGTCATTTTGTTACAAAACATTTCTGAACCTTAGCTGAAACAGTGTGTCGTTTTTTGTTTTTTGCCCATCTCTAATGGTTACTTTGTCTTCAATGGGGGATGCCTTTGTGTGGTCTACAGACTTGTATCTACCAATCTTGAGCTTTAGTTCATGACTGCCAGAGCAAATCCACCATATATGACTGATTCAAACTTGAAGGAAAGTGATGTCACACTAGCGCACACTAGCAGAACGCAGCAAATATCTGGAACAACTTTTAGTGAAAGAGAAAGATGAAATTGCCAAAGCAGGACTGCAGCTGAACATTGTAAAGACCAAAATTACGACTACCAATGAACTACACAACTTTTATGTTCACAATGGAGGGATTCAATCAACAACCCAAAAAAGGGGAGATTGCAGCCAAGAAACCAGAAGACTAAGACTTGGAAGGGCAGAGATAAAAGGATTTTGGGGGGGGAGAATCATCAAGTGTAATGATGTATCATTGGAGATCAAGATCATACACACTCTGGTACAGTATTCATGATCACTCTGTACAGGTGTGAAAGTTGGCCATCAAAGAAAGTTGACATGAAAAAGGTTGATTTGTTTGAAATATGGTGCTGAAAGAACTTCACAGAGGCTCTGGATGGCCAGAAAGACAAAGGAATCCTAGGGCAAATCAAACCTCAACTTTCTTTTGGAAGCAAAAATAATGAAACTGTCCTATTTTGAGCACACCATCAGAAGAAAAGTATCACTGGAAAAAACAGTAATGCTGGGAAAAGCTCAGGGCAGCAGGAAAAGAGGAAAATGAAATATGAGGGGGATTGACTTCCTGAAGCAGCCATTCCAAATGGGGATTGATGGCACATCTGAAGGTGGACACAAACTGGAAGCAATTCACACACTATCTTATGAGGTTTATCATGCAATTTATGCAATCCTGATCCAGAATATACTTCTGCCATATTGTGTTTATGGCTGGGGCCAAAAAAACAAAAAACAAAAACAAAATAAAAAGGTTGACAATGGTTGCTCCAGAGGAAGCCACAGGCTTGAGTTTGCAAGAGCTGAGCAGGGATTTTAAGGACAGAACAAAGTGTAGGTCTCTCATTCCTAGGGTTTACTCATAAGCTACTTGACCGCAAATAACAAAGTAACTTATGGAACATAATAATTGAAATGTGTGCATCATTTAAAACCAAAGACTCCTTGTTTGCTTTAAAAACACTTTTATTCAAATGCAAATTTAATTGCTTCATCAAGCTGTTCAACAACTAAACTCATACAATTAATTGACTAAAGATTTCCTTACTAGTGTAATAGTCCTAGTACTTAAAGAAGAAGGGTGGATGGAGAAGTATTCAGTTGTCACTCAAATTCTGAGGGAGCAGGATGACTTCACACAACACCCCTTTCCAGGTAAAAGCCAGGAAATGGGGAATCTCTCTTCAAGGGGGTGTGTGCCTTTATGGGCTTATATCTTATATATCTACCAATTATGAACTTTAGTCTACAACTGACATGGAGCAAATCTACCAGATCTGACTGATTCAAACTTGTGCAAAATTGATTTTTGCACTAAGAGTTCCGAAAGCTAAATTTCAAGGTCCTTAGTTAGATTTCAAGCAGCAGGGGCTAATATTCTGCACCAAGCAGCAGGCCCTTTGCTGATGTGGCTACAATTGCACAGTTAAGAATGAAGGGCACCATAGTCAAGTCCATTGTACTAGAATACAAATGCAGAGCTGGCTTACTCCCCTGATTTCATATGGTTTGAGTCTTTTCTACTACATTTCAGGCTCAAGAATATGACAGAGTCACTATCACCTGTCATAATATGGGACACAGTCATTGTCACCTGTCATAATATGAGATTTATGAAAGGTATAAGTAAAAAATGATTTCACGCAGAAGGGACAGTGCATAGGTTTATGAGCTGCCTCACCCTTCATGAAGCACACATATGTACAGGCTTAGTCTCAGTTGGTTTCACTCAAATTTCAATAACGTTACACAGCTGCACCAAGTGCACACACAGTCACAAGGACACAATATGTCCAACACACTTCTACTTGCACTCACAAATTCATGCACACAACTAGAACATCAAAAATAATTTCTTCTCTCACTAAAATTTTCTTCTTCACATGCCATTTCTATACATCCACAACCTTCAGATAGCCAATATGCCTTCAGCCATCAGCTCTCTTCACATTTTCAATTATTCATCCATGTCCCCACCCATTTGTAAGTGTTCAAGTGTTCCACTGCTCAAATTTGTCAGCTATAAACTCACAAATAGATTTACTGATCCATATGCACTCTTGCATACATAAATACATGACACAAACTGGATGTTGCACAACATAAAATCCGTTTCTATCTCACCTTGATATTGTCATACAGTACTCCCCCGTTTATTGTGGGAGTTAGGTTCCTGATCCACCTGCGATAAAGGAAAATCTGCAAAAGGCAGACACCTCAGTAAACTGACCTTGGGCTGCTCCTGCCAGCTACCTTTCTAAAGAGAGGTTTTCAACCCCCTCCTGACACCTCAGCAAACCTTGCTACCAGGAGCCAAGCAGCCCAAGGTCAGTTTGATGAGGTATTAGGGGTTGGTTAAAAACCTCTCTTTGCAAGTGCAACTGGCAGCAGCAGCCCCAGCTCTGTTTGCTGAGGTGTCAGGAGGGGGTTAAAAACCTCTCTTTGGAAGTGAAATGCAGACGCCTCAGCAAACAGAGCTGGGGTTGCTCCTGCCAGCTCCACTTGCAAAGAGAGGTTTTTAACCCCCTCCTGACACCTCATCAAACCTTGCTGCCATGAGCTCAAGTCTGTTTGCTGAGATATCAGGAGGGGGTTAAAAACCTCACTTTGCAAGCGCAGCCAGCAGGAGCAGCCCCGGGTCTGTTTGCTAAGGTCTCAGGAGGGGGTTAAAAGCCTCTCTTTGGAAGCCTGCTTCTCTCAAGAAAAAAAACACATGATATACTGAGACCGTAATATATGAACTGCATTGTGGTAGGAGACTACTGTACAGTATATGCATGGGAGAGGTGACTTGTTGACCAAAGGGGGCAGTTACCTCACTCTGAAGGGAATAACTGAGCCCCCCACTTGGACCCTCACAAATGTCCAGTTCTACACACTTTCAAACTAATTATCCTAAATTGCAATTCATCTCTAGATTCAAACATATAATGTGCATTTTGAAATCACTAGGGTGCTCCTAAAATCACAATGTGCTGGATTTTGTGAGCATTGCCACATGTCCACAGAGGGGCAGTGGTAGATAGAAGCAGCTGTCTAGCTGCTTCAACACATTACTCACATTGTTACATGGACTCATTCTGCACCCTGCAAAGACCTAAGTCACTCACTGCTACTGTCCTTGGGAGCTCAATTATTATCTACAACAGGCCAATCTAGCCCCTAGGCCTGATCATGGAGGCTGGGAGGATTAATAAATCAGCTCTTCAGGTCACAGAGCCACTGGTCCCCACAAAGAAACACAAAGAGACACAGGGTGGAGGAAATTAGAGAGCACTGCTGTTCGGACTATGACATGAATTGTGTCTCTCCTAAGATCCCAGTGTCAGATTCCTACTCACCAGTACTTTTCTGGCAATAAAATCAGGACATTTATGGGAACTATGCTGCCTTTAAAAGGCTGACCTGCACAGTGGGGGTGGAGGGCAGAATTTGGAACTGAGATTTTGCAAAAGCATCTCAGGTCACAGGCAAACACTTGCCTACCTTAAACTTGGGCAATGGCTGCCTCTCTAGGTTCTGCTGAGTCACTCTCCAAAAGCCAGATAAAACAAAGAGCTTTGGGGAAACTATTTTGGACGACAGATCCCTGAATCAGCCAGTGTCAGCGATTGAGTTCAGAACCCTTACTTTTATAAGCTCAATAGCTTGTAAGGTGCTTTCCCCTCCAATTTAAGAGCATCCACAAGACACCTCATTTGGGCTGAAATTCCTGTACTTGAAAGTTAACCCTTTTTATATGGCACTTTCAAATGTTTTTCAAATCATATCCATCTTATTTTGCATGAATCTAGTAGGGCAGATCAGTACAGTTATTGATCTATTGCAGATGTGGTGACTAGTCTGAGTAAGTAGGCTTTCCCAAAAATTAATAGCAGAAACAAAATTTGAACTGGGAACATGCCGGTTTCTAATTCAGAGACACTTGTCCATCATATGACACTACCTCTTAAATGGTGACAAGTTCTCAAGTTGTAAGACCTGATGATATTCAGGCTGATGTGTCAAGAGTTAGCACTCAGCAAAGCCATCACTCCTCGGAGGCAAAACATGGAGCACAATTATTGACACGTGTGTAAAATTAAGACATTTGACTTTTACCAGACTGTTGCCCCAACACTCACACCCACACGCCTCCCTCACAGAACTATGGTGGGGGAGACATGAAGCATTGAGTCTTGACTCCTACATACCATGGCTTCAAAAGATAGGGCTCCCCCACCCAAAAAACAATGTAACTAAAATCAGAATTATCCAGAGAATACAAGAGAAAGACCTAGCTAGTCAAGATCACAGAAGCGGAGAGAAAGCTGTTGTTACAACTGCACAGACAGGCAAATGAGAGTCCCAAGACTTGGTCACAGAAAGGGAGGTGAACGAAAACAGGGATAAGAATTCAGGACAAGACAGAACCTCAGCCTCTCTGATGGCTATGAATTCTGGATCCCACCTTGTTATATCTTCTCTGCCTCTCATTAATTCTTACTGGGGGGAAGATCCAATTAGTTTCCTTTCCTGGCTTCTAAATGATTTTTCATCCCTGTAATTAATGGGCAAGTCAGAGCGGAGCAGCATGGCAGGCAAATTGCTGGTTCAGGGGAGCGGGGGTAATTTTCTAGATATGATAATGAGGGTTGCTTTCTTGCTTTTAAATAATGTATTCGTTATTGGGGAGGGGGTTTGCAATGGGGAAATATCCAAAGCTTGGCACGATTGTTCCTTTACTGAAAAGACTCTAATTAGTGAATGATACCCTCGTCTCTCATGGCACCATAACCACAACTGCCCTATCACATTTAGGTCATTGACAGGATCTGAACCGTTTGGCTGATGGCTAAAGTTCAGCAACAGTGCTGTCCCAAAGCCCAGGAGCCATAGGTTCTTTCCCCATTTGGGGTCAGTACTGTATATATTAATGCACATCCACATTCTGGCACAGAGAATGTCCTTCATTCCTAGGCACCACACACAGTTTCAGAGAAAGCCCTCCTAGTTTTGCTATAAATGTCCTTTTTGAAGCTCAAGTCAAGACAACAATCCATCTAGAAACTGGGTGATGGGTCGAACTATACACTTATTTTGGATTTCTCCCTAGCTTAAAGCTATACAGGCTGGCCTGTTCTAACTTTCTGGGCAAAATGGCATGGTGGAGAGTTAAACTCATTTATTATTTATATTGTCTATAGCAGTGGTGGTGAACCTTCGGCACTCCAGATGTTTTGGACCACAGCTCCCAGAATTCCAAGCCTGTATTGCCAATGACAGAGGACTGTGGGAGCTGTGGTCCAAAACATCTGGAGTGCCGAAGGTTCGCCACCGGTGGCCTATAGCATCTACTAGTTGCTTTAAAAAAAGCAAAGACAACAGGTCTCTTTTGAGGCAATCTAACGACAGCTTCTTTATCAGAGATTCAAGAATATCAGATCTGTGTATGAGAATGAGAGTCCCCAGTGGCCTTCCAGCCAGGATTTTTGCCAAGATGTACTCTTTACTCACTGTTTTGCATCAGAAGGAAAGAGCTATGATTGTTGGGTGCTGCATACAGTTCATCAGAAATGGAACAAGGAAAAGGCCATGTAGTTTCCAAGATTACACAAATGTAAGATGGTATTTTTTGGCCCATTTTTTTTAAAAAATCAAACCAACTGCCAAGCTTTCGTGGAGAAAATGCTATTTCTTCTATCTTAACACAACCACCCCCCTTCATGGACCGTGCATAAAAAAGTGTAGACAAGAGTCTAAAAAGTTGGTGGTACCTATCAGTGAGGGCTGATGTCAGTCCTCTTGAGGCTGCAGTCTCAAGCATCCTTGCAGCATGGTCTGGAATTTGGCAGCTCTCTCTTACGTCTAAAAGGTTACCAACTGACAGTGAGCAGTAAATACCCTAACCACCAACTGGAGCACATTATATAAGACTGCTTGGAAACTTCACAGAACTCGGGAGTGTACAGTAAATGTTGGTGATACAATTCTCCTCACCAGCCAGAAAACAATTTGCTTGTTTCATCTGTAGAGTTCTTGCAACCAAAAGGCAAAAGCGACACTTCAGAACATGAAAAGGAGGTACCAACAGTGGGTTGTGATGAAAAGAGAAACTAGAAGTGTCCAACTCCCTGTTCTTACCTCTGTACTTCCCCACACCTCTAGAAGGTTGAGGGGTCTGGGCACTCAAGAAGGGAAATAAATTTCTATTATGCAAACAGAAATCTACTCTTCTAACAATTGGGGTGATTGGGGTGGGGGGAGTTTTGAAACATTCCAGTGCACAGAACCAAGCACTTGGTTCAAAAATTTTAGCAAACAATAGTAGTTTGGGAACCAATAAGTGCAATGTGTGCTGAAGATGGGTGGGCAATCTAGCCAACAGCATTGTCCATGCAGCATTACTAGCATACGAACATATTGCTGTTCTTTACTCAGGATGATACACAAAGAGCTTGGTCCATAAATGGTCAGATTCTGAGGGGACAGCCCCTACATACAAACATTTCAGTTGTTTAGATGGATAATGCTGTCTGTCTATCTGTCTGTCTGTCTGTCTACTTAATATACCAGCAGCCACATTCCCCACTATTTAAAGGTAAATGTTGAGTTAGTAGACTATGGAAATGAAAATGTGTGCTATACCAAGTAATACTTTCTCCTGAGAGAGAAATGTGACATATACATCTCTCTACGCACACACCAGATTTTCATTATGAAGAACTTCTCGGTAAGTGTCATCTATGGCCCTATTAAAATATTCCCTTCATCCAAATTAGGCCTCAGAATTTCCTATTGCTATGGAATATTATTTCACTAAAATATTGCTTCACTGTTGAGTGGGCTGAGAGACTTGACATCTCTTCCCCTTTGTGTGCCTCAGCCATGAGTGATATTATTGACAGAAGGAAGGTGATCTTATTAAGAGTGACAGGATTCCACTGAAAGTCACCGAGCCACTGTAACAGTCTATTCCCAGAACTGCTCTCTCTCTCTCTCTCTGACATCTGATCATAGTCCAGTCAAAGCTGGAGAACAGCTAAATATTTGCATTGGCACAGTGTAAGCCTCCAGGTGCCTGGGGATAACCCAAAGGACTGGCACCAGGGCTGGGCTTACCACCAGGCAGAGTAACATGACCATTTCATGAAGTGGGTGCTGGGTAAAAGAAAAGGCACACCACTGGAACATTCTCGTTGTTCATCAGTTCCTTTCAACCAGCCCCGTGCTCTCTTCAAAGTTACTTTCCCATCCATACTATTGCCAGTACAGTCTGTTCTGTATTTGGAATAAGGAGGGAGCTTCCATTTTGTCCTTCACTTCAAGCATAAAAATGGATTGGATTTCTCCTATGGACCAAATCACTTGGCAAAAATGACATCTTGGAGTCAAAAGCCTTTTCTTTGTCAAAATCTCTGGAAAATCCAATACAGAGAGAATGCACTATCATGCACTACTATAGAAAATTGGTCCACACTGCAGGAACTGTGGTAGACAATGAGGAAACTTCACTACAAAGCCACAGTACAGGGCCTGTGAAATTCCCAGCTACAACTGAAGTGGGAATTTAAAATGTCTTCTCTGTAGCTCAGACACACCCTTCTTCCTAAGAGATGCCATGGAGGGACATTACAGAACTTATTATTACCATAGACATCATTTCTGGTAAAATAGTGCTAAGGGGGCTAACAACAATAACATACACATAAAACGCTGAAATGAAACAAAAAACACCAACAAAACAGAAACAAGCACCACTTATGAATTAAAACCTTCTCCAGTTTGTAGGTCAGCCTAAAATTCTAAAATTCGGAATGAATATTAATGCATTGGGCTGTACAGAGGTCAACAGAGATGATACTCACCTAAAGCCTCAAAGTAGCTATCAAGAATGCATTTTCTTCTGTTCCCAATGGTAGTTTTAATATGCAAAGGGCCTGCTTGTGAGCCTTAAAACATAGGGAAGTAGATATGGCAGAAGAATGGATTTTATCATCAGCCCTTTCAATCACACTCAGATTGATAGCCATTGAAACTATTGTATCAAAAGAGCCACATGTTTCTTGTAACTGTTCCCACTCAATAGTTGGTCCATGACATCCCAGACTAGTGAGTGTTTACACTTTTCAAAGGCAACCCCTTTGGACTATGATAATACATGGCATTATCATAGTCCAAAGGAAGTAGAGTTAAGCTCTGCTCCATGCTGGCTAGATCCCACATTTCTAGGAAAACCAGGTAGCTGGTGTATATGCTACAGTGGTGCATAATAAAGAACAGGACAGTTTCTGGACACCACCAAAAACCTGGGCATACAGATTCAAGGCTTAATCCAGAGACTGCAAGACTGAAATTCCAGGAGGATTCTAGCTCATCCAAGACAAACTGAACCCTTTCCCTCTTCTTTTTCCATTTCTGTGCCTTAACCTATCCGTTACTGACACCAGATACTAATAATGTAGAACTTGGAAAAGTTACAGTGGGACTTCTACTTATGAGTTTAATCTGTTCTGAATGCATGCTCTTAAGTCAAACAACTCTAAAGTAGAGCAGCCCCATCTAAAAATAATAATAACTAAATAAATCAATAAAATAAATTTAAAAATGTAAGTAGAACAGACCACATCTAAAATTTGTAAGGCAGCACTTAAAATGACAACTTTTTTTTGCTCTTAAGTCAAATTGCTCTTAAATCAAACTGCTTGTAAGTAGAGGTGCCACTATATTTGGCTAAAGATGGAAAAGAGAGAACTGTGTTAGGTGTCAGAAGAATTTTTATTAAGGAAAACCTGGACAACTTTCAGTCCTCCAGCTGTTACTGTGCTACATCTTCTCATACAAGGCATGATGAACACTCTAACGCCCCAAAGGACACCTAACTGATCTGTCCAACCAACTACCCCTTTATCAGAATTTACTATTAAGACTCTTTATTGTGTGAGGGCATCAAGACGCTAACTGCTTTGTAACACATGATAATGTGTGTGTATAAATATTTTTACCTCATGATACACTTCCAACAATCTTGCTATGACCTGAGCAAATGAATGAAGGCTTTGAGTATTTGATAGGATCTCTTCTTAAAGTCCATCAAAATATACACTGTAAATCAGATTTTTTTGCTATGAAACAACTCTGTAGGCACAGACAGAAAATAGGGGAAGAGGACTTAACAGTTCTGAAAGCTGATGTTGCTGTGGTTGGCCGTTAGTCATAATGAGGAGAAGGAAGAGGGTCATAAAAAGTAAGGATTGCAGACTTTAGCTGAAAGGTTCTCTTTCTCAGCTGTGATGCTCTGATCATCCTCAGCCCCTGTCTGCAAGGTGTGTTGGGATCCCCTGGTGACAGTCAGCAAGGAGCTAATTAATGCTCATTAATCTACAAGGCTCCTGCAGGGACCGGTCCTGGGCACGCTTAGTCAATGTTTATAGCTTGGCTTTGCAGAATCCAGTCAATGGCCTTCGCAGCATCACATGTGGGAGTGGAACTAAATGTGGCTATCATCCCAATGGGTAGCGGTACAGACTGCATTCACTGACTGGGCCAGCACAATAAAGAACAGGATAGAAATCAAGACGTTTAGGTCCAGTTCATAGTCCTGGGCAGTGCCTGAAAATTACAAGGGTTCAAGCCCCTCTACTACAGTCACTCCCAACCTGGGATTCCCAGATGTTCTTCCAGAACTTTCAGAGCCCCACCCATGCTGGCTGGCTCCTCTTAGAGGGAGTGGGCAGATTTGGCCTTGGGGCCTCTAATTCTTAAGCCACCGATTAAGCTTTGAAGAAGCCTTCAACCGCCTTGCAAATTGTCACACAGCAGAAGATAACTGCATTTCTAACCCTATTTCTCCTGCTCTAGCTCATTAGCTCTTCTAGGTGGGAAAAGAAACTTCTTGTGCATCAGGCAGCAAGTATCTCTTCCTGCCCACACCTTTAGGTGGGCCCCAGCAGCAAGAAGCAAATGTGTCATTTTCTCAGAAATTTTATTGGGACTTTCTCCAAGTGCTCCAAGCCCCTGACCAAATTAACCTGGAACTCTTCTCCCCGGCTTGGCTGTGGCTAATTATCAGCATAATCAGGTCTGTGCCAAGTTATCGTATCAATTAGCTGCAGCCTTAGTAGAACACAAGGGGGGAGCTATGGAGGGAGAGATGGCTGAAGAAGAGCAAGTGATGGACTGGAATGACGGCAGGGGAATTTGAAGGAAACGAAGAATGAGAGGCATTTGTTAATAAAGAACAGCCAGTGGTGTTTGCGTAGAATTAGCATAGAATAAGACTTTAGTCTTATAATTATTATCACAGCTAAGCCTCTGTCCAGAGTTTAGAAGCGGCTAGTTACAAATAACTATTGAGCTCTATTTAATTTATTTTTCCAACAAAGGAACAACCAAGTTGTAATGCAGTTTTTAACTTAACAAGGGATTACTTCACTCCTTCTGTAGTAAGAGCTTTCAATTTACTTTTGTAGTAATTGAGGGCAATCCTACTAAATAGTGGAGGGAAGGAATATCACATGGTTTGAGAGATGGCTCATGCTGCACCTCATGTTCTGCAATGGGTATTGGAGCAATGATGAAGTATAAGGGAGGGGAATGTGTTTTGTTCCACCTGTCAGCAACCTGTAGCACACAGGTACAGTGTTTTAAAGTAAACCGAAGTTATTTTCACCTATATTTGGCTTAAAGTTACTTATTAAAGAGTGCAACTAGAACAATAACAAGCTATAACTTGTGAAACTATAACTGCAACCAATTGCCTTCTAAAATTGCTCTGCCCACGTGGTCTTACATAAACAGTACTGAATTGCTTCCACCTTGGAAGGAATTTACACATGGACATCTCGGATGCCAATTGTGGGTTTTAAGTCCCTTATCTAGAATACAGAGATATTTATTTGTTTGTTTTGTTTTGAATATATTTACCCCACCTTTCTCCTTGGAAAAGGACCCAAGGTGGCTTATAATAATGTGGGATAATATACAGTCCAGAATGTTTAAGATGTATTCAAGTTAAGAACAGGGAATTAGAAGAGGCATCTTAGAACATTAAAAAGCAACATTAAAGCTACAAAGAGCACGCAAAAAGAAAGACTCATCATGAGGGGTGGAAACTAACATGGAAAACACTGTTGTTCTTATGAAATCAGTCAATGCAATCATGCCTGTAATCCATATAAAAGTTACATAGTAGGTAGTCCATCATTCAGGGAAAACTTGTCTGAAAAGGATGGCACTTGCCTGCTTCCGGAAAGACACCAGAGATGGGGCAGTCAATACATGGACACAGCAGAGATGGGGCAGTCAATAGAGTGGCACAGAGGAAATGAATAATTTTTGCATTTGGTTAATTTATATTTATTAAATACAGATAGAGCTAGTGAAACCATTTTGTTGGTGCCACAACGTGAAATCAGAATTCTAAGCAGCTTTTTGCTCAGACTGAATTTTTGGAGACAAAACCTAAGAATAATTGATAATGTTACAAATTTCAGCTGAATTTGCAGCAGTGTATTTAAACAGATTTCCACAACAATTCCATAATTGATGACCTGTAAATATGTTAGATCTGCTACCACTCTAGCCAGCATGCTCTAGTTTATCAGGAACAATAGGTTTTGTAGTGTCTCCTAAACAGAGCACAAACCACATGCACAAGGATGTAGGCAACACACAAACCTATGTTTCTGCCCAAGAGAAAGACACAATTCACTTCTATCAGATAATTAGATATGGTCAGGGGGGTCAAGATATGTTTCCCCTCAATAACACATGTTCTTCATATTTTATTGTTGCTTTCAGTGCACTAGGATTAACTCTTGAAATATCATCCTCTGATTTTTTAAATGCATAAAACGGTATCACCGCACAAGTTTTGCACACCTTTATTTTAAGAGACCAGCTTGGCTAGCTTCTAAGGGTTTGATCTAGAAAGAATGCTTTTACTTTGATTTCCTCCAAAAACAAGCTAGGCATTGGTAAAATTCAGCAAAATATTCAGCTGTACTAAATATTGTTTCAAAAGACAGATGCAGAAATAGAGAAGTTTCAGACAAAGTGTGTTTCAGAGTATGTTCCTCTAGGTCAGTGATGGCGAACCTTTTAGAGACCGAGTGCCCAAACTGCAATTCAGACCCCACTATTTTTTTTGCAAAGTGCCAATACAGTAATTTAACCTGTATACAGGTGGCTATGAAGGGGCAATGTTGGGTGCCCACAGAAAGGGCTCTTTGGGATGTTTGCCTTAGGTTCGCCATCACTGCTCTAGGTCAATCAATCAAATAAATAAATATGGGGCACTGTCACTTTCACATAGGTGTTGCACAGTACTAGACATACCAAATAGCATCTCCAAGCCCCAAGTAGAATAGGGACCTAATTCATTCTTTGTGAAGTCAGCAAACTATCAGCCACACCACATTCTAATAAGGCAACTTCTTAACCATTTCTGCACTGGAAAAATTTCAAGTTTGATTATGGATCCTGTTCTGTCTTCTCCCTCCGGCTACTACAACAACATCCTTCTGCAACTTTATCCATCACAACTCCATCTCCTATTCTCTTTGAATGCAGCCTCCATCAGCAGAGATCCCAAAGCAAGCATAAATGACTGACACATGCCTGGTTTCAAGTCTTATACTCTAAGTGGTCTTCACCGATAACTTACAGATCAATTATCCCTAGGGTTTCCACCAGGCCATTCTTAACTCTGCTGAGCTAGGGGTGTTACTAAGTGCAGTATCTCTGCTAGGCAAGAAGCAATTTTAAAATTGCATGGCTGATAATCAACACATGCAAATGAGCAATGCCAAGTTTCATCCTCTCTCTGGAAATAACCTCTCACTTGCCTGAAGCAATGCAAATGCTGCCTAGAGTATGTGCAGAGAACTAAACCATGTACAATAGCAGTAGTCCTCCAGTCCTCCAGATTATTATTTTTAAATACAACTCCCACTAGCCATAGGGAGCATAACCAAGCATAAGGAAGATTAGAGATGAGATCTAACAACTTCTCAGACCATAGAGCACAGGGATTGGGGACATAGGTTTGGTTCCCTAATGAAAAAAACAAAGACATCCCCTCTTGCATGTTTTATACATGCATTAACAATATTTATGTATTTGTTATTTAATTAATATGGGATAAAAACATAAATACAGGTTAGAAAGTTCTATAGATACTGTATTAAGTGTGAATAGCTTCTAGTAAGCACAAGTATCACAGCTGCAAACTTGGAAAAAGTGAACATATATAAAGTTAGCGTGCCTTGTAAAAAACGACCAATGATAAAATATATGGTATAGACCAGTGGTTTTCAACCTGTGGGTCCCCAGATGTTCCTGGACTGCAACTCCCAGAAACCCCCCACCATTTGTTGTGTTGGAAGGGGTTTCTGGGAGTTGCAGTTCAGGAACATCTGGGGGCCCACAGGTTGAGAACCACTGGTATAGATTATGGTGTCCATTCCTTTGGAATCAATTGGTGATTGGAACCCTCTCTAACCTGAAGCCCTCTATACATTTTCAGCTACAAAACCCCATTATCCCCAAACAGTTCCAGCTATTTACTATGGCCTAGAACAGTGTTGGCAAACCTATGGCACGGGTGTCAAAGGTGGCATTTAGAGCCCTTCCTGTGGGCACCCAATATTGCCCCTCCACAGCCATTTGTATTCAGGTTAAATTGCTGTATTGGCACTCTGCAAAAAAATAGTGGGTTTTGAATTGCAGTTTGGGCACTCAGTCTCTAAAAGGTTTGCCATCACTGGCCTAGAAGGATTGGGGTTAAAGGTGAAAAGCAGCAAAGAGAGAAGACCATTCAGAGGTTGACATATTTCTTATTTCCCACAGATCAGCCTTTGGGGCAGACGTTCCTCAAATGGCTGAAGTTATGGAAGGCAATGTGTGGTGCATTTTTAAAAATATAATTTGGAGAACAGCCTCTAAGAGTCACCTGAAGGGGCTTTCTTGAACACCAAGCTGAGAAAGAGAAATGGAGGCTAGTTTTGATAAATCTTTGATAAATATATTTATTTATTGCTACTCACCATAAAATGGCCCCAAAAAGATGTCAGGGCATCATGGCTTTGTTATTGTTGTTATGTGCCATCAAGTCACACCTGTGTGTGAAGCCTTTCACCTTTGCCATCCCCCTTTGTAAGTTCCTATGGTTGAATGGGGATTTGAACTCACGTCTCCTGAGTACAGCCCCAGTTTGGCTCTCAAGGTTTTAGGACTAGACAATTCTATATACAGAGGCAACCAATACCTCAAACTGGGGCAACACTACTTCTAACAAACTCTTTTTAAAACCACTCTGGTAAGGAATTGAGAGAATCTGCAACTCCCCAGATTTTGTTTAGACTACAGCTCTGATCAACTCATGCCAACATGACCAATGGTCAGCAATACCGGGAGCTGTGGTCCAGCCACAGATCCCAGTTCATTCTTTACGGTCCTGTATCTGAGGAAAAAAAGGAAGAAAAGGAAGCCTTGGTTTCTCAAAGTACAAAGCAGTGAAATGGAGGATTAACTTAATTGATCAATTCCCCAAGTCAAATGGAACCCTGCTAGGACAGGGCCACATAGGTGCCTCGGGAGACAAAGGCAGACCCCAAAGCTAGCAGAACCATACCAGAAGCCCCCTCCCCAATTCTTCCTTGATAAGATGGACAACAGAGGTAGGTAACGAGTTCCTTGACTGCAGAAACTGCTATTTTCCATCCCCAGTAGCAACCGAGAAACAACAGTATCAGTTGCGATTGCTAGCAGGTGGGGAAGCCTTCTAGAAGGAAGAGGGTTTAACCCATTTCTTCACACTGAGACATATGAGAAACAGTCCTTAGAGCAGAAAAAAACTACCTACCTCTGCTCTAGCAGAATCTACAGCCAAATTATGTATCCCTTGTAAGAAAGTGGCAGCACCTCCACATTTCAGCATAACTGCAAGGGCTGAGAGAGGCAGCCAGTTCCCTACCTAAAAGGCCCTGGCAGGTAAGGACAAACCCTACGGCAGGCCCTCTCTTCCTCTGAGCAGCCTGGTAGGCTTCTAGGTCAAAGGAAACAGGCAGCTTTCGGCATCTACCACAGCCATATTGGTCTGAGCAAGGCTCTAAGCACCTCCAGGCACAAGGCTCTAGCCGCCATTTTTAGTTCCCACACGCTGTGTCATTCTGGAGCAGTGTGGGAAATTAAAATGGTGGCCCCAGGCCAGAATAAGTAATGCTTCACCAATACTGTACAGTGCTTTTTGTTTAACATAACCACCTTTTAACTTTTAAAAAATGGCCCCAAATCATCCAAAAATATAGAAAGTAACATGAAACAACATTAAGCGTTAACACTCTGACATTTTAAAAATGCAGTTAACCCATTGCTATCTGCTCCCAAAAATAACTAATTACAGTACTGGTAACAATACCCAGAAACCTATTTGCAGTCACCAAGAGTATTGGCCCCACAGGTGGGAGCGCCTCACAGTGGTTTCAGCAATCTCCATCTTACAGTTAAACAGGCAAAAGACCAACCCAATATAAAACAAATTGTGAATACTCCCTTCTGCAGTTGACACAAAAAGACAATCAGGTGTGGAATGGACCATTGCACATGGACAAAAAACAAACAGAAATGTAGCCTTTGTTACTTGCAACAACATACATACGAGCTCTGCCTCTAAGACAGCGTACAATGGTGCCTAAGAGAGATGGGGGGCTCCTAGACCCTTGCTCTCATTTGGCTGCATCACCCCAAGCAAAATCCTCACAGACTGCCATCTCCTAATCAATCCCAACGTATTGCTTTTAATCCCCAGGCATGCGGGGAGACTGGGCAGAGGCAAGGAGTCATCTGCCATGCCGATCACAGAAGAACGCATGACAAAAGAGACAGCAGGTTATACGTGCAAACCACTCAGGATATGCACAAACAGACATATGAATATGCAGGAGAACATGGTCAGATTCATATACTTCTACATGTGTGCACACATTTGCACATTAGTGTACAAGCACACACAAGTATCTAGGCATGCACCGGAGCAGAAGTGCGACTAATATATTTGGTGTTACTGCTGGAGGGCCTTGGGGAAATATCCCCCATGGTTGAAAGCATGACAGATACGCAGTTTCAGAAATTGGCTGCAGACGCCCACACACTCCTTAGCTAAATAATAATCATTAATTTTTTAAAAAACTACATACACAAGCTAAGAAAAAGCCACCCACACACTGCAGGAACGGATACAGAGGAAATATATTGTTGTTGTTGTCGTTGTTAAATTGTTCTCCACACTTCCCGCTGCAATCTTTGGACATAAGTCATGGGATGCCAGGCAGTTCTTCTAGTGTTCTTGGGAATTTAAAGTCCTTAAACCCAAGAAAACATGTGATAGTCTGCAAATGGCTGAAATCTCTTAAGGGATCTGTATTCCCCCTTGATCAAACACGGACAGGAATTCTTCTTGTCACCTTAGAGGTTCTGGACAGACACATACGCGAGTACATGGGCACATGCACGCGTGCACGCACATTCCCTTGGGCTTAAGAGCTGGTGAAGTTTCTAAGACAAGGTTGTGCCTATGCAGAGAGAGATGTTGATTTAGATCAGGCTGAAGTGCTCCTTGCTTAGAGGCATTTTTGTGCTGCCACATCAGAAGATGGCATCCTCTGAAATTACAGAATCTGGGTCCTTGACCAAGGCCACAGGCTTGCCTCAATGAAGACCCAGTCACAGCTTGTACACATATCCTCAGGGGCTACAGCACAAATGTGTTTGGCAAAGGGCTGCACACCTCCAGCTGGTGCTCATCAGCCACAATGCCCATCCATTTAAAAAGAAGGATGCTGATTTACAAGTAGCAGGAAACCCAACTTAATGGATTCCCAAAAAGGAGATACCAGTTTACAGCAAACTATCTTCTAAGGCAGTGATGGTGAACCTATGGCACGGGTGCCCAAGGTAGCACTCGGAGCCCTTTCTGTGGGCACTCGACATCGCCCCTTCATAGCCACCTGTAAACAGGTTAAATTACTGTATTGGCACTTTGCAAAAAAAATTAGTGGGTTTTGAATTGCAGTTTGGGCACTCGGTCTCTAAAAGGTTCGCCATCACTGTTCTAAGGCAAACATCCTAAAGAATTCCCCTTATACGTACCATGTTACAGGCTCCTCGGATACCAAAGGTATGTTTTTCAAAGGCAAAGAACAGAGATGAGCAGATCCACATTAGGTTGAAGAGGTCATAACATTTGGGCCTGTCTCTTCAACACCACCATACCTATCTCAGGCACCCAGCATTGAATCAAAATACTGTACCGAATTTTTGGAATTCCTCAAATGGAAGAACCTCCAGACAATCCATGCTAGCTTGTCTTACCAGAACAGGACCCTGTTTTTTTCCCAAGTCAAACTAGCACAGGAACCTTAGGAAAGACTTGTTTCTCATCATTGCAACACTATGTTTGATTTCCAACAGAAATGGGACATCTCAGGAGAGATGGATAGGTTTATTTCTCACTACTGATGGTTTCAACATTCAGAGAAGAACAAAAAAAGCATCTCTACAGGGTGAACCTCTGGAAGGAAAAAATTATTTGAAAATCACAATTTAACATGCATATATCAGCTGCCTCCAAAGAACACAGTTCTTCTTTCCCAATGGATTCAGGATATATTCTACCTTGTTTTTTAAATCTAACATGAAAGAATGACTAAAATTATTATGTTCTACAACACAAGAAAGTAGATGCCCATTCTCCAGAGACCAATTCCTCCTGCATCACTTTAATCCCAATACTTGCATTAGCTCCACACCCCCAATGTCAGTTTACTTAAAACAATATTTGAGGAGCACAGCCCCAGTTTATGACCACTATATAAGCTCAGCAAGTAGGAATGTTCTGTGCTATGCATTTCTTTTTGGATGGACTTCTGCATAAACACTACAGAGGTACACAAAAGGAGGTTTATCTGCTACCTTCATTAATTCTGCGAATGAAGCATATGGAAGAAAGGGTGGGCTAAATTACTTGAATTTCAGTTGTGCCAGAAGTGTCCTTCCAGTTGGTCTCTTACTGATAGTATGGCGCCATTTCTTATTTCAAGGAGCATTCAGCACATGCAGAAAGAAAAATGAGAGCTACCACTGATTTTGTATCAGTTATCAGGTGAGTCTCACATAATAAGTCTCAGTGCAATGTTTTGGACCACTCCGATTCCCAGCTCATCTGAGCTACATGATGAGTTTAACACCAACCACTGTTAGTTACCAGAGTTCAGTGGCATGAGATGCATGGCTATAATTAATGTAGGACCTGTCTTCTGCTACATGCTGCTATTCCAAACCAGATTCTTGCCCCTGGACCATAACGTCTTAGAGAAGTGGAGGGCCATCCTCTTCTCAATGACTATCAGAGCAAGCAAGATAAATAGCACAAAAGACATGGATGAAGGAGTGAGGCCTAAGGCTCTAATGAAGCCCACTTCCTAATTCTAGCACAGCTAAACAACTAGCTTTGGTCTCATTGGAAACAAAAGTAAGCCGTGCTGGATCAGACCAAAAGCCTTGTCTAGTCCACATATGGTACTGTTCTTCACAGAGCCCAATTGGATACTTTCATCGAGTCCTCAAGCAGGACATTAGAGACAATAATACCTTATTGCTCCTGTTCCCCAACCACTGATACTCAGAGGCACACTGACCTAAATCCAATCATTATTTCCAACAGGGAGTAGACCTACTGAATCAATAAGAGGACTTTGGAAGACAACATCCACACAAGTCTCATGGATGCAGTGAGCTTACTCCGTTCAAGACTAACAGCTGAATTTATCTCTGTTTTCCTCTGATTCTGGAGATATTCCATATTGTTGCTATGCCCAATAGCCACTGACTGCATGATCAAAATAAGACCAACCCTACTGCTCAGTTTACAGTTGGGATTTTCCGAGCAGCTACTCAAATTTATTCCCACATGCACTAAAATGCTCTAAATGTAACCCCCTTTTAAGTATTAGACCTCAATTCAAAATCCTGTGCAAAAATAATCCAGTTTGATATTATAGTTATTTACAGTACTGAAAGGTATCTTTCCGCAACCCAGGGAGACCACAACCAGCTGAAAGGCATCTGAATTTATAGCACAGCATGTCCAGGCCACGAGTCATCATGATTTCCAGGTACATTTAAATCCCAGCACATCTAGTTTCTGAAATTAAGACTTGGCTGCATGGACTTTTGCTTGGCAGGCAGGGATTCTGTAGCCATGGGACCAGGATGCTCAGCTGCCCATCAATTCCCTAAGCTGATCAAGTGAGCCATGTTTCTCAGAATTGGAAATCCAACCCATAAACATTCTCCTTCCAGAAAAGGGAGACACTGGGAGTCTTGGAGCTTCTCTTTGTTTTCCCATGTTCTGTCTTCCCATTTTCCTGCTTGCTTTGCAAAGCTGCTGCTTCCTCCTCACTCTCTTACTACCCCAGAGATGCTGAAACAAGAACAAGCCAGTATCCCATTTTGCCAATATTCTCTGGAGCAGAGCTACAGGGATATCTGACCCTGTATGTTCAAGGATGCCAATGTGGTGTAGTGCATACAAAGGCAGATTAGAACGCAGGAGACCCAGTTCAAAATCTCACTTGGCTATGGAAATCCACTGGGCAGTATTCATGGCAGTGGCAGAACGGGTAAAACTGTCCCTCAAAATATCTCAGATACTCTGAAAATCCTAGTAGTATTGCTATCTTTAATGCGACTTGACAGCACGTAACATAATATATCCAAGAGACCCAAGCCAGAAACTTGGGAATTGATTTTCTATGGGTCCAATCAATAACGTTCCCATTTTCCGGGGAACCAACCAAAGACATAGAGCAAGACTGGAAAAAAGGGGGCAAAAAGGCTGAATTTGGAGTAAAATAAAGACCTTTAGCAGCAGCTATTACAGCAGAAAAGAAGAAACCTTGCCTGCCTTCCTACCCCCTCCCTCATGTGAAAACGAGAGGGCTTCATAAAGGAAGAGCAACTTACTCTCCCCATTGCCAACACATCCTTCTAACAAATCTCATATTCTATATTCCCCAAAGGATTCTGGTTCAAGTTTCCTCACCTTTGTCCAGCAAACCAGCATTGTGAAAATACATTCATGGGTGGGAAGGGAAGTGGGTTGGGGGAGAGATCAGGGGTCCATTCAACCACCACTGAAATCAGAAAGCCATCAGAGGAAATGTGGGGGTGGGGTGGGTTCACATAAATTAAACAGAGAGAGAGAGAGAGAGAGAGAGAGAGAGAGAGAAGATTACTAACAGGTTCTTGATATGATCATCCATTTCCCTTCATCTGTCCATCTGTGCACCCTTCATCTACATTTTCTCTCTCTGTCTATCCACCTCTATAACAGTATTTGTCCCTTTTCTTTAAGCTAATCGTGCTATGTTCCTCCCCACATACACTCACAAACATGCAGAGAGCCTCTTTCCTAGAGATTTGCTTTATTTCCCCAGGCTGTTTGTTTCCTTACAGGAGGAGGGGGGGAGCTCACCACAGGCTGCTCTATCTCCATCACCCCCCATGAAGAATTTAAAATCAAACAGATTTGTAGCAACCCTCAGTCTAGCCTGGGATCTTGTTTTAGAAACAAACTAGCTATAAAATTAACATAATCCGAGCCTGTTCCCTTGCCTCCTTTAAATTCAGTAGAAACCTGAAAAAAGAGTGGAGAGGGGGTATGGGAATGCTCAGATCTAATGGAAGGGGAGAGGGAAGGGAGGTATAAAGCTATGGATGCTGTAATTTAAGGATGTATGGTTACATCCCCCTATAGACCATCCCCTCTCTCCCACCCCCTGTCTTCATGTGGGTCAACTCATATCGGGAGATATTATACATGAACCCACACATCTTTGATTTAAAGTGGGTCCTTCCTCATGAGTGAAGGAGGGAGGGAGGGGAAGGGCTGAACAGCAGGATCAGACTGGCGGCTCCATTTCCGAGGCCACAAGGCAACCCCCCCCCAAAGGTAGGCTGCTTCGGAAGGGCCCGGCCTGAGGTGAAGTAAGGGACACATCAACCCGCCTCCAGAGCGATGCGCTCGGCCGCCAGGGGCGGGGTGGGCATCCAGGGTGGTGGATGGCACAGCCCAGAGCCATCACAACAAGCGCCCCCTCCGCCTCGCCTCCGTCGGTCCGTCCGCCCGCCCGCTCCTTTCCTGATTAACCATTCTGCCAGCATCCTCCTCCCATCTTGAAATTGCACCGGGAGGGGTGGGGGGGATTTGCGCGCGTTTCTGCGCCCGCCGCCGCCGCCGCCTCCTCCTCCTCCTTCCTCTTAAGCCTGCCTGTTACATAAAGACACGTATCAAGGAAATTTGGTGGTGGTGATGATGGTGGGCGATCGTTAGAAGAGATGAAGGGGCAGCCGCCGAGATCTTGTACTGGTCCCGGATATGTATTTTCTTCCTGCAGCAAAAAGAGTTTGGGGCGGGGGGATGGTTGGACGGGGGGACAAGGAGAAGCCGGGGACAAGATCCCCAGAAAGCCTGCCCTGTTTTTTGTGCATTACGGTATTCTGAGGGTAATTTCTCTTCCTCTTCCTTCCAACCACCTCCCCGCCACATATATACAAAATCGGGGAAATGGGGTGGGGGGAGGGGGAAATACCGCAGTAACGGTGGCGAGAGGAAGGGTATTTTTTTTGCAGATGGCTTTGTCTTGGGCGCACGCAGAGACGGAATGGAGGGCAGGCGGCCGCCTCCATCCTTAGGTGGAGAACGGGACCCTCTTTTATCGAACCCCGCTCTGCCCGGATCACAAAATCTCCGGGGAGGGGAGGGGGTGGATGGAGCGTGGATATGGTGGAGGAAATGATCCCTTATCCTCCTAGCCGCGTATTCCAGCCAGCAGCACCCCCCCTCCCCCCGTCCAAGTCTCAGTGGCGCAAAGAAAGCCTGTCTGGGAGAGACGCGAACCAAGCCTTGAAGTCCAGCAGCACCCAAACCGCTAAGGGGACGAGGGACGGGGGGGGGGGGTGCGGCGGCGGCGGAATGGAGCTCAAGGAGAGGAAAACTCAGCATCATAAATAAAAGCAGGAATAATATCGCTATTTTCTCCCACAGAAAAGCCTGCCAAAATCCTTCCACCCATCCCTCCATAAAGGTTCGCTGCTCACCGCGTTTAGCCAAGTGTCCGAGGCCAACAGGGTCATCGATGTTAGAAATAAATAAATAAATAAATAAATAAATAAATAAATAAATAAATAAATAAATATGGGGAGGGACAGGTGTTAGCAGCGCCATCCCCAGCGCATCAACCCGCCGCCGCCCCCTCCCGCCCCAACACGTAATGCTCTCGAAATCGACCCCCGTTCTTACCTTCTGAGATCCAGTCCTCTCGGGTTCCTCCATTCAGGGATCCCTAATCCATCCTGCCGCCAAGACGGCAGGGCTGGAGCCCCCGCAGGTATTAGGAAGCACGAGGCAATCGGATGCGTGATGCGCGATCTCGATCTTCTTCTTCCGATCGCTCCCCCCTTGGGGCGTCAATTTCAGAGAAACGTGGAGGGGGCGCGCACACTCAGGCACACACACGCGCGCGCGCGCACACACACACACTCAAAACAACGCGTCCTGATTTCGGATTGTTTTGCCCGTTGGGGAGGCGAGTAAAAGTCGGGGGGGAGGGAGGGAGGCGAGGAAGCAGGGGATGTCTGCTATAAATCAGGTGCTATCCCTATTCCTGTTGTTATTTGTTTGCAGCCGCCACCTCTCACAATGCCAGAAGGAGGGGGAGGGAGGGAAGGAGAGAGAGAGAGAGAGAGCGAGAGAGAGAGAGGGAGGGAGCCAAATCAAAGCGCTCCTTCCCCTGACGAGATGTCACTGGCGGACGCCTCCAGCAGGCGAGCTGCCTTGCTTGGCAATGCGAAAAGAAATCTTAAAATATATCCATCCAGCAGTCCGGGCATTTTGGAGACGGGGAAGGCAAGAGAACTAAGATCCAACCCCAACCCCCCAAATCTCCCAGATAATAGACAGGGGGGAGCGCGCGGGCACGCACTGGCGGCGGCGGCGGCGGGGTGGGGGCTCCTCCGTCTGTCTCCTCTCCTCCTCTCCCTTCTTCTTCCTCCTCCTCCTCCTCCTCCTCCTCCTCCTCCGCTCTCCCCAACCCCCCCTCCTCCAGCAGAACGTTACAAACAGGCACACTCGCGCTCACCGTCAGCACCGACCAGGGACGATCGGGGTGGGGGGGTGGGAGGAAGGGAGGGAGGGTGCTCCGGGCTGCCCGGGCCTCTATCCTCCCCCTCCGCCCCGCTCTGCAACCTCTACCTTCCCAGCGGCGCCCCGTCCCTCCCCATGGCGTGAGAGCTCCAGTTGCCTGCCGGGGGGTCCCCTTTTCGCCAAGCACCGCTCGCTCGCTCGCACTCTCTTTTGCTAAGAACGCCCCCTCCCGGCAGACTCCACCGGGCAAGGCGAGGCGGCGGGGAAAAGGGATGCGAAGGAAGGTGACTGAAGGGGGAAAGGAAGGAAGGGAAGGCGACGTAGGCGGCGGGGGGGGGGCGCGAGTGTCGGGATCACGGCGGGCGGGCGGGCGAAGGGGGGGAGGAGTCTGGAGAGAAGCGACCACACCGCGGAGGAACCCCCCCGCCCACTCCCTCCTTCTCTCCCTCCCTCCCCGATTCCCTCCGGGCACCCTCTCGGCTTGAGCCTTGGCCGCCGAGCCCGGAACCTCCGGCAAGGATGCTCGGAGGGAAGCTCTTCTTGCTGCTTGCTTTGCACACCAGGGACCGGGAAGCATCGGCGGCGGCAAGGCAAGGCAAAGCAAGGCAGCCTCCGTGCCATTCAGGGCTGGCGGAGGCAGGAGGGAAAAGACGGCCCGGATTCCAGAAGGGACGCATACACCTGGGAGGCACGCATGGTACCATGCAGGAAGGAAAACCTGGAGCAGAACTCAGGATCGGGGAGGCCGGAGAAAGGACCGGCTAGCTAGCAAGCCAGCAAGCAGAAATCTCGGCAGTGGATTGGAGGCGTTGGGGAGGCCGGAGAAGGGAAGGAAGTGAAAAAGAAAAAAGGGAGCAGAGCTGAGGAGCTAGAGCCAGAAAAGGGGAATCAGACACCCCGTGGGAGAGGAGGGGAAGGCAGGATGACGAGCAAGGCTGGGAAGGAGGCGAGGGGAATCCGGGCTGGAGAACAAGAGGGAGACTTCTGGTGGCGAAGGCAACGTGGCCCAGTGTTGAGTGTGTGTGTGGGGGGGGGGGGCTAAGTCAGACCTAAGTGACCGCCATGAGGAACAGCGACGGAGGAAAAGGGAAAAAGGAATTTCACTTCGAAACGGAGCCCAGGGAGTGATCGAGTCTCTCCCACCTGCTCCTAAGGAATTGGTACCTTGCAGATTCACTTGCCTGGCAAAAGGAGGGAGGCAAACTCTGGCCTGGAATCCGTGGTCTGCCGGATAAGCGTCAGCGCCGGTATAGCTGGCAGGAGGAAGAAAAAAAACCCGATTCAAATCCCAAACTGTGGAACTGAACGCGAATCAGGTGCAAAGCAAACTCTGGTGATTCTTTTATGTGCCCTATTGTGGGGCAACAGCTAGCAGAGAACAAATACGTTTTGAAGCGGTTTTTCCCTCCAAAGCAGTTTTTTCCCTCCTCAAAAGTAGCCT
This sequence comes from Phrynocephalus versicolor, assembly GCA_023846285.1. Taxonomy (NCBI): domain Eukaryota; kingdom Metazoa; phylum Chordata; class Lepidosauria; order Squamata; family Agamidae; genus Phrynocephalus; species Phrynocephalus versicolor. The sequence goes on from JAHTLZ010000010.1 coordinate 34,372,448, forward strand.
TGTTGGTCTGTGAGAACTTGATACAGAAGTCCAGAATCAGAGAAGCCAGTGGTTCCCAAACTTGGATAACCCATCTATCCCTCCTCTGCAGTTGCAAGCAGCCTTCATCACCCGCTTCGCTGGTTGGGGTTTCTGGGAGTTGCTATCCAAGAACATCTGAGTTACTCATGCTTGGGAGTGAATGCAGTAGTAAACCATCTCACCCAGTGAAGATTACTGGAGAATTCAAGAGCTTGTACATTTAAGTTGGATGTCAGCTGGCCCTAATAAAGGTATTCCCTGCCTGTCAATTTTGCTTAGCACTTAGGTGGAAGTGGAACAGGACAGAGTTCTAAAAAAAAGTGAAAGGAAGGATGAAACGGTTTAGTTCTGGCAGAATCCAAAAGGCGTTTTATGTCAGGATTTGGGGATCCAACATGCCCACCGTTGATTGCAGTGCAAGGTCACAACAGATCACTTGGCCATTCTGGAGCATGGAACAGTCTGGCTACTCTTTGCATGGTTATTACAAAATGAATCCTTCCTCTGGACTCGTTGAGGAAACAGTTCAAGCTAAGTAGCTACAGAGAGTGTGTTTTGTATGAGGAGAGTGCCCCAGTGTTCATCCGCCAGCAAGCTCAGTTCCAGATTAAGTCAGGAAAGAAGTAAAATGAAAGACCTTGTTTGGAACTAATTCAAGTCAACAGAAGTACAGACGGGCTACCTGAGTATAAAGGACTGTCACACTTTTTGCAAGATATAGCCAAACTCAGGTTGAATGTTGGGTTGTTTTTATGACAGTATTTACTTGGGATGTCACTTGAAAGCCACCTTGTCTACTTCTTATGTCAGGGACCGGGAACAGGTGACATGGCTGATGTTGACCAACTGCATAGCCTATCATCTCCTACCCACTGGACATGCTGGCTAGGGCTGATGAGAGTTGCAGTCCAACAGCATTTAGAATTCTGCACTACAGTCTTTACACCGAAAACAGACATTCCCGAATTACCCCAGTAATCCAGAATATTGACCCCTACCAGCAAATAAATCAATGTCAGATAGGCTTTTTGTTCAAAACACAAATTCAGCAAAAATGAAGAAAATTGGGAAATAAATGCTTTGTCTATATCTCTCTGATAGTTCAAATCCACAAATTGCAGTATAAAAATAGTGTAATAAGTGCACAAATATATAGTCTAAAATACAGTATGATGCAATAAAATACTGAGTGTAAATGCTTTAACAGACTTGCATTGCACAAAGCTACACACCTTCGCTTGCACATTGAAGAGGCACTGAAACTGCTGATTCTCAGCTCAGCTTCTGCAAAATGGGAATAAGAGTGTGCTAATAAATAGAATGGTTGGTAAGATAAGTTTCCTGTAGCACACACACAAGGGGGTGGACCATACATTTAACACTGCAATCTCATATGTCTCTTAAAGAGCATGTCTTGCTGAAATCAGCAGGACCAGTTCAGTAAATGTGCTGGGCTACTCATACAGGGCAGGTAACTCCAGAACTAGTTGAGTGAGGGAGCTGCCTTTGGGGGGGGGGCTGGACAATAGAAGGCATGGGGAGACAAACAGCTGCAGCGTCCCACCTAGTCCCAAGCGTTGGAGGAGAAATGCAGGTTTCCCTGTTTTCCATCACCTAAAATGAACCTGTGTCCCACCAAGGGTGACCGAAGATGGTTGATCCACAGCCAGCTTCAAGATTCAGCGGTCCGTCTGCTCTGGTTCTGTATGTAGGGTACAAAAGGGGAAAGTATCTCCATCTCAAGGATCACCACATCTTGGACCTTCAGTGGTTTTGTGGATGGAGCATGGCCTCAGTGAACACACACACACATACACATCTATTATAGAAATGAGCTATAAGAAATAATGTTATTTGGAACTGAAGGGTGTGGCAAATGCTCTGTGACTCCTAATGAGGCAGGAGAGGTCATGCCCCCATCCACAAATTGAGGCTGAGGTTTCTGTCTGCTCAACTTACATCTGGGGGAAAGGAGAATTACTGCCTCTCCTCCAGTATCACACACAAAATGCATTATGTGGCCATTTCTAATTGTTGCAGAATAACCTGATGAAGACATTCTTTTTTCTCTCTCTTCCTACCACCAAATACTCTTTCAAGCATTTTATTCCCCCACCCCCCAAATCAGGGCGTATCTGCTGTGGAAGTCTCCACAAACCTCAACAAAAATACGGTATATGGAAACTGAATCTGGTATTCCAAGGCTGTGCTTTGTGCTCATAAAGCTCATTTAACCCAGCCCACATGCACTTGTCAGGCAAGAGAAATGTTCCCTCTAATAACAAGAATTTCAAAAAGATCAGGCAGTCCGTCTCTCTCTAACAAGCTTTCCAGACTGAACTATCTGAAAATAACACATTGAAAGGTTGCACTGCCCTGCTGGTTTACATGTGAGTAAGCCCCACTTAATTCAACAGGGTTGACTTTTAAGTAAACATATACAGGCTTGCACAATGTGACTTCTTTCTTCTCACCACTCTGAACGGATCTGTTTTTAGCATTGTTGTTCATTCCCATCAAAATAAAACCACTCCAGTTTTTGTTTCCTGCTTTCTGGAGGCCAAGACTTTCCCCTCTCCAGTTCAATGCTTACTAATCCACCCCAGTTTTGCCCTTAAACCAACCTTCTTTTTATGTGTCATTTGGATTCACCTTTTCCAAGCTTTTTTGTGTGTGCTGCTGCTGCCACAGAGGTTAGAAATTCATTTTGTTTTTGTTTTTTTAAATGAGTCTGAAGTGTTCATATAATACACTTTGTCCTCTAAATATGGGCTAAGTCATGGTTATGTTGTCTTGGTGGACCAGTTTTTCTACAGGAGTACTTCCCAGAATATATTCCAGGTTTCCTGAAGGTGGGAAATGGAACACATCTGTAGTCATAATCTGGAGAGAGGAATGGAGGAGAATGGATAAGAGCTATACAGTAGTAATAAATCAAGTTAACCAGGGAGGCACAGCAGCATGCCTTCCATTGTAGTAGAAAGGAGAAGGCAAAGCTTCAGCAGTTTTGGACCTTTTAGCTTGGTGATCTAAAAACCACCCCTGTGTTGGAAAACATCAGGCAAAGCATACTCAGGGTTAAGGCCAATGTGAGTAAACATGGCATCGCCACAGAAGCCAATAAGTTATTGCCAGGACTTGTTGGCTGCGTCTAGTGGCTGGCAGCCCCTTCCATCATCCCAGTTCCCACAAAGATGGCAGGGGTTCAATGTGGGAACAACACACATTTTTATTTGCCAGTCGCCCATGCAAGATTCCAAGTCCTTCCTTCATTTTTCCCCACAGGCTGTGCTTCAGGAAAACTTCCAAAATCTCTTGAGCTTTACAGGTAACCCCCTTCCCCAAGGAAGGAAATGAAGAAATGGGCTGCACTTCAGGAACACTTGTGCCCAATAAAACTTAGTTGTTGTTATGGTGCCTTAAGGCCCATTCTTGCCATTATCTCTCCCATTGTAGCCCTTTCCTAATTGAAGGGTTTTAAGTTGTACTGGGATGATATCCCTAATAGGGGATGTTGGGAATGGTAGGCTTAAACAGATGGAAGGCAGTTGGCATGAATACACTGTGGCTGACTGCATTTAGAAATGAATAAGGCATTCTTTTTTGTTAATTGCTGTACCCAGTCATGACATTTAAAGCATGTTGTAACAAAAATGAATAGATCCTCCAATAATGTATATTAGAGGATCCTAAGCATTTATGACCTTCTTGGTTCTTTTTTTAAAACTTGAAATTTTGCAAAGGGCAGCATTCATTTGTTAGACTTCGTTTTTATAGTCTGTCTCCCCCATATCCACACAGACAGCAATTTTCAGTTTTTGTCCATATTTTACATCCCACAAATCACTCCTGTCAAAAGTATCGGGAGTCGACCACAATAGAAACAAAAGACTAACTTTTAACACATTTAGAGGCATTCTGCTATTATAGTTAGCATTTTACAGCCAGGTCTTAAGGGCATTAAAATCTACAGTAGAATTGTTGGGTAACAGTACGATGGATCAACCTTGGCAAGAACCAGCACATCAGGACATTGTCTGCTGTACAGGGGTAATGGGAATTAGGATAAATGATGAGGACCTAGGTTGAGTAGTCCTTGGCTGGTAGAGTCCAGAAGTGATGTGATCTCAAATTGGCTGAAAGACATGGGGACTGAGTAAAAGTGAAGTTTTTAGTAATGGTTATGAAAAGCCAGTGATCCAAGGACAGGGCTCTACCTGGGTAATTTCTGTGATCCACCAACAGCATGTAAACCTCTGATTGAGAAATCCTGCTCTGTACCAGTTTTCTAGGAAGTTGGAAGACCTACATTAAACAAATAAACAGCCATAAACATTCATTTTCCCTTTACCAAATTGCCAAAGCACTAAAAACAATATTCTACCTCAAATGAGACTGTTGCTTGAAATAGGTGGCTGTTTCTAGATCTTCCTTCCTTCCTTCCTTCCTTCATTTATATACTGCCAAGTTGAATTCAAAGAACAACATTTTACATAGATTTAATATATATACTGTATTTATTAATATATTTATTTTACATATATATTACAGTACCACATGATTTTCCTCTCATAGACTTCAGTGTTATGCTGGTGCAACTCATGTATTCAGAAATCCTTGTTTGCTTTATCCTGCAATGCAACACAGAGAAATAAAGCACTACTAAATGCTTAACCTTTGAAATTTGGTACCAAATACTTGACATAGGTTGTTCAATACAGTGTGACTTACTGTGTACATATAAATTAAGTGTGCTGATAGATAGATAGATAGATAGATAGATAGATAGATAGATAGATAGATAGATAGATAGATAGATAGATAGATAGATAGATAGATA
>JAHTLZ010000010.1:34387122-34399026 GCA_023846285.1 Phrynocephalus versicolor
GCCCGCCTTGGTGCACTTTCCTCCTGGGCAAGGCTAGGGCACTTTTACATGACCCCTAAGATCCGCTGGAAACTTAAATTCGGACCAGAGATCTTGGGGATTTGTTGCTCTTCCTGTGTTCCCATCCCTCCACACCCCCTGGCTCCTGACTGCATGAGGGGAGGGAGAAAAAAAGGGAGAAAAAATGCAGGCTCACCTCCGCTCTGCCGTTGGGAGCTGCCCCGGGAAGCATTCCAATCTCTTCCAGTCTCTAAAAGGGGCGGGGGGGACACACAAGGCGAGGAGAGCCCGGCACTCACTGCTTTACATCCGCATCAGAAATTTTTCACCATTGGAGACCAGGTACTTGGAAAATGCAAAATTTTTCACCATCGGAGACCAGGTACTTGGAAAATGCAAAATTTTTCACCATCGGAGACCAGGTACTTGGAAAATGCGCTGGGACGCGCTTAGGTGGGCGTGGTCGTACTTAATTTTTTTTTAAATCCGGAGCTGGTGGGAAAACAATTTTAAGCTCCGGATCTGGGAGCCCTTTGCCTCAGATTTTAGGGGTCATGTAAAAGCGCCCCTACAGAGAGTGTAAGACAAGCGTTAGCACTTCAAAACTGGTTCTTGTTCTATGCTCTGAAGGCACTTTTGACCTGCGGCAAGCCTAACAGGATTTTCTAGATATGGGAGATATTCAAATACAGTAACAGCAATTCCAGTGCCATTCATCACCCCTGACCTTCTATGGCTGAAGTGAGATTTGAACCCAATGCCTAGTGTCCTAGTCTGACACTCTTGTCTAATACACCACCCTGGCTCAAATTTTACCCTTACAAAGTTCTGCCTCTCCCAGATGTCCTCTGAATATTTTATAGTGAGAAGACACACACCTTTGGTTCACAAATGTTAGGAGTGGGAACCGTACCTCTATAGAATGGTCTTGGAACAACCCAGATTTTGACCCATCTATATAGGGTTAAATTTTATAATACTGTACTGTAAAACCATTCACCATATTCTGGTATACAGTGGACCCTTGTATAACAAACAGCTTGTATAACATAAAATTTGTACAACATTTGCTTAACATAATCACCTATGGGGAGAATCCGTACAACATAAAAATGGGATCACTCTGTTTTCAATGCATTCCTATGGGAATTTGTATATAGGAAAATTTGCTTAACATAATTTCATTTGGAACAAATTAATTCCTTTATAAAAAGTACCACTGTACCTCCCAGTGGATGCGTCACTTTAATGCTATCTACAATTTCCCTTTCTTCTTCTTTTTAATTCTGATCTTCTGATCTTTCTTTCTTCTAAATCAAAATTGTTACAAGTTATTGATTTCTTCATGTTTTCTAAGTGTGTCAGTTTATGTGTTCATGGGGGATGCATCTATTTGTCCTAACTATGGCCATCAGGTCCTCAGGAATAGCTGTGCTATCTTCTTGGTGTACAGGTGGGAAGATGATAGGGCTCAGGGAGGAGGAGTAAGTTTGCTTTTATAAGGTTCTGGACTCATCTCCCATCCATCTCCAGGTGGCACCAAACTTCACTGACACCGTGCAAAAATATATGCATGTGCATAGTGCTTGCCTTGTCTCCGTGACATCGTAAAGATCCACCCCCAAATCTAAGGGTTTGGGCCCCAAATCTCCAGGTAATTGTCCTAGTAACCCTAATCATAGTAGAAATCCAATCCCCCTGTTTGCAGAGTAATGCTGTAATATATTTGTTTATTTATTTTGTTTACCTTATACCTCCCATTGAATAAAATTAAGGGAATATACATGGATTCCCACTTTCCACTCCATTTTCTCCTCCCAACAAGATGGTAAGGCGAGTCAGGAGAGAAAGGGTCAGGCCCAAGATCACCTACTAAATAGCCGGGCTCCTTGGATCTCTTCTGTCCATGACCACTGCCGTCTTCCATGCTGGCATTCACATCCTATTCCACTGCCTCAATGTTATTCTGAGGTTTTCCACGCTGTGGCAACTAGAGGGCCTTCAGCCACACCAATCTGGGTGAACTCGAAGGAGATCCACACATAGCAAAGCTCTTTCCGCAAGTTGGGGCAGAGCCTGGAAATGTTGCTGTTCTGCCCACTTGGGGATTTCTGGGAGTTGTATTCCCCCACCCCCCACCCCTTTTAAGTAATTTTTCCAAGTGCTGGTGAGCGCAATGGCGACACGATCTTTTGTAATAATGGCCCCATGCCCTCTAAAATTAGTTTCCATCATGGGTTCTTCAAGGCCCTTCTTGGCAGGTCTGCAGGAAAGCTCTGTAGCCTAACTAGTTCTCATGGGCATTTTCTTAATTGTATTCTGGGCTTCTCATCTCGTTTCCAAGGCCTTGTGTCACTTTTTTGTTTTGTTTTGTTTTAACTCAATTTCTACTCCTTGATATTGCTTTCTTTATTTCATATACCAGCTTAGGAGAGCTTCACTCACTTAGGAGTGTTTTTTTTTTTAACAGAGTTTCGAAATATTGTTCCTTGGACTACAGCTTTCAGAACTGTACTCTGGAAAAAAAATGTCCCAAACTTTTCCTAACCCCCAAAACTTACCGTAAATGAAAAAAACAAAAACAAAAAAGAACCAGCAACCAAAGCAACAGAGAATATGGCACCTGCAACTGATGCAGCAACGTAACACTTTTGCATTAATCAGAATGCTGTACTACAATGGCCTGAGGCTGATTTACATTGTTCATACCTGGAGGTGGGGATAGTAGCGGGTTGGCATGGTATGCCCTGCTTTACAGAAGACCGCCTCTGTTTGAACGGTTCTTGGAAGACAGACCCCCCCCCCTCTCTCTCTGAGGGCCTGCCTGATCCAAGTCCAATTTTCAGCATAAAGGGACGTTTAACAAGGGAGAGCCACCGGGATCCAGAAGTTGTCCTTCAAGCACTATCACCAAAACAGCAGATTGAGCAGGTAGGCACAGAGGACTACCAAACACTTGGCCACAGCATTCCCCCAGTAGGGTGAAACTGAGATGCTACCTACTGGTTCCAAATATCCTTGAATACATACAAATCATCATAAGCCAAATTTGTGCAGATTGCTGCTCCCTTTCTCTTCTTTGATGATGGGTTCCTTGTTCTGTCGTTCTGTTTTCATTTTAAGGCAATGTCCAAGCAGCCATCCTTCAACTACTGGAGATCAGTGCAAGAGCTCCTCTCCCTTGTTATCAGGATTGGAAGCTTGTGGCATTTCCCTGCACCCTCTGGATAAAAGAAAACGAAAGCAGAGCCCACAAAGAGATATAGGGAGAAGACTGTTTCTTTTGCACCCGCCATCCATCTTCTTTCATACAGCACTGAATTAATTATCTGGCTTTTTAAAGGTCTGGATGCCCACACCAGGAGAGTCCCTTGCTTGCCTCCAACATGGTCTCTAATTCACTCCCACAATGGACTCAGAGCAGCATGAAACTTTTTTCATTGCTGCCAGATGCCCACCACCACCACCAAAAATATAAATAAATAAATAAATAAATAAATAAATAAATAAATAAATAAATAAATAAATAAATAAATAAATAGCTTCTAAAACTGACAACCAACCCCCCGCCCCAAACAAAAGGTTCACCAGCCACTTTTTTTTTTTTTAAAAAAAAGGCTTATTTCAACATGAAAATTAAGCAGACGCTTAGCATCACACTGCTTTGAAGGCTGGAAGTGCTTAACTTTGCTTGGATTATGCCTGTTTCTTAAGTGTATTTGTTTGCTCTATTGCTGTGCAGTATAAGATTAAATGGATTTTTTTTTAGAAAATGTGCTGCAGTTGGATTTTTTCACTTCTTAGTTATAAGTAAGCTGCTGCGTTCATTTAAAATCTTTTGATAGCCTTTGTTCATTGCATACTATTAACACTCTTAATTCTGATGAAAAATATACCATTCATTTAGTTCAAGGTGCCTGTAATTAATTGTTTGTTATGCCTGATTTTCATATACCCTGTATAAACTCATCTATAAATCTATCCTTTTTTTTACATAAGGTGTTTATTCATGGAAGATGTTCATCATTAGACAAAAGATTCTGCACTTAAAAATAGCTTGTCTTATTAACTTTCATACTTCTGATTCATGTTTCTTATTCTAACAGTTTGTGAATCTCATGAGAGACATAGGGGAGAAAGGCGGCATATAAATAACATAAACAAATAATAGAATTCTAGAATAATGGAATTGGAAGGGGTTTATTGAGTTCAATGCAGGAATCAAAGTACTGTATATCTGATAGGTGGTGGTATAAATTTCTCTTAAATGCCTCCAATATTGAGTCCTCACTGCTTCTCAATGTAACTGAGATCAATAAATAGATTATCGAGGCATGGCAAGATAGTCACTGAAGTTCTGTTTTGTCATGAAGTTACTACTCGCCTTATTCAAAACCCTGCCTGGAAATGTGGCAAGCCTCCTCCTCTTAATCTAAGGAGGAAGGCTGGCTCTGCTTCCACTGGTGTTCAAAAACTGCTGCTGTGTGTAAAGTGACATTTGTCACAGGTATGCCCTAAGCACATCCGATCTCTCCTGATTTCAGAAGCTAAGCAGGGTCGGCCCTGGTTAGTACTTGGATGGGAGACCACCAGGGAATACCAGGTGCTGTAGGCGCCTGGAGTAGGAACTGGCAAGCCACTCCGGTATTCCTGGCAAGAAAACTCCATGGACATGGGGTCACGAAGAGTCGGTCATGACTGTAACAACACAACACACACACACACACACACACACACACACACACACACACTGGATAGCACCAGTGACATAATGAATAACAAAAATGCACAGTTTCCACTGCAGTGCTGATGTAATTTGCAAAATTGGGGGGGGGGGGCTGGATTTTTATTTCAGGTTCTTCCCAGGACTGTGTGCTGCATCAAAGTCCAAGGAGCCCTCTGCAAGTGATAAACACAAGCAAAGCTAACCTCTTCTCAAGGGGGCATGATCTACTATGGGGATGGATCAGATTTTTTTTTCTTGTTTCTTGCTTCAATATGCACTTTGGTGTACATGACCTACTTTAATTTTAAAATGGAGCCAAACAGACTTGCCTCAGAGCTCTCTCTGCCCCCTGCCATGCCCCCCTGCAGGGGAGGGGGGAATCGCATCTTTCATTTTGTCAGAAAAATTATGAGCATAGGAAGCTGCCTGAAGACCAGGTCAAGGTTTTTGTCCATCTACTCCAGTATTGTTCACTTTGACTGGCAGCTGTTGCTCCCCAGGGGTTCCAGCCCAGTTCTTTTGCTCTGCGAAGCCATCGTTTTTACAAAAGTAAAGATAAATAAGGCAAGGCCCTGAGTTACTATGCAAACGGTTTTAATTTTATCAGTATTTCCAAAGCCAGCGGATTCCTCTGGTTGTTGTTATGCTTTTATTTCCTGCAGCAGACTAACACAGCTACTCCTCTGGAAATTGTCATGATGGAAAGCACCCAATTCAGCTGCTTGGAGAAGGAATCCGTGGTCTTCACAAAGGAACTTCAAAGACAAGTCCAATGTGAGACAAATGAATATGACTTAATCAAGAAGTTCAGCTCTGTCATCTGTGGCTTGAGCATGAACAAAGGCTTTTTATCACGCTACACGGGCTGATCGGCTCATCAGTGCACGGATGTCTGTGCTAACCTACACATACACCTACTCTTTTGTTAATGGTCACAGTTTATGTTCATGCTCATGCACGCTTTCTGCATTTCGTTTCCCTATGGCCTTATTGTTGCAGTCTGTTCTTCCATGCCCAAAGGTATACACAGAGTTTTGTCAAGGCAAGTGATGGGCGGCATGCCTCTGATGAAGTAGTGTATTGCCATAGGTTGCTGTTTTAGTTTAGTTTACTGCTGCCACACATGTTTCCTATAACAGGTTAACATAGCCTCCCGGAAATTCTTATTAGAATATATTTCTTTAGGATTTGACCATGGGGAGGGGTGGCTGGATATGCAAATAGATATTTGTTCCTTGATTTCAAAAGAAGGTGTGCTCTTTATATACAAGCTCAGAAAAGGCACAGCTCTATCCCTCCGGGGTTTTTTAGAGGTTTCTGCAGTATTAAAATACCTCTCCCTCTTGGGCTTCTAAGGTCTTCTGCAGGACTGTAGTATTACAAAAAAAAAAAATGTGTGAGAAACATTTTTGTTTTCATGTACATTTCCATATCATGAATCAAACAGTGTTTAGTAGTCCTCTGAGGGCAGGGTGAAAGAACGATCCAGGAATTAACTCCAACAAGATCAAATGAAATCAATGGGGCTGATTAATCACAGCAGTTAACAACAGAGATGCATCAACAGTAGTGCCTCCATTAGATATAGAAGCCAAGATATAGAAGCCACAATGAGAAGGATTAACAAAACAGACATGACTAGTGTTCCTGATTCACAAATCAACAGTATGCTGTACCAGGAGATGCTATAGCAGGAATTACTGGGCTTTGGTGCCTAGGTACAGTGACCAAATAGCACGGCCCAAGTTCTGGGTGCAGTTAGAGCAGCACTTAAGGTATTCAGGGGCCTACGGTAGTGGACACTAACACTGGATTTAGCCTCAGGAGTGCTGTGCCAATTTTTTAAAGAACATGGGATATGGCTACTTAATGGTATATACTGTACTTTTTGCTAGGGGTCACAGCATGTCCCAGAAGGGAAGTAACAGTTATGTTTCCTTTCTCATCTGCCCCTGCAGATGCTGATGTGAGACGTTCTGCACCTTTATAGATCAGAAATGTGAAGAACCATACAGTGAATAATGGACTATGATTAATTTTAAGAGATATTTTAGGAAAACACAGTCACCCTTAGTAACATTATGATGCGTTTTTCTCTCCAGTAGGCCAATGATATACACTGTAGTATGTGTGGCTGGCTTGATCTCAGTGAATGACTGGTCAAGGAGACCTTGAAAAGAGACTGTTAATATCCTTTAATGACTATGTACGATCCTCTGAATGATCCTTTCAGCTTGTTGGGGAAGAACTTTAAGGAGCCCTTTGCAGGCTGATATGCAGGTTTGAAGTAAAAGGACCCTCGCAAACCTTTTCTTTGCTATTTGCTTCCAATTGAATCTGTTTTTCAGTAATATTGTAAATAATATTGTAAATAAGATAAAGACTAGAATGTCAACATTAAGTCTCCCGTGCTTTCTCATCTGAAGGAAAACAAAACCAATGTGCATCCTCTGAAACTTCTCATTTCTCACCGGGAGCTGCCTTTTACCAAATAGATACACAGACCTCGATAGTAGAGATGGGCACGAAACGAACAATTTTTCGTTTCCATTTTCGTTTTTTCATTTCATTACGCAACGAAACGACAAACGAATTTTGTCTCCAAAATGAAACAAAGTGAACAGAAACACCGGAAATTTTGTCGTGCGTTTCATTTTCGTTACGGCAATACAGTTGAGTTGCTTTAAAAAATCACAAAAATCACAAAAAATTGAAATAAATGGTAACGAAACGGTAACAAACAAACGAAAACGAAAACGAATTTTTTGCAAAAATTCATGAAAAACGGAAACGAACCAAAACGGACCCCCTAAACGACAAACGACAAACGAAACACCATTTTTTTTTATTCGTGCCCATCTCTACTCGATAGCATTATGTGCTCTGACAGTGACCATTCGAGGTTTGGGATGGGATTTTTGTTGTTGTTCCGTCGTTCAGTCATGTCCGACCCTTCGTGACCCCATGGACCAGAGCACGCCAGGCTCTCCTGTCTTCCACTGCCTTCCGGAGTTTGGTCCAATCCATGTTGGTTGCATGGATGACACCATCCAACCATCCCATTCTCTGCCGTCCTCTTTTGCTTTTGCCTTAAATCTTTCCAAACATCAGGGACATTTCCAAGGACTCCTCTCTCCTCATGAGGTGGCCAAAGTACTGGAGCCTCAGCTTTAAAATCTGTCCTTCCAGTGAACATCCAGGGTTGATTTCTTTCAAGATGGATAGGTTTGATCTCCTTGCAGTCCAGGGGACTCTCAAGACTCTCCTCCAGCACCACAGCTCAAAAGCATCAATTCTGCAGTGATCAGCCTTCTTTATAGTCTAGCTCTCACTTCCATACATCACTACTGGAAAAAACATAGCTTTGACTATTCAGATCTTTGTCAGCAAAGTGATGTCTCCACTCTTTTAGATGCTGCCTAGGTTTGTATCGCTTTCTCCCAAGAAGCAGGTGTCTTTTAATTTCATTGTTGCAGTTGCCATCTGCAGTGATCAAGGAGCCCAAGAAAATAAACTCTGTCATTGTCTCAATTTCTTCCCCTTCTATTTGCCAGGAGGTGATGGGACCAGTGGTCATGATCTTAGTTTTTTTATGTTGAACTTCAGCCCATTTTTTTCACTCTCCTCTTTCACCCTCATTAACAGGTTCTTTAATGGGGGGAGAGGGGTGGATAACTTATCCCCTCACTTTTTAAATTGATGGACAGTGGGCTACTTTCTTTATCTTATTTACAATCGTATTTACAATATTATTGAAAAGCAGATTCAATTGAAATTGATAGACAGTGGGCTACTTTCATTGAGGCCATCCGGATTGATCTGGACTCTGGTTCCAGTTCTCGGTCCCCGGGTATCCCGCACGCCGCACCCCTCCAGTCTCCCCGGTTCGTTGAGTTTGGGCCTGTGACTCCTGCTGAGGCCTCCAGGGCACTGGCCCATTGCCGACCTGCGGCTTCTCTGTTCGACACTTGCCCATCCTGGCTAATAAAGTCTGCTGGGGGAAGCATGTTGGTACGGGCCACGGCTATCGCAGCTGCCTCCCTCAGGGACGGGATGTTGCCCGATCGCCTGAAGGACACCGTGATCCAGCCCATTCTTAAACGACCTGGATTGGCTGCCGACGATCTTTCCAACTATCGTCCGGTAGCCAGTGTTCCCTTTATAGGCAAGGTGATTGAGCGGGTTGCTGCGGTCAGGCTCCAGTCGTTCCTGGAGGAAGATCAGGTCCTGGGTCGCGTTGCATGATGACCTATTGAGTGCAGCCGACAGGGGTTGTTCTACCCTGCTGGTCCTCCTCGATCTGTCAGTGGCCTTCGATACCGTTGACCACGGTATCCTTCTGGGCAGGCTGTCTGAGGTGGGGATTGGCGGTCCTGCCTTGTGCTGGATCTAGTCCTTTCTCGACAGCCGCACCCAGAGAGTAGAGGTGGGGGGTGTTTTGTCGGCCCCATGGACACTCTCTTGTGGGGTGCCCCAGGGGTCGGCATTATCTCCTGTCCTCTTTAACATCTATATGAGGCCACTGGCTGAAGTCATAAGGAGTTTTGGAGTCTGCTGTCATCAGTACGCTGATGACACACAGCTCTATGGGCGTTTATACACGACTCCTAAACTCTGCGGCAAATGGCTGCAAGCTCCAGAGATTAAAAATGTTTCCCCACCAGCTCCGGAGTTTGCAGACAATTAAGTGCGACCCCGCCCACCTAAGCGCGACACAGCGCACCTTTCAAGTACCTGCTTTTGGGAGGTGAAAAATATTTGATGCGGAGAATGCCTGAGCTCTCCTGGCTTCTTTTTGTTGTTTTTCTTTTGCCTTCGCCCCTTAAAGAGGAACCAGGAAGTAACCGGGGCTCCGACTGGGGCTCGGAGCAACTTCCACCGGCATCGGAGGTAAGGCTTTATTCTTTTGTCCCTGTTTAAGGCTTTTTCCCCCTCTCTCCCCTCACGCAGACAGAACAAGGAAGTGCGGAGCGGGTGCGGATGGAGGAACAGCAACGAACCCTCAAGATCTCTGGTCCGAATTTAAGGGACCAGCGGATCTTAGGGGTCGTGTAAAAAGGCCCTATCTCTCCTTTTCCACCTCTGCAACGGAGACTATGGACGCCCTTAACCGCTGCCTGGACGCAGTCATGGGATGCACCAGGATTAACAGACTCAGACTCAACCCTGGGAAGACAGAGGTTCTGTTCCTTGGGGGGTCTCCAGAGGGGTACAGTGGCCCTCTCCCGAGTCTGGAGGGATTGACCCTTCAGCTGGCGGATTGAGTGAGGAGTCTGGGCATTGTCCTGGACCCAGCTCTGTCCCTGGAAGCCCAGGTGGCGGCGGTGTCCAGGGCAGCCTTTTATCAGCTTAGGTTAATCGCCCAGATTCGCCCGTACCTTGACGTGGACTCCGTCAGGACGGTAGCGCAGGTGTTGTGATCTCGCGAATTGGCTACACTACTGCAACACCCTCTACATGGGGTTGCCCTTGACCCTTGTCCGACATTTGCAGTGGGTGCAGAATGCGGCAGCCAGGTTGGTGGTAGGTGCGAGCAGGTATGCCCATATCACCCCCATCCTGGCCCGCTTGCATTGGCTGCCTGTTGCTTCCCGGATAAGGTTCAAGGTCATGGCCTGGGACCTATCTATCTGGCAGAGCGGATCTCCCAGAGAACAATCTCATCCAGACCAACTAGAGCTTCGTCCTCCCTCTCTCTGAGAGTGCCTACACCGAGCGAGGCCCGTAGGGCTTCGACCCAGAACCGGGCCTTCTCGGTGGTGGGCCCGGCTTACTGGAACAAACTGCCAGCTGAGATTAGGCAGGCGGAGTCGTTGTTTGGCCTTCAGAAGGGCCTTGAAGACCTGGCTCTTCAGCCAATGTTTTGGGGCCCTCTAAGCACCCTTTTTCTTTTTCTTTCTTTTTCTTTTTCTTTTCTTTTTTCCCCCTGCTGGCTCCTGTCTTTCTAGTTTCTTGCTGGATATAATTTGCCTAGGCCAGTGACACTATGTCATTATACCCGCTATATATACAGAAGTGAAAACTGAACACTTCAACAGTCGTATAATCATGGAAGCCATTGAAATAGAGAAACACCCAAACAACATGAATAAACGTGATGACACCTCCCGCTTGCCTGACATCTGGAAACTAGCCCTGGTCAACAGACGAGCCTCTGTCACAAAGACCGACACCAGGTCCAAGAGGACACAAGATGCCACCACCTTCCATCCACACCAAACACAAACCCAGACCCTTCCCACAGATGAAACGAAGCCACCATCCAATAACAAGACCACGACTGCACCATATACTGCTGCACCCCACTCCAGTCACCACATGGAGCACACCTACACACCTCAAAAAAACATTGGGAGACCACAGACACGTAGCCAGACTAAAATGAATTCACAAGACACAGGACCCCACTCCACCAAAGCCCAGGATGCTGCCAGAATGCCCATCACCCAGGTCGTTAAGAAACAGGATGCCTCTAAACAGCCATCTAACCCACCAGCAGTTAATCCCTTAACGATCGCCTCAGCCACACAGCAGATCACAAAAGAACAAACGAACCTACAATCAGCAACAGAGCAAGCAAACCACACCCCCCAGCAGTATTTATAGAAGGACTTCAACTGAGATCACGCTTTGCTTCAAGAAGAAAGAAGCCAGAACACCGGCCTGAAGATGACGAGTGAGACCTCGTCGAAACGTCGCCAAAACAACCAGATTTCTACACGGGAAGAAACCCGAATCCACCCTAACATGCATACCTATACCCGTGAAAATCTACGAAAACAAATATCCGACCTCTACGGGGAGGAAACCTTCCAGCTGACCAGAACCTACGAGAAACTAGAAGTCCGAAGAGCCACCATCTTATGTGACATTGCATTCCTACGCAACTGCCGAGACAAAAATGTGATCCCCACAAGCTTCCAACTGAAATTCCACTCAAAAACCCCATCCAGCGAAAGGATCCTGAAAAGAACAGAACTAGCCCTAATCAGAAGCGAACTACACAGGAAAAGATACCTACTAGATCAAACCAACAGAGACCTACTCATTCTCCACCTCAAACTCAGCAACAAAATCCACCCAACACTCTGGAACAAATCCAAGCAACTTGCCTCCTGGAGAGCTGAAACAGAGACCTCCCACAAGACAGACACACACACCAACAAACTCCACAAACT
>JAHTLZ010000010.1:34400864-34435837 GCA_023846285.1 Phrynocephalus versicolor
ACACCGCCCAGAGTTCCCTCTGGGAAAATCGGGAGGTTTATAAGTCCAAGAATAAAATAAATACTTTTGAACCCTTTGCGGGCTACCGGTAGTCCGCGGTCTACCCATTGTGCAGGCCTGGTTTAGTCCATTCAGTTTACCACAGAGTCAGCCAGGGGACAATGGGAGCTGTAGGCCAACACTTCACTGAGGAGAGCTGTTTTCCAACTTGGCCTCACTTTGAATGAGACTCAGTAAGGCTCTTCAGTAGGAAGAAGCACCAGTCAGTGGCCCAAGATACGGGATTGCATGCTGCCCTGTACAAACCCTTGCCCTGTACAAACCACTTAGTGTCATGGTGCCAAAAGAGCACCGTGAAATATTCCATGCTGATATGCTTCATGCCAGGGAATGTTACTCAGAGATAAAAGAATGGCAAGGTTTTGCAGAAGCATGTTTAGTTCAGGTGCTGCCTTTTGTTTAAGGTTTCTAAGAATTAATATTGCATACCATACAGATATATTGTTTGCCGTGCAGCACAGCAACAACCTTGCAGACCCTGCAGATTCTGAGAGCAGCCTGCCAGAACAGCACCTTGTGGGGAGGCGCATGTGTGTGGTGGTGGTGGGGGGTGAGGGGGAATCCACAAGAAGCTGCCTCTATTTCTTGTTAATTAAACTCTTCAATCAACCCCCCTCCCCTTTCCTTACTCCCAAGGCTCTTCCATTAGTGTTTCCCTCCCTGTCTCACTAATGGCCTTGCAGGCCCTTCCCTGCTACAAGCGTCTCCCCCAGCCCCTCCCCCCCTACCCACACCTCTGGGTTTTGCCACTCTCCCCTCCCTCCTACGACTGAATTTCCCTACCCACGTGCTGTTCGGAACATGATTTACGAGAAGGCACCGCCAATTCCAGTCTGGCAGGGGAGTCGGGTACCAAAGTGGCTGAGAGCATGGCGCCGATGCCAGGCGTGCGGGGGGGGGGGGTTGCATGGAGGGTGCAGCTTCCCAGAAAGGAGGTCGAAAGGGGGCAGTAGGACAAACGCAGCCATGGGCAGGCAGGCAAGGGTTCGGCAGGAACGTTCCACCATCCAGACAAGAGCATCCGGTGGCCTGCTGTTCTTTCCACCTCTCTGTTTAACCTGGGAACAGAAGGGGAAATCCTTGTTGCACAGAGATAGACATGACATGGCCGCCTGGCAGCATGAAGGTTCATCCTGCTGCTAGTACCCCCTAGGAGCCCAGAGAGGGCAGCCCTAGAGGCTATCACAGCTTTTGGGAGTGAGTTTTGCTCTATAGCATAATGTAGGGAGCGGAAATTCAGCTGGGAAGCTGTTTTGTTTTCTACACTGATGTACTTGCTGCTTCCTTTCTGTGCAGGAATCCTGCCCGGGGTGGGGGTGGGGGAGATGCAAAAAGAAAAATATGGCAACTCTATCTAGGCGTAATAAATCTCCTGGTGTTCGTGTTGCTTGAAAAGCACCATTTAGGGAGTCTGCAGATCTGTCCAAAACAGAAATGTCCTTACACACTTACCAAGCCGTTCAAGCTTTCACACACACAGAGCACAAACTGCCTTGTGCTGCGCAGCTGCATTAACTGAATGGTTGTACATACCCACTCCTTAAAAAAAAAAGATAAGATTTGGTGCCGTTGACCTGCATACCTGCAACACAAATCTATTTGACAGTTTATAGTGAGATTGTATGTATGGGTAGAAGGACTAGTAAAGCAATATTGCAACCTTATTATATTCTTCTTCATGAATAATGATCTTACCTGACCTGAAATGCACAGTTGGGGACACCATATTTCCATCCTACCTGTTTTCTTGCTGTATGAAACAGAACTACATTCACTCCTGACCCAGGAATTGTGGATGTGCTTTATTCTCATTTAAAGGCCATATCCTGAAAGACTCTTAGCACAGAGGCAGTCCATCATCCTTCAGCCACTGCCTGCTGGACCTCCATGAGAGGAACACACCACCAGTGAAGGGACCCCCCAGTATTTTTCCGCTTAGTACTATTCTTAATTGTTAATTAGTGATTTCATAGACATTGAAAGTCACTAAGGTATCTGTATTTTAAGGGATTCTTTCCCAGCCTAGCACCCTCCTGATGAATTGGATTACAAAGCCTATCACCCGTAAATAGCTGGACCATAACAGCTGGCAGTGAACAGAATATAAGGTGAATGCTATCTGGCCATCTTGGATTGAAGAACAAGTTTCTTGAACCATCCATGGAATTAAAATGTCCAGAAAATGACAAGGTGAAATCCCTGTTCTCTCATGGATCATAAAGTAGAAATTGCATAAGTGAGGGTATAATTGCACGGACCATTTGAATTGTTTCTTTTTTCTCCTTTTTAAAAATTGATACATTTGTGTGTATTGTATAGGCACATGGTATGTATACCGTTGGACCCATTCGCATGGCTGTCATTTCAATTGGTACTTTTATTGCTATTTGTACCATCTCCTATCAATCAATACATTTACCATCCTGTTTCTGAGTCCCTAATTGTTATTTTTAAATTGTAAGTGATACATCAAAAGTAAGTGACACATTGCTAAGAAATATGAAAAAAACAGTTTTTTTTATAAAGGCAGAGCATGGTGGCCATGCAGTGGCCACGGCACCCCCAACCGCCAATGGCCATGCAGTTTACAAAGTAAATAAATTGATATCAGTGTTCATATGCGCCAAATCAATAAGGATTGAATCAATACAGGCATTGGATCATTTTTTAAAAGGCCATGATGGTGAGATGGAAAAAAATAACACCAGATTGGCTGAGTGAATCAATGGGACCTGTGCATTGTGTGGACAGAAAATTCAAGAATGATTTAAATAAAGGCATAAATAGGACATGAAATGAATTGATTTCTATGAGATATCACACATAGCCTACAGAACTGGTACAAATGCACACTTCCTGCCTCTATGCATGGAACTGCTGCCTCCAGTACAGAGAACAGGTGAGACAAATAAATGTGTTTTTAATGTACAATCCCACCAAAGCCATTTCATTCCTCTGACAGGTTACGTTCATACTGAGACCCAGTAATCTATGGAGACAAGGCAGGGCTGATCTGTTTTTCCTTTTTTGAGTGCTTTTCATGCATACATTTCTTTTCCACCAAACTGAACACAAACAGGGATCTACCAGTACAATGATGGAAATTCGGGTTCAACCCTCCACTCAGCCATGGAACTCACTGGGGGATTGTTTTGAGACAGCCACTACCTCTCAGATGTGCCTACTTTGCATGCTTATTGTTGTGAGAATAACACTGCAGATGGGACTGTGGACTATAATCTGAGCTGTTTAAAGAGGGTGTAGGAAGGAACGAAGGACGGACTCTTTCAGATGGAGCATCCATTCCATTCCCCTTTCTGCTTCTTAGTGACAAAAGTGGGCTGTTTATTGAGATTTGCATCCAAGCATCTGTTTTAAAATGCACTCCTTTTCTCTTTAGGAAGCCTTAAGAACTGCACTTCTCTGCTGGGATGTTTCCCCCACCCTTTCTCAGTACTAATTTAAAGCTCCAGTACAAGTCTCTCACCATTAACTGCAAGTAGGAAGCTCTAAACTTCCCTAGTACAAAGCACTACTAAAAATAAATAATGCTTCCAGGAGGAATGAATAAGGAGAAGAACAAAGACTGCATCATGTGAAAAAAACAAACTTCACATGATAGTGAGGAAAACACTGACAACATCACTGCAGAACCCAGTACAGTGGTACCTTGTATAAAGGAATCAATTCGTTCCAAATAAAATTATGTTAAACAAATTTTCCTTTATACAAATTTCCCATAAGAATGCATTGAAAACAGAGTAATCCCTAATTGCAACCATTTTATGTTGTACGGATTCACCCCATAGATGATTCTGTTAAGCAAATTTCCCCTATCTCTGGAACTTTTTATGTTGTACAGATTTTATGTTATACAAACCGTTTGTTATATGAGAGTCCACTGTACTTTAGGAAAAAAATGCTCCATTAGGATGGAGGGAAAGGAAGACGCCAATCAGATCTGCAACCCCAAAGGTTCTTGTGAAGAGCCATGTTTTAGCTTGAAGCCCATGCAGATGGCATCAATCAGGCCTCCAACATTCCATAACCACAGAGAAGTGCCACTCTTGCGCCTCAATAATATGCATTGTTCTCCCTGGTGGGATGAGGAAGCCCAGATCAAAAATCATAGTCCTGTAGTGTATTTGGTCTAGTGGGTATACAGAGAAGCGGTCCTTCCAGTATTGAAGTTCTAGGTGGTTTAAAGCTTGAGGTGTCATTGAAGGCATCTGAAATTGTGACTGGAAGTGCATTAGCAGCCAGCGTACACCCTTTAGGATCCATGTTCCTGCGAATATCAGTCATGCCACCTGTGGCATTCTGGCAATGGTTGTCCAAAAAGTAATTCTTCCAAGCACTGATCACCATCTGGCAGATGCTGACAAACCTGTAGGGCAATCTTTGAAAAGGAAAACTATAAGGTTGATGAAGTAGTACCACGAGCACAGCAACCATGCTAAGCAAATTGACCCCGAAGCAGCTGGTGCATTTTTGCACATGAACTAACACACCTGATAGATCCCTGTAATTATAGTCACCTGGACCTTTCTTGTGAAAAGACTCTCCATGGGACTCTTTCATCTGGTCAGGGCTGGCCCTGCCACTAGGCAGAAAGAGGCAGCTGAGGCAGCAGATATTGGAAGACAGGAACAACAACAAAAAACCCCTTGGTTGTTTCTCAGGTGTGCCCTGGACATTCTGCTCCATTGAAAGTGGGAAAGGTGCTTACATGCCTGATCCTTCTCTCTGTCCTGGCCTCCTGCCGTACATGGGGGAGGGGCGGGATATAGACCAAAATTTCCTTGCAAGTATGAATCCTTTTATCTAGTCAGCTTGGGGGCTGGCCTGGGGTGGGGGTGGCTTTCTTCCCTCTCATCCCAGGCAGCTGATGTCTCCAGCAAGACCTTCTTATTAAGGTATCTAGATACCACCTTCTTGCCATGCACACAGACAGCTGCATCTTTCCTTCTGGCCAGAGATCTTTTTGATAAGTCTTCCTCACTCTTCCTAACCCCCACCTCCCACTGGCACAGGAGGTGAGTGCCACCTACAGAGGAAGCGCCTTCATCTCTCTGGCTTAGAAGGGCTCCCTCCACCAGGGCTATCCCTGATGGCTACAGCCCAGGACACCTCTCCAGGGATGTAATCCTGCTTTTTGCATTAATAATTTACAGCATGTTGTTCAGCTAATAATGGCCTTTCCTTGTGATTAGCTAGCTTAATGGGCTAAAATTGGCAAAAGAACAACAAGGCTTTAATCTTCTAGGGGAGCAGAGGAGGAGATGGGGAAGGAATCTGTTGCTTAGATCCTACGCATCTGTGGGATATCTCTGACCCTCTAATGTCTGGAGGCGGAGGGAGAGAGAGAGAGAGAGAGAGAGAGAAAGAGAGAGAGAAAGACAGAGAGAGATGGATAAGCTCTGGGGCCAAGGACGTCTTATCTGCTACCTGTGAGCCCCTGCTCAAGAAAAACCCCCAGCAATAGGAAACGATCCTATAACATCTCTCTTTCCTTTTCTCTCTCTTTTAATCAGAGGTCTGACATACTAACAATTCTGACACACGCTGTCCCCATCTGCGTCCCATTATGCTCAAATAGATTATTTATTTATTTATTCAAATAAATAAATAAATGTAAGTGTAGAGGGTTTTGACCAGACCCAAGGCTTTCTTAGGGTGAAAATTTGCATTGCTTTGATTCTCACAGAGAGCAGAACCAAAATATTAGTGGCTGAATATATGTTGTCAAAAGGAAATATGGACTGCATGTGCAGTGGTCTGGTGTGATCTATTTCCTACTAATCACATGACACATAGGGAAAGCCAGATCCGAATTTATACCCAAGCTGGGTCTTTTTAATCCACTTAGGTCTTAAACCCAAGGCAGACCCCTTTTCCTTCCACAATTCCTGGCAGCGACTGCAGTCGTGTTTTAGCACTTTCGTTTTTAAGGTCCTAAAATAAAACAGGGGGCAGGGGTAGACACTCCTAGTAGGCAGGTATCTGGCCCATTGACACTTTCTCCTAGCACCAATCTGCTGGGTTCCATGGGAATGTCTTCTTTACCTGAGTTCTGCAAATATAATAAATTTAAAAATATGTGGATTTTTTCTTTATTAACTGACAAAAACAATAAGAGTAACAGAAATATGGCTTAGATTGGATGCTGCAAATTATGCATCCCTGAGATCCTTCACCGGTACTGTGCCAAAGCAGGCATGGCTTACAGGAAAAATGGAAGCGATGCAAATATTTCTGTAGAAGAAAATGGGTCAGGTACAAAGTGTCCTATAGCTTTATTGCCCAAGGTAGAAGATCCTCACCTCAAAGGAAATAGATCCACCTATACAATCTTTTGTTGTTGTTGTTGTTGTTGGTTGTTGTTGTTGTTGTTGCTGCTGCTGCTCCAATGTGTTGTCAAGTTCTTGCCAACTCAAGCCTGTGGATTGCTTAAGGGAATCAATCTGCCTCATATTTGGACCTCCTCCTTTTTATGGTGTTTTTTCAGCCTTTCCCAGCTTTATTGTCTTTTCCAAAATAAGTCTTCAGTTTCAACATCTTTGCCTCCAGATATAGTTCAGGCTTGATGTAACCCACTTGTTCATCTTTCTGGCAGTTCAGGGTATCCACAAAGCATTCCTCCAGCACCATATTTGGAATGAATCATTTTCCCTGTCAGTTTTTTTTAATTGTCCAGCTTTCATGCCCATACATGGTGATTAGAATGAAATACAATAATGCTAGATGGTTTTGGTATTCATCTCCAGTGGACCATCTTTACACTTGGTCTTTCCTAGTTCCTTCATTGCTACCCTTCTGAGTCTCAAGCCTTCTTCTGATTCCTTGGCTCCAGTCTCCATTTGGATTGTAGACTGAACCAAGGTATACAAAATCTTTAACTAATTCAATTTCTTGATTGTCAGAGTTAAATCTATATAGTTCTTCTGTAGCCATGATTCTGGACTTCTTAATGTTCAACTGTGATCCTGTTTTTGCACTTTCGTCTTTCACTTTCTGTTTTTAAGGTCCACTCCTAAAATAAAACACTGATTCAAAGTGAGGTACATACGATCACTACTGTACCTGGATTCACCTTTCCCATTCCTTTCCAGCACAAACATATTGAAATTCTACTATGTAGGCTAAAGTGGCAAGAGGTTATATTATCCTTCCTGTTCCAGCTCCCTCTTCCTCTCTCTTTCTCAACAGAAATACAGAAACACAGCCCCTTCCTAAGATTTCACCCTACAGCCCCCTCCTGACCCGACCTATACATGCCCACCTTCTGTGATATCACCGAGCTTTATTTATTTTATTTATTTATTTATTTATTTATTTATTTATTTATTTATTTATTTATTTAATAGACCACCCATCTTCCAGACGGAACTCTCCCTTCTGATTATCACCATCCACAATGGGTGTCATGTTTTTGTCTTGCCCGCTTAGAGAACGGGGTGCTGTTGACCTGGCAGCTAGGGCGTCTGATAGTTTCAGTCCAACAACTTTGGAGATGCTAGGTTTTCCATCCTTGGGTTTTAGGGTTCCCCAATCCTGCCAGAAATATGTTTTTTTTTTCTGCACAACTATGAATTGTATGGGAACCTTGCCTTCTTTCTAATGTGGAAGTTAGCAATATTGAGGTGCCTTTTGCAAGGGTCCCCTCCTTTTCTGCTGAGACAGTAGCCATCATTTTTAGCAGACCACAGTACGAAGAAGCCATCTAAAGCCCATCGCGATTTTGCCCCAGCTTTATCCATCATTGTGCATTTGGAATCTTGGTTTATGTTTCCCAGCTGATGTTCCTGACCCGGCTTTCTCTCACTTGATTCTACTCTTGGCTTTCTGCTCCGCTTGACAAACTCCTTGGCTGCGACCTTGGCTTTGCTTGACTCCAACTTTGGCTTCCCCCTCTTGCATGGATTTCTGCGTTTGAACTATCTTCCTGGCTTCTGACCCTGTTTCTCTGCAGGATGCTCAAAGGCGCTTGCAAGTGACACAATGGCACCAGCCCTGAACCATCCATCGCAAAGCATCCCAGGTGGGGTCCCACTTTGATTACACTCCACGCTGCTTTCCCTGACAGTGCTGGTGGGGTGGGGGGGGGAGAGAAAATGATGTAGCGGTACCAGGGGTTGTGGCGGCGGTGGCAGCACCAAAAATAGAAAAATCCCTGCTACTTGGCAGCTACAGCCATTTTGTTTTATGTTCTGTAAGAATTTACTTTTCTTGTGGGTTTTTTCCCCCCAACAGAAGCCAATGTTGACGTATGTTTACTTGAATATAAATCCGATGGAATTCGGCAAGGCATGCTTCTGAGTAAACTTGGATTGGATTAAATTATACATGACTCTATTTTAAACCATTTTACAAAATAAATGAATGAATTAAATGACCCCCAATTATTTAGATTAAACAACTGATAGTAGTACCCTTGACAGGGAATAGGCCCCAGATTCTGTCCCAGTCCCAGCTCAGCTGTTGGGGAAAAAAGAATCTCTTATTTTGCTTCTGTAATAAGTAACATGGACTTTTTTAAAAAAGAAGAAGAAATTGCACTTCCAAGCAAAACTCAGAACACACTTAGGTCAGGGCACATCCTTTTAAAGTAAGGATAAACTAGCTAAATTAAAAGACGAGGACCTAAGGAACAATGCAAGACCCAGATGTGTTGTGCCTGATGACTGGAAGGTAGCGAATGTAACACCAATCTTCAAAAAGGGCTCCAGAGGTGATACGGGAAATTACCCACTGGTCAGTTTGACATGTGCCCCAGTTAAAGTGATGGAAACCATCCTAAAAGATAAAATTAATAGGCACATAGAAGAGACGATGCTGCTGAAGGAGAGCCAACATGGCTTCTGCAAGGGCAAATCATGCCTCACTAATCTGTTGGAATTTTTTGAGAGTGTCAAAAGCATGTGGATAAAGGAGATCCAGTTGACATTGTTTATCTGGACTTTCAGAAAGCTTTTGACAAGGTCCCGCACCCAAGGCTCTTGAATAAACTTGCCAGTCATGGAATAAAGGGACAGGTCTTGTCCTGGATCAGAAGCTGGCTAAGGGACAGGAAACAGAGGGTAGCACTAAATGGACACTTCTCCAACTGGTGGGAGGTAAAGAGTGGGGTCCCCCAAGGTTCAGTACTGGGAACTCTCCTTTTCAACCTCTTCATAAATGATCTAGAAGTGGGAGTAAATAGCAAAGTAGCCACATTCGCCGACAACACGATATTATACAGGGTAGTAAAAACTGAGAGAGATTGCGAGGAGCTCCAGAGGGATCTCTTGACACTGGGGGAGTCGGCAAACCAGTGGCAAATGAGCTTCAACATTAGTTAAGTGCAGAGTGATGCATGTTGGGGCAAAAAAAAAAACCCAATTACATTTATAAACTGATGGGGTCTGAACTCTCTGCAACAAACCAGGAAAGGGACCTTGGTGTCCTGGTGGACAACTCAATGAAGTTGTCAACCCAGTGCACCACGGCAGTGAAAAAAGCAAACTCAATGCTAGGGATCATTAGGAAGGGTATAGAAAATAAGTCAGCAAGTGTCATTTTGCCTCTTTATAAATCTATGGTGAAGCACCATATGGAGCATTGTGTACAGTTTTGGTCACCATACCTCCAGAAAGATATTATGGAAATGGAAAAAGTACAGAGGAGGGCAACCAGAATGATTAGGGAACTGCAAAACCTTCCTTACCATCTGAGGCTGCAACGGCTGGGCCTCTTCACTCTTGAATGACGGCGCCTAAGAGGTGACCTGATTGAAGTTTATAAAATCATACATGGTGTGGGCAAAGTAGATAAGAAAAAATGTTTTCCCTATTGCACAACACTAGAACTAGGGAGCACACCATGAAACTTTTGGGTGCTAGATCTCAAACAAATAAGAGAAAGTACTTTTTCACCCAGAGGATCACTGGACTCTGGAACTCCCTAACAGAAGAAGTGGTGACAGCTGTCAGACTTAACAGCTTTAAGAAAGGATTAGACAAGTTCATGGAGAACAAGAATATCAATGGCTATCATTAGGGATGCCTAAGGACAACCTCCGGGTTGGAGAGATAGGCAGGATCATAAGCAGGTGAAGACATCTGCTTGGGAATACCCTGAAGCAAATGGTGAGCCACTGTGTGAGACAGAATGCTGGACTGCATGGGCTGTGGCCTGTTCCAGCAAGGAACAGGCCACAGCCTGTACCTGCAGTACTTGTGCCATGTTTGTTATCTTGACAGAGCGTGTGCAGAACTACATCTGCTGCAAGTGCAAGCTGGTGGCGCTATTGGAAGAGAAGGTCCAGCAGCTGGAGGCTCGCATATCCGACCAGCAACATATTAAGGAGCTTGAGCGGTTCCTGGACAGAGCGGAACAGACTATCCAGGTCCAAGAGGAGACAGGGCAAACTTCAGAGGAGGAAGTCACTCCTGCAACTCAGGAGGTGGATGGGTGGAGGAATGTGACTCAAAGGAGTAGAAGGCCAAGGCATCGCTCAGAGAGTCTCATCTTGTACAATCAGTTTGAAGCTCTTTCCCTCAGCACACCTCATGAGGCACACATAGAGGAAGAATTGGTTCCACCGGAGGATCTCTCCCTCATCACTATTGATGAGATACAAGATCAGGTATATGTTGATGACCAGGCTGCAGGAGAGAAGCTCATTGTACTAGGGAATTCTATAATTAGAAATACAGAGGGATGGATTTGTGAGGAGCATGATAACCGTATGGTCACTTGCCTGCCGGGTGCAAAGGTTGCAGACATCACCAGAAATATAGATAGCTTGTTAGGGAGAACTGGGAAGGAGCCAGTGGTCATGGTACACGTCGGTACCAATGATGTCGGGAAGGCCAAGCAGTCAGTCTTGGAAGCCAAATTCAGGTTGCTAGGTAGAAGATTGAAGTCCCGGGCTTCCAAGGTAGCATTTTCAGAAGTGCTACCTGTTCCTCGTGCAGGACCCGCCAGACAGGCAGAACTCAGAAGCCTCAATGCGTGGATGAGGCGATGGTGCCGAGAGGAGGGCTTTCGATTTGTCAGGAACTGGAGAACATTTTGGGACAAGCCAAACCTGTTCAGGAGGGATGGGTTGCACTTGAATCATGATGGGACCAGATTGCTGGCACTCAACCTCAAAAAGGCAGCAGAGCAGCTTTTAAACTGATAACTGGGGAAAAGCCGACAGGAGCTGCGTGGCATCCGGTTCGGAACACCTCATCCTCGGGGAATGAGGTTGGAGAGGGTAGAGAATCACATAGAGAAGACATAGCAGGTATAGGTATTAGCACCGGGAGAATAACGGAATGTGACAGTTCATCTACTGAAAATAAAAGCTGTGGGGCGAATAGAACAAGGCAGCAGCAGTTGTTGCGGGACCCACTGTACAGGTGCTTCTACGCCAATGCTCGAAGCCTCCGAGCAAAGATGGGAGAACTTGAACATTTGGCAGCTAGGGATAACATTGATATAATAGCCATAACAGAAACCTGGTGGAATGTGGAGAACCAGTGGGATACAGCAATCCCAGGCTATAAACTCTATAGAAGAGATAGAGAGGGGCGGGTTGGAGGAGGAGTGGCCATCTATGTCAAAGAAGGGGTAAAATCCAGCAGAATGGAGATTGACAGAGGGTCTGACTCCACCATAGAATCACTGTGGGTTAAACTACCGGGTCCAAGGAGTGATGTGATCGTTGGAGTATTCTATCGTCCACCAGATCAAACACTTGAGGGGGACCTTGAAATGAGGAGAGAAATCATGGAGGTGGCTAAGAGGGATAGGATAGTAATCATGGGGGACTTCAATTATCCCCACATTGACTGGGCCAATGCGAGCTCCGGGCAAGAAAGAGAAACTGGGTTTCTCGACTTGCTGAATGACTGTGCCTTACAGCAACTTGTCATGGAGCCCACCCGAGAACAGGCAATTCTGGATTTAATACTGTGTGATACTCAGGACCTGGTCAGGGATGTGAATGTCACTGAGCCTCTGGGAAACAGTGACCATGCTGCAATTACCTTTGCCATGCATGTCGGAGGAAGAGTGTCAACCAAATCAGACATAAAAACCCTTGATTTTCGAAGGGCAAACTTCCCTCAGATGAGGAAACTAGTTAGAGAGAAACTGAAGGGGAAGGTTAGAAGAATCCAATCTCTTCAGAGTGCATGGAGCCTGTTTAAAACAACAATAATAGAGGCCCAGCACAAGTGCATACCACAAAGAAAGAAGAGCTCATTTAAGTCCAAGAGGACACTGGCATGGTTAACGAGTGGAGTTAGAGAGGCTCTAAAGCGCAAGGAGAGGTCCTTCTGTAAATGGAAATCCTCCCCAAATGAGGAAAATAAAAAGGAATACAAACTCTGGCAAAAGAAATGTAAGAAGATGATAAGGGAGGCAAAGAAAGACTTTGAGGAACGAATGGCTAGCAATATAAAGGGTAATAATAAAAGCTTCTTTAAATATGTTAGAAGTAGAAAACCTGCCAGAGAACCAGTTGGCCCTCTGGATGGTGAGGGAGGAAAAGGGGAGGTTAAGGAAGACTTGGACATTGCAGAGAAATTGAATGAGTTCTTTGCGTCTGTCTTCACGACAGAGGACCTTGAGCGGATTCCGCTGCCTCAGCCACCCCTCTTGACTAAAGAATTAAATCAAATACAGGTTAAAAGAGAGGAGGTTTTAGGACTAATTGATAAATTGAGGATTAACAAGTCACCGGGCCCAGATGGCATCCACCCAAGGGTTATTAGGGAACTGAGAAATGAAATTGCAGATCTCTTAACGGTTATATGCAACTTGTCTCTTAAAACGGCCACAGTGCCGGAGGACTGGAGGATAGCAGATGTCACACCAATTTTTAAAAAAGGAAGGAGGGGGGATCCGGGAAACTACAGGCGGTTAGCCTTACATCTGTCCCAGGGAAGATGGTGGAAAGCCTCATCCAAGAGAAAATCTTAAAACACATAAAAGAACAAACCTTGCTGAGAGAAAATCAGCATGGCTTCTGTAAGGGTAAATCTTGTCTGACAAACCTCTTAGAATTTTTTGAAAAGGTCAACAGGCACGTGGATTTGGGTGAACCGGTTGATATAGTCTATCTGGATTTTCAAAAAGCTTTTGACACAGTCCCTCACCAAAGGCTGCTGAGAAAATTGCACAGTCAGGGGATAAGAGGGCAGGTCCTCTTATGGATTGAGAACTGGTTGAAATCCCGGAAACAAAGAGTAGGTGTCAATGGGAAATTTTCGCAATGGAGAGAAGTGAAAAGCGGTGTGCCCCAGGGCTCGGTCCTGGGACCGGTGCTTTTCAATCTGTTCATAAATGACCTGGAGACAGGGATAAACAGTGAGGTGGCCAAGTTTGCAGATGACACAAAACTTTTCCGTGTGGTAAATACCAGAGAAGATTGTGAAGAGCTCCAGAAGGATCTCTCCAAACTTGGGGAGTGGGCTGAGAAATGGCAAATGCGTTTTAATGTAACCAAATGTAAAGTAATGCATATTGGGGCAAAAAACCCAAACTTCGTTTATCAACTCATGGGCTCTGAGTTATCCGTGACGGATCAGGAAAGAGATCTTGGTGTGTTGGTGGACAGCTCCATGAAGGTGTCTCCCCAATGTGCGGCAGCGGTGAAGAAGGCCAATTCCATGCTAGGGATTATCAAAAAGGGGATTGAAAATAAAACAGCCAACATTATAATGCCATTATACAAAACAATAGTAAGGCCCCACCTGGAGTATTGTGTACAATTCTGGTCACCGCATCTCAAGAAAGACATAGTGGAACTGGAAAAGGTGCAGAAGAGAGCGACTAAAATGATCACTGGGCTGGGGCACCTCCCTTATGAAGAAAGGCTAAAACATTTGGGCCTCTTTAGTCTGGAAAAAAGGCGCTTGAGGGGGGATATGATTGAGACATACAAAATAATGCAGGGTATGAGTAAAGTGGATAGAGGGAAGCTCTTCTCCCTCTCCCAAAATACCAGAACTAGGGGACATACACTCAAATTGAGGGCTGGGAGAGTAAAAACTGACAAAAGAAAATATTTTTTCACCCAGCGCGTTGTAAGTCTATGGAATTCCCTGCCACACAATGTGGTGATGGCATCTGACTTGGATGCCTTCAAAAGGGGATTGGACAGATTCCTGGAGGAAAAGTCCATCACAGGTTACAAACCATGATGAAGATGTGTAATCTCCAGGCTTAAAAACAGGATACTTCAAGGGCCAGATGCAGGAGAGTGGTATCAGGAGAGAGATATCTAGTCTCATGCGCTCCCAAACACATCTGGTGGGGCCGCCGTGAGATACAGGAAGCTGGATTAGATGGGCCTTTGGCCCGATCCAGCATGGCTCTTCTTATGTTCTTATGTTCTTATGTTCTAAGGCTGTTCTTATGTTCTTATATAAACATATTATGTATAGATTCATTGGACACCCCATCAGCATCATATGAGACATGACTTCTGTGTAGCAGTATTTACTTCTGGTCCCTAAGTTGTTGATTCCAAGAATCCCTTCAGAAGTCACTGATGGACTGAGCTTCCGTATCTTACATGCTTTAGATACAACACCATACCAAGGACACAAAAGAAGATACCCCCTTCTAAGTGTCTCTGATGTACTTATTCATCTTAATGCCTTTGTTCCCATGGAAATCTATTTATCTCAAAGCAAATGTGAAGCTGAAGGGTTACAAGTTAGTGAAATACAAAACCACATCGTCAAAGGATTGCAGAAGGAGATTCAACTCCAGCGCACCCACCCTCCCTTCTCCTATGAACTTAGTACACTTCATTTTAAAACTTGAATTTGGCTGATGTTAGCTGAGCTGGGTAAGACATACAGTATCTACAGTATGTTGATTAAGGACTGAGGAAACACGAGCTCTTGAGGGGAGGAAGGTGGAAGTATTTAAACATTTTTTTTCTGAAGGATGGCTTCTGGCAACACCGTACCAGCCACTGAACCTTCCCTCTCTTCTATTTCTAGGCAAAAAACTTCCAGTTAACCTGGTCAAGTGCTCAACATTCCTTGGAGCTGGTACCTGAAAGGGGAGCCCAACCTCCTTTGAATATGTCTCTAGGTAAATCACAATCCACCCTGTTTCCTCACTCAAGGCAGCCTGTGCTGCTGGCTTCGAGCTGGAGCCCCAGCAGCCACCTGTAAGGCCCAGAGGAGAGCCAGGCAGCTGTCATTGCCTCTGCATTATTGCGAGACAGAGTCCTGCCAAGGCAATTTGCGCCCATGCCTTGGTAACAAGGCCGCCTCGGTTCCTTGTGCTGCACCTGCCACCGCTTGATTAAGGCTTCTGAGGGGCTTGTGCTATTAAAGGTCTCATCAAGGGAAGCCAAATCAAGGGACGTATAACCATCCCGTGCAACGCTGCTAAGCTCTCCCAGACGTCTTATCCTCTTCCCACCACATAACGCTTGACAGCCAGTGCCTTTACCTTAATGCCTGGCAAAGCCCTATGAGGCCCGTAAGGCACAGGATGAGACCTTTTATTGTTTTGCATCACCACTTCCAACAGCAACTTCATTACCAGATATTAAAAGAAATGAGCCATTTTTTACACCTGAAAGAAAGCAAACCCAGCCGGGGTGGGGGTGGGGAGAAGGGTGGGCAGGCAGCAGGGAGGGGGCTGATAATGAAAGAAAGAAAGAAATGTGCTCGAATTGAAAGCAAATAGCTTTAATGTGAATGAACTGAAAATCAATCGGAGCCCTGCTACACAGCATGAATTTCTGAAAAGCACATATTTGGAAATTGCATTTGTTTTGTTGTTTCTAATCAAATATTTTAAGTGAGTGAAATAATATCATACCATTGTACTTTCCTCTCCCAGACTCAGAGGTGTGGGGCTCGTCAGCTCTTGAAAAGCTGTCCGGAAAAGAAAGATGGAGCAGCAGGAAGGATTATAACTAAGCAGAGAGAAGCGTTTTGAGGCTATGAATATATCTAAATCAGACGTTAATATTGGTTTTATACCAGTTTAATTGCCACGGCTTCCCCCAAAGGAGTTCCCTGGAGAGAAGGAATGATTGCAATACCGGGGAGTGCTTTGCAGATGTGCCCTGAATAGAACCTCGAAGCAACACAGGGCGGGGAGGCTAGGAGCTCTCTGAGCGGGTGGATTTTTTGAAACCTGCTGCATTTGCTTCCACCTTAGCAGCAACACTGCCTGGGCTGGCTTCACACACACACAAAAAAGTCTGTGAGGCTCCAGTGCTCCCCTGTGAAGAAAATAGATCCGAGGCAGGCTGTATTTCCTCCTGATCAGGAAGGAGGAAGCGACCCTCGTGTGTTTAGGGTGTTTTTGTTTTTCCTTGAAAAGAAATTACGAGCCGCTTTTTCCGTTAAGTGCCATCTCTCCTCGAGGGAGCAATGCTGAGCTGGCTGAGTAGTCTTCTCGTGCAATTTCAGACATTCTGGTTCCCTCAAGGAAAGAGGCCCTCCTGCTGTGCCTCCTCTTTCCCCTCAACATGAGTCCTTCTGGCGGTTGCATCCCTGGGTGCTCTGCACAAGTGCTCTCCATTCCTGGTTCACTGCCACTCATCCATCACATCCATTTTGTCAGGAGCCACAACAATGCTCAGCTGTGGACAAGCCTAACCAGACTTTATGGCCAGGGAATGGGTGGCTGCCATCAACCACTTCTCTCCGTGGTGTACCACTCCATTGATGCTGACTCAAAGGCAATGTGTGTGTGTGTGTGTGTGTGTGTGTGTGTGTGTGTGTGTGTGTGTGTGTGAGAGAGAGAGAGAGAGAGAGAGAGAGAGAGAGAGAGAGAGAGATTTGGTATTTGCTACCTCACTTAAATTGCACCCAATTCATTGGGCCAAGGACAGGGCCTCCAATCTTGTTACAATTTCAGGGCCTTCACAGTTACCGCGTGGAGAGGCACACCACAGAAAAACCGGCTGGAAAAAGCTTGTCGATTTTCTGTTGAGAGTCAGAAATGGGTGGCTGTGTGATGAGACAAAAGCAGGGCTCTACCCAGGCACCTCTTCTAGGCCACACAAGGAGGTAACGGAGAGCCTAGAGGTTAATCATGAGTCAAGTATGGATGTGATAATCTCTGCTAGCCTTACCTCTGCACCTGTAAAAGGGAGCATGTGAGTCTTATAATGATTCTAAAACTGCCAGCTATTTTCAGGAAGCAGTCACCTTAACAAAATCTAATTGGGTTGTGGAAAATGTCAAAAATGTTACCAGGAAGCCAGATGCTTCAGTTTCAAAGAGAAAGCCTATTTTAGAACACACCAAAAAAGAGCTGATGTAGAGGTATGTGTTTGCTCTGAGGGAAGGCAGGTTGCTCTGGGTGAACAAGGCCCATCCTCAGAGGGGGAGCGTCCGATTTATATGCACAAGGCCCCAGAAGGTGGAAGCATTACATTTTGGTCAACAAACAGTCACTGTACTGGTCGGAAGTTTCAGAGAACTGTAGCCCAAAAGTAACATTTTAAAACGCTGCATGGCTGCATGTCCCAAGCGCTCTCACTTCGGGTGGCCACTCCCAGGGACGGCCGGAAATCGATCACTCGAAACCAGGCCTTCTCTGTGGCTGCCCCCACACTTTGGAACAAACTGCTGGGTGAAATTCACCTAGCATAGACCCTGACGGCCATCCAATAAGTTCTTAAGACCTTGCTTTTCAGAGAGGCATTCGGCAACCATTAGGTTTGTTTGTTTTGTACTTGCCTAGTATTGTTATTATTTTGAAATTGGTTTGTTTGTTTGATATTTGTTTTAATTGTTATGTAATTGTTGTACACCGCCCAGAGTTCAATTGAGAAGTCAGGCAGTATATAGATATATAAATATATAAATATATAGTAAATAACTCAGCATCCCCATCAGTAATATGTTCCAGGAACCCAAAAGACCCCACACCTAAAACCACAGCCAGTCAGACAGATGGACTGATTGATTACTGGTGAAAGTTTGGCTCTCTGTTACACTCTGGGCCCAGAGGCCAGATTCCAGTTGGTGTAGCTTTTGCTGCGTAAACTGGATGGCATCATCATCATCATCATCATCATCATCATCTAATAAGCAGGATTTTTAATTGGTTCTCTGGCAGTGATTTTTGAGCATTAAAGACTCATTCCCCCATATACCTCTGAGGTTCCCAGAAGCTTTTCCAGGACAAAAGAGTCTTAAAACCTGAAAGCTGGGATGGTCAGGTTAGGAAGCCTTCAATTAATTTACTTATCTAACCTACTATCTGAACAAAGATGTCATCCTATTTGTACAATGTAAATTTGTGCAAGAGGAATTTGGCCAACATCAGCTTTGAAAACACCCACCCACAAATATAATGAACACACAATGACAGCTGATACAATCATATATTAAACCATACTGTACTTGTATACCATTAAAGATGTAACTGATAGAAGATCAACGACTAATTAGACAAAAAGTTGTGTAGCCTGCAGATGACCAAGGAGAGGTGAAATTTCTTGAGGCATGGAGTTCCAAGGCAATACTGTATGAAACAGATCAATGGACTGAGATTCAGAATAAGACGTGTCATATGCTTCAGTTTTGGGCCAAAGCCTTGAAAACTTGCTTTATGGTATAATGGGACCCATTTATTTGTTTATTTATTTATTTATAATATTTTTACCCTGCCTTTCTCCTCAGCTACCTGAAACTGCAGATAGCAACAAACCCTATATACAACATATAAGGAGGTGGGGCAAAGGCCACCCCCCCATCCTTCTATGTTGTATCGGTGGAAAACTGAAACTGCAGGTGCTGTTCCTACAAAAATAGGGTCCTACTGAACTGAAATTTCCAGAATCCCACCCTCCCACCCCTGCCTCCAGCATGGCCCCTGGCTTTTAAAGTTCCCATTTAGACTGATAACGGATTCTTATTGAAAGCTATATATTCTTTACCTGATCTGCAATACTCTCTTGTTCAGCAGATTAATTTGATTCGGCATCTGCCTGGTATCTGTATCAAGCACAATGAAAAGATTGCAAAACAACGAGTTTTGGGTTTTGCAGAAGATGGAAGGAGCATGTTGAAAATGATTATCCTGATTGTTTCTCCCTTCTTTAGTGGGGAATGAGGACTGACTGTTCTTCTGATTTTCAGCATCAAGAGAATGATCTGCTGAAGCATTTTAGTGCATTAATCAGCATTGCCACTAACCTTTAACCACATTAGTAGGCCCCTTTTATTGTTGTGTTACTCCTCGTCGCATTATTGTTGCCACTTCTTCAGCAATAGTCTAATGGTACAAATGTCACCCAATCAATGTCATTTAATCCAAGAGGCTGGAAGTTTAACAAGCACTACCATACACAGAAAGCATGGAATTGCTTGTGAATTTGCCTAATTCATGTGCGTTTGTGCGTTAAAGTCACAGAAAGAATTTTATTGGTATATGCAGGAAGTTGCAAGACAAAGTGAATATTCTATCCTGAGCTTGGACATCTAATTTTATGAAAGAAGCAATTCATTCAGTGGCTGACGTCCTGTAGTTTAGCATAGTAAGTCACACAAGAAGAGACCCATGGAATCTGTGGTGATTTGGCAGGTCAACACCTCCATAAGTTCCGTTTATTCTAATGAGCCTACTCTAGTTGTGACTTACTAGGTTAAAGTAAATCATTACTGGTGTATGACCATCTAAATCAATGGGGGAATAGATCCACCAAATTCTTATTGATTCAATGGGCCCAGTCTAGTGCAATTTACTACACTAAGCAGCGGTTGTGGTTATTATCCTTTTTTTATTGCTAGAAATGGGGAGAGATGCTCCAGGAATCCTGCACACAGGATTATCTCGATAAGACAGTAATACTGGGAAAGGTTGAAGGCAGTGGGAAAAGAGCAAGAGCAAATACGAGATGCATTGACTCCCTAAAGGAAGCCACAGCATTGGGTTAACAAGAGCTGCTTAGGACATTTTGAACCTCAGCCATTCATGGGTCAACAGTCAGAGGGAACTTGACAGTGGGTCAAAACAATACCTAAATAATTTTGGCGGCTTGGCTTTTCCAAATTTAACATGAGAGCATGGAAGTGGTGCCATTTGTCAGTTGTTCCTCAGGCATTAAAATGCCAGCATAGACTGTAGGTATGCCAATTACGCCCTGACTTTTCTTTAAAATATAACAAAAAAGATCCCTGCAACAGAACCCAGAAGCCGGGGGGGGGGGGCGACAGAACAGGAATTTTCAAGATGGTGGATTGGAAGCAAAATACAAATTGCCTAATCATATGAGAAGACATTGCTGATCCTTTTTCTGCCACGCATAAGTTGCCTTGTATGTCTACATTTGTAAACATATTTCCAAGGTGTAATATTGGATTTGGCCAAAAGGAGGAAGTGCAGATTACTTCTCTGTGTATTTATTTCTTAATTCATTTATTTTTCTACCATGCTTTTCTTCTTAAAAGGACCTAAGGCAGCTTACCTCAATTAAAATACAAAATAAAAGCTACAATAGTGAGTATACAATTACTAAAAAAGGTCATGCAAATACTATATAGAAACATAATCAACACCAAAACACATTCAAGGCAGAAGTTATTACTGTACAACCCATTTAAAAAGAACTGTCTCTGACAGCCAGTTAGTCAGGAAAAGCTTGCCTGAAGAGAAAGGTCTTTCACAGCTTGCAGGAGGACAGTAAAGACGGGGCCAGC
Source organism: Phrynocephalus versicolor (assembly GCA_023846285.1). Lineage (NCBI taxonomy): Eukaryota > Metazoa > Chordata > Lepidosauria > Squamata > Agamidae > Phrynocephalus > Phrynocephalus versicolor. The sequence goes on from JAHTLZ010000010.1 coordinate 34,421,591, forward strand.
CTGGCCTCCTCTGGGAGGGAGTTCCAACAGATGGGCGCAGCAGCAGAGAAAACTTTTCCCTGTGTCCCTGTCAGACACACCTGTGAAGGTGATGGGACTGAAATAAAGGCCTTTTCTGATGACCCCTTGAGCAGACTCATAAAGGGAGATGTGGTCCTTTAGAAGCTTGGGCTAAAGCCATTTAGGGCTTTAAAGGCCCACTACAACACCTTGAATTCAGCCTAGAAATGGGTTGGTGGCCGGGGGAGCTTTTGTAACAGGAGGGTCATGTGATCCCTGTAACCTACCCCAGTTAGCAATTTTGTTACATAAAGGAAAGTTGGCATTGATGAGTAAGAAAAGAAGTGTGGATAATCAATTTTATCCAGGAATCTCTGAAGCTGAAAAGCCATGACCCACTCTAGCACCCTGCCCAAGAATGGACTATTAGAAACTAATCGACAATAATTGATTATTGCTGGAGGGCTTTTCCAGCAATGGCCTTACTTGGCCATACTGTACCTAGGACTGTTTCTTGCTGATTTCAGCTGCCTTGACGTGCATGGAGTGATGGGATGAGAGGTGTGGCCAGAGATTTCAAAGATCCCATATGTAAGTATAAGAGAAGGACAAGGATTGCAGTGATCATTGGGGACGCTGTTAATTACATGCCCCAAAACAATGGCAAGGATAGGAACCTAACGAAGACCACAACATTGGTGGATAATGCAACGAGTGACTTTCTAAAAGTGGTGATCTAAGGTGTGTGATGTTGACTATTAATGTCCTCCTCTCACCTCTGTGGAGTTGCCTCTCTCTCCTTAGTCATGGATTTGGGTGTGTGCCTAATAGCTGCCAAAAGAACTGGGCCTTGAACAAGCCCCTACTTTTGGTATCCCCTGTTAATATTTCAAAAGATCCAGAAATGTTATTCTGTTCAGGCCAATGTTTGGGAGATGAACAGGAGAGAATGATGTAACATTTACACTGAAAAGTAGGTTGTACAGTACTGTATTTGTGCTGCTTGTGACTTATTACATTTTGGTACACTGTGCACTGTTTTTACTATAATGTTTTGGGATGCTATCAGAACTCTGTGAGCAGTCAGGGGGAGGGATTGAATCAAGTAGGTAAAATGCATCTTATAGCTATCTCAGTGACCTATAGGCCGTGCCCCCTAGATGCCTCCTTGAGGGGAAAACCAGTTATTCCCCACCCCCTGCCACATCCTGAAAGGCTACAGGAGTTAGTCCTTTTCAATGTAATGGTCTGTGAGAGCAACAAAAACTATATAAGTGAGCAGTGGTGCTTGGAGTGGAAAATCAGACATTTTGCCCTCCAAAACAGCCTACTCTTCTTGTAAAACCAGCTGGTCAAAATATTCCAATACTATACTATCCATTTCCAGGTACAATTCAAAGTTTGGATTCTAAACCATAACATCCTAAACTGCTTGAGCCCAAGCTACCTCAAACTACGTGCACCAGATAAGAGATGTTGTTTTATCATAGTGGCTAGTAAATTGTGGGAAACAGTCGACCTTTTCATACAGAGGTACACGGCAGTAAACTGTCAACCTCTATACCCACACTCCCAAAGAGAACCCCAAGCTACAGGCAGTTTTGCAATCTCTATAGACACACCAGCCCTAGAATCATATCACAAAGAGCTGGTCTTCTATGCAGCTAATAAGTTTTACTAGCCACTCAAGACTAATCCACCACAGAATACCTAAGATTACAAGAGGGATAACTCATACCTATCCATCCCTACCTCCACTGTGAGGATTTTGGTTGCATACTGAAGGGAGAGGGAACTTTAAGTCAGTGGAAGCCGTCTTGCCCTTCCAGCTTGACAACGCTGGTTCCATTTTGGTACGTATATGATGATGCAAAGGAGACTGAAATTAGCAGGCTTGTGAGCTCTAGTAGTAGTTTCAACAAGGCATCGGTATATTTATCTGGTTTGGCACATTTAAATACACGTGTACGTCTTGCAAGTGTCTGTATTTGTCAGTTGTAAGATTTTGTGTTTGTGGGGAGGGTTTTCTGCATCCCCATAAGTCTGTATATGCAGCATGCTGCACATTTTGAGACTACAGTATTTGCTTATAGACAGATTGCCTCTGTCTATACATGCAAGAGAGACCTGAGGTTGTTTCCCTGTGTGGGAACAGTGTATGTGTCACACACTCAACAATCATTGCAAAATGCACGGCTTCAAGATGGCAGGGGCTCCCATAGGAAATGGGGATTGGATTCTAATGATGTCAACGGAGTATGAATAGCTCAAGACATAGGGAGGCAGAAAAAGCGGGGTGTGATACCCTGATGTGTCCCTCCCACCCCCACCCTAGCACCGTAACGACTGTTGCTAGGAAGCAGAGAAAATTTAATTTTGCAACATGCATCTGCTGTCTCGAAAGAACCTCCCCCTGGATCGAGAGGGAGAGAAGGCAAGGGGAGGGGGCAGAAGCGAGGACAGCTTAGGCAGGAGCTTTGCCCATCTAGCCTGACAGAAATGAGGGGCTCCAAAGCAGCCCGGGACCACGTCCAAGACAAAATGTACCTGAGTGGAAGCTTCACAACCCTGAGCAAGAGTTGGGCTCATGGAGGTCAAGGAGAAGGCTAGTAAGCCGCCCAGAGACCTTTGGGTAGTGGGCGGCATATAAGTTGTATAAATAAATAAATAAATAAATAAATAAATAAATAAATAAATAAATAAATTATCCAAGGGTTTATTGTTCTTGCAAGGAAGAGCTGGTAGTGGACTGCAGCCAGGGATCGGAAAACTGCGAGTCCATCAAGTTAAAGCTAGGAAACATTACTATTTTGGGGTACCATTCCTGGAATCCATAAAGCCTGAAAGTTTCTGGGGGATGTAGTCCAAAATTGATTTTGCCAAGCTCTGCATCAGGTTGTGGCTCAGAAGACCATAATATCTGCCCAGAAGTGTGTGTTGGGCCACAATCCATGTTACCACACCATGATGCTAACTGCCAGGAACACTCTCCTGGCACTGTCTTACTGCCATTTTGAAGAAATGATGGATCACAGCTCAGTTGGTAGAGCACGTGCCAATGGGGTGGGGGTGGGGACTCCTCTGCTTGCAGAAGGTGCCAGAGTTCATTCCCTGTCATTTCCAGCTAGGTCTTGAAAAGACCCTGCCTGAAACCTTGAACAACTACTTACTATTGGTTGGTGGTGACCATACTGAGCTAGGTGGGCTGTTTATCTGGCCCATTATAAGGCAGCTTCCTGTTTTGCAATACAGATCCAGCTTCAGTCTGTTGAAGGATGCTAGAGGGACTATTCTAGGGGCTGGGCTGGATTCCAGCCATGTCCATCTCTAAAATCTCATCCGGTCTTCTTTTGGGTGCTCTTAAGAGCACAAGATTCATAGCCACATAAATAGCCAATGTTCTCTGTTGATTACATGGCAAAATCAAAAATTCCTACCTCTAGGAAAGTGGAAGGCTTGATAAAAGCTAAACACTTTATGCAAATTAAAAGCTTATGAGCATTTGACTTACACAATTTGGTTTTCCAGCATACAATTGTACTTGGATCAAGAAACTAATTTCACCCCCATCACCAGCAGCATCAAGCAGCATTTTGGCTCAAAAGAGGGAAAGGGAAAAAAAGTTTGCACACATTTCAGACAGGTTTGGCATCACTCAGATTCCAAATGCAAAATAAAGAAAACACATCTAAAAACTCTACCGTTTCCTGTCTCCTCTCCAAAATGACAGAGGCATCAGCACAGAGCACCCAGCTCATACATTATAGCAACATCCCCACAACCTGGAACCCTCCAGGTGGATTGGCATGAAATTCCCAACATCCTCATCCAGCATAGTGCTTGTTCCTTGAGGATAATGTGAGTTGTAGTCCAAAGATATTGCGGGGGGGGAGGACTCCTTGTTATGGGAGTCTGAATTACAGTATATGCTTTGCATTATAATGGCATTGGCAATGAAGCTGTATACCCATCTGAACTGAGGCCTAAAAGCCCAGACAACTCAAATAATTCTTCCAATTCTGATCCAGCAGGGAAGACACAGTGTTTTGTGGATGACTCTCACTCTCTGGAATCACAGGATTAATTACATACAATATGCAGGATGAGAGAATGGAATGACCAGCCTGCATACCTGGAAAGATCAAGACAACAGCATTCTGGGGAAAGGAGGAGGCAAGTGGGTTGGCAAGTCCTTCTTGGAAAAGGTCTGGATGGCCTGAACCAAGGGTGGCATGCAGTGTGTCTTGATGCTGCACAGATTATGGCAGTCTGATACAATGAATTCAGAACATGCCCCAAACTTTTCTTCGGGGCATGGGGGTGAGGAGAGGGAGAAATTGCCTTACAAACAAGGGAGTAAACTCCCTTGGCCAAAAATCACACTCCTAGGCATGGCACATTTCTGAGTACCATTTGTGCTTGCACAAGCTAGCAAAGTCCTTTCTCTTCAGGCAAGCTTTTCCTCTGTGACTGGCTACACGAGTGTGGATTTCAGATGTATTGTTGTTGCACTACTGCCGTGACTGGGCCTTCAGTACTCCTTATGTTTGCCACCTCTCAGAGTGGTATTTGTTTGTTTCTTTTTAATATCTGTATACAGTACTTATTGTTTCAGCTTTATTATCATCTTTTAATGATGGCAGCTGTCTCTTTGTACTCATTGTTCTTAGCATTAAGTACTGTATTGTCTCTTAGTGTTGTAAACCACCGTTATGTAGCCAATGCCTTCAGATTTAAATATTGCCTTTCAATGATGTGAGCTGCCTTGGGACCTTTCAAAGGAGAAAAATTGAGAAAATGTTTTTTAAATAAGTAAATAAAAAAATATTTGGAAAAAGTAAACTGAAAAGCAAGGTGAGACGTGGGGAATGCCAGAGGATCTTATGCCTGTGAGAAGAGAGGTTCTTGCTGACTTGCAGGAACTCTGAATGGGAGCACACTTGCTAGGTGAGGTGACAACGCAATGTTTCATTGCAGGTCCCACTTGTAGCAAAAAAAAAAAAAAAAAAAAAAAGGTTAAAAGAACTTCCAGGCTCCACTTGCTTGTGGCATTGTTCACTCTCTGCCTACTGAGGTCTGTTTTTCCGTTTCCCCTCAACTTCCCTGCAGGACAGTGTTCCTTCCCCTCTGTGCTTTGAAACGTATTCATACCTGTTTCTGAAAAGCTCTGGGGGAAGCCAGGGAGACAGTTAATTCTGGCGGCAGCTGTAAAAAAACAAAACAAAACAAAACAAAACAGAGAGAGACTCCCCTTTAGAAAGGGGAAGTCGTGTCCCCTGCCACCTGCTGGTGAAAGGTAAGCAGGTGGTGTTGGTGGCGACACAATGGGCCATTCACTGAGATGGTGAATTCTGAGCCATTGTTCAAGCCCTCCCCCTTCTTTTCCTTTCCCTGCACTTCCGGCTTCAAGTCTGAGCCAAGGCAAGATTGTCCCCCATCCCCAAACTTGCCCCCCCCAAGACAGAAGAATACAGATATTTCCGTCACCAAAGCCAGAGCTAAGAAAGGCCGGTGCCACCCTTTGTTCCCAGCAGGGGGACCGGGGTTCCTGCTCACCTGAGCCTGGACTGCAAGAATACCAGGAAACTGAGCCTTGTTTGTTCTTCTACGGTTGCAGAGGCTGGCTTCTCAGGCAAGGCACATTGGTGTTGTTCTCCCAGGGGTTGTTGTTGCAGGACCACAGGTGCTGGAGGACTATTTATAGTGACAGAGGGTGTTTGTGTGCATGTGTGTTTCTCTTCCGATTTGTTTTGTTGTTGTGTTCCATGTGTCAAGACAGACTGGGCATTAAGCCCTGCCACAACAATCAAGAGGAACCTTGTTTTATTCTTAGCAAATCTTCATTAAGAAACCACCATATAATTCTAAACACACCCAGTCTCATCTGATTCGAGATGCCAAGCAGGGTTGGGCCTTGTTCACAGGTTTAATGGGAGGCAACCAAGAAATACTAGGGGTCTCCATATAGGACTGTAGGAAAGAATCCCATCTGAAAGAGTGCTGCCAGTCAGAGTTGACAATATTGGACTGGGTGGATTAAAGGATCTGACTCAATCAAAGTCAGCTTACTATTATTCTGGTATTTAGAGCATTTGGCTTCATACCAGTTGTACTGTAAGTAATATCTTCAGCTTCTTCCATTCAAAACGTGTAAATGTTGTGCTGTGAACAAGAGTGATTTATTGTACTTGAGGAGTACAGTAAATGGGGAGAGGAAAAGAGCTGTCCCGGGCTGAACTGCAGGCAGCCTCTGTTGTTCCATAGATGCACTTCATCCTTGTAGGATTAGCAGCAAGATCCATCAGTAGGACTGATTTGTGATTACTAGAGGCAGCCTGCATCTCAAGGCTCAGCCCATTCTGAAGATGAGAGACAAAGACCAGCAAGGCCAAGTATGAGCTGGAGGCAGAAAGTATATACGCCACTAAGAAAAAATAAGAGCATATATGCTCAAGGAACATCTAATGCCTCTTTTCAAACAACCTGCCCAGAATTTAAGGAACATGGAGAAGAGTGAAGGCGTAAAATGGGAATGGTCAGAGCAGAGCAGAACAGAGAAGACAGGGAAGAAAGGTATTTGGGATCATGTTCCAGAGGTGGGACCAGCCCAAGGTATTTTGTTGTCTGAGGTACAGCACAAGCTTGCAGCCTTCTTTCCCATTCCACAAATAAAAGCCAGAGGGACTGGAAGAAGTACCTTGCCATTATCCTGGTGGAATTGAGCCTCCATGCTCTCTGAGGCAGCAGGCTAGTTTAGGGCGGAGGTAGACCAGGTTGTGTGGCACACCCAGATCTGCCCTCCAGCAGAAGGAACAGCCAGAAAATTTGGGATTGTCCCCCTGATACCACGGCCTCACTCTGCCAAAGGAGGGCCAGCCTGACTAGAAGCAGAGGCAAGGTTCATGGAAGAGATGAGGCAGAGCTGCTCCAGGGTTCAGGAGGCAGGGGAGGCAGACTGCTTCCCAGGCAAAAGGCTGGCATGGACACAAAAGTGTCTAGAGGTCAGAGCCAGCAAGCCTAAGATGCTCTCTCTCTCTCTCTCTCTCTCTCTCTCTCTCTCTCTCTGTGTGTGTGTGTGTGTGTGTGTGTGTGTGTTTAGGGGGTGGGAAGGAAGATGCTGATGCAAGAGGAAGGAACGTCTCGGCTTGTGTCTTTGATCGCCCAGGGGAACTCTTTTGGGGATGGATCAGGGGTGGGGGTGGGTAGATGTCTGTTCAAAGGCAGAAAGAGCCTGAGTTAAAGTCTGGACAGTCCTGCCAGAAGTAATTCTGCTGGGCATGTTGACAGCTCATCTGGGAAGTCTGAATAGCACTCCTCTGGATCTTGTGTGTTTGTTATCAGGTCAGGCATGTCTTATCTAGTCAAATCATCCCTCCATGTAATGGACAACAGACAATGAAAACACGGGGAATCCTTGGGACAGACCCAGCGGAGAATGTGGATGCCTTTAAGCTGTCCTAAATGTGCCCACATCACTTATCACAAAGAAACCAATAAATACTACTGAGTCGTAGCCATTACTTAGGAAGAGGGCTGCTAGATCACAGTCTGTCTGATATTTTCTCCAAGTATGGCCTCTTCCGTGGGCCACTCAGTCGATGGCCCACTGTAACCCCTTCTCCTTTCTCACTGTTGTTTGCTAGCCCTCCTCCACCCAGTATTTCTGCATCTGGGTTGCGTTTCCTTCGAGTTGGTGCTGTACATTCATCTTTGTTGAGTTTTGTTTTGTTGTTTTTCAGCTCACTTCTCCACTTCATCAGGATCATTAATTCTCTGCGAATCCACCCACGTATTTGCAGTCTTTCCCAGTTTGTATCTTCTGCTGGCTTGATAAGCTTCCTCTCCTCTCCATCATTCAGTCCCTGGCAAGTTGGCTGTTTGATAGATGGCCCCCGGGCAAAAGAAGCCCCAGGCTAGCCTGGCTGGGTTCAAGTCATCTTTGGATGGGCTTCAGATAGCAAACAGAGATGAACACTTGTGCCAAGTGCATCAGATGATGGGATGTTTGCCACAGCCAAGCACCAACCCATGCATAGTCACCAGATTCCCAGCAGAAGGGTGGCAAAGGCATGGCTTTTTCTCTCTGAGTTCCATGGACGCATCAGTCTTGTAACTAAAGAGGAGTCAACTCATTGGGCTACTTGAGAGGAATCAGGAAGTAAACTCATTGGGCTTTTCGGCTCAACTCATTGGGCTACTTGAGAGGAATCAGGGGGGAAACTTGGATCCATGATCCCCCACCCCAACCCAAGAGTGATGGCAGAGGAGTGACACTTAAACCTTCTTACATTTTGAGTAAGTCCACAAAAATCATGACTAACTTTAGCTGCATGAAATCCAGTGGACTTTCTCTTAAATGTGACTTACTACATATCCCATCACCCATCTGTCCATGTGCACATCAACACACAAGCACGTGAAGACACACTCTGAATTTCTGGATTTTCCATGGGAATATGACTGTAGGAGATGCTTCCTTCAATATTCCCCACTATATCACTGCAAATGACAGACTGATGAAGCTGTTTGGATGAGCAAGGAAACGTTTCTATCTCTCAAGGAAAAAAGGCCAGTTGCCATGACTCAGCTTCCAGATAAACACCTGGATGACTGAGAATCTTCACAGACAGATGCAAATGACAGCAGATTTTTAATTTCTGGAGAACCTGGGTAAATATTAAAGACAGGAAGCTTGACTGAACAGTCTAATGATGGGACCACAGCTTCTTTTAGTGCCAAGTCTGTTCTTCCTGGATTGCACACCCTATTACATATTTTGTCTCCCCCTCCCTTGCGACACAAGCAAGCACACTCAGGTATCTCACTCTGAGAAAAGTAACAGCCTTTGTAAGACAAGCACATCCAGGTCTCCAAAACAAAGCATACTTATAGCTCATTTTTGTGTACAGCTCTTCTCAAGAATTTCAGGCAAAGAAACCATTCACACCACATCCCACCAGATTCTCTTTCCCTTCCCTTCCCTGGGTGATGGTGGTGGTGGTAGGGAAGATTCCTCATCACCAAGTCGAGTCGCTATGTTGCTTCTGCGCCACCAGCATCACTAGCATGGCATCTGAGAATGAGCGCGCGCTCTGAGACATCTGTCCTACTCTCTGCAGCACAGTGCCCCCTAGTGTCTGCTTCTGTCCCGCAACATCACCAAAGGCCGGCTGTCAGCTGGACTTGGAAAGAAAGAAGCAAACAAAAGTGCCCCTACGATCTTGAAATGGGGTGATGGTGGAGAAGTTGAGTATAAACATCCAGTGTGACATGGATAAGTAGAGGCAGGTGGACATTCTCATCTTCCCAAAGTAGTGGAGGGAGATACAAGAACAGGAATGTTTATTTTGAAGAAGAACATGTCACACCATCCTCCTTCTCCTGCAGAACCTCGGAAACAGACAACCTGGGCATTCTCCTGCTTGTCGTCAGATTTGCAATGGACAGCCATAATGACAAGCACTCCTATTTCAACCACTTTCAGGGCTGACTCAGAACAACCAGTTCCAGCTCCTAGCTCTCAACACCTTTCCTCCACCTGAGAGCCACTGATGACATATTTATCATTTCATCTCAGACAAGGGATACTTGACAGGTTCCACCCAGAGGTGAATGGTTTTAACCATGCCATTCATTGAACCTGGACCAATCTATGCCACGGGTGCATTTTCCAGAGACTGCAGTGGAACTACATTAGTGTCATGTAAACAAAAGCTTGTTTAGGAAATCTACTGATTACTACATAGTCCTGTCCATGTGCTTTCAGCTACCACCCAGGATATAGGACAAAAATCACCTGCTGCCAAATCCTATCACGCAGACGCCTCAGACAGAGAATAATGACCTGCCTGTAAGTGAGCCCCAGTGAACTTAATGGAACAGGCTTCTGAGTAAAAATGTGTAAGATTTCACCCTTAGGAATTTACACCAGGCATATCTGAAACTACAGCACCATGAAGTAAAAAAGCAGACCAACAAAGTCAGGAATAATCAGCTACAGGACACTGCAGATGAAGTGAAACTGTCAGGACCTCACTTTTTTTGTCATAGGTACGGCTGCTTGCTTAATTCTGGATAATGGCACTTCCCTACCATAGGTCTTGGGTGGCAGTTTATTCCTTGCATACCAGTTCTTAAGCTAAGACTGCTACTCACTAGCCACAACAGAAAACATAGAAGAAACACAAACATAAGGGCGGGACCCTTAAGCAAATTATGATGTGAACTCTGGGCTCATATTTGCTTCTTACAGTCATCTTGCAGGCCCTAATAAAGTCACATCATAACATCACAGGGTCATCTCTCAGTGTACAATCTTCTGCCACCTCCCAACAATGCCATTCTTCATCAAACACTGGAAAGAATGACGAGTTCCTGCACAAAATAAATCTCACATCAGAAATGGTCAGTTTTCAGAAATCAGGGGCAAAATATTCTAGCCCACAAGCCCTTTCTCTTTCAGACCTTAAGGTAGATATCCTTAAAGACAAGAAAATTCCAGTGTGAAATTGCTAGCCTATATCTTAATTAAAAGTTCACCTTTGTTCATCTGGGCCTGAACAGTGACACCAGGTTTCACTTTCACTGTAAATATTAATTTACTCATCATTGCTAAGTCATGATTATGTTATGACCTATTACTGACATGGGGACGGTCACTGTGCTTATTTTACATTTATTTAAACTTTAACTGAATGGTCACCAACTTTCATCTATTAATTTCATTGCCATTTAATTCCAGTTTCTACATTACTCCTCATTCTGCACCTCTGCTTATATATAACTTGGAATCTGTAACAACACTTCAGGCATTTGATGAAACTGACTCGGAATGACAAAAGCATATACAATAGAACATGGGTGAAGTCTTCAAAGTACCACAAGACTTGTTGTTGTGGTTGATGGTGGTGGTGGTGGTGGTGATAATAATGATGGTGCTGGTGATCCTGCTGTTGATGTTGTTGCTGCATCTTTTTCCAGGGAAAATATTTCAGCACCAGTCCCTAGATGGATCACAAATTCTGCAGCTTTCTGTCATACTCTTGCGGAACTTGATCTGTTCAGGTGCGGCCTTACTAATGGGTTGAATGAGGAGGCTAGCCACTCTCAGGTGGCTGATGCCAAAGGGCAACCCCCTACCCAGCCACTGAAAAAAGGTTCATCTGTCAGTCTTAACAGCCGAAAATGGGGAGAGACCCATTTTTGTGCTTTGGCTCAAGTGTGCATTCAGTAGTACTGACCAGCATAAGCTGAAAGCCCATACTTTGTGTACCTTGGGAGACAAAATAATACCAATTTCAGATTTTTAAAGTGCCACATAAAGGTATATACACTTAAGGGGACAGCAGTTAGCTTATCAAATACATGTCCCTGTTTGGATTTTTTTAAAATGCATATAGTACACACAAGGAACTATGTATTTTTGATAGGTTGAAATAACAAACTGTTCTAGGCTAAGCATCCAGAATAGTGGCTTGATGATATTAGCTGTTCAGCTGTGTAACCAATTGTGTCAGATGGTGGCAAGGTCTCTTTCATTAAATGTTCTTCACATACCACAGGAATACTGAGGTAGTGGATTTCCTCTGCCAGTGGCAGGCTGGGCTGGACAGTCTTCAAGATTCCTTGCAGCACCATGACTGTACACTTGGATGTGAATGAGAGACCATGAAGATGAAGGAAAGACCCAAGAGAGCATAAGGGGTCCCACACATCCATCTAATAATTCTGACATTTTGAAGCTGCCTCCTTGGTTGCTATTGTTTGTCAGAAATGATAATAAAGATGCATATAAGTTTAACTACCATATAGTTCAATGTCACATGTATGCCTTGTCTTTATATGTGAATATGTACACAACCGTTCACAAAACAGTGGCCTGCAGACCCACTGGTTTATTGGCAAAATAATGCTGCCTAGCCTTGGGAAGGCCGGGCAGCACAGTTTCATGGGGGCAGCTTGGCCTTCTCTATTCCTGTTCCATGCCAGACGGGGCCCAACAATGACTGAAAGAAAATAAGAGCAGTGCCCCCTATAGGGCTCTTCTCTTTGCCTGGCATGAAGCCATCCCCCACCCCCAACTAAGCTACTTATACCAGCACCTGAGGATGTTTTTAATCAGCTAGGAATCTGGTCTGCCTTCATTGTAATAACTTTAAACCAAGTTGCTTTTCTGTACCAATTACAGGTTAGTAAGGCTGGTTGCCACAGCAACAGCAACTGTGAGGCCCCCGCCACACCGCTCGATAACTTGATTCCTTTATAAAAGCGGGGGGGGGGGGAGGGAGAGAGACAAAAAGGTGGTGTGCATGTGTACGTACATACACAAGGAGAGAGAGCCTAGACTTAAAGGGCTAGAAGTAGCTAAGGCCTTGCTACTGTGGCAACCAAAATTTGTCTAAGTCTTAAGCTAAATGGGATGGGGCCTCTCTCCATCTCTGCCCCCACCTTTCACACTTCAGAAAAGCATCAGGCTCCGTCAGTCTGAGTGAGGCTGCAGCAACCATGGATGGAGAGGAGCTATAGTTATAGCAGAAATAAAGGGAATTGTAGGTCTTGTTGACGCCCCATAATTTTCTAATGTTACCATGGTTGCCAATGTTTCAGCTGGTAGCTGTAACTGTGCTTTTAATGGCCAAGTGGCCTGCAGATACTCCCAAGCGATCAGGTTTATGCCTTTCCCAGGAAAAGAAATCATCGCCTGATTGTTTCGGCATATCAGCCTTCTACTAAAACCGCAAGTGTGATTGAGGATATTTTTTATAAAATGCGTTTGTCACTTGAACAGGGAGAGGTTACTTGGGTTTTTTTTTCTTCATAAATGCTACTTTATTCATCAGAACCTGGGAAATATTTTTATTTTATGTTTATGTTTATATTGGACTACAGTTCTAAGATGTCTGTCATCAGCAAAGCTACTGATCATTCTGGCTGGGGGATTGTGAGAATGGGTTGCCCAACAAAGCAGCTGATATGAGCTCTGTGTTTTTCAGTTACTGTATGTAATTGGGCAGATTGGATCCAGGAGATAGTCTGGCATTGTGGCAAAAGAGTTACAGTCTGTTATGGGCAGTCATTGGGGGGTCTTTGCCAGAGCAGGCATTGTGCAGACATTCCTTGCAGAATATGGGGTAAGGAGGACTCAGAAGCCACACTGAGCAGAGATTTAAGGACAGATCTAAAGCTGTGGACTTCTTTCCCCAATCTACGGTGGGCTGGGTAGAATTGCTTGTTTCTAAACCAAGAGAATTGTCTTAAGGACTGAGTAAATGCCAATGTCAGGCAGCTGGTGATGAAGGTTAGTTGTCTAATATAAGGGTAGGTGACCTTAGGATCTCGATCTGAATCTGGCCACCTGGGGTCTCAGTCCAGCCATCCAGAGCTGCCCAATGGCCATGCCTATTTCTCATCACACCTTCATTTACTGGTGTTGATCAGCTATGATATGGGGATTTCTCCATTTAAAGCAGTGGTGGCCAAACCTCGGCCTTCCAGGTGTTTTGGACCACAACTCCCACAGTCCTTTGTCATTGGAAATACAGACTTGGAATTCTGGGAGTTGTGGTCCAAAATATCAGGAGGGCCGAAGTTTGGACATGCCTGCATTAAAGTCTTTGTTACTGCCAGGAAAAGCTTTCAGAAAAAAAAGTTCCATAATAATTGATCCCAGATTCCCAGCATTTTTTGCTTTATCCCTATCATCATCATCATCATAACCTCAAGGACCACTAAGATATTTAATTCCACCTTCAGGTCTGAAAGTTAGAGATCCTCCACAGACCCTCCCCCAATAGTGACCCCCATTAGACAGGTAGGCAGAAAGTGCAACTCAAGTTACCTGTCAGGAAAGATGGAATTGTGTCAACAGACTGAATCCCGCCCTTCCCCTCTCTTATTACTCCTATCTCTGCATATGGTTTCCTGAGGTGTCAGCTATTTTGTGGGGCTTTCTGTGCTTTCTTTTCACAAGCAGTGCTTCTCACTTGTTCTCATGGGTAGTACTCGGCACACCTGACTAAAGTGGGTCGCTGCCAGTACAAAAGCTGGTTCAGCGAATGCCACATGGCAGCTGCCTGACACTGGCATTTGCTCAGTGGATAGGAAGGATTAGAGCCACCCAGCATTAGTTTCCCTAGCAGATGGCACTTATAAAATCCATGATCTAAGAGTGTGTGTGTGAAAGAAAGAAAGAAAGAAAGAAAGAAAGAAAGAAAGAAAGAAAGAAAGAAAGAAAGAAAGAAAGAAAGA
>JAHTLZ010000010.1:34444832-34456641 GCA_023846285.1 Phrynocephalus versicolor
GATTTTTATCTTTTTGTGTATCTACCATAATGGGGTGCTTGTTTCCCATGCTCCCCAGATGTCATTGGACTGCACTCCCAGCATCCCACAATCTGCTGTGGGAGGAGGGAGCAGGAGGAGGTGTGTGTGTGTGTGTTGTGTCGTTACAGTCATGACCAATTCTTTATGACTCCATGTCCATGGAGTTTTCTTGGCAGGAATACTGGAGTGGTTTGCCAGTTCCTACTTCAGGAACCTAGAACACCTGGTATTCCCTGGCAGTCTCCCATCCAAGTTCTAACCAGGGCCGACCCTGCTTAGCTTCCAAAATCACGCAAGGTTCATAGGGCCACAAATATTCGTAGGGCCACAAATGACCTATTTTTGGTCTACTACCTAAACAGGATGAGAGAAAAAGGTCAGGGTCTTTGCAATCTTCACCCAGCAGGAGTTATTGTTATCTACATTATTGTGAGGCTACTGGGGTAGGATGTGGCAATTACTCTGTTTAGATTAATTAACCCAAAGCCTACTGCTTTGCACTGAGGACTATAACCAAAATTTCCACATTTTTCATATGTATGTATTGTAACCTAGGACTATATGGGGGGGGAATAGGATGGGTTCTATCTCTATTGTCTTAGGGTGGTATGCATGTGTGGGTTGGGGCCAGGGAGGATCAGTAGACCTGCCACCCTTGCTGATAGATGAGGTAAAGGCTAGACATGGCTTCTGAATGCTTGAACATCTGGGAGACGTTCAAACCCCTTCCCTGTCGATCTGGTGCCAAGGGCAGGGGCTCAGGGGGCTTCAACTGAGCCCGGCAGGCCAGCTTCCTTTTAAAAAATCACTGAATAAGGAGAGCTGAAATGGCCCCTTGGCTCTGACAGCCGAGCAGCTGGCAGCTTCATGAAGACATCACCAGGAGGGAAACACAGACAGACGCCAACAGAGGGGCAAAGCAAGTGTCCTTGGGTCTTTGAGGCAAGGCAAGTGTCCTGTTTGTTGAGGACTCTGTCTGGTCCCAGGCATGCCCCTCTTTACTGTTCCTCTCTGAAACAGAAACTAGAGGAGCATCTTGCCTGGTGTGAGGGAAATGGTGGAGCTCCCTTTCTCAGCCAGTCAACTTCAGTCAAGCCCCCCAGGGTCAAGCAGGATAAGTAGTGGAGGTGGGCACTGGGCAACAGCTGGAGAGGAGAGAAGGATATACATCAGGGGTGTCCAAACTTTTTGCAAGGAGGGCCAGATTTGGTGAGGTGAAAATGTGTGGGGGCCAACCATTCAGCCACATTTGGCCCCTGGGCCGGACTTTGGACAAGCCTCTATAACATATGGGGAGGATGCTGCAGCAATGGAGCCAGGGGCAGGTAGGCTGGGCAGGTGGCTGGGGGGGGGGACCCAGATGGAGGCATGGAGGGCAGGCAAACCATAAAACTGCAAGCTGATGTCTCCATGGGGAGGGGGCCAGCTGGCGGGGATGCGTGACAGGCTGAGCCGGTGGGGAGAAGAGGCTGTAGGCCGCTCAAAATTTGAAAATGGGCCGCATACATATTCACTGGATCTGTGGACTAGAGTTAAAGGAAGAGCTACAGCAGAGGTGGAATGAAGCATGTGGAAAGAATCCAGCCTTTCATTTCAAGTAGAACTGGGAAAGCAAACTGCAGTCTTGTACATATGCACAGAACACTGCTGCTCTCAAAGATACCCAGCGTAGCCAGGGGTGGTGGATGATTGGTGTTGTAGTCCAATAACATCTGCAGGGCCACAAGTTGCCACCTCAAGATGGTAGTTAACAAATAGACACCATCTGCTAGAGAAGAACTCAGCTCTTAAGGCACTGACCTACCACATTCCAGCACAACATGGCTGTCTTTGCCTCCTCAAGGCAGATAGAATTTCAGGAGCCAGAGCAGAATGCCTTTTTATGCCAGTGTTCATGCCCAAGAGTCCCTGTAAGACCCCTAAAATCTGCCTGCCCAAACCCCATTGGCACCCAGCCACAGTAGAGATAGGTGGAACATACAGCTTCTCCTAAGGACCGTGTTTCATCTTTTCCAGTTCTAGAACTCATCTAAAACTGCAGCCTGTGAATGCAACAAGCAACACTTAGCTCTGGTTCCCTGAATGTGTGCATATCTGATGGCAAATCCCAGGTTATGTCTAAGTCATGAATGAAATGGCCCTCGCGGGCAATGGTTCGCTAGAAGAATTGAAACATCATTCTCATATCCCTGAATGACTTTAAGAACAGCTGCATGGGTGTCTCCTATGATATCATGCCTGTGCTTTTGTGAGGCAATTAAAAGGGAATGGGCTGTCACTGCTCTTACACATGAGGCCACTGTAACATTGACATTAATCCCACTGGTTCCTGTGTGTTGTGGAAGAGCATGGGACTTGCCTGCATATTGATTTACTTGGCCTTTCATCCAGAAGATGTTGGAGTCAGAAAAGTCTATTGGCATGATAGGGTGTGTAAGAAGGAAATAAAATGTATGACAGTTAGATGAGGGGTCTCTTCCCCTTTATCCAACGTTGTATTTTCCTTCCACTTCCTCCTCCCAACCCCAAACCCTGGTTGTGCTTTTGAATATCAAGCCAACTGGTTTGGTACTAACTTATTATCTCTGCTTCATGTCTGCTGGGAGGCAGGTACAATAAAAATTTATTTTTTTAAATCACCCCTTCTTTCTGTTCCTTTCCTGTCCAAAGTCAGCTATCCTAAACAGCGATGTTCTGCTTCATTCAGTTTTCCAGGTTCTTTGCCTAGTAGATTTTTAGTTCTTTGTGTATGTCTTTCCCCCCACTTATTTTATCTTGAATGATCCCCTGTAAGCAATCTGCATTTTTAATTTCTCATTACATGACTGAACTATTCTAGCTTTCTGCACTTTATGTGTTTAATAATTTCTTGGATTTCATTCACTTACTTTGGTACTTCTTTGTTAGACATCCCTTCAACCCAGGAAATTCTTAGTATTCCAAGACAACCTCACATTTCAAATGCTTCTCCCTTTTGGGGGGAAAAAGCTGCCTACATTGAAGTCCAATATTCTGCCTAAATTTAGCACAATGCAGTTGACATTCTCAACACCTATTTTAATTTTTTGCTGCATCTTCTTAAGGAAGATGCTCCGGGCAAGTTCCCTCTAAGGTGTGTGGCTGCACAGCCGTGCAACACTGCATCAGTTTCTGTCCATTTGCATCCAGTCCCACCCTGAAACACCTGTGCGGGAGAAAGCCCCCCCCCCCAACAGCACTGAGGGGATGTTGGCTCCAGGCCATGTCTATTCTTACTTTTTCTGTTGCCCACAGTCCTGCTATTCATTCAAATTCCAAGATACTTATATTTGCCAATATGCTCCGTATTTTCATTTTGGAACCAACTGCTTTTCTTTTGCTGCCAGCATTTTATTGATTACTAGGAATTTGGTTTTCTCAGCATTCATTTTTAGACTGTGTTTATTATTTACTTCATTGTCTTTACTGAATAACCTTTGCAGACCATATCAATCATCCGCTAGTACTTCTGTATCACTTATATATCAGATATTGTTGAGAACCTCTCCATTGACTGTAATATCATACTTTTAATCAACAAGTGTTTCTTGAAAAATGTTCTTGGAGTACAAATTGATGGTGAGGTGGCAAAAGTATATACATTCTTGACTGTCATATTCCTCCTGTTTCTATGTCCTCTGTCAGATGATGTTAAGCTTTTGAAAGGAATAGGAATGCTGGGGTCCACTGCCTGCAGGCAGAGGCACTGCAAAATGCAATGAGCAGTCTGGGTCTCAAAGACAGGAAAGAGATTTATTGGTTGTCAACCAGGGAAATCTCTCTTGATGCAAAACAAGTGAGAAGTCCACTGAAGAAAGGAAATGCAGTATATTTTATAGACTTACAACCACTTTTCTTCCGCCCCGCCCGTCCACATTTGCGTCATACATATCTGTTACATACATCAAACATTAATTGACATCTTTGGCCATTTATTTTGTATTCCTGACACCAATTAAATGTTTTAATTGCTATGGTGTTTGATCTACTTTACACTGGCTGGGAGTGCTTGTGTCCTTGGCTCTTGACAATGATGTAAACCATCTGCTCTAGGTGAGCTCACAAACAGAGATAAGATTTCTTGGACGGCTAGCTACATGTTAATTAACTATGTGTAAGCATCAAAGCTATAAAAATAATTAGGTCCTTGAATCTCATTGCTTGCCCAAAGACTTAACCAAAGTTTGTTTGCAGGAATAAGAATATACATGAATAAAGAATATACATGTGGATACAAGTGGAGTGCTTATTGATATCTCTAAATATATAACTTGTGTGGCTATATTATGCAGGGTATAGCTTGGAATATATTGTTATTGAATATATGAGGGTTGTCAATGCCTGGGGGGTTACTAAAACAGCTATAGATGCTTGATCAATACCCTTCACTTCCCCCTAACGAGTTCTGGGAATTTACGCCAGTAAATTACCCAGAGGCTGTTCTTCTCGACTCCTGTCATAGTCTTGCAACAGCGCAAGCATCTCTGGTGCAGCGCGCTTTGCCACCATGCGAAGGATAGAAGCTTGAAGGAACTTGATCAAGCAAGGGGCGAGTAAACATATCAAAAGCAGAATACACAATGGGGCAACTATCATACCAATGATGGCTTTAAGCCAACCTCCCGGGAGGAGGTCTTGCAACCAGCCTAACTGCAACCCTTTCCATTCCTGAGCAGGGTTAACTGTGAGTTGTTTGATTTCTGTGGTAAGTTGGTTTATGACGTCACCAACCGGGTCAATCTCGAGACAGCAGTTCGTCATATTCCACTTACCACACACGCCGTTTTCAGCTGCCAACAGATAGTCGAGAGCGAGCCTATTTTGATAGACTGCTGTCCGCAATTTGTCAGTGGCAACGGCAAGTGCGGTGAGCGCGGAAGAGATGCGCTGTCCCGCCAAATCTAAAACTGCTTGTAATCGGATAATTCGATTAAGCATGTAAATAGGGGTCCTATATCCCCAGCTTCCATCTGCGGCCCAGGTGGCAGGGCCGTAAACACAAATGATGTGTTCCGAATCCCATGTGTCCCCATGGTACTGATCCGGATGTTTACAGTCAAAACCTTCAAAAGGTGTTCCCTCTCGCTTTAAGCTTCCCCGCTTCTCTCTGGATAAAGGGGCCATACACGGGAGCGGCAAGGGATTGTTGTGGTGCTGTAGGAATAAGGAAAAATGAGGGTTTTATGAACCCCAGGACACAGGAGCCAGACCAGCTGGCTGGCAGCATTTCATAAGCAAAGCTACCACATATCCAGTATAAATTCAAGGGGGCTTCCCAAGGCACGGGAAGGTCTGAATAAATGTAGGACAGGAGCGCACCGGTCAGTTTGGTAGGTGGCGGCATGCCTGAGGGTGACTTCCAGGCACCTTTTTCCCAAGTCCCTAGGCAAGCCAAGGAACCTACAGGGATGGTGCCCTCCTGTGAGAAGCACACCCGACCAACCAACTCAGTGGAAATAGTCCACACTAACTTTTGGGGATAATTCCTTGTGGTGAGATTTCCCATCCGGGACAAATTATTGAACAGCTCCGGATTGATTTCCATAGCCTCCCATGGCCAAGCCTGGCCCATGTTGGTTCCGCCACAAACATAACAATCTGAAACTCCCAATTCTGTGGCTATTGATTGTGCCAATCCAACAAAAGAATTTTTTGCAATGTCTGGGATTTCAAGGGAATCATCCTGCACTCTGTCTAAGGCGCTACCACCTTCAGTCCAGGTTTGATTCCTCTTTTTCCCCTCTCGCAGAGTAGTGCGAGTAACCGTAATGTACCCCTTTGGGTTATACCCAGGAGCAGCTATGCCAAACCCATAGACTTCAATGGAAGGATGTGTTCTATTGATGCCCAGGATCACAGTGCCGTCGTCACCCCTGCGGAAAAATGCTATGTGTTCACAGGGTTTAAAGGGTTGAAGCTGACCCCTTCCTGTGTGTTCACACACACACGTCCAGCTTTTGCAAGCGGCACTTGCTTCACAAGGTGTCCACTTTTCAGGATTCCCAAATTTCCATCCTCTGTGGGGTTGGCATATATATTTGGCTTTTGTGTTATAGTATTTGTCTGAAGTATGACACCAGGGTCCTAGACCAAAGTCAGTCACTGTGCAAGCTTTAAACACAAGTTGAACTTGCTCAGTGCTTTGCTTCAAAACTACCATAGAATTCAAGTAAAGAAGACGTCCCCCACCGTCTGGGTTTCTCCTCGGGGGAACTTTCACTATAGATTTTTGCTGCCAGTAAAGATTGCCTATTATACAGATATCTCGTGAACCAAGAGCTTTGTTTACCAACAACTCCACCAGGCTTTCTCACAGTCAATAAAACAAGTTCATATATCAAGGGATGGGTCTTTCATGTTGAAGTGATAGACCCACACCGCAAAAGAAGCTCTCTTTCACTAACTTTAGGACACCCTCTATACACAAATTGTCTATGTCCTCCCTCCCCCGCCCCCAATTACTGTTTCTGTTCCATTCTCTCTGTTGTGCAACCTTTGTTCTTGTGAGGGCTGTCAGAATATTGATAAAGCACAAATAGTCAGTCTGAAAACTGGCCTAGAACCCAGGGAGGGGTGTTTTTTGCTTCAGTTGTTCCTTGCTGCCTTCTGAGCTCCTGGTGCCTTCCATCTTGGATGGCTGCCTGCCTCTGTGCCTGCCTGCTGTGCCCCCATCATGGTTCCTTTAAATCTTTGCCTTCTTTGCTTGATGTTTTTTTTTTGGGGGGGGGGGGAGATTCCACGCCCCCATATTTGTTGGATAAATTTTGCTGCTGCCAAACAGCCTGCCAATGTTTCTCGTTGGATGTTTTAAAAATTATTTTCTCCCCCACTCCCATTTTTTTTGGGATTTTCCCCCTTATTTGGTTTTCCCTCTTCCTTTCCTGCATAATTTTTGTTGCTGTGTTGCTGCCCACTGCATTAAAAGAAAAGAGAAAGCATCAAATAGTAGTGGGAAACCAAAATCTCCTCAATACTAGTATCTTTGATTATTGGGTGCATCACATTTTGTACATCTATTCTTTTAAATACTGTATGTCTATTCCGGTGGGGGGTTTGGGCGACTGCTTTCTGTTTGTTTCTCTGGTGGTGGGAGGGCAAGATGTGGACTGTGCAATTCTGCCTCTATGCCACTGGGTTGTGATAATGTTTGCTGTGGTTGGCTGTGTACAGTTTAAGGCATTTCTTTCTTGCTGTTCTTGGTATGGTTTTGAGGTTGGTTGTTTCGGCGAGCAGGTGTCTCTGAGTGCCAGCCTGCTCCTTTACCTTTTTCCTTATTTTACTGCCCAAGCCAAGACCGCATCTATCATGCTGGGTGGGTAGCACTGTTTTCTCTTTTCTAATGTTGGGGTTCTTTATTGCCTTCTGAATTGGTGTGTGTGTGTGTGTGTGTGTGTGTGTGTGTGAGAGAGAGAGAGAGAGAGAGAGAGAGAGAGAGAGAAGCACAGTATTTCGTGTTCTGTGAAATAATTATTATAGTAGAAGAAACTAGAAGCCTACTTAAGTCTGATGATGGTGTCTCTTTTCTTGAGAAACAGTAGAGGTATCCGCTACCCTTTACTTTGGACCATGTACAAGGACCAGGCAGCTTGTTCCTCATTTTGCTTCATATCAGTCAGAGTTAGTTTCCCATCCTGCCAATGTATTTTGCCTTTTGAAAGGCCAGCAAATGATGAACAACTAGAAGTGAAGTAACTGAAGGGTTGGCGTCTTCCTTTACACTTGTTCACCTGCTTTTGGCTTAGGAGATGGCAGATGCATCCTTTGACTTGCTTGTCAGCCTTTCTCCTTCCCCTTTTCTCTCCTCACCAAGGATTTGTGCTTTTAACAGCCCTATCTGTATATCAGGAGAGGGGTGCTTTGTTCCTTGTTTTGTGCAGCTCTTAAAGATGGAGGATCACCTACACAGGGGAGTGGGAAGCCCTAATAATATAACTTTTGAGTGGCACAGAAGAGGCTCTTAAAGATGGAGAGGTGATTTACCTTCTTGTGTGTTTGCTGCAGGAAGACCTAGTAGGCACTACAAGAGGCTGAACAATGGGCCTTCAGCCCCTCGATATTTCTGAGCTTTTGCTCCCAGCATCCGACCGTTACCAATGATTGTGCTGCCTAAGGCTAATGGGCATTGTTGGGGACCATCTGGAGGGCCACAGGTTGCCCATCCACTAATAGACCATTTTATCCCTCAGATCTGTAATGGAAATTAATAACTAAAAAAACTTTTGCCTTCGTGATCTAACTGGAGAAAGAGATACAGGGAGAAAAAAATAATCTCCCAGACACTGAGAAGTCGAAGGAGTTAAATGTTGCTCACAACCAGAAAGAAACTTGACAATATGCATAAACATGTAGAGGAAATCTTGAGAACTAAAGGACCCTTGAAAGAGCAGGAATCAGCTGATGAGAGTTAAAGGTGGAAAATTCCACCAAGAAAGCGCACAGGTCCAAATACTGAACCACCCCACCTCCCCTAGTGTATAGTCACAGGTCCAGGCTACCACTCAGACTGTAACCCCTCACCCCCCACATCAAAACCTGGTCCAGGAAAGGAGAGAGGGTCACCATTTAGCCTGAGAGGGTTGGTAATTGCTATCAGCTATTATAGATAAAGAAATGAAGAGCAAAGGACAGCTACATATTGTAGAACAGTAAAAAGTAGCTTCCAGAAATCCTGGCTTCTGGTTTTTCTGTATAAGCAGAATATCAAACTTATGGGATCAGACTTAAAACATGTCTAGTCTAGTATCCCCCCCCCCAAAAAAAAAACCCACCAGCCAGAAGCCTATGGAAAACAATGATTTCAGAGAAATAATAGATTTTTTAAAAAATTAAACTTTGTTATACTACAAGACAAAATAGCACAATCACATCATAGATGTCAGAGGCATGTAGTTCCTTCGGTATCTGTGGGGTGCCCCAAACACAAGAGGGCAACACCAGGGAGGTGGGTGACATTTGGAAGGAGATTCCTCTTATGTTCCTTGTGGTACCCTCCAGTCATTTTGAACAGGCCTGGGGATTCCTTAATAGAAGTGGCCCTGGACCTGTGCCCTCTCCCATCCATCCTTTGAGTGGTTCTAGGCACCACTCTTTCCTCAGATCCAAGGAGAGAAGAGCCCTGGACTCATTGCTGTCCTGCACGTGTGCCATAATTTACTGCCCCCCCCCTTGCTTTGTTCCCATGGATATTCCCCCTCCTTCCTCCCCAAACTTGCAATGAAATCATATCAAATCAAAAACGAAATTAAAGCCCGGCTAATACAGCGGTGGTGGCAGCCCCAGGGTGGGCAAGTTTATTTATTTCTCTTTGGAAATGAATTTCAGCTCCTCTTCCCACCTCCCCCCACCCCTCCAGGAGGTGCCGCTCCCTCTGTCTCATCCATCATCAGCAGAAGTGTGACGGCTGGCGGGTGGTGTGTGGGCACACGCCAAGCCCAGGGGCACTGGGGAAGCTGCCTCCTTCTTTCCCTCACTTTCAACACCCTAGCTTTTATTCATAGTCCTGGGGAGCTCTGTGTCATTGTGAGCGCAGCGCACTGCACATGTGGCCCCCCATCTCTCTCTCTCTCTCTCTCTCTCTCTGTGTGTGTGTGTGTGTGTGTGTAAACAAATGTTTCATCACAATTGAAAGGACGGGAGGCAAATGGTGGTTGAGTGTGTATGTGTGTGTTTCAGGAATAAGTGGGTTAGAATTAGAGGGTTGGCTTTATGGAGAATGCACCCAGTACATGCAGCAGGTAGGATGAGGCTGAGCAGATGCTGTAAGAAAAACAAGCCTTCTTGTCCCCTCCTTTTCTGATCTAATCCATTTATGCAATAGTATCTCAATTAAGCATCTGAGAAGATGTATTTATATGTGTGTGAGAGGAGGTGACACACAGAGAAAGGAAAAGAAAGAGAGAGGGGTTGACAAAGAAATAGCTTCTTTATGTTTTTAAATCCATAAAGAAAAAGGGTTCAGGGTTAATACAGACACAATATCAAACCAAAGTGTGTATGAAATAAGTGTGAATGGTCAGGCCATGAATGTTTATGAGCTGTGATTCTGACGTAATGTTTCTCAGCTGTGGAAAAAATAAATATCTATCTGAACAATTTAATATTGGGATGCTAAGATCCTGATGTATCTTGGGGGAGGGGAAAGACCCAGGTGTGGTGGGGATAAGGGCTTCGCCATAATGATTTTGATCTTGATTGTGTTGGAATCTACTCAAGTATAACTTTTCTGTTCATCACAGATATATGTTTTGGCTGATTGTAAAGTGCTTAGCACAAGTGAAGTACTATCAAAATAATAAATGAAGATAATGATGATGAACAATATCTGCACAGACGGGTAGGTTTAAAAAAAACACACACACACACAACCACCCAGTATGTTAGTATATAAAATCCACATGGATTCCCTCCTCCCATCACTGGAAAAGCAGGGGCAGGCAGAAATCCAAAGAAGCAGGTTCCTTTTCTTGATCACACTGTAATATAGATTTTTAAATTCTAATCTTAGTATCTGATGTAATGCTTTCCTCTTTCTGGAAGAATATTCCTAGAGACTAATACATATGAAATGTGATATTCACCAACCACGACACTAGAAATGGCTTTTTCTTCTCATGTACCCATTGATATGTTTCTGTGTGCATCCTATTGTTTGTGGCTGCTAAAGAGCTGTCCCCCAGCACCACCACCACACAAGCCCTTTCCTTCTCCCTTCCTCCAACCCCCCCCCGCCACCCCCCCCCCCCCATCACTGGTGTGCAGTTTGTGGTTCTCGCTCCCACTGGCTTCTCGTTTGGTCTGTCTGCTGGACTGGGTTTCAGGAGACTGCAATACCCGGCTATGTGTGACAGAACAGTGATGGCAGCATATTGCAGTAATTGCATATGGTCTCATTAGGCATTGCGGCTTGTGTGTACCAAGGTCTGATCGTGCCTCCCTCGTCATCCTTCAAGCGGGGGGGGGGGATGATGTGCTAAAGATTCATTTCCAATCCTCACCCCCACACACCCCTCCTTCTTTCAGTTAGAAGAAGCAGCCCTTGCAGCCTGAAGCTAGAGGCTTTGTGAAGAGGGCTGGAAGCCCGGCTGGCAGCACTGGGGCCCTTCTTTATTCCTTTCTCAAGTGCAGAGGCAGCAAGTCTGTGGAGCTCAGCAGGAGGGGTGGGGGGAAATGCTGATGGCCCAACAGCTCGGAAACTGCAGCACCTTTTGTAGTACAGTATATACTGTACAGTGGTACCTTGTATAAAGTAATTCATTCCAAATGAAATTATGTTAAGTAGATTTTCCTTTATAAAAATTCCCATAGAAATGCATTGAAAACAGAGCGATCCCATTTTTATGTTGTACGGATTCACCCCATAGGCGATTATGTTAAGCAAATTTCCCCTATCTCTGGAATTTTATGTTGTACAAATTTTTGTTATACAAGCTGTTTGTTATACAATGGTCCACTGTATATGGCTTAGTCATGGATGAAGGGAACGGGCTGTCCAAAGCAGATTTGTAACATGGCCACCATGCATACTAACACCCTGTCAATATACCCACAGGCTGATGAATAAATATTTCTAAGTTAACAGAAAAAGTAGGTGTTTAATCCTGCCCTAGAAATAACGGTCTGAGATAGATAATGCTTCCAGAGGAGCTCTAAACAGTTACAAGTAATATGAGCTCCCCCCCCCCCCAAACCATTAGGGATTAAAGCAATTTGGTGACTGTATCACATTATTTATTTATTTATTTATTTATTTAATTTTTTCTTCGGTTTGTGG
>JAHTLZ010000010.1:34456651-34507744 GCA_023846285.1 Phrynocephalus versicolor
TTATTTATTTATTTATTTATTTATTTATTTATTTATTTATTTATTATTATTATTATTATTATTATTATTATTATTATTATTATTATTATTATTATTATTATTATTATTATTATTATTATTATTATTATTATCACACAGCAGAAAAGATAACTATGCTGGATTTTGTATTACAAATCACTAGTCGAACACTTGCCAAGCGTTTAGGACTATGTGATGTATCGGCAAATTATGCAAGCAGATCCCAGTAAGGTGGCTTTCTGCAGCTGATTGATGGTGACTCTGTCAACTCCAATTTCTTCTAAATACTTGCTTAGCACTTTAGGCACCGCACCCAGCGTGCCGATTACCACTGGGATCACCTGTACCGGTTTATGTCGGAGTCTCTGAAGTTCAATTTTCAGATCCTGATATCAGGTAATTTTTTCAAGTTGTTTCTTGGTGACTCTACTATTACCTGGTATAGCAATACCAATTATCCACACTTTTTTCTTCTCCACAATTGTAATATCCGGGGTATTATGCTCCAAAACCCTGACTGTCTGTATTCAGAAGTCCCAAAGTAATTTTGCATACTCATTTTCAATCACTTTTTCAGGCTTATGATCCCACCAGTTCTTTGCTACGGGCAGATGATAGTTGTGACACAAATTCCAGTGGACCATTTGGGCAACTACTTTATGGCGCTGTTTGTAATCAGTGTGAGCAATTTTCTTGCAACAATTCAATATATGGTCGATAGTTTCATCTGCCTCTTTACAGAGTCTACATGTGGGAGACTCAGCTGATTTTTCTATTCTAGCCTTTTGTTTTAATAGCTTGTTATTCAGCTGCAAAATCAGAGCTTCTGTCTCTTTTTTCAGTGTTCCACTGGTGAACCATAACCATGTCTTTTTCTCATCTACTTTTCCTTTGATTTTTTTTGAGGAACTGCCCGTGCAGTGCTTTATTGTGCCAGCTATTAGCTCGTATTTGCATTGTTTTTTCCTGTATTGACCCTTTGTTTGTTTTACTTTAAACACCTCCTTGTTCTTAGTCCCCAATAATACTGATTCTGTACTATTTTTTTTCATAATCTGCCAGCGCATGTTTCTCTTCTTCAACTGTCTGCTTCACTTGCAAAATACCTCTGCCACCTATTTTTCTAGGTAAATACAGTCTGTCAACATCACTGCGTGAATCATCATCATCATCATCATCGTCGTCATCATCATCATCATCATCATCATCATCATCATTCAAGATGGCCACAAGATGGCCACAAGATGGCGGCGCGTTCACACGCTGCGGCTCTGAGCTCCCGGAATGGGTGTGGGTTGCTTGGAATATTGTGCATGTGAATGTGTTTGCATAATGTGGAAGGAGCATTTTTTGCCTACTCATGCATAGAGCTGTTAAATATCGGGCTTGATGCTAATGTTAGTATTCCACCTGATGCTAATGTTAGTATGGCACTATCTAAGCTATATGACATCATTTCCAGGCAGCAGAAAATCCACCCAGAGGGTGCTTTTGTTGTGGCAGGAGATATTAATCTAGCCTGCCTAAAGACAGTTCTTCCTAAGTTTGAGCAGTAGCGAATAACATCTTAGATCGTGTGTATTCCAATCTGAAGCAGGCATACAGTGTAATCCCCCTCCCCATCTAGGCTCATCTTACCATTCTTCACTCCTTCTATGCCCAAAGTACATTCCTCTCAGGAAAAGAATCCAGCCAGTTATAAAAACGGTCAAAATCTGGCCAAAAGGTGCTCTTAGTCAACTCCAGGACTGCTTTGAGAGTACCGACTGGAGTGTGTTTGAACATCAAGATCTGCATATATACACAGATGCTGTACTCTCTTATATTAAAGTGTGCACTGACAATGTAACATCGGTCAGGCGCATCAGAGTCTATGTTAACTGTAAACCCTGAATGACTGCCAAGGTAAAGTCACTTCTGAGAGCCCAGGATGCTGCCTTTAAGGCAGGGGATATAGACACATATAGAGAAGCAAGATCAAACTTGAGAAAAGGCATCAAGGTGGCAAAACATCAATATAAGTGTAAGGTGGAGAGCTACTTAGTAAACAATAACACATAGCAAGTGTGGCAGGGGCTGCAGCATCTAGTCAACAATAAGGGTAATACAAGGAATACAGTCAAGGCTGATGCCTCGTTGGCAGAGGAGTTGAACATCTTCTTCGCCTGCTACGAGGTAAGAAGATCAGGCATCGTAGCTTCTGTCTGCCTGCCTTCTAATTCTCAGCCATTCATTCTACATGATCATCAGGTGAGAGATGCATTGAGGGCTGTGAATCCCAGCAAAGCTGCAGGTCCAGACGGGGTGCTGGGGATAGTGGTTAAAAACTGTGCCGATCAACTAGCTGACCGGTCACCCCGGGGTGCTGACAAGGATTTTTAACATCTCCCTGCAAACAGCTTGTGTTCCATCATGCTTGAAAGCAGCTATCATTGTCCCAGTCCCCAAGAAAACAGCAATTAACTGTTTCAATGACTATAGACAAATTGCATTAACATCAGTGGTGATGACATGCTTTGAAAGACTGGTCCTCCAACATCTTAGGACATGCCTTCCACCGGACTTTGATAAACATCAGTTCACCTACAGAAGGAATAGGTCAACAGATGATGCTACAGCCACTGCTTTTCATCTTGCAGCCAGTCATCTGGAGAAACCTGGTAATTATGTCAGGATACTGTTTTTTGACTATAGCTCGGCTTTTAATACCATCCTTCCGAGCATCCTAATTAAAAAGCTGACTGACTTGGACCTTTCTTCTGGATTAAAGACTTTCTGAGAGAACGGTCATAATCAGTGAGGATTGGGCCTGTCACATCTACTTCGCTGAAGGTTAGCACTGGCTCCCCACAGGGCTGTGTGCTTAGTCCCTACCTGTATTCATTGTATACTTATGACTGTGTAGCATCTGACCCATCCACTGCAATCATTAAGTTTTCAGATGATACTACCATAATGGGTCTTATAACAGACAGAGATGAATCAGTATATAGGGGGAGGTCCAAAAATCATCCTCATGGTGCCTAGAAAATAATTTGCACGTAAATATCAGCAAAACTATGGAGAAGGTGTTGGACTTCCAGAGGAAAAGAGAGGAACTTGCTCCACTGTACATCATGGGAGGCTGGGTGGAGAGAGTCTCCTCCTTTAAATTCCTGGGAGTTCATTTCAGTGAAGATCTTACCTGGAAAATTAATACAACCCAGGTGGCCAGGAAGGCTCAACAGAGACTCCATTTCCTCAGGCTCTTTCAGAAGAACAACGTGAAACAACAATTGATGACCTCCTTCTACCGGTCTACAATAGAAAGTGTCCTTACGTACTGCATTACACTCTGGTATGCTGGTTTGACAGCCGCGGACAGAAAGACTTAACAGAGGGTAGTGAACACAGCACAAAACATCATGGGCTGTCCCCTGAGTCCACTGGATGACATCGCCAGGGACCGCTGTCTTAGGAGAGCAAGGAAAATAATCAGGGATGACTCACACCCTGGTCAGCACTTCTTTACTCTCCTACCCTCAGGTAGGAGATACAGAAATATAGCAAGCTGTACCAACAGGCTAAAAAACAGTTTTTATTCGCGGGCTGTTCGACTGTTAAACGAGACATGATAACTCGTCGTGATAGACTCGTGGGGCTGGCGAGTTATGCAGCAAGCACACAGAGTGTAATCAGATTGAATGGTTTTTTAGTGGGATGGTGTTTACTGGTTGTACAATGACAATAAAGGTTATTATTATGCTATTATTATTATCATCATCATCTTCTGAACTTGGTCTTCTTCAATGATTGAGCTCTTTCCAAGAGCCTAGGATGACTGGAGATATCTTCGTAGAATATATACTGTTCCTAATAATGTCACCATTTGTTGTTGACAAATGTTGATCTCATCAATGCCGAGAGTTTTCAGATGTTGATCAAGTCTTTTTGGATTGCACCCAAGGCGCCTATTATTATTGGTATTGTTCTTGCTTTCTTATTCCACAGCTTTTCAATTTCTATTTCTAATTCCTGATATTTGGTTATCTTTTCTAAGAGCACAGTCATACCTGCGTTTTCTGCGTAGTTTCCCATCAGCAAACTACACAGTAAAAGATTGCATGCTAACCAGGAAGACAAGCAAATTCTGCTCCCGGCCGACCACGCCCCTCGAACAGCAGTTTCAGCGAAGTTTCCTAAACCACCGCCAGGGTCTGGATTTAGAAATTTTGCTCGAAAATGCTTACTTGTTTGTTTCTGTTGCAATGACAGGACACAGAAAATATGCAATTAATTCAGTTTCTCCACTTTCTACCCGGCTTAAAAGACGGAGCCTTGGAAACTGGAGCCGGAAAGTAGGACAAAATGCATAGTACACAGGTTAGGACAGAACCAGAATAGGAAGGTACAATGCAGAGGAGAGGACACCAACTACTCATTAAAAACCACATGACTGCTCCTGAAAAAAATACGCAGGAAATCTAAATACAAAGGAAACCCAGGTATGACCGCGGTCTAACTCTTTGCCGCTGACTCTTGTGTCTCCTGGCATTGCCACATCGACAATTTGAACTTTGTTCTCTTGCTTGGATACTATCGTGATGTCTGGAGTATTGTGGGCAAGGTGTCTGTCGCATTGGATTCTGAAATCCCAGAGCACCTTGATGACTTCATTTTTAGTCATCTTTGTGGCTGATGTTCCCACCAGTTCTTGCTTGATGGTAGGTTCCATTTGAGCAATGCTGCTACTTTATTATGATGGGCTAAATAATCATTTTATGTAATTTTTGGACAACAGCTGATGATGTGATCTACAGTTTCATCCTTTTCTTTGGACAATCAACATTTACTATCTTTCGATGATTTATCAATTTATGGCATTTGTTCTTAAAGCCTGATCTTGAGCTGCCATGATTAGTCCTTCAATTTCTTTCTTCAATGTTGCTTTTCTTAGCTAAAGCCATGTTTTGTTCTTGGTTGATCTTATCATTGGTGTCTCTTATAAACTGACCATGCAGTGCTTTACTATGTCAGTTCTCTATTTGGCTTTGTATTTGTTGACTTTTACATTCTTGCTTAGTTTCTAGATATTCTTTTATTATGCCTTCAGCATTTTCACTATGATGGAGATAGCATTTTTCTTTGAGAGTCTGATGAACTTGCAAGAGGCCTCTGCTGCCTATTTTCCTTGGTAAGTAGAGCCTACTGACATCACTTTGTGGATGTAGTGCATGGTTTAATGTCATTGCTTTTCTTGTCTTTCGATCTAATGCTTCTAATTCTGCCTGGGTCCAGTTTATTATTATTATTATTATTATTATTATTATTATTATTATTATTATTGCCTTAACACCAAAGTTTACAACATCTTTGCCAGATAAAGACTTTTGGAGAGCTTAAAAGCTTACATGGTTTGCTACCTCTTACTGATCCAAAAAGAGCACCACTCAACCCAGAACTTTATTTCTACAGGTGGTACCTGACACGACCCTCTT
Source organism: Phrynocephalus versicolor (assembly GCA_023846285.1). NCBI lineage: Eukaryota > Metazoa > Chordata > Lepidosauria > Squamata > Agamidae > Phrynocephalus > Phrynocephalus versicolor. The sequence goes on from JAHTLZ010000010.1 coordinate 34,462,147, forward strand.
TTTGCTTGTTTTGTTTAACATAAATCCAGTATGAGGAAGAATTTGGAAAAGTTTATATGCGTTTACTAAAGTTCCATTTTTTTATTCGCTTAAGTTGCACTTCAGGAAGTTGAACTTCTTACGATGCTACAACATCTTAAACCATTTCCTGACTTGTTCACACAGAGTCTGCCTGGTGGACGCTTGATCTCCACCTCATGAGGCATCAAAGAGGATAAGGAGTCAGACCAAAATTCACAGCAAGACTTTATTTTGTAACAAGAAAGGATCTGACTTTCCCTCAGACCTTTGCTCTCAGCCAGAAGAGAATCTACTTTCTCCTGCAGTTGGACAGCAGCAAGCATATCCCACAAGAGACACAAACGGGGCAGGATATGGGCATAGAACTTTCATGGTCTGGCATGTTATTGGATTATTATTATTATTATTATTATTATTATTATTATTATTGCTCCTTCTCCTTCCCCATCCTTCTTTCCCAAGGTCTGTTGGAAAACAATGTCACTTTAGTTATGTGCTGTCTTCTCAGTTCTAATTCATGGTGACCCTATAGTATGTGAGACATTCAAGAAAGGATTATGCACACACACACACACACACACACACACACACACACACACACACACACTATTTTCCATGCCTAAGAACAGACCAATCCTCCCTCTAGAACAGGAGTGTCCAAACTTCGGCCCTCCTGATGTTTTGGACCACAACTCCCAAAATTCCAAGCCTGTTGTCAATGGCAAAGGACTGTGGGAGTTGTGGTCCAAAATATCTGGAGGGCCGAAGTTTGGACACCACTGCTCTAGAATTTTGTTATGCTTCTGTAAATCAACCCTGTTGCTGTCTCTGGATTGTACTGCTTGTGATTGAGTAGAATCCCAACTCATCTCTTGTTGCAGAGTTTTGAATTGCAGGTAGAATTCATTTTTTGCTACACAGTAAAAGTACAGAGGTCCATAGAGGTAAATAAAACTTCCTCAGAAACCACCACTTTCTCAATAATTGGCACTTTGTGTCTCAGTAACTCACTTTGGGACATTTATAGCAGAATGAATAAAAATATTATTTACTTACAATTACTTGAAATTATATATATATGTATGCTGCTTTCTTTACCGCGTACATACAAGTAAGCAACCAAACAGAGCAATGGGTACAAAACAACTGCCACCAATTGATCAAAGAATAGGATAGAGCACTTAGCAAAGAGTCAGGGCTCTTTTAGGAATCAAAAGCTGGAATAAATGGTTGGTTAGTATCCAGTATCACTGGATTGATAGATAATCACCCAAACCTAGCATGCAAGGTTTGGAATAAAACTCCAACACTTCTGAAGTGATGTAACCTGTAATGTGCAATGCATGAATATTCTGCAGTGGCAGGAGGGCAGAATGCTTGAATCTCCGAAGGATTTTGGTCTGCAGCTCCCACCAGCTGGTTTGATAGCCTGGGTTGTAGCCCAGAATGCTTGGACGGGCCAGAGTTCTCCACCTGGTGCTCTGAGTTCACATTCAAGACCAGTCTCTGATTGTCTTCCTAGTCACGCAAGCAGCAAGCGCTAGGAAATGGTGCACTTCTCTCTTTCCTTCTGCTGGCAGCAAGAAACGGTGGCCCTGATTGTGAAGGGATGGGAGCTTTTTAGGATGATCTTCTTGTACTTTGCATCTTTGAATAGATATGGGAATTTGGGAAGGGTTTTGAAAAGCTACACCTGTGGCATGACAAGCCATGTGAAACTCCCTCTTCCACTCAATGACTGAAGAAACAGGGGCCCAAGTATTTAATGTCTGTCTGTCCAAGTATTATTGCGTGTGGATTTTTAAACAGCAATTAGATGCAGTTAATTATCAAGACTTATTAGTTGCTTGCTCCTTTTGTACAGTTTGACTGCAACATTTTTTGCATCTCAGTACCACAATGTGATTCCTAGTTCACCAGCCTTCAACAGCACTTGAACCCTTCCATTAATGACATTTGTTCTATGTTAAATAAAGAATATCATAGGGATAGCTGGTGGTGGACACAAAATTAGGCTGAAGGGTTAAAAAACCACCACAAGCATTCTTGATGGTGTATGGGGAGAAGTGGAATGCTCCTCATTCACCCAGAGCTTCTGGAGGCAATACTGCCCTCTGGAAGGGGAAAGGGTATGACATTTCCTTTTATTATCTCCCATCAAGGACATCTCATAGATCTGCTTGGGGGGGGGGGGGGGCTTAGGGTTGATTAAGTACCTAGGCAACCAACAGGGGGGGGGGGGTTCAGCCTTGCCCCTGAATACCAGCTTATTATGCACCAGGGTAGGATTGGTGAGTCCACATGTCCAGTCCGTTTTGATGAGAACACAGCATGCCCGGCTGATGTGACTCAGCTGGCAGGACAGAAGCCTTTGGGTTCCAAGATGATGGGTTGAGATCAACCCGTAGAATGCCAGCTGACGCTGGTGTGGGCACTTGCTGTCTACTCAGTTCTAAGCACCCATGTTCTGCCGGCTTAATCAGGGGATGGGGGAACCACAAAAATGCCAACAAATTGGGAAGACTGCCCACGAAGAGATTGGAAGAGAAAACTACAGGACCAGGTTGTATCCAAAAACATTCAATACATATGATTTGTGTTTTTGGAAGCAAGTGAACCAAGGGATGAGATGCTGAAATGCTGGAAAAGAGATATCATTCTAACCGAACACAAAAGGTTAGGTGAGTGGGAAATACTGGAAGCCAGGCTTAAATAAATTGTCAGATAATATTACTCCAGCACTGCTAAAGTCTAGAGACAGATCCAAAAACAGGCACAGTCACCTCTGGTTGAAGCTGCGTCCCCTATATTCATCATAACCCAATGGAGTAATTTTCAATCTTTCTGATTTAGGATCCGTCTTTATTGCACAGTGAAATACAGAAACTGCTCCCAGTCTTTTTATTGTTGCCATAGAAGTCTCTGTGCCTCCTTTTCCTTCCCTTAGAAGGGCGGGGGGGGGGGCCGGGCACACCTGCCATGAAGATAATCATCTTAGAACGGCACCCTTTCGGGGAGCCACAGTAGGGAACTGAACGCCCCACCTCTGGCCACACCGCCAGATATGTAGAGATATCATTTCACCTTATGTTTTGACTTCTCTGTTTCTTCAACCAGCCCTTTCCCCCCTACCATCTTACCTGGTGAAGGATTCAGGAGAAATTTAACACTTAAATAGTTTTGGAGCTTTGTGGTCCAAAGAAAGGCGTGGCTTTCATTTTGGCACATGCAGCTCCTTATATGTGTGTTTTCTAAAGAAATTAAAAATGCATGGTTGTATGTCAATAATTAATCTATTAGATCAAGATCCTGTTGAACACCAGTGAAGCTAAATGTCCTGTTTCTGTACTTTAGCTGTGCAGGGGAGGCAGAAATCAGCCGCCAGTGTTCAGCCGTGGCTCATGGGTTTGTATGGAACTACTTGGCTGATTGATATCTGAGCTGATCAACATCTGCACCACCCAGCCATTCTGCAACACTTAGAAACACCCTGCCAAATCAGGTCTTGTAGAAAATGTTAGATACTGGTTGTAGCATCATGTGATTGCCCTTGTGTTTGTTGGATTAATTGATACGAGTATAGTTTTTTGTTGTTGCAGAGTTTAGAATACACTGCTTTCTTTACTGCACATACTAACAGCCAACCAGCCAACCAACCAGATCAACAGCAACAAGATAACTATGTGGTTAGATAGCTGGCTGTGGAGCCAGAGGTTAAGAGATTGATTCCCCAGTGTGCCTCCTTGATAGAGGCTGAACTTGATGAGCCATAGGATCCTTTCCAGCTCGGCAGTTTGATGATGATGATGAAGAAGAAGTAGAAGAAGAAGAAGAAGAAGAAGAAGAAGAAGAAGAAGAAGAAGAAGAAGAAGAAGAAGAAGAAGAAGAAGAAGAAGAAGAAGAAGAAGAAGAAGAAGAAGAAGAAGAAGAAGAAGAAGAAGAAGAAGAAGAATTGGCATGAACCCAGGAAAGAGAGAGAAAGCACACTCAGCAGAGAAGTGGGATTGTCTTTGGGACTGGAAGGAATGATTGGTTATTATTGGATAGATGGACAATTGGGCCAGTCCAGAGTACTACAGACAGCATGTGACATTGCAAATAAAATGCCACCGTTTTTTCTGTGCTTTTTTTTAACCTCTTAATTTTAATGTATATAGGTATGTGTGTGAACAGTTTTTATACTGTATCCCTGCCTACCCACCAACTGATCTGTCTGTCTATCTACCTGCCTGCATGTCTGTTATTTACAGTTCATGCCTCTGAGAATATTTGTGTTATAGAGTGACTCATAAATATAATAAATAACTAAGCAGGAGGGATAGCTGTGCCTGGAAGCAGGCTCAGGGGTTGGAGAGTGCCCAGGCAGCAAACGCATTACCATCAGAGTCAAGGCCATGGCACATGGCTTTGAGTGGCGGAGCGAAGCAATGCCAGCATGGGTCACAAGACTATAACTGCCGCCCTGTTGATCCCGTTGAATCAGAGAGAGGTGAGCTGTCAAGTGTGCCGCAGCCTGCTGAGATAATGGGTTGCCAAGGAAGACCCAGGCGCCAGTCTGGCGAAGGAAGAGGTGCGGGCCAAGAAGATGGATGGGCAATGGGTGGAAAGGATCAAGGAGGGAGAGAGAGCAAAATAGAGTGGACTGAAGATGTGGCCGTGTGGGCCACTCGCCTGTGGTAACCCCACACGGACAGTGATCAGGGCCTTCAATTAGAGACACTAGCAAAGAGCTGGGGCCAAAAAATCAGATTCCTCCTGCTGTGCCATGTTATTGATCCTGTGGCAACAAAGAACTGGCATCTGAGCCTGATGCTCGGGCAAGCCCCATCTCTCCCAGGGACCTCCAGGTATTACCATTTGGGCTTCCCCCCACCCTACCCCTTTTAAAATCCCAGGACAGAATCCAAAGTCTTGGTGGCTTGGAGCTGCCCCCATCCCCATTTTCTGCTTAACTTTTAGTTATTTGCTTCCATGATATTTTTGACTCTGACTCCTTCAGTCCTGGTGGCTGTGCTGCCCATGGGGATCCTGGGAATGAGAGCCAAAGACAGATCCAAAGGCGAATATCCTTTGGAGATACAGGACAGTTTATGTGAATATTACTAGCACCCTACGGGGTAGCACCCTGATCCCAACCTGGCAACCATACTTTTTCAGGCAAAACCTGACAGCCAGATTCTGAAAGATAATGTCCCCAAAAAGTAACTTATCTAAGCCTGGGCCCAGAGTAGAAAAACTAATGGTACTTGTCTATTCTGCGTCAGAGAGATCTCGCCTATAATGTTGTGTCCACTTGTGGACATCACAGATAAAGGAAGGTCTCAATAAAGGGGAGGATGTCGAGAAGACAGGAAGAAAGAGAGCGAAGGGCCTGGAGAGCAACTCCTGTGACGTCTTGAATGAGTTTGGTATGTTTAGCCTGGCCCTGGAGAAAATACAATTAAGAGGTAACAGGGTAGCCATCCTCGAATATTTGAAGGGCTGCGACTGCAGTGATGGATGGGGCAATGTGCTTTGTTCTTTCTCCAGAGGGAGGCAGTGGATTCATATTACAAGAAAAAGGTTTAGGCTTAACATTATACCATCTGTTTGACACTGCAGCAAACTGCCTAAGAAGATGATGGACTGGCTGTTTATTTTGGAGTTTTTATTGTATTTAAGGATTTTTAAAGTACAGTAGAATTTAGTACATATTGAGGGTGCTGTAGTAAGACATTTTCTGCATAGATAGGGGGTTGGATTAGATCAGTGATACCTATACATTTTATCATCATGCCCCCCTTTTTTATTTTTGGAAAATTTCTCTTTTACCATCATCAATTCACTTTTAACAAACAAACAAAATGTTGTGTTCATAATTTAAAACAAAAAGCACAAAAGTTTAACAAAAGATTATTTTAAATTAAAAATAAGGAGAAATAGATTTTCTACAGAAATTCTGCATTGAAGTTCCATGTGAGAGGACCCAGGCGACACTCTCCCTTGCCCCATTCTTCCAACAAAACACACCAACATAATTTTAACATTTCATTGAACACTTATGTGCAATTAAAAGATAGACCACACAGCTTCAATTGGTTGCAGCAGAATAGATTTGGGCCGCGGTCTCAATAAAGTTTTCTGCGCATCTTAATTTGATGCATAGTTTTTTTTCCGGGCGGTCACGTGGTGTTTGATGCGCAGTTAGTGTCCTGTCGACAGAGTAGTATTTTACTGCTCTGTGCCCGTCTCTGCTTGCTTACTGTGCATCTTTCCCCTTTTTCCTGGGTCAATTTTCTTAGTCGAACCAACAGGAAGTGGCAGGAAAAGGGGTACGAAGCTAATGGCTGCGTATTTTCTGGGGTCGCACATTGCTAGAGAAGCAAAGAACTGCACATCTTTAAGGGAAGTTTTTTAAACAAACCCCTAGCGGTGGTTTAAAAAACTTCAGTGAAAGTGCGCTTCCGGGGGCGTGGTTGGTTGAGGCACCAAATTACTTTCCTTTGCAGTTAGGACACAATCTTTTAATGCGCAGTTGACCTCAGCAAAAATGTGCAGAAAATGCTGGTGAGACCATGGCCTTGGCATGGTGTGAAGGAGTGGATACCTGCATCATACAACCCACTCACCCACCCATCCAATACATTCCTTACCACACTTGTGGAATGACCTAGGATTGCCAAATTGTGTGCAAGACCAGCATTCCTGGGGTGGAGACTGCAGCAACCCTCCTGAGCAGGGAATGCTCCTTCCAGCACTTCTCTCCCAACTTCATTTGGGAATCTCCAACCTCTGCTTGTCTTCCTCACCATGTGCAACAAACACTACAAGAGGCAGGAAAGGTGTCCCCCAGCCCTTCCCACCAAACTATGATCCTTTCAATGCCTTCACATCTGCCAACCAGATGACCTGTCCCAGTTCTGAAAAGTGAATTCCATCTGCCCAGGAAACTCAGGTTTTTAATATGGTGTTCCAGTTGGGAATCTATATCTCACCATCTTCTGCAACAATATGGTTTGTTGTCCTTGCCAACTTCCTTCAGCCCAAATCTGGTCTATGTCACTTCACGGCTCCTCATCACGCCCACCATTCCGGGACGTTCAACCAAATTAAAGTGGTCCTTGGCAATCACAGACGAAGTAGTATCTAGTCCTCCTCCATAGATAGCATCAGGTTCCAAGAAACCAACCCTGGTCACCAAGGGATCCTGTAATTCTTTCCCCCTCACCCAAAGTATCCTACAGCACTCATTTACAGTCTGGGGAACAACAAGATGGGGAGAAACTCTAAAAAAGCTCAGGTCGCTCCTGATATCTGAGGTGAGTCGAGGGTCCAGCCAACATCTAGCACACTTCCCCAAAAGTCAACTCTGAATCTAATGTCACCAGGCAGCCTCCAGGTGCATCTGTTGTGATGCCACCTTGGAAGTGTTCTTGCCAAAAGTAGATCTTATTAAAATGATGAAGAAATTGCTATCAAACCCTCATGCTGTCCCTCAACCTTACTGTTATCCTCATGTAATGCTGAACTCCTGCTGTAGCCCTCAGCAACCAAGTGCAGAAGGCATGGCCTGGGGAAACAACCTCGTGGCGCAGTGGTTAAATGCCTGTACTGCAGGTAAAATTGTGCTCACGACCTGGGGTTCGATCCCAGGTAGCAGGCTCATGGTTGACTCAGCCTTCCATCCTTCCGAGGTCGGTAAAATGAGTACCCACTACCCAGCTTGCAGTGGGGGGTGGATGTGTAGCCTGCATACTGTCAACCACCCAGAGACTCCTTGAAGTGGTATGGGGCAGTGTATAAGCAGAACCTGGCAAGTGAACCTAAGGCCTTAATATGACTAGCATGTCTATTAGCATGCATTTTTTTTTTGTGCCTGTCACAATTTATCACAGAGGGATGCCAGCTTTTCCTTAGGGAGATTGAGAGAATGCCATGTAGAAGTCTAACTATCTCAAGAAAAGTGAGGTGGGATGTAGGGCCTTCATCTTTTTTTTTTCATCTGTCAGGGCACGTATACCTAATTCCTTCACTAATTCCTGAAAGGTCTCTAAAGTAGTGTGCACATGCATTAGAAAGCGCCAGTTCACAAAAAAGAAAATCATCCATGTAGTGTGTGACCCATTCCAACCCAGTTCTCACTTTAACTGCCCACTTAAAGGGGCTGAATGCTTCAAAGGTTGAACATGAAAGCGCACCGCCCATCAGCATAGCATAATCAACATGCCATTCATCCTTCAATCTGAATCCTAGCTCACAAAAAATCCTCTGGATGAACAGGCTGTATCAGAGATGCAGATTGTACACTGCATTTGACCATAAGTGCACCCTTGCCACACGACCTGACAATTTTCACAGCATGAGAGGTAACAGGACTGCCTGCCAAGGTGTGCCTGAGCCTCTTTTAAACCAAACTGGAGGACCAGATGGGAAACTTCTCCCTCCCAGTTTGCCAAGCAGCCTGCATGCTGGGGGCCTGTGATTGGCTGTTTCAAATTCTAGGCAGCCCCTCCCTCCAATTCAGTCCCTCTGATTTCCTTAAGCCCAGCGCCCACAGGAACAAGATTATGGCCATTTCAAACGTGCCTGGCTTCTCCAGACTGCAAACTCGGGTTCTAGGTAAGCTTGGATTTAGAGACCCAGGTTCTGTTAATGAGCCCTATCACAGAAGTATGTTTAAGCTGGTGCAAATATTTTTTTTTTAAAAAGTCCCACTTCAAATTCTTTCACAAACATCTTCCTGCTATTCATTCCAAACCAATGAGTTCCCTTCCAGCTATACAGGTCCATGTTTTTAGGAATGAGGACTGAAGTCCTTTTGTTGTAAGAAGCACTGCAAGATTTTTGTGTCATTCAAAATGACAGGACTTTTAGAACAACATGCACATGACTAAGAAAGCTGCAGGAGATTCCCATCAATCCCCAGGGCTTAAACGTGAACGAGCCTTTTGTGACCCAGTATGGGACTTGCCAGTCAGAAGCACTTAGGAAGAAGTTCCAATCATATGTCCAGTAAGCCATTATATCTCCTGCTCTTTACCATTATTAAGGCAGTATGTGTATGTCCGGGGTGGGGGAGCATTTTCCCATCTGTTTTCATTTTTAAAATTCTTTTCCTTTGAATTACACTTGTTCATTCATTATTCATTAATCAGTTTGCTGATTTCCTCATTGTTTTTAAAGGGGGCCCCTGCCACTGTTCTGTTGCTTGTGACATCTGTGTTTTCTATCCAAATGGCATGAATTTTTCAGGCATTTGCAGCCCCCAAGGCTTAAAATCCGTCCAATTTAAGATACAGGCTTTGTGATTTAGAGGCATCAAGGATTCCTGCCTTATAACCTTCCTGCTACTTTAAATGAGAGCCCAGGCTACATTTTTTTCCTGCTTGTAACTGATCAGCATGTGATGGAGGCTCCTGCATCTGAAGAAACTGGCTGCCTTCCACAAACCCTTCTGTCAAATAAAAGTTTGTATTTCATCTTTAAAGGGCCATAAGACTCTTTGTTGCACACGTCTTTAAAACAGATATTTCCATCTTCTGCTATCCCAGCAAAGGATGAGAGTTACCAAATGCCAGATAATTAAGGGGTCAGTATTTTATAACCAAGGGCTTGGATAACCAGCTTGAACAGGCTGAAGCGGGATAAATGGGGTTGCTTTAGATTGTGTAGAGGTCTGGTTTGCCATTTGTTGTGATCCTTGAATCCACATGTCTTATACACCTCAAACAACCCTATTTACCCACTTTCCCTAAGAAAATAAAGGAAATAAATGGAAAAAAATCCCTTCCTTGCCCCTTCCCATCTCCTCATACTCCTGACTGGAAGATCTAAATCCCTTCCCTAAAAGTACATCCACACTCCCCCTAACAGGCTTTTGAAATTTGGCTTTCTCCCTCTTCCTCTCCACCTAGCAGCAGAAGGGGTTTTTAATTTCCCAGTATAATTAAGTGGCTAAGCTGAACTATACTGGGAAATGGAAACCTGAGGACAAGTTTCTCAGCGATAGGAAATGGGATGCTTCATGCAGGAATTTGCATAATCTGGCCACCATCCCTGCAGGGGGCCAAACAGCAGGCCAAATGCTCATTTTATATAGATATAGATATAGATATATAACATGAAATAATGAATATATAACATGAAATAATGAAATTATGAATCGGCATTTAGAGCTGATCTGGAATTTGAACCAAGCTAGCTTTCAATTGCTCTACTCCATGCTTTCACTGTCTTTCTCTCTTTCTCTTTTCCCCTCCTTTCCCTAACATCTCTCTGCCATATACAGTACTTGGTCTTCTAGGAGCCTCGTGGCACAGTGGTTAAATGCCTGTACTACAGGTAAAACTGTGCTGCTCAGTCACGACCTGGGGTAGCAGGCTCAAGGTTCACTCAGCCTTCCATCCTTCTGAGGTTGGTAAAATGAGTACCCACTACCCAGCTTGCTGGGGGGAGGGGGCAATGTGTAGCCTGCATACTGTAATTGAACTGTAAACTGCCCAGAGACTACTTGAAGTGGTATGGGGTAGCATATAAGCAGAACACTTTTTTGCTTTGCTTTCTGTACAGCACTTTTCACTCCATTTTACATCTCCTCTTCCTCCCCACCCCCCTTTAACTTTTCTGGGAACTGTAAGCTTTCCACTCTGTCTTTTTCAGTTCAAACCAATTCTTCTTGCTCAAAGCAGGGAAAAGTTAAATGAAGACATAGCCACAACAAATGAATATATGTGGGGTTGATTCACTTCATTTTCAATTCATTTCTAAAAAGAACATACACTCCATTTTCTGTTAGCATTATTTCCCATTCTACAATGACATACTCTTGTTTACATGGGAAACAGTAGCCCATCCCCTCTTCACCTGAGACCCTTCAGATGGGCTGGGTTGCAACTCCCATCATCCTAGCTAGTGCAGAATGATGGATTCAAAATCAGAAAAAGCTCTGATGGCTGCAAACCTGTATTCAGTCAAAGTGCAAAATACTTGCATTAAATGCTGGAGTTTCCTGAGAAGACCATGGTACTCTCATATGTCTAGTACACATGAAAAGAAATTACTACACATTTAAACTTTTCCTTGTCTTGTACCAGTGAACCATTTCAAATATAGAATCAGCAGTGTCAAAATCCGTTTCACACATCATTCATGTGGGCTGCTCTTCATGGCTTGGTTTGCCTGGGTAGATTCACACAACCATCTGTTTGCACCACAGATGGCTCTTTGCAGTCAGGTTATGGGTCTGGCTGAGATCCATGTGGATCTTCAAGTTGTGAGTAGCAAGGAGTGAGTTACATTCCAGTCCTGGGCTTTTGTGAGTCCAAAGAACCCCGAGTATGGACTTTGTCAGTCAAAATCTGTCCAGCATATCTTAGAAACCGAGTGGCACTCATTCGCTGTCCATGGGCCCAATGTGTTCTACCACGAACCAAAAAGAAAGAAAGATAGACACAGCCTATTTTTCAGATACAAATGCAGATAGCAGGACAATCGGGTGGTTGTGTATTGCCCACCTGTGTTCCGGATAAATCAGGGACTGGAAGGCTGTTTGCATATATGGAGGATTGCTTGCAAGTGTTAGTTTCATATATAAAAACATTCCCAAGATCTCCTGTGGACAGTGAGTGATGGTCAAGAGTCAGCACAAGAAGAATCGGAGAAGGTGGGGTTAAGGTCTGATTCCTGTGGCTGGCCCTGTCCTGGAAAGGGGGAGGCGGACAATCCCAGATAAATCTTCTAGGTTTCAAACTGCCACCATGTGGGGTGATTTGGGGTGAAAGGTGGGAGCAGAAAGAGGGGTCCTGGTGGTGTCTTTGAAACCGAAACACATTTGGAATGGGGTGGCGTTGGTGGTGGTATCAATTAAGCTCCTCCAAGAAGAAGAAGGGACACTAAAGCCTGGATAAATACTGTGTTCCTTCCTTCTGGGTTGCTGGCTTCCTCTCTCACCTTGTTCCACCCCTGCCACACAGAGGGCCTGAGCCATTCCCATAACAAGCCACAGCCAATTGACCTCTTCTCTCAGAGTCACCTCTCTTAATTTTCCAGCCCACCAGTCATGACTGTTCCAGATCGGCCAAGACCCCAGACCTGTAACAATCAGCACTCAGCACGTGGCTGGTGCAGGAGGCTGCTGTTCAGCAAGGGCAGCTGAGGGGCTTGGACAGAGGACAGGGAGAGAATGTGAAAGAGAACAATTTGACAGCTACAGCTGCCCAGCTTCTTGGACTTCTCCAATGAACCAGTCATGAACTCCAAGAGCTACGGTGTGGCCAGAGGCCAAGGAAATAAGTGTGTGTGTGTGTGTGTGTGAGCAAAAAAGGGGCTTGAGCCGTGGCCATCACAAAACACAAATGCAAAACTAGGCTACAGGTGATACCTTTATAGACCACTAATAAAAATAAAAAACATTGCAAGCTTTCAAGTACAACACACTCTTCTTCAAAGGAAGTCCCAAAAGTTCCAACATGGCAAAATATATGCATTGCCAGGAGGTTATTCTTAAAGTTCTTGGCTAGATGATGTACGCCAGGCAAGGAGTCTTCTTAGAGGCAGGAAGTCAGAGGGCAATTGTAAAAGCTGCTTAAGCATTGGATTTCATACCCCCATTCTTCAAAGGAACATGGGTCATAACCGCACCCCCATTCACTCACCCCTCATCTCCATTTAGCTCTATGAGACATACAAGTCCCTCTTGGCCAGAGAAGGTGGTGGAGAGAGTAAAAGGTTGATACAGAGCAGGGCTCTCCAACTTTGGACAGCCCGTGTCCTACCTGTGGCTTCTGTAGCCCCCTCACGGTCAACATGGTGTGTGTGCGTGCACGCGTGTGCAAAAGCCGCAGTGGGGGGTCGGCGGGGGGGTGGCATAGGCGTCGGTGGCAATGGCGGAGGCAGTGGGGGGCTGCGGCGTCAGGGGTGATGACAATGGTGGTGTGTGGGGGGGGCGATGAGGTGGTGAGGCGGGGGCAGGAGCAGCGGGTGCAGGGGCTGCATTGATGGCAGTGGGGGTAGCAGGGGTGGGGGTGGCGGAGGCCCGGCAGCGATGGCAATGGTGCTGGGGGTGACGGGGCGCAGTGGCAGTAGGGACGGCGGCAGTGGCGGGGTCAGGGGTGGCAGCAGCGGTGGGGGGCGGTGATGGTGAAGGTGCTGCGGTGACGAGGGGAGGGGGCAGGGACGGCGGTGGGGACAGGGGCAGGGGCAGTGACGATGGGGTGGCGGGGGAGGGGGTTGGTGGGGTTAGTGGTGATGGCGGGGGCAGGTGCGGCGGGGGCAGCAATGATGGCGGTGGGGGGGTGGCAGGGACGTGGTGGGTGACCCCTGAAGGCACCTGACCTTTTGGCCAGGCCTGATATAGAGGAACCACATGCTTCATTCTTGCATCGGGGTAAAATTTAGTAATCCCACTAGGACAGTTACTTCACATCCATTCTCATTCTGGGATGAAGTTCCTGGCGTGTTGATGTCAGTCGTGGTCATGTGGTCTTCTCCCACTTCTGTCCCTGTTCCCGTGTACCCACAGGCGTGATTGATGATACTGGGAGGACTGTTACCGCGCGTCCTCGTTCCGTGATGAGATGTGAAATTCTATTCCTTCGTTCTCTCTCTCTCTCTCTCTCTCTCTCTTTTTTTTTTTTTTTGGTCTGACCTTCTGTTTTTCGATGTTTCAATTCTCCGAGGCCTTGCCTTCAATGTGTTACGGAGCAAACTTCAAGGCATTTGTCTTTTAAAATCTCAGCACTGCATTGCTAACTCCATAGGGAATTTACTGGCAAATGTCACTTCACACTCCTGCCACTAGATGGCAACGAGCTGCAATTGGCACTCGTTCTGCGACAAGGCTTACTTCACGGGCTCTCATCTTGGAACAAGAAGCAAGGCAAGCAGATTCCCAAGGCCAGGGAGGGGAATTGCTCATCCCGCTTAAATCGCAGTTCAGGGGGCATGGTCGGGACGAACTCCCGTCATCACGCAATGGATGTGCGGTAAGATTACTTCATAACGGTACCAAGCAGGACCGTGAACCGTGATGAAAGACACGTGAAGTAACGGCCTAGGTTTGCCAATTGGAACCAGATGGAATTAAAGTTATATTACCTAGTGGTTGTAGTCTTGCCCTTTGATGTTGAGAGTCCATGTGCCTCATTCCAGGTCCGTGGGGGAAGGCTGGCTCTTTTTTGGTATCTTCACAATTCCATCAAAGCATCACAAAACACAAATGCAAAACTTTTTTATTAATGGCAACCCCCCCATTTCTGCCACACACCCTGGTTCCCCACTTTTTCCCTTGGCCGTCATCAAGGTTCCCTCTAAGGCACTGGCATGCACAACTTTGCCTTGCTCCATGCAAGGTTGCTCTTCACACACACACACACACACACACACGCAGCAACTATTGTCAGCTGCTTTAGTTCCAGTTGTGACAGAACTCAGGTGGGTAGATGGGACACATGTGGAAGGACTGGTTCTCTTCCTGTCTTACCGTGGAGGGGAGTTTGTCCACTCTTGGTGGAGGGCAGTTGATAAGCAGAGTAAAGGGGTTATTGTGTAACCTTGGTGGTTCAGTGCTCCAAAAATAAGTTCAAACTGAGACTAAGTCAGAAGATGTGAGATGAGGCAAGTTTGAGATTTCCCAAGAATGAGACTCAGACAAGAGGAGATCTCAGTGCTGAGTTTATTGAGCAGAAGCAAAGTGCAGAACAGAGAACCTTTGTGGAAGACACAAAGGGGCCCCCCTCACAGTCAAGAAGGGACCTCGAACACACTTTTCCTGGGGTTTTTATACCATTTCAGACCTTTCCAGACCCTTCTTCGGTCACTTTTCGGACAACCCCACCTCCAGGACCACCCACAGACTGCCCAGCTTTTGCTGAGCCCACCTGCACATTTGAGGCTTCATAAGCTCTTGCAACTTCCGCTTTTTCGTTGAGCTTACTCCTTAGCTTGCTCTTACTACACCTGTTTCCATTTTTTAGCTTCTGCCAGGGCAGTGCCCGGCATCAACAGGAAACCAAAGCATCTCACAATACACTTTCTTCTCTTAGAATTACAATTACAAGATAGCTTTTTACCATCACAAGATAGCTATTGATTATATGTTGTATCAATAGGCTCATCAGCAAGCATGGATATATATTTTGGATCTCACAATTGCAGGTGGATAAGAGGGGCCTTCTCCCCCACAGTACCCACATAGCAGGGTTAAAAACTAGAGGGAACACTGGTCACGATACACTGGACCACAAAACTTTCTTTGTTTTTCAAAAAAAAAAAAAGGAGGTGACATAGTGCAACAACAATGACTCTACTTAGCATGGTACAGATAATACTGCCAATGGATTTTGTTTGTCTAAAATAGCACTGAATCAATTGGAAAAAATGTCAAACATGTTGAAATGGTACGGTAGATGAAAACAGAGGAAGGGGAGTTCTCCTTCATCCCATTCAGTGCCACAACCCACTGAATATATAAATGATTGTGCCTTAGAGCAACTTGTCATGGAGTCCACCCAAGAACAGGCAACTCTGGATCTAATACCGTGTGATACTCAGGACCTGGTCAGTGATGTGAACGTCACTGAGCCCCTGGGGAACAGCAAACAAGCTGCAATCTCCTTTGCCATGCATGTCGGGGGAACAGTGTCAAACAAATCAGACACAAAAACCCTTGATTTCCGAAGGGCAAACTTCCCTCAGATGAGGAAACTAGTTAGAAAGAAATTGAAAGGGAAGGTAAAAAGAATCCAATCTCTCCAGAGTGCATGGAGTCTGTTTAAAACAACGGTAATAGAGGCCCAGCACAGGTGCATACCACAAAGAAAGAAGAGCTCCTCTAAGTCCAAGAGGGCACCGGCATGGTTAACGAGTGGAGTTAGAAAGGCTCTAAAGCGCAAGGAGAGGTTTTTCCGTAAATGGAAATTCTCCCCAAATGAGGAAAATAAAAAGGAACACAAACTCTGGCAAAAGAAATGTAAGAAGATGATAAGAAAGCCAAAGAAAGACTTTGAGGAACATATGGCTAGCAATATAAAGGGAAATAATAAAAGCTTCTTTAAATATGTTAAAAGTAGAAAACCTGCCAGAGAACCAGTTGGCCCTCTGGATGGTGTGGGAGGAAAAGGGGAGGTAAAGGTGGACTTGGAAATTGCAGAGAAATTAAATGAGTTCTATGCATCTGTCTTCACGACAGAAGACCTTGGGCAGATTCCGCTGCCTGAACGGCCCCTCTTGACTAAAGAATTAAATCAAATACAGGTTAAAAGAGAGGATGTTTTAGGTTTAATTGATAAATTAAAGATCAACAAGTTACTGGGCCCAGATGGCATCCACCCTAAGAGTTATTAAGGAACTAAGAAATGAAATTGCGGATCTCTTAACGGTAATATGCAACTTGTCTCTTAAAATGGCAACAGTGCTGGAGGACTGGAGGATAGCGGATGTCACACCAATTTTTTTAAAAGGAAGGAGGGGGGACCTGGGAAATTACAGGCTGGTTAGCCTTACATCTGTCCCAGGGAAAATGGTGGGAAGCCTCATCCAAGAGAAAATCTTAAAACACATAGAAGAACAAACCTTGCTGAGAGAAAATCAACATGCTTCTGTAAAGGTAAGTCTTGCCTGACAAACCTTTTAGAATTCTTTGAAAAGGTTAACAGGCATGTGGATTTGGATGAACTGGTGGATACTGTCTATCTGGATTTTCAGAAGGCTTTTGACACAGTCCCTCACCAAAGGCTGCTGAGAAAATTGCACAGTCAGGGAATAAGACGGGAGGTCCTCTTATGGATTGAAAACTGGTTGAGATCCAGGAAATAAAGAGTAGGTGTCAATGGGAAATTTTCACAATGGAGAGAAATGAAAAGCGGTGTGCCCCAGGGATCTGTCCTGGGACCGGTGCTTTTCAATCTGTTCATAAATGACCTGGAGACCGGGATAAGCAGTGAGGTGGCCAAGTTTGCAGATGACATGAAACTTTTCTGTGTGGTAAAAACCAGAGAAGATTGTTAAGAGCTCCAGAAGGATCTCTCCAAACTGGGGGAATGGGCTGCGAAATGGCAAATGCATTTCAATGTAGTAAAATGTAAAGTAATGCATATTGGGGCAAAAAATCAAAACTTTATTAACTCATGGGCTCTGAGCTATCCGTGACGGATCAGGAAAGAGATCTTGGTGTGTTGATGGACAGCTCCATGAAAGTGTCTACCCAATGTGAGGCAGCGGTGAAGAAGGCCAATTCCATTCTAGGGATTATCAAAAAGGGGATTGAAAATAAAACAGTCAACATTATAATGCCATAATACAAAACGATAGTAAGGCCACACCTGGAGTATTGCGTACAATTCTGATCACTGCATCTCAAGAAAGACATAATGGAACTGGAAAAGGTGCAGAAGAGAGCGACTAAAATGATTACTGGGCTAGGGCACCTCCCTTATGAGGAAAGGCTAAAACATTTGGGGCTTTTTATTCTGGAAAAAGGGCGCTCCCAGATGCATCGGGGGGGCACTGTGAGATACAGGAAGCTGGACTAGATGGGCCTTTGGCCTGATCCAGCATGGCTCTTCTTATGTTCTTATGTTCTTACTTCAAATTACACAGAAGCATTTCATATATAGTAAGCTCTTCTGCTAGTGTGGGCTTGGGGTGGGGGGTGGGGAGAGCAACGTTTCTGAACTCTGCTTCCAGATCAGATAAAAGTGAAAAACTGAAGAAAAGCTGGTGTGCATGAGCTTGACATGACCTATCTCGTGCACCCAAAATCCAAGGGCATGATCTGATGGCATACCCAATGGGATGTATGCATTGGATAGAGTGGCAGACCAGGACTCAGGACTGACCTCAGTCTGAAACTCAGCTGGGCCATGGGAGACTCACAGGGGAGATGGAGTGGTAAAACCATTCCTTAAATCTACTTCCCGTGAAAGCCCTTTCAGGGTTGTTATGAGTTGTTTCCGGTGTGATGGCATGTAACACACCAGTCTGCTGGCACAGCAGCCTTACCAGCCAAGTTGCCAGACCCAGTCCTCTGACTCTGCTCACCTTCCGCAGGTGGCCCACTGCTCCTGTGCCCTCGCCCTCCCCTTTGATAAGCACGCACTCATGCACATGCACCCAATTTTTCCATTTTCATTTTTGCAATCCCCTGACCTCTTGTGCCCTGTAGTCCACTAGCCCGAGCTGTCAAGCCTCTGCCTTGTGCAAGGTCAGAGAGAGGCCAGCCGCTGGGCCATGTCCCTTGCATCTGGGAGCAAGGTCCGCACTCGGAAGGCCCTGTGTGTGGTGACGCTGCAAACAAATGACACTGACAGCCATGCAATGATCTCGCTCTGCGTTCCTGGGTAATGTGTGCTGAGAACCGAGGAGGGAGGGAGGGACATCTGCCACCAGCAGCTTGACATGCGGAAGAGATGGTGGGGGGTGAGAGAAAGAGATGGAGATGGAGATGGGGGAGAGAGAGAGTGTGTGTGAGAGAGAGAGAGATGGGTGTCTAGTCCCTGATTCTCCTTCTGCTTTGGGAAGCAATGCTGCTTTTCCATCTCTAATGGGAGAGGGTCATGCCACAAAGGGCCAGATGGTGGTTGTGAACGACCTTGCCAGAAACCTTCTTTCTCTCCCTCCCTCCCTCCCATCTGATGATGAGGAATAACTCAATCCAGGCTGTTGATCTCAACCCCATGATGCGGCTACATCATTGTTCCAGCTCGTTGTCAGGCTGGGGTGAGCACACAGTCCCAGCTAGGCATTCCTGCCAGGAAAGAGCAGAGGGCGGGCAAAGAATCCTTAGATTAAGTCATCAATGGTTAAATCCTTTACTTTTCCAACTTCTACACATAACCTTTTTATGCACTTTAGATCACATTCAGAAGGAACTCACTGAAAAATGTCCTTTATTGAGCCAGAGCAAAAATACTAGATGCCTAGAGCCAGGAATAAAACCAAATGCAAGTTGTACTATTGTTGCTTGACAAAATATAGCCTATTAATATTATAATGGTGTTTCATCAAAAACAAAACAACCACATGAACAAACATATTGTAGCATCTTTAAGACTAACAAATGCATTTTGGTATAAGCATT
This sequence comes from Phrynocephalus versicolor, assembly GCA_023846285.1. Taxonomy (NCBI): domain Eukaryota; kingdom Metazoa; phylum Chordata; class Lepidosauria; order Squamata; family Agamidae; genus Phrynocephalus; species Phrynocephalus versicolor. The sequence continues at coordinate 34,481,222 of JAHTLZ010000010.1, forward strand.
TCCATGGATAAATTCCACTTCATCAGCCCCATGAAGTACTGCATCTGAAGAAGTGGATTGTATCTATGGAAGCCCATGCTGAATTAAATTTGCTAGTTAAAGTTTCCAGTTATTTTGTTTTGGCTAAAACAGAATGAGAAAAAGCCACACCTGGGAATGTGGGTTAAAAGTTTATGCACAACCCACACTTTTCTGTATTGGTTCAAGTGATCATACTGCCTAAATTGTTGCAAATAGATCAACTGTGGAAGAAAAGGAGAAGCACCATGGAAGAAGTAAACAAAATGTGGAGAAGGGGAATTTTGGGCTGATTTGCATTTTACATGCAGTCAATGGGGTTAATAATGGGAAAACATCCCAATCCTGCATTTTATGACAGTGTAATTACACTACAATATAACTATACCTCTGAAAACTGCTTTAAAGAGGTTTTGCATTTTCCTTTTATTTATTTATTTAGATACTGCCCGAATTTCCCAAGTGAACTCAGGGTGGAGAACAAGACAAACAATTCTAACCAAAGGAAAGTGACCCAGAATTTTCCTTTGGAGAAGAACTCCCCCTCCCCCACCGAATCTCATGGTGCCTTAACAAATAAAGAGGTTTTATTTGGAAGAGCTTGGGTACTTCATCACATGCACACATTTTTCCTAAGAAGCTGATGTTGATGTTATAACAAAATCATGGCAGGGGCAGTCATACTAACAGGGAAGACATTTTGTAATCTGTGTGCTAAGTGCTTGAAAGAGGTGCTTGAAGATCATGGATATGAGCCTAGGGCAGTGATGGCAAACCTTTTAGAGACCAAGTGCCCAAACTGTGATTCAAAACCCACCAATTATTCACAAAGGGCCAATATAGTAATTTAACCTGAATATAGGTGGCTGTGAAGGGGGCGATGTCGGGTGCCCACAGAAAGGGCTCCGAGGGCCACCTTTGGTACCCCTGTCATAGGTCCGCCACCACTGGCCTAGAGTGCAAACAGGAAACCAATACTGAGGGAATAAGTTTACTTCCTCTTTGGCAAGTCAAGAGTCCCTTCTCCCTCTGTCTCTTCTTTGGAAGAAGAGGAATATATTCACTGATTCTCTTGGGGCCTTCCATGTAGCCAATAGTAATTCAGTGTCATTATTGCTTCAAGAAAGTCTGATTGCTAAATCTAATAGAAGTCTGAGTAGCTAAAGGTTTTTTTTTCACTAGATGCAATCAGGGTACATTCTTTATTTTGGTGTTTGAAAACTCTTTTTGGCTAATAGAGATATTCCTAATTTTTCAAACTCCAAGGAAGTTAACCTTGGTGTTAATATACTCAGTAGTTGCTTGTAACATCCAGAAACATGGGAACATTTTTTTCTTCGTTTTAAAATAAAATATCCCTTTTAAAAGGTGGGTCGGATTTGCATCCTAAGGAAGAAGGTATTTATGCACACTCTGAAGACTATGAGGTTGACTCACAAGAAATCCTATGCTGTAGTGCAGGCCTGCCCAACAGGTAGACCGTGGGCTACTGGTAGCCCGTGAAGGGTTCAAAAGTAGCCCACCGGCCATCAATTTAAAAAGTGAGGTGATAAGTTCTCCACCCCTCCCTCCTCCATCCCAAGGACCACCACTGCTCCAGCAAAGTTCTGGTTCTGCCAGCCCATTATGTCAGCCAAGCGGGGTAGTTCAAGGGACATGGTGCATTGAAATCTGTTCCCTTCAGAACAGATTAATTGGTTTTCAATGCATCCCTATGGGAAACCACTGCTCTACTTACAAAAGTTTTATGAGCATGTGCTTGGAACGGATAAAATTCATAAGTAGAGGTTTTAGTGTAGTAGCCCTCAGGCACTTTGGGCTGGAAAAAGTAGATCTTGGCCTGTTCAAAGTTGAACAGCCCTGCTGTAGTGGGTTACAGCTGTTAGCACATCACCTGGGGCCACTGCATGTCTCCAAATGCAGTATCATAGAAACAATATACTGTGTGCATTTTGTACATAGTACAAATTCCATTTCAGCTTGCTGCCCTTGTGGAATCTGCAGTTTTGTTCAAAACAGCACAAGGAAATCACGGAAACAAGAGCAGGAATCTGTGCCCTACGAGTGGCTTGCAGGAAGCAGATATTTATGCTTCTTTTGTAAGGGGGAAACCAGATTTGTGGCATCTCTCGCTTTTCCTTTCTTCCCACTGAAGCATGATTGGAAGGGAGCAGAGAACAAAAGTTAAGCATCAGTCATCGTATGGGCCACCTTATAGGCCAATACACTCTTTACTGTTTTAAGGATCTCCCTCCCATCCTTTTTTCCATTGAGCACATGTTCCAAAGCAACTTCCTTCATTTAAATCTCCCACTGTTTGTGTGATTCATTTGATTTCCAGCAGGGAGTTGTAGCAAACTTTCCCCTCAATTTTATCTCTAATTTAATTTTGCCACTTTTTGCTGCTCTTGTCTTGATATTTCTGTATCAGAGAAAGAGAGAGAGAGAGAGAGAGAGAGAGAGAGAGAGAGAGAGAAGCAGCTGATTATTGTGGATGTGTGTATCCATTGATTTTTTTAAACAAATGCTTTAATTTGTGAGATCTGTGAAAAGAATAATAATACATCGGCTATTTTCTCTCTTTTTCCAATTTGACCATTACTGTCTGAGCTGATGCCTCATTATGATTTGACTGCAGTTCGTACCCTTTGGATGCATTAATTGGGAGGGAAGAGGAGAACAGGGCTGGTCTGAGGTCACTCGGTGTTTCAGGGGTCAGTCCAGTGCGGGCAGGGGTTTCTCCTGGAACTCCCATCTTTCTCCAGTTGAACTGCTGGCTTCCCGCATTCTTTGTCTCTGTACAAAAATGCATGTCCTTCTGGCTATTTTGAATCCACTGCTGGAAGATTATTTAGTGAGAATAGGAGAATATTTCTCTGCATCTCTATCTTGTCCACGCTGTGATGCTTCGTACTTAAAAGGTTGTTATCTTCAGTGCAGATAACACTTGGTACCCTTCCTGGAAGGCAGGAAAAAGAGCTATTTTGCATCTCAAAAAACTGTCCCTCGCAAAATTGCATGTTCTCCCTGTGCCAGAAAGATTCTGGCTAGCATTTAAGAGGACAGATCATTTTAAGCAGAAACACAAGAGTATAAGGTCTCCCCACTCCCCGTGCCAAACAGGGCTGTCAGGGAACCTCCTGCCATAACTATATGCTAGTGTGGACAGGCTCTATAATTATTGCTGGCTTTTGTCAATTTCTGTCATTATGTGTGTGTGTGTTGGGGGGGGGATCCTACTTGTTCAAGATTGCCCCCAAACCATTTCTGAAATGGAGCTGAGCCCTTCTCTGAAACAGGCTTTGCTGTGAGCTTTGTATAGGGTGGGGGGCAGAAGCAGCATATCTCAGTCCTAGGAGAGGGAGTTTGTGTTTCTCAGACAGGGGAATCAAAACTCTCTTCTGCCTCTGCCAGCAAGCTTGCCCATTGCTTTTGTAGCTCCAAGGATGGCTTTTTCTTTTCCATCATGCCCCGGGGATAACAGATGCAGTCTCGTGCACTGGTTCCCAACCTTGGGTCCCCCCCCAGATGTTCTTGAACTACAACTCCCAGAAGCCTTCACCACTGGCGGTGCTCGTCAGGATTTCTGGGAGTTGTAGTTCAAGAACATCTGGGGAACCCAAGGTTGGACATCACTGGCCTATGTAATCTTGCTCCTCCTTTCCCCTTGCCCTGTCCATTGAAATATCCTGCATAGCACAGAGATGGGGGGCTGGGTTTGCACAAACTGAGTGTCATTTTGGACTGCGGTAACAAAACCAAGGCTCTTTTTCACACTATCAAGCATGGCCTGTTCAGGTTAATGCTGCTCATGTGTTCAAAAATAATGGTCAACATGTTGCACTCGGATTAAAAATGGGTAAAAGAAGAGAAAAATACAGTATTTAGAACTCCAAAAATCTGGGTTAATGGTTAACACATTCCTCACGCTCCAGGAACTCCAATTCCCATAATCCCTGTATCATAGGCATCTGTGGCCTTCCAGATGTTCTATGCTCTCTCTTTTGTGAACTCTAGCCAACAATGACTTCTGGGCAGAGTTTCAGTTTTTTTTAAAAAAAAAAAGCAGCAGCAGTATCTGGAAGGTGACATGTACCTGATCTTACTTTAGCAACTGTAGATTAATTATGTAGTAATGGCAAAAGCTGGCCAGAGTTCAGATGTGCTATGTGCTGTGTTCAGAATGCTGGAACCTTTCACTTTCCTTGTTGTGGTCTGCCTGTTTAATTTTCAGGTATCTGGCTGGGGACCCAGAGGCTGGGGGTTTGATTCCCCACAATGCATCCCAGAAGATCCAGCCTATGTAGCCCTGGGTAAAGAAAAGCCCATTAGAAACTCTTTGGTGTTTGCCAAGAGCCTGGTGACAATTTATGTTGAAATGGGCTCCCACAACACACCCACTGTTTTTCCTTTGCCATCCAGCCGGTGTATCATGGAAAGTGGGAACATTTATGCGCCTTGCCTACTTTTCTCTAACTTGCTTCTGGACTTCCAAGGACTTTGCTCCTTTCTGTTTCTGGAATACTCTGGATTTGCTTATCACTGGCAGCTATGCCTACAGGATGAAACAATTCAGTGGGATTTCCCACAAAGAGATTGGGAAAGAGAGAGAGAGAGAGAGAGGCAAGGGTTCCTGGGCATCTCTGACATCTGAACACTGGTCTCTTAATGGGTTCTTGCACATTGCCTTTGCATTATGTGTATCACCCTTTTTGCCCACAGTGGGCTCAGGAGAGAGTCAAGGCTCTCCCTATATTAGAGCACAGAAGGGGAAAGTCTGTATTTATTTTTTATTTTATTTATTTTAGAGTATTTTTACCCCACCTTTCTCATTGGAAAAGGAGCCAAGGCGGCTTACAGCAATGAGGGACAGTATACAGTTCAGTACAATTAAGACATATTCAGGTCTTAAGAACAGGGAATTGAGGGACATCTTAGCATTAAAAGATAACATTAAAGCTACAAGAGAACATGAGCAGTTAAAGAAAGAGTGAAAATTCCATGTAAAAGTTATGAGGGATGGAAACTAACATTGAAGACATACTGTCAATGCAATCACACAAGGTTATAAGTGGTTATAAACACAAAGTCTATGTGATCATGTATGGTAGATTCATATAAAAGACACATAATAGGTAGTCCAAGGTCTTTGCCTGTTTCCGGAAAAACATCAGAGATGTACCGCCCATAGACTCAAATGCTCTGTACAGTTGAGGCACATGCACAATGCATCTCCATAAAAGCGAAAAATTATAACTTTTAAAGTTGTGTTGTGTTGTGTTGAAAAGCATTTGAAAGGGCACTTCAGCAGTTTAAATTCCTGGATATATCTTGTTGAAAGTCCGAAATGACTACAAAGTGACTACCTCTGTGCTTGTGAGCGAATGAATGGATAGATGCCAACACAGATTAAAACATCCACCAGTTCACTATATTCATTTATTAGTTCATCAATTGCATTTATGTTCTGCTTTTTATCCAATGACCTTGTGACACTCCTCTTCACCACTTTAACCTGTGAAATAAGCTTCTCCTTTTAAAGTGTTTTTACAATCATATCTTTTCCCCCACTTAAGAAACTACTCCTTCTAGAAACAGATTTCTCTGAATGCATGTCTGGAAGTTGAGTCATGGCAACTGGACTTCTTTTCTTGAGAGATCGAAACATTTTGCTTCATCCAAGCAGCTGCCCAACCCAGACCCTGCTATTATTTTTAGGGACCTTTCTCTGAATGATTCCACACAGTGATGTGGTATGACAGGTGGCTGCTAAAGGAAGGGAAGTTTTCAGCTGCTTGGATGAGTAGCAAAATGCCTCGATCTCTCAAGAAAAGAAGTCCAGTTGCCATGACTCAACTTCTAGATAACTCACCTGGGTGACTAAGAATCTTCAGATACTTTGGATGCATGCTTATTCCCAAGTTCCCTAAAGGATTACCTCCTCTCACATGGAACAACCTAGAACCTGATAGGAAAGGAACTTTTCAGCAAGGTCCATTCAGTTATGGAATGTCATCCCCGTAGAGACTCACCTAGCAACTTTTGGGTGCTAAACAACGACCTTTTTATTTTCCAAAGCACTAGATGCCATATACACACTTCACTAAATTTTACTAGAATAGAAGTGCTCTGTTCTTTTAGTGATGCTGTATATTTTATTATACTCTTTTCCTTACTGACATTTATTTTACATTGCATTTTATAGTTCTACTGAATATTATCATATTTTAATGTTCTAATATTTTAAACTGCTCAGAAAACATTGTTGACGGATATGATATATATTATTTAAACAAGTAAACCAACCAACTCCAGGGTACTCTCCACATGGGTTCAATGAACTTAATTGTTCTTTGAGGAAAAACAGACTATATATTGGCTAAAATCCTCTTTATTTATATCGACATAGCAAAATGACACAACTTTGGGAGGCTACTTGCCCTGTGTTTAAAAAAACCACCCTAGACATACTCAGCTGCATGCTGAGTTATGTGACTCAGTGTAAAATTGATAACATGTTGATTTCTTAACTTGGGGCAATTAGTCTCTAAAGATTATACCATTTGCAAAGCTATACAAAAGAATTTTGGGCACGGTGTTTAAATGTAATTAGTTATTCTTATTGTTCAAACTGTGGACTGCCAGAAAGGCAAATAAATGGGCCCTGGATCAAGCCACACATGAACTCTCTAGAAGCAAAAAATAATTAAAGTGAGGCTCTGGGCACATCATGAGAAGGCAAGGCTTGCTGGAAGAGGCAATAATGTGAAGAAAAACTGGAGGCAGCAAGAAAAAAAGAAGGCCAAATATAAGGTGGACTTAACTCAATAAAGGAAACAATGTCCTTGAGTTTGCAAGAGCTGAGCAGGCCTGCTATTGACAGGACATTTTAGAAATCACTCATGTATAGGAGCCCCATAAATTGGAGATGACTAGGTGGCACACAGCAGCAACAGCAACAACAACAACAACAACTACTACTACTACTACTACAAAGTTACAGGTAGTTAAGGTGATAGTTACTGTATAATTTTTTTAAGTTAGCACTTAACTTTCTTTGTTCTCAAAAGTAACTAAAATAGTTACTCTTGTGTTACTTTTAAAACTATTTGAAGCCATTGCCTTGTGAGTCAGAACACACTCACCTCCCTTGTAACCACTTGTGGCTTCAACCTCACCATGCAACTCCAAGACAGCATCCAAAGCACAGTACTTGAACGAGGTGATTTAGACCTCCTCTACTAATGAGAGAGGCCACAGTCCTGTAACTCCTAAAAATGACTGGGCATTACAGCAACTATCGAAAAGGGCTGGCTATCCTTTATGGTTACAATTGCAATGTAATGTAGTGTTGCTTTCTTTACTGGAAAAAGGAAATAATAACAAAAAAAATTAATTGTTTGCAGCTAGTTTCTTCTCAGCCCTGGGCAACCATTCCTAATGAATCCCTGCCGACATAACCCAACGTTATTAACTGAACCAGATGTTCACTCTTGTCTACGTAGACATGCCAATTGCATTGTTCGGCTGCACAATCCAATATCTGCCGGCCCTGTCTTTCAGATGGAGAGCGGGCTATGCTTCCCCCCCCCCAAAGAAGCAACAAGGTTTCCAATATTTGCAAGAAGTAGCTGGGAGGAAAAAACCAAGCACATTTCTCACTTCTTGGTCCCCCAAACATTATCTGCTTTGCTCTTTTATAAAAAGCTTGGGGGCATTCTTTACCAGCTCAATAACAGGGACAACGCTGCATATTGACATTGATTTATATATAAACACTGTCTGCGGATGGGTGGTTTGGGAGGAAAGCTGGAAAACAAGCATTTCCCTGATTTTGCGAAGAATCTTGACGTAATAGGAGCAAAGATTTGGGTGGAGAGAAGGAGAGGGATCTGATGATCAGATGTCTTGTCTTCTTTTTATTTTCCAATTGAGCAAGCAATTAGGGGAGTGACTAGACCAGTATTTGTCCCGCTGTTTGTGCTTTGTTCCTCACTGTTCCTTTCAATATTTATTCCGTCAACTACATGACATTAGCACTAATAGCTGGTAGATCCGATCTTTTTGGCATGAGTATGCAGTATATTTTGTTCAGCTGGCAGGGCTTGTGTGCATTTTATAGCATTTTCCAGTCACATTATTTTTGTCTTGCTTTTGGCTTGTGCGATCCCCTGTATTGGCCCTTTGGGACAGCTGCTGGGGCTACAGATGATGTCACTGATGATGCACTGGAGGGGGGCTGGGGGGGTTGGTGAATCCTCCTCCTGCCTTCTGATCCAACAGGTAAGGGCTACAGGTGTGGTGCAAAAATATTTTCTTTTTTTCTTTTTCTTTTCATTTAACAATATAGTGCTGAAGTGACACAACACAAATTCAAATGTTCACCTTGACTTGCTAAACATTTTTTTTAAGATGGGATTTCAGCGCCAGGGAAAGACGTGGGTGAGAAGGTGGTGATGACGGCAACGAAGTATGAGGGGGAAGGAGGGATGTTTCAAGCATGGACATTTGGAAAACGTCCTCTCGGGATAATTAAATATTCTCTAAGCACATCCGATCTCGCCTGATTTTGGAAGCTAAGTAGGGTCCGGCCTAGCTAGTACTTGCATCAGAGACCACCAGGGAATACCAGGTGTTATAGGTGCCTGGAGTAGCCACTCCGATATTCCTGTCAAGAAAATTCCATGGACATGGGGTCATGAAGAGTTGGTCACAACTGTAATGACGCAGTACACACACACACACACACACACACACACACACACACACACACACACACACACATACACACACACACACACACACACATGTGAATTGTGGCAGTGATTTAACTGCAAAGGAACCTACAGAAAATTTGTGCCAGCCTGAAACAAACTTTGTGGTCTGGCCCAATGTCTGATGTGAGGGAGGAAGTGGTGCTTCCTGGCGTAAACTCAGATATCACATGTTCCTGTTAGGTTGTGTGTATGCCACTGTTTCCACTGACTAAAAAAAAAAAATCTCTCCTTACCACCCTCCTTACTACTGTGGCACTATATTATTCTGACCCTGTGCTGACTATAGAGAAGACCAAAATGGACATCGCAGAGTGGGTGATGTTGTTGTAGCATCAGTTCTGGAGTAAAAGATGGTTACTTCACATCCCTCTCATCGCGGTTCGCTGTCCTGCTTGGGACCGGTACGAAAAAAGATTACTCCACATCCATTGCGTGACGGCAGGAGTTTGTCCTGATCACGCCCCCTGAACCAGGAACAGAGCGTGATGAAACATACCTCTCCCTGGCCTCAGAAATTGTCTTGTCTCGGTTCTTGTTTTGAGACAAGTGTCCGTGAAGTAACACTTGTCACGCAACGCACACATTCTCCATCCAGTGGCAGGAGTGCGAAGTTGCATTCTCCAGTACAACCCCAACGGCGTAAACAATGCATCACAGAGAGGGAAGAAGGCATGAAATTGGGAGTTTTGCCACTTAATGCATGAAAGGCAAAGTTGCGGAGATTTGAAATATCAAAAAACGGAAGCCCGGGCCAAAAAAACAAAAAGGTAAACAAAGCCAAGAAAATCCAGTAATTGTCATAAAACAAGGACGTGAAGTAACAGTTGTCACAATACCATCAATCACGCCCGTGGGTAAACAGAAACAGGGACAGAACCGGGACAAGACCACGTGACCATGAACAAGGTTATCACGAAACAAATGTAATCTCGGAACGAGGAAGGACGTGAAGTAACCATCAAAGTTGACTGCCAGTCTGATCAGCTTTTGTGCATGAAACGTGGGAGGCTGTCATCCTGCCCATCAGGAGCTTTGGGGGTTCCATGCTGATGCTGCAGAGATGTCTACCTGATTAAAAACGAAGGGTGCAATCAGACAGGGAAACAGCTCCCATTTTGGACTGCTTGTGTCACGATTAGGTGTGAGCTGTTTCTCAGAAATTACATGACATGCAGGAGCTTGTGGACCAGACCAACCCTGACCTGTGCTGAAGCTGGATCTTTTTGGTCCAGTGGCAGGGCTATTACGTCCAGTGCTGGACCAGCAGAGCTATTCCCACACAGACAGAAAGATGGCTTTAAGGGGGATTGCTGTGAGCAAAGCAGCCCTTTCTGGTGCAATCAGATGTGTTCCTTTCGCACAATCTGATCTGATCATACCCTAAGGGCACAAATGAATGCCCCTGGGATAGGCTGCTCTCTGCATTGGAAAAGCTTGGGATAGGGGAAAAGTGCAGGAGGGACAGACTTGTATGCACTGGTCTCCCATCTGGCACTCTTTTCTGAAACATTGATGCCCCATCCATCAGTTTCCTCTTTCCCTATATTGTCTGCAATGCCATGATGGAAGAGGAGAATGAATGCTTCTCCCTGTCAAAACATTGAATAAGCCTTGCACTGATTTGATAGTCCCTCTCACTATAAAGTAAATAGGCACTTCTGTGATCAAGCACCCATTCTTTCACATTTCAAAAAACAACAACAAAACAGGCTTCAGAAACAGCCCCCTAAAGTGCTTAGCTTCTATGGCTGGGTCGATGCTTCCTTGTTATTTCTCTTTTTTAAACTTGTTGCAAGTTCCATGCCCACCGTCGTCACTGCAAAATGTGACACCATTTCTATTCGAGAAGCCGGTCATGCTTCTGAGGCCCACCTTACCAAAAGCCAGCTTTGACGCAGCAGTATCACACCTTTCAGGCTGCATGGCCACAATGGCCCGGCTGGCTGGGCTATTCTGGGAACTGAAGTCCAAGCAAAAGTAATTTTTCCAAGCCCTGCAAAACTGATTTGACCGAAAATTGCAGGAGAAGGCAAAAAAAAAAAGAGCATATGCTTCGTGGGCAGTTACACCTCTGAGATGCCACCTCCGCCTCTCCAAAAGTTACAGTGGCTCATATATCCTCCCCACCACCACCACCACCAACACCAACACCCAGCTCCACTCTTGCTTTCTGCCAGTAGCCTGGCAACCCACCTTCAATGTTCCCATGACCCATTTGGAAAAACAGTGAGACAGGCATCCTGGGTGGCTTCTGTGCTGTGGGCCCAGCATTTGCCCATTTGTTCTCTCCAGTTGCCGCCAGAGGAGGGAAGGAGGCGGGTACCTGGTCTGCTGGCGCCAGAGAGATGCCTAAGCACCTCTGCTGTTTAACAAGTGCTAGGAAGGGGGAGAAAGAGAAGGGCGGCTGGGCGGCTGGGTGCTGTCTGTGAAGCCGGGGGTGAAGAGCAGAGACTTGTGGGGAGCCCGGAGCTGGTGGCAACAGCTTCCATTCCTCTTGTGCTTTGTTGCTTAGCAGCCTTGGCAGTTCTGCCTTGTTCAAGGCTGCTTGTGAATGTACAGCGTTAAAGATGGGAAAGCAGCAGAGGGAGGGAAAGAACTGCATGCAAATTTGAATCTGGGAGGTGTGATGGCCCTACGTCTCTAGACAGTCCAAGCATGGCTTGCCAGTGAAGTTCGCCTGCGGAGGGGGGTCAGTCAGTGACAGGAGGGCCCAGTGCCTTCCGAAGGCATTTCCTGTAGTTCTTCAGTGTTCTGTGCAATCACATTTCACTATCTCTGCGGGCACAATAAGGCACAGGCACAAAAAGGAAAGATATGGCTTGCAATTTGGAATTAGTTAATACACAGAAATCTAAATGGCAATTTGGGCCATCATTTGGATTGGCATTCAAACATAACTCTACCCTGTTTCCTGTCTTTCAATCACTGGGCAAACCATTCCCGCATTTGGTGGGGGTAGCAATAACACAATGAAAAGGCATCTCTTAATCTTTTCTCTTGCTTCCTTATTATTGTTACTACCAAAGCTGTAACTTGCATAGCTACTGAGTTAACACGTAAACAGGCAAGTTGTTTTATATATGCACGCACGTATACAGACACACATATGGCTGCTTCTCTTAGACCAGTTCCAGTAGCTACTGGGTGACTTTTGGCATGACTGCCATAATTGCCTATGTGTGAAAATGTGTCATGCAAATGGGTTACCACACAACTTGCTTGCAGCTCGTTATGATGGAGAAATGCTTCTGTTCGCAGTGTTATTAATAACTGGCTTCTGTTAAGTATACACCAAGCCATGTTGACTCGCTGGGAGGGGGGGATCAATCCCTTCTGTTCCTGACACCTCTCTTCCCACAAGCAATGCTGCAAGATTTATGCAAATTATCTAGTAATTTGACGCCCTTTCATGACACCCCAACCAGCTGCTAGGCCGGATGGTAGCCATGGTAGGTGGTGGTGGAGATGTTTACTCAATGGTAGAGCTGGTCACCCAGGGCAGAGGAACAGCCCATGCCCATGCACCTTGCAAAAAAAGCCACTTGATTTTAGATCCCTTGGATGTGTGAATAGACTGTGATTTCTCTGTGTTCTTACTGAACAAGGATGATAAATTCTTTCTCTGTGGAGGATTGTGGCTGGCATGGGCATGATGGCAAGCAGTGGCAGCACTGGTGGTGACAGCAGCAGCTGTGCCAAATCTGGGGACGAAGAACTTGTACAGGGGCTGTGACTGTGTATTTACAGAAAGCCTTAAGCCAGGATTGTTTAGAATCCTGGCTTGTCATTCCTAGGCAACTCGGCTGATGGTGCCCACAGCTCAGTCTTCCCAGCTTGGCTCTTCCTGCATACGAGAGGAACCAAATAAAACAGGAATTTACCAAGTTGGAAAAGAGAGAGCTAGGGAAAGCTACTGTTTGAACTACAGCTCACAAAATATCCAAGCCAGTCTGATTAATGACCACACTAGTTTGGAGATTTTGAGATTTGTAATGCAAATTAAGTAACTTTTCCACAGTTAGATCCTGCCTTGTCTCTCCTCTAACAAACTGGAGTTGTAAGCCAGGATCTTAAGCCAGGAGAAAAGCCACAGTCCAGATTCAAAAGAATTTAAACCAAAATTTAAACATCTACGTAAGGCCGTTGGCGGGGGTCATCAGGAGTTTTGGAGTTTGCTGTCATCAGTACGCTGATGACACGCAGCTCTATCTCTCCTTTACCACCTCTACTGTGGAAGCTGTGAGGATCCTCGACGGGTGCCTGGAGGCCGTACTGGCTTGGACCGGGGCAAACAGGCTTAAGCTCAACCCTGAGAAGACGGAGGTTATGTTCTTCGGGAGCTCGCCGTCGGGGTACGGTGGCCCTCTCCCCTGTCTGGGGGGAGTTTCCCTTCAGCTCGCAGAGAGGGCGCGGAATCTGGGTGTGCTCCTGGACCCGGCGCTTGCCATGGAGTCCCAGGTGGCGTCGGTGACCAGGTCTGCCTATTACCATCTCCGTCGGATCGCCCAGATCCGCCCGTACCTCGACGCGAACTCTCTGAGAACAGTGGTCCAAGCTCTGGTGATCTCGAGGCTGGACTACTGTAACGCCCTCTACATGGGGTTGCCCTTGACTCTTCTCCGGCGTCTGCAGCGGGTACAGAACGCAGCGGCCAGGCTGGTGGCTGGTGTGCGTCGCTATGACCACATCACCCCTGTCCTGGCCCGCCTGCACTGGTTGCCCGTTGCAGCCCGGATTAGATTCAAGGTCTTGGTTTTAGTTTATAAAACCCTCCATGGCTTGGGTCCGGACTACCTGGCAGAGCGTATCGCTCAGCGATCAACCTCGGCCCGTCCCGTTCGGCAGGCGCGAGCGCACTTGCTTCGGGTCGCCACTCCTCGTGAAGCCCGGAGGATGAGTACTCGGACCCGGGCGTTCTCAGTGGCGGCCCCCAGCCTCTGGAATTCCATCCCCAGTGAAGTGCGCTCTGCAGAGTCCCTGCTGGCCTTCCGGAAGGCGTTAAAGACCTATCTTTTCCGGGAGGCCTTCGGCGATTCTTAACTGAGTTTTTTTTTCCGCCATCACAACTTGTTTTTATCTACCACTGTTTAGTGATTGAGGTGCTATAAGGTTTTAATTTTATTGTTTACTGTAATTATTATTTGTTTTGTCTGTGCCTTATTGTAATTTGTACGGCCACTATAGCCTTGTAAGCCGCTTAGAGTACACAATGTAGATAAGCGGGGTATAAATGCAACAAATAAATAAATAAATAATAAATAAATTTGAACCTTTTTGTTTTAAAGCATTTTTTCATGGACAACCAAACAACTTAGTACTTTGTATAACCAAGCAACTATGTGAACAGAGTAGGTGAGCAAAAGTTGCCTGCTTAATAAAAACCAAGGGCAAGCAAAGTAAAGTTAGGTAGAAATGTGTTTTAATTAGTGTCCTTTGTTTCACTGCCTCAAACCCAGTTTTGCCTCTGGTAATTCTATTTGTGTTTTTTTAAGTTAAAATGTTTTGTTCTGTGAGGACACAGTAAATGGCTGGCTTTTCCATATCATTTCCTTGCTCATTCTAGTAGCTGTTGTATGCTAACGTAAAGGATTTTCAAAGGAAGAGTCTCTTTCAAAAATTAAAAATGTCTAGAAAATGCATATATGAGTCTTCTCGGGTCTTTCTTCCTTCTTTTTCATTGTACGAATAACCTACTTCCCATTGAACCTGACTTTTTCCAATGACAAAAGTATTTTCTAGGGAGCAACAATGGTTGCACTCTTGTGATTTAAGTGTGGAAGAAGAGCTGAACTGCTGTACAATTTTAGGGTCACGTACAATTAGTATAACTAGTTGACATAAGAAACTGCCTTACATAGGGGCCCTAGTTACAAGCATCAAGAACCAATGAAGTGGAGTGGATCGCCTGCCTGCTACAGAGGGCACACAATTATATACAAATCTGCACATACTACTTGACGTTCAAATGCACGCTTAGAGCTCGCTGCTCTAACATAAGCAGAAACAAAAGAGCACTCACCCATGTTGGGGAGAGACTGGGAGCAGGTGAGCTGTAGCTGCCTGCCTAGCCTTTTGTCCTATTGAGAGGCAACCTCCAGGTCCCTGGTCCCCTCTTCCGGCTCTTGACCTTGAACTTCTGCCCTACAAGAGGAAGGTGCCTTTTGAAAAAGGACAGCTCTCTGAAAAGGAAGCCAGTCAGGAGCCTCTCCTCCGGCAGCAAATGGGAGTCTTTCTCAGCCCTTTTTGTAGATGCTGAACTGAGGACTTTCTGCATCCAAGGCAGACTGTTCTCTTGGCCCTCAGAATCCACCACCGAGAGGATTGGGGTCGGTTCTATATGATAGGCAGAATCCATACCTCCAGGGGCATGATTTCAGAACCAGAACCAGACTCCTACCTCAAGGGGTGTGATTTGTGGCTGAAGTGAGACATGCCATGTTTTAGCCCCCAAATGACTTTTCTGGTAATGGGGGTCCAGGTAAGGGTGGAATTAGGCAATGCCAGGATAATTCTGGTCATCCTTGCTTGGTTTCTCTTCCATTTTAAAATGTCATAACCGGGGAGTTTCAAGCTCAGTGCTTAATTTTCTCTGAGCAGCTTGCCAGGTGTGAAACCTTTCCAGAATTCTACTGACGTTCTCAGAAATGTCTGCAAACAAGTTGCATGAATGACCCAGATACTTTTCACAGGACATGCAACTGTGGAAAGACGTCCTTGTGAGGGTCAGTCATGTTTTGTTGGAAAAGATGAGCTCAGAATTCCTCTTTTCTTTCTTTCGCATGCCCGTTCGTAACCTTGCACGCCCACATCACATGGGTGTTCACTCTTTGTGACTGTTGTGACTTTGTGACTGTTCAGCATGGCTAGAAGAATGTGTGTGCTGGATCTCTGCTAGGGTCTGAGCATGAGAGACAAGGTTGGATGCTGAACAGGGCTAGAAGCTTGGAGGAAATGGTAGGGAAACAGGTAGTGATATTTTTAAGACTGTAAATTTCCACGTGATTTAGCCAGTTCCTCCTTCCTGCCCCTCTGGGAAGTAGACCTCACAAGGAAGAGTTCAACCCCATGCCATAGGAGCTCTGATATACAGTATCTGTATTGTATACACATGTCTGGCAAGTTGCTTATTCCTGCATTTATATACACATGTGTCCTTTTCTGCCACCTAATGAGGCACACCAAGTGGGGCGTGGTGGCTCAGTGGGCTAGAACTCTGAAACTGTTGGCTGCAAAGTTGGCAGCTTGACAGTTCGAATCCCAGGTGCCACGTAGTAGAGTGAGCTCCCACTGTTAACCCCAGTTCCTGCCAACCTAGCAGTTCAAAAACATTTAAATACAAGTAGTTAAATAGGTACCACCATAAATAAAAAAAATGGGAAGGCAAACAGTGTTCATGCGCAGAAATGTGTTCAGCCATGCCGGCCACACCACGGCCTTGCACAACACTGGCTCTTTGGCTTGACAACGGAGATGAGCACCACCTCAGAGTCGGACATAACTAGCACGCATGTGTGTGTGGGGGGGGGACCTTTACCTTTTAATGAGGGACTAGACTGTTTTTGCTCTGTGATGTAACATTTGGAAAAAGATTGTGCTCCCAGATATTCCGTTAGACTCTTATTTAGGATAGAATCGTTTAGATTCATATTTAGGAAAAGAAAAAAGAAAAAAATGGGGTTTAAAACAACCTCTTAATTCCCCCTCTTCTCTTTCAGTGAAATATTCTTAAAAGCAGCATTTTGAAAACAAGATGGGAATACCTAATTCACTTCACTACAAATATTTTACGAGTTGGGGTGAGGAAGCTGCGGCCCAACAAATACCGCAGGATTATCATCCTTCCTGCCCCATTGGTCCTCTTGGCTCAGTCTGGTGGTCACTGAGCATCTGAAGAGTTACAGGTTGCTCCCATCTCTTCCTTCGATCCAAGATGTGGCCAAGAAGGAAATTAACCTGAACTGAAGCGGATCCAAGGTTCAAAGGCAGCTGTATTAATAATCATAGCCTTCTATTGCACTTACTCAACACATTGTAGCTGACTGGATAGCTCAGTGGTTTAGATATCTGGCTGCAGAGCCCGAGGCTGGGAGCAAAGTTCCTCACTATGTATTCTGCTACCGCACTTTAGATTTGAAACACTTTTTCCTTAAAGACAAATCACCTTAAAAATCACTGTCTGCTTTTCAAATCGCAGTTTCTGAAGAGCACCCTTGGCCACGCCCATTTTTGACCACTGTGTCAGTTTTTCTTGCGACGACCACTGGGGGTGGTGTTTCTTTAAATCGGTTCCTGCATCCCCTTTTAAAGCGATTTGGTTGTATTTGTGGACATACTACGCCGCCTTTAGGTTTAAAGCCTCTAGGTTTAAAGCGGTTCAGCTAAGTGCGAACGGGGAAGCCAATTGCTAAGCAACCGCTGAAGTGCCGAGTGCCGAACCGCTGTAGCCACCATGTGACCGTGGGAGGAGATAAGGTGATGCAAAATAAAAAGCGGTTGCTCATGGAAGTGCGGTAGCATAAAAAGTCTCCTTACGTGGCCTTGGGCCAGCTGCACAGTTCTAAGGCACAGCAAAATAAGGAAATGGTAAACTACTTCATTTTATATTACTGAGCTTGACTTGGCTACTTGCATTGCCGCAGTGGCCAACTTGCATTTGACATGGCCAACTTGCATTTCTTAAGGGCCCCAAGGGCCTCCGCAGTTCTTATCTCACTTGGAAGATGGTTCCATAGAATTGGACCCACCACCGGGAAGGTTCGGCTACGAGTTGAAGCCTTACCCTTAAGGACACTTGGCTTCCTTCCATTACACCCTCTAGTGGTGCTGGCCATGAGGTGCACCACCCTCTCAGCTGGAGACAACTTGAGGCTAAAGGCCCTCAGAATGCAGCAAAATTGTCCTACCTCAACAGGGCTAGAAGACAGAAGGGAACATTTTGAGCAAAACCTTAAAAAATATTTTGGAGGAGTAGAATGCTGGGGCCCAAGGGGTAAAAATAACTTTGAAGGAGCCACCTGCTGTCCACAAGCTGCAAATTTTCTACCCTTGACTTAAAAGCTTGCATCTTGTGAGAAGTTTCAAAGGCAAAAGAAGTTAAGATATTTTCTTCCATACTCCTCCTGCTTATTTATTTATTTATTTATTTATTTATTTATTTATTTATTTATTTATTTGCATTTATAAACCGCCCGACTTTCCCATAGGGCGGTGAACAGCATGGGTGAGCAACATAAAAAGAAGAGCTGTAGATACATAATTTTCAAAGAGATAAAAACAAATAAAAATGAGTCAAAAAGTGTAGAACGGTGGCAAACAACAAATAAGGCAATGAATAAACAAACTACCAAAACAACCTCAGTCTCAGCGATTGCTGAAAGCAGCTTTATATAACCAGGTTTTTAATAGTTTCTTAAAGGCCGAGAGGGGCTCCGTAGTCCTTATCTCACTAAGGAGATGGTTCCATAAAGTCGGGCCCACCACCTAGAAGGCTCGGCACCGAGTCAAAGCCTTACGGGCCTCTCGAGAGGTGGCAACCTGAATGCTCTGGTGGGCCAGACTGAAGCTGACCTTTGAGTAACACTCTGCCAGATATTCTGGTCCCAAGTCATGAAGGGTTTTGTAAATCAAAACCAGTACCTTGAACCTTATTCGGGAGGCAATGGGAAGCCAATGCAGGCGAGCCAGAATAGGGGTGATATGGTCCAATCTGCCCACACAAACCACAATCTAGCCGCCGCATTCTGCACCCACTGAATGCACACTGCATTCTGCACCCTCTTCTCTTTATCCACACACTCACTAAGACCAGATCCTAAATAGGTTGATCTACATATTGTACCAAGAAATTGTCACAATGTGCTCACAGGTTCTTCATTTATTTTGTCTCAAAACTAGAAGTGACTGGGCGACGACTTTGAGTTGATGGAGGTTGGATGGGGAAGCAAACCAGGTTATGTTACTACAGGAAAGTATAGGAAGACACACTTTGTTTTAGAGACAAATTGCACCCCTTGGAAGTGAAAGTTGCCTAAAACAGCCTTTGGAGCTTCTCATCCTCTGTGGTTTCTCCCCCAGATTTTTTCCCCTGTTCTAAACGGAGTAGGTGAAGAAAGCTCCATAGTACACATCCCACAGGCACTAACAGTTTGAAAAGTCTTGGTGTCCTTACTTCCTGCGCTTGTAGTGCTACCTAAACCAAGTTGCCTTGGGACGCTGCCTAGCAGGTCTGACTCTGAATCCGATGTGAGCAAAACTGTGAAATCAGTTCAGAGATAGCTATAGGGCCAAATACCTCAGGCTTTGCTCCACTTATTGTAAGTTTTGTTTTGTTTTGTTTTGTTACCGGCCATGTGCTGCAAAGACTGAAGCAAATTGCCCTAGCCCCTTTTGCTCACAAAGTAAAGCACTGTAGTAATGGTTCATTCTCATACTTCTACGTATCTGAAAAACCTTTCTATAGAAAAACAGCAGGAAGGTGCTTTCACAGTCTCATAATAAAGAACACCCAAAGTTTGAACAGCAAGTTTGCAAAATCCATCATGACTCACGCAGGATCACTACTTCCCATCACCCATTTTGTTACTCCTTTCCCTTACTTTCATTGAATTGCTGCCATGTGATTTTAAATTTGTTTAAAATTTTGAAGTTTGCAAGACAGTCCTCAATCCAATAGATAAAATGTACAGTTTTGCTACAGGAACTGTGGAGTGGGGCAAATTCAGGTGGTGTCTTTCAGCAGTGTCCCTGCCACAGAGCCAGCTGGACGGCCCAGAGGGCTGTAGACATGTCAGGACACAGAGGCTTTTTCAGATGTTGGACAAGACGTCCAGGGCAAAAAGCACAATAAGCTGACACCAGACAATAATGGCAGAGAAGAAGTGGTGGCTCTGGTAGTTGCTGGTGGGGTTTGAGCAAGCAGCTGGCTTGTCCTGAGAGCATAACACTAATGCTGAAGCCAAAGAGGGCAGGAAACAAGGGGACATGCTGTAGCTTAAGGACAATATAGAGAAAGGGGAAGAAAGAGCAAAAGACTCCTCCAGTCTCAGATCCCCGGATGATGTTTACCTTGAGCAAACACCTCCCCACCCCTGGGGAAATAAGCAGAGTAGGGAGGACCCAGCACAGCAGAGAGCCAGCCAAGCCCCTAATCCCCCAGCATACATAGTGAACAGGTGCCAAAGCCAGGGCGGAAGGAACTAGGATAAGCCTCTGTAAATGACAATTGGGGGAGTAGGGGGTGAAGGGGAGAGAGAGAGATGGGTGCGTGAGTGAGTGAATTAAGCTCGGTGGAGCCAATGATTACCCATTCTATTGGAATCTGCTGGCTGGGGCTGTGCATTTTTTTTTCAGGAGGATACGGGGATGGGTAGTCATCATCAACTCATTGGGATTTCTTGAGTACCCACAGAACCACTCCCATGGAGTGGTTCATGGACGGTGGCTTAAATCAAACCAAGGGATCTCCATAGGCAGCCAGTTCCAGAAGTTAGGCCCACGCGTGCCTGTTATCTGGAGTGGCAGAAGAAATGGAGGCACACCTAGAGTGGAGGGGAAAAGATTCAGGAACAAGGAGAGGAGAAATGCAGGGCTGGATTAAGGAAATGAAGATGGCCTATATGGTGGGAGCAGAACCACTAAATGAGGTCGCCTTGGACTACAGCTCCTGCAGTGCTTGAGCTGCCATGGCCATATTTTTTGAGAGTTCTAGTCCATAAACCTTACTTTTTTCCAGGAGCTAGAGTGACAAAATAAAAGCATTGAATGTAGGGTCCAGAAGCTTGTGTTAAGAGAGCCGGAGCAGAAACCCCAAGAGAAAAATGAACTTAGTAGAGTTGTTCTGAATTAACTGGAACAGGTTGGAGGAACGGAGAAATGGAGTAGGAAGCCAGGCCACCCAGGAGGAGATGAGAGTAATCAAGGTGAGAGATTACTGGCTCATCCACATGGCAGAAGGAGTAACTACAGAGGAAAAGGGGCCGTTCTTGGAGATGTTGAAAAGCAAAAAAGCAGCAGGATTTGGCAACGACTTGACTGTGAAAAGACAATGAGTAGGACTCAAAGGTGACCCCAAGGTCGAAGTGGGTGGGAAACAGTATATCCAACTGTGCTAGACAAGAATAGGAAAAGGGAATATTTGGACAGAAGGCCAAGACCAAGCTCTGTGCTTGTGTGTGTGTGTGTGTGTGTGTGTGTGTGTGTGTGTGTATTTGGGGGGTGACGAGAGACGAGAGAGAGAGAGATGAGAGATAATGCTGATAAATGTGCACACTCTCTTATGTATTAGATCCTGAATTCATGCCATACATTACGTACCCTTATGCTGGAAAAGTAGGTGACCAACTGCAGGCCTGATTTAACAAATGCTAATTCCTTAACATAGGATTAGGACACCAGTTGTCCTCCAGATACCATCCAGCTCCTGTGAGCTTGTGGAAATGCCTGCCTTCTGGAGACCAGCACCCTGCTTATGCAACTCCTCACTGGGTAGATCAGGTTGATATTCTCCTCCTCTGGTACCCTCCAAAAATTACACTGTTCCATGGCTCTTGCCCTTTTTAATCTTGCTGTTGGGTTTGAGAAGTTTTCCCCGTGTTATTTCAGCTATGCATATTATCATAACCACTACTGCTTTCGTTATAAATTGCCTTAAACATTCATTGAGAAGGGCAATTTATTTTGGAGAATAAATTAAACAAATCAGGGAAGGTTTAAATTAAAACTTAGCAACACAGCAGAGGCTTGTGAGTGGAAGATACTATATTCAGTCCTAACATCTCCCACTTGATGGGGCTGGGAAAGAACTCCACTTGAGACATTGAAGATCAAATAACATGACTGCTTAGTTATGTGAATTGGTACAACTATACCATTTGCTTAAAGCTATCAGGGAATCCATGTGGCTTATCCTGGAGGTCAAGTTGGAGGATGAGAGCCCATCCAAACAAACACTAAACAAACACTTTTTGGAACACTTTCACACTAGGGCCCTATTGTGTTTTTCAATCAATTCTCTTCATACATTGGCTTGAGATTAATTAATTCCACCTGGGTTCCACACATTTATGGCTCTTTGTTTTGCCCCAGTTAGACTACTTCTATTTCTGTTCCATCAGCAAAGGTAACAGTGGGCAAGATGTTACTGCTTGATAGTCATAGAATCATAGAGTTGGAAGAGACCTCGGGGAGCCATTCCAGTCCAACCCCCTGCCATGCAGGAACCCCCATCACAGGACTCTCGACAGATGGCCATCCAGCCTCTGCTTAAAAACCTCCAAAGAAAGAGACTCCACCACCCTCCATGGCAGCATAGTCCACTGCCGGACAGCTCTAACCATCATGAAGTTCTTCTTAATGTTCAAATGGAATCTTTTGTCCTGTAGTTTGAAGCCATTGCCCCGAGTCCTAGTCTCTGAAGCCATGGAAAACAAACCTGTTCTCTCTTCAATATGACATCCTTTCAAATATTTCAATATAGCTATCATATCCCCCCTCAGCCTTCTTTTTGTAAGGCTAAACATTCCCATCTCCCTAAGCCACTCCTCATAAGACATTCCTTCCAGACTTTCAACCATCCTGGTTGCCCTCCTCTGGACTCGTTCAAGGTTATCAACATCCTTTTTAAATTGAGGTACGAGTCTGGAGATCAAATGGTGACTCAGCTCCTTGCAAAAAAATCTCTTGCCTGGCCTTTCTCTGCAGACTGGTAAAGGCAGGCATGAGTAGCTGTTTCCACTGAAACACTGTGTTTGTGTGCTCAGGCCTTAATTAATTAATTAATTAATACTCTGGGCAGTGTACAATAATAATATGTAACAATAAAAAACAAATAACCCGCAACAAACCAAAAAAGAACAATAAAGTAAAAAGTAATAATACTGGGCAAGATGGTGGAATTAAAAAACAAACCCCTATTGGTCGTCAAATGCCTCCCTAAAAAGCAATGTCTTCAATGCTTTTTTTGAAGGCTGGCAGGGACTGTGCAAGGCGAATCTCACTTGGCAAGTTGTTCCAAAGCAAGGGGCCAGCCACAGAGAAGGCCCCGTTTCGAGTGACTGAAAAGAGTAACTCTATACCACCACACCATGGAGTCTGTCTCTGGCTCCAGATAATGCTGCTTCACTTATGGTTTCCTATATCTAGATTTAGTTCCTACAGTTAAATGTTCTGTTTTTACTGAGTGTGCTTTATTGTGGCAGCAAAAATTCACATTTTAAAAATTAATGTATTGTATTTGTGAATCACTCTATGAACAATATTCACAGTGAAAGAGAGTAAGTAAAAAGTTGGAACATGAATTTGAAACATTTTATTATCTCTTCTCCTTTGGATAAGAACATTATCTCCCATTTCTTTTGTGGCAATTGCTGGCCCAGTGGGACCTAGAAAGTGGCTCTCTTGTTCCATAAACTTCCTTCCATGCTTCTTACCTTGCTTGTGAGAGTCTATGTGGATGTCTATGGATGCATACTAAACATTTATTGTCATATATAGTGGTACCTCTACTTACGAATTTATTCCATTCTGAATGCATGCTCTTAATTCAGACAACTCTTAAGTAGAGGAGCCCCATCTGAAAAATCAAATAAATAAATTAATAAAAATTTAAAAAACATTTGTAAGTAGAGCAGACTGCATCTAAAATTTGTAAGGCAGCAGTTAAAATGCCAACTGTTTTCTGCTCAAGTCAAATTACTCTTAAGTCAAGGTGCTCTTAAGTAGAGGTAACACTGTATTTTGGATTGGTAAGTCTTACTAGTAGCACTGGCAGTCATTGTCAGATCAGCGCTTCTGAATAGCTTGGCTTAGACGTATATACAAATGACCAGTTACTTGTAATCAGTTCATATTATTTTGCAGGAATGGAGGTATATGACATTGTGGCTGCAAACTAATGAGGGATAAATTCATATCTTTGCAGAGTAACTATCTATTATCGCTATCATAAGTGCGGACATGCAACCTCACTAAATGGTGAAGGAGATGTTAAACATGGTTCAGGGACTAGAGCAGTGGTGGTGAACCTTTGGCAATCCAGATGTTTTAGACCATAACTCCCATATTTCCAAGCCTCTATTGCCCATGACAATGGCCTATGGGAGTTGTGGTCCAAAACATCTGGAGTGCCAAAGGTTCGCCACCACTGTGCTAGAGTGAGCTTCATACTGTATGTGCTGAGGCAATAACCACATAAGAGCAACTTGTACACAAGCCCTGGGGAAACCGAACATGCAGCATTGTGGCCAGTGAGTTGGCAGGCCCGTGCCTTTCTGCAGAGCAGACGGTAGGGTCTTGGGCAGCTATACCTGTACTGTGTACTGTGGAAAAGGTGAAAAGTTGTGTGCTTTCCTATCTCGCATGTTGTCTCAAGAACATCCAGTCACACAGCTCCCTGTGCTTAAGGGAAATGTCTACCTGACCCCAGTGCTTAGGTCCTGATTTCTGGTGGAACCGGAGGCTCTCAACCAGTATTGCAGTGAGGCAAACAGAAACCTTCACCTTGCAGGTCTTGCTATCCTGTTATCTTTTTATGAGATAATGCATTATTACTTCATTTACTTCATACTTCATAATGCAGTCAGTTGGCCTTGCTGTGCTGGAGAGAGACCCCCTGCTCATTTCACTGAATAGTGCCCTGAATGTTTGCCCTAAAGTCCTGTCTGGATAGCACTGCTGCTCCCAGTACTCACGAGGCACAGAAAGCACGCTTTCCCCCCAAAATGATGTTTTAGATCTCTTGTAACACAGGACTGGCTTTACCTTTCCTTTCTCTCTCTCTCTTTAATTCCTCTCCTGTGCTTTGATTGGGAATTGTCGGCATCTCACACCTCTGGGAGCTCATTATCTGAGTAATTCAAATCAAATAGGCAGGGAAAAAACACAACTAGCAGAAACCCTAATCTATTTAAAAAAAAACCCAAGCCCCTTAATGAGATTTTTACTCTTGGCAAAGTCCCTCAAGGACAAATTCACACACCATTGTACTTTCAATGGGAATGAGGCTGTAAAAACACAATGGTAATAATTAATAACAAATAGTGATAATTACTGAACAGGCCAGTAATGGCAGATAGTCTATATTTTCGACATTAGTGACCATTTATGGCAGGGCAACTAGCATTCGGGATTTTCAACTCCTGAACCTTAGGAATTGATTAATAATTGTAATTGGCTGTTATGGAGATATACAAAACCACCTATAACTATATGCACAAAGGAAGTAATTGCTACTTCCTTCTGTGTCAATTAATTATAATACTCCATATAATTATAACTGTTGATAATCATTATTAACATCTCTAAAGTTGTATGCTGTTGTGTCAGGGAGCACCAGGTGGTGCTGTTGTGACCTTCTTCTAAGGATGATGACTGCTAACATGCAAGCAAGTTTCTACTCGTGAGTAACAATCGGTTTGGGATTAAGGAGGATTATACAAAACACTGAGCATGCTACAGAGTAGGGTAGAGATGTGAGTTTGCAGCCTGAACATTGTCATGCTGGTTAAGAGATTCTTCTAACTGTGGCCTCAACAAGTAACTTTTTTTAAAGCTTGGGATTTAGCATGTTACTTCACGGTCTTGTTCTGTGACAAATTCTGAATTTGTCTTGCTTTCTTAACCCTTTTTTTAAATATCGTAAATAAAACTTTTTTGATATTTCAATTTACTGGTCTTCCGGGATTTACAGGTCAATGCTACAGGATTTTCAGTACTTTCTTTAATAAACATTTGCACTGCATGGTGTTTCCCATAGGGAAACCAATGTTGAATGCCACTTCAGCCGCTGACCACTAGGTGGACATTGGTTATTGCATAACAGTTGTTACCCCACGGTCCCTTGTCTCAGAACAGGAACCGGGAACCAACCATGACAAGAGAATTCAAGGGCAGGTACGGCTTGTCACGCTCTGTTCCCGGTTCCAGAGGCGTGGTCGAGACAACTTTTTGCTGTCACGCTATGGACATGAAGTAAGATTTTTTTGTACTGGTCCCAAGCGGGACAGCAAGGAGGGACGAACAGGACGTGAAGTAACTGCCAAAGACTGTTGTTTGAGTCTCTGGTGAGCCACTCCTTGGCAATTAATGGTGACGGGGGTTGGGGGGCAAAAGCTTCCGTAGTTCTCCCCAAAGCAAATCTTTTAGATGCACTCTTCGTGGGCAGTAGATTTTTCCAGCAACAATATTTCCTGTGAGTTCTCCTGATTAGGCAAAGTACTTTGGTGGGCTAGGTTATGAATGGAAAGCTAAGCTGTTAACTCTACAAAACTTTTGCTCCTGTCAGAGATCAACAGACTGCAGAGAAGAGGTTTGTTGCTTCTTTGTGCTGAGAAGAGAGGTTCCTAGGAAATCATGAGCTGGTGGCCCTCTCCTGCTTGGAGTTCTGCTATGTCCTTTCCCCTCCCTTCCTCAGCAACTCTTTTCTGTGTCTACTTGGTCCCAATCCTGGACGCTAGTTCAAGCATGATGCTATGTACTGCTGCTGCTACACAGACAAATACCACATTGACACCTATTTGGACTTCACGATTTAACATCGCACACTGGCTACTGCAGATTAAAAAACACTGCACTAGATGACCAAGTGTCTAACTTTATGGCAAGAAAATTCCCTATATCCCAGTTGAAATCTTGCAGGAGAAATGACTCTGAGAAACACCAGAAATAATACTTGCCAATTGGTTTATTCTATCTATCTATCTATCTATCTATCTATCTATCTATCTATCTATCT
>JAHTLZ010000010.1:34507754-34521206 GCA_023846285.1 Phrynocephalus versicolor
TCTATCTATCTATCTATCTATCTATCTATCTATCTATCTATCTATCTATCTATCTATCTATCTATCTATCTATCTATCTATCTATCTATCTATCTAATTTCTTTGATTTATTTACCAACCTATTAATACACAGATAAAACATACACTAATAGTGATTACAGTATACAAGAATCAAAGCATGAATAAAATAGTTAATTATAAAAACCTCCTTCCTTTTACACCCACCCACCCCTATTTTACATACAATCTACATGTTTACAGTAGTGGAAAAAGAGGTGTAAATCAGCCAGTGTCCACAATGCAACCTAACAATTCTGCCCAGCATTCTGAGCAGCAGTGGCCTTCACCAGCCATATCCTCTCAGGGTTCCTGTTCCCTCTGAGCTTAGCTGCAATCCTCAGAGTGCCTGGAAAGGAAACAGATTTTCCTAAGAACAGGTTCTTGTGGCAAAGCATCCGCATTGTAATGCAAATGATGTGATGGTAGTTTCATCTTCAATGGACAATGAAAAACCATTAACTTTGTTGAAGATATGTTCCTCGTTTGTTGATAAGGAGTTAATCCACTGGCCAAGGAGAGAAGGGCCTGGCCAAGGTTATTCCCTACACTACCAGGTGAAACAGTCATATTTCCCAAGAGTGTACGAATGCAGTATGAACGCTGATGTGCAGCATCATTACTCCTCAGGACTGCATTCTTGAAAACTTATTTGGGGAGAGGAATGGAATGGAGTATTTGCCACCAAAATAGAATCATACTATTGACTATACAGAGAATCAGGGATGGGTGGCCTTCACTGCACAGGATCAAATGGGGAAAAAAAGGCCAGGTACAACTAGGATTCAGAAGGCAGCCGTATGCCTCTTCAGCACTGGTGCAACTTGGGAGAAGCGAAAGAGTGCATTTGCCCCAGGGTGCACAGCAATCTGGGGATGCCTGGAGAGGGAGCAAGAGGAAGAAGCCCTGTGCCATCCCGCCAGCAGTCCTCCTTTTGCCCTGCTAAGGCTTGGCATCCATAGTTGGGTGAAAGGAGGAGAGGGAAGCTGGCGATGTTCCCCCCCCCCAAGCAGCACCTCTGTCGATTGCTCCCCTCTACTCCTTTCCCTCACCCCCACTAAGACTTGGCATTAGACCGGAGAAAGCAGGAGAAGGATGCGTGCAATTGAGGTGCTGCTTGGAAAAAAATCCCATCACCTGCTTCCCTCACCTCCTTCCCCTGGGCTAACAATTGCCAAGCCTTTGCCCCGGGGGGGGGGAGGTGGGAAGTGTGCTGCAGAGGTGATGCTTGAAAAAAATTACCTGCTTAGTGCTATCTGCACACTGTGCAGTTTGTACAGGACAGCCTTAACTGGAAATGAGACCCACAAAGAGGGCATAAGAAGGAGAGGCCCTTCTTCCCCTCCACCACTGTTCCCCAAGGATCTGTCCCCTGTTGCTGGGTGGGTGAGACACGGTGGGGGGGTAGGATTGATGGTACCGTGATGACTGTTACTGCACGTCTTTGTTTCGGGACAACATCTGAACTTCTCAGCCTTTGTTCTCGGTTTTTTCTTTGGTCCAACCTTCCATTTTTTGATCTTTCGAATCTCCTTAACTTTGCCTTCAATGTGTTATGAAGCTAAGTTCGAGGCATTTGTCTTTTAATCTCTCTGCACTGTGTTGCTGACTCCATAGGGAATGTACTGGTGAATGGCACTTCGCACTCCTACCACTAGATGGAGAATGGCACGTTGCATGAAGAACCTTACCTCATGGGCACTCATCTTGGAATGAGAACCGAGACGAGCAGATTCCTGAGGCCAGGGAGGGGAATTGCTCATCCCGCTTAAATCCCAGTTCAGGGGGCGTGGTCAGGACGAACTCCCGTCGTCATGCAATGGACGTGGAGTAACATTTCTTCGTACTGGTCCCAAGCAGGATGGCAAACCGCGATGAAAGGGACCTGAAGTAACAGCCTTTGTCTCCAGGCATTCCAAACTCTAGCTACACCACTGATTTTCAGGTCAGATCAAAGAATGGAAATGACAGTAAAAAATATCAATCAACTCAGGAGAACAACAGACACATCAAGCAGAATAGGAGAAAGCAACTGGTTAGGGTAGAATATAGAAGAGGTAGGGCAGAAATAATCAGTCAAAGATGCAGATCAAAGGAAGGGACTGGACAGCAGGTGCCAGAGCTGGGACTCTGCTGAATCAGGGTGGTGCCAGAGAGTGGAAGGAGGCAGAAGGTGGACGAAGCCCCTGACTGTGCAACTGGGGTTGAGCATGAATTTTATTTATTTATTGGATTTTTATACCACCCATCTGGCAGTGAGGTCACTCTGGGCAGTTAACAACAATTGATGATACAATACAGTGCAACCAATAGAGCGTAAATACAATACAGTGCAATACAGTGCAAATAATTCATACAATACAATAAATATAAAATACAGTAATAAAAATAAAAATAACATTAACATTAAAGTGATGTAAAATAGTGTATATGTATTGTTATTGGCAGGCAAATCAGTTAAAATCATGATTTAATGGATGAACACTGAAACTGCATCATATTTCAGGGAACGTCTGCTTAAATAACCAAGTTTTACAGTTTTTTAAAGGCAGCCAAAGAGGTGGCCAGGCAGATGTCTGGTGGAAGGTTATTCCCTACGTAAGGGGCAATGGTGGAAAAGGCTCTATTTCTAGTTTTTAACTTTCAGACCTCTCGTGGTGTTAATTGCCTCAAACAACTAGCCTGGGAAGATTGGGTATTATGGGCATTTTCCAATGGGAGAAGGGGCTCTGACAAGTTTCATCCAGAAGAGCCTGAAGCTGATCTGCCATCACCCTCTCCAAGACCTTACTCAGGAAATTACTGACCGGTCAGTTTGACGTGTGTCCCAGGTAAAGTGATGGAAACCATCCTAAAAGATAAAATTAATAGGCGCATAGAAGAAAAGGTGCTGCTGAAGGAGAGCTAACATGGCTTTTGCAAGAGCAAATAATGCCTCACTAATCTGCTGGAAGTTTTTGAGAGTGTCAACAGGCATGTGGATAAGGGAGATCCAGTTGACATTGTTTGTATGGACTTTCAGAAGGCTTTTGACAAGTTCCCGCACCAAAGGCTCTTGAATAAACTTGCCAGTCATGGAATAAAAGGACAGATCTTGTCCTGGATCAGCAACTGGCTCAGGGACAGGAAACAGAGGGTAAAACTAAATGGACACTTCTCCAAGTTGTAGAGGTAAAGAGTGGTGTCCACCAATGTTCAGTACTGGAACGCCTGCTTTTCAATCTCTTCATAAATGATCTAGAAGTAGGAGTAAATAGCAAGATAGCCAAATTTGCTGACAACACTAAATTATAGAGGGTAGTAAAAACTGAGAGAAATTGTCAGGAGCTCCAGAGGGATTTCTTGACACTGGGGGAGTGGGCAAACCAATGGCAAATGAGCTTCAAAATTAGTAAGTGCAGAGTTATGCATGTTGGGGCAAAAAAACCCAATTACATTTATAAACTGATGGGTTCTGAACTCTTTGCAACAAACCAGGGAAGGGCAGCTCAATGAAGGTGTCAACCCAGTGTGCCGCAGCAGTGAAAAAAACCAAACTCGGTGCCAGGGATCATTAGGAAGGGTATAGAAAATAATTCAGCAAGTGTCATTTTGCCTCTTTATAAATCTATGGTGAGGGCCCATCTGGAATACTGTGTACAGTTCTGGTCACCATACCTCCAGGAGGATATTATGGAAATGGAAAAAGTGCATAGGAGGGCAACCAGAATGATTAGGGGACTGGAACATATTCCTTACCATCTGAGGCTGCAACGGCTGGGCCTCTTCACTCTTGAACGACGGCGTCTAAGAGGTGACCTGATTGAAGTTTATAAAATCATACATTGTGTGGACAAAGTAAATAAGGAAAAACGGTCTTCCCTATCTCACAACGCTACAAATAGGGGGCACTCCATGGAACTTTTGGGTGTTAGATCTCAAACAAATAAGAGAAAGTGCTTTTTCACCCAGAGGATCACTGGTCTCTGGAACTCCCTGACAGAAGAAGTGATGACAGGTGTCAGCCTTGACAGCTTTAAGACAAGTTCATGGGGAACAAGGGTATCAATGGCTATCATTATGAATGCCTAAGGACAACCACCAAGGTGGAGATATAGGCAGGATATTTCTCAATGCCATTTGTGGGAAATCTTAAGCAGGTGAAGACTTCTGCTTGGGAATACCCTGAAGCAAATGCTGAGCCACTGTTTGAGACAGAATGCTGGACTGGATGGCCCAGGATGGCTGAGAAAAAAGTTTGAGGATGGCAGGAAAGAGAAAAGGGAGAGAGCAAGTGCATGCCATCCTCTGCCAATGAGGGATAACAAGACCTGGGAGCAGGGACTAACACTAATAATAATTGGCTGATCTAAGAAAGTGTGGGCCAATTATCACTTTACATCTGTAACTTTCTTAGCCTGAATAAAGGAACTTGAAATGCCTGCTAAAATTCTACCTTTACCCAATTATTACTGGTGGAAGGGTCCCAGTTTCATCTGGGCCTGGCCATCCTACTATGACACAGAAGCAAACTAAATTGCATTAAAGACAGCGTTTTGAAAGTTACTTCTAAGAAGCTTATCTAGAATGGCATGCTGAAGCCATGCATAACTGAGATGGGACTGCATGATGTTCTAGTTGTTCAGCCACTCCTGGTTGGCCCTTCCTACCAACAGGAGCTGCTTCAACAAAGCAGGACACCAATGGCCATGCTTTGTTTAGTGCTAATTCTGAATTAGAAACCTCTGGCTTGTGTGGCTCTTATGACAAGCCAAAATCATAAGTCAAGGTTTGTACTTGGCTTCTGATTCTGGCTCACTGGGAGAGGGATCAAGCCAAGGACCCTGGTTTGAACAGACTAAACAAACCTTGAAAGAAAGCTTCCTGGTTTGTTTAGCAATTGCTGTTGGCCAAGGAGCCAGGAGTGAGCTGTTGAGCACTTTGGGTACTCCTGGCATTGTTACTCTTCCCAAATGAGCCATCATTCTTTACAATCCTGGCTTATCGTTGCCTCCAAACCAGGCAGAACCAATCAGAGGTGAGCAGTATGTATGAGTATATGTTTCTAAGATTAGTTCTGTGCTGGTTTTCAGACTTGGATTTGCAATTTCTGTCAGATCACTGTATTGCTGAGCCAGCAGTTTCCTGAGCGTCATCCAGAGCAAGCATAATATCAGCATCCTGTATGTTTTGGGATCTGAATGCAAGGGATGGAGAGACAATGTGCAAAACTGTATCTGAGTGCTCAGAGCAGACATGCCTGAGCTATTTATCTACATGTGTAATATATAGCACAGAGCTTGGAAAATTACAGTGGCCGGGCTGGCTGGGAGTTGTAGTTTTCCCCTTCCAAGGAACTTTATCAAACTGTGGTCCTCTGTGGGTGTGTGTGCAAGTGGGGATTGCAGGCATCTTGGTAATAGCCATGTGACTCTCTCTCTCTCTCTCTCTTCCTTGGTCCCTTGTTTTACCGTGCTGGCAGTTCTGGACAGTTTGCCTATCCACACTTGTGCACACGTACCCCCCCCCCATCTGCATACCCCTTACTCCAGAAGCCCATTAATAAAAAATGCACTCGCTGCCAGCCAGCCTTAGGCCCCAGCTCGACAGAAACGAGGCTGCTCATGAATATCTCATGGCACCCTTGCTGGCGAAGGGGAAGAACGCTGAGAAGGGGGAGGTCGGCGGCAGGTTAGGCTGCTTACGCTCTGCTGAGCCTCATAAATATGGTAATAGCAGGACAGGGACATGGCTCACACTGGGAAGATGTGGCCTGCTTAGCTCTCTCCAGCACCAGCCACCGTCCTACCTGCATTCAGGCACCGTGGTGTGGGGAGAATCCAAATGGAGCCGGCAGAGCAGCTTGCCAGATGCCTTGCGACTGAGCATGGGGAGAAAAGGTCAGGGTGCAAGGACCGGTGCCAGGACCTGCTCAGCGGGTGGCCTCAGCGGGTGGCCATCCTGGCCCTTTCCCTCTTCTCCTGTGAACTCCTGGTGCACATGCTGACACTTGGTGGGCTGCCGCCTCTAAACTCTGGCTTCATTTAAAATGATTTGTACTGACTTCGGGTCTGCTCTGCACTAGCTGGGGACTCAGGTCTCCAACTGAGATGCCAAGCTGGCTGCTTTCAGGCTGTATTATTCGGCACGAAATCCAAAAGACATGAAGATGAAGCGTGAACGAGTGGGTTTGTCCAATGGTTCATATGCCAAGAGTGTAGACATAGTCTTTTGAAGTGGGGGTGTTCTTTTTGCCAAGACCTCCCAGGACTATGCTACAGCCAGCACAAACTCCAGCACTTCGGTTTATATATACATTGTCATGCTGTGAGCATTCACATGCATCTGCATATTATTCCTCCTGAAGGAGCAGCACTCGCGTAGATGATCTTTTTTCTAATTTCCATACCTTAAGTGACGGCCAGCTCTATCAGGTAAACTTTCTGAAGGCCAGATAACTGATCATCAATGGTTAGAGTGAGTTTGTTTGCTTGTTTGCTTGTACCGTTTAAAAGGACTCAAGATAGCTCACATTAATAAAGTGCAATATTTAAAAAGCTAAAACCAGTAATTGTGTGCTTGTTCTGTGCTGTCAAGTCAGAACCAACTTAGAGCAGCCCTAATAGAGCTTCCAAGGTGAGTGATGTACTTAAGGAGTGGCTTTACCAGTTCAAACCGTGTGCCTGCCAGGGAATTTCCATGTCCAAGTGGGAACTCAACCCCTGCTCTCCAGCATCCTACTCCGTCATTCTATCCACTACAGGTCTTTGCCTGCTTGCGGGAGGATAGGAAAGGTCGGAGCCAGGCTACCCTCCTATGGGAGGGATTTCAAGAGTCTGGGAGCAGCAACAGAGAAGGCCCTCTCCCATGTCCCCACCAAATGCACCTGTGTAGGGAACAAAGAGAAAGGTCTTCCTTTCCCATCCAGGCAGACTCAGAAAGGGACATATGGTCTTTAAGAGAACTTAGACCCAAGCTGCTATGGCTTTGTAGATTTAAACCAGCACTTTCAATGATGCTTGGAATTGGATTGGCCATCAGTGGAGCTGCTGCATCAATCTGTGTAAAAGTGAGACACAGAATGTGGATTTCCTATACAACTTCCTTCACAAATATTACATACTCATATATAAACATTTTCCTACAGACCAGAGAGTGCTGCAAAGGATTAGGGGTGGGAAAAGATGGGCACTCAGGCATTAAAGCCTCAAATACCTGATGAAATCAAACTTTCCTCTCTCCTGGCATTGCTCACACTCAGATTTTTCTCCCTGCCAGAATCTTGGAGAAACATCAATTCACTGAGACTTGAGCTGATGCCCTGAAACCTAGCAACCTCAATCCTCACCAAGATCCACCAAAGATTTGGACCTTAGAAGAATTTTGGTCAGTGCAAAGGATAGAACCAGTTCCACAGATAAAAGTCACAAAAGATGGACAGAGCAGAGAAACTGGTCCAAGAATGATGCACAACACATAGTGAATAGAAATCTTGATCCTTAGGACCCTGGGAACCAATCTGGTTGGTAGGAGTCATAGGCCAGTTAATGCAATTTAAGGGTTGAAATAGGCCTGATGTGTCCTTGAGCCAAATGAAAAAAAGTCATAATTGAGCCCATATCTGTGATAGTTATTTAAGAGTTTCTTAAACACACTGCTTTATGCTCATCCTCTTGCTGGTGATGAAGGATATACCCTGTTTAGATCCACAGCTCTTTTGGATCCCGGCATTGCCACAGGCAAAATGTATATTTTTAGCTATTATTTCCTAGATGGATGTATACATGGGCAGAGGTTGCATGTGCCATGCAGTATCTTCCACTTTCCCAGTGTCCACCTATTTACCGCTATATGAGAGCTGTGATGCTTCCTCACCTATGAGTCAGGAGACAATGAGTTCATAGGTGCTTGCAGGGGAGGCAGCAGTGGCTGTCTATGCCAGCATAAAGAACTAACTTGTGATTTCTTCACTTGGTGCCTTTTTTCCATTCATGGAGTTATATACCCTCATCAGCGGGGATCTTTGAGGCGTGGGACAAGAGTCTGATGGACAGAAAGTAGCCTCTGATCAAACCAAGTGCTTGAGGGTAGAGAGACAGCTAAAACATGTCCTGCCTGGAGCAACTGTGGAGAGTGGATCTGGACCCTGTTGCCTTTTTTATGTCACTGTGGATTACCATGGATTTTGATTAAGGAACTGCAGTATTATATATGTATTTTAAATAAATAAATAAATAAAATAGTCCAAATAAATAAGGCAGTGAAGAGCTGGCATTCAGATTGTTCCCCCTTTCCCTTTTAGTTAGGCACAGATTAGCAGAGAAAGATCATCTATCAAAAAACAGCCAAGAATCCTGGATGTTAATGAGAATTGAAATTAGTGGCAGGAAACATCATCAAAATACTGTTTTCAGCCAAGAGAATGTGTTGTTAGAGGGAGCACCATTATCTGGAAGACTGGAAATGTAAGGGCTGCTACCTGTGGCTTCATGGCCAAGAAAGAGGAGAAGACCTGTGTGGGAAGAAAGGAAGTTCAGGTGGAAAGTGTCAATTCACAGAGGAGGAAACTAGACATGTGATGATGTGGCAACCAAGGGATAAACAAAGGGGGAGTCCACAAAATTACAGGCCACAAGAAACCTCATACTCATTTTCAGTCTCTGCGGTGCTGTGGGACCCTAGGTTGTTTTGGCTACAACAGGTTAATACAGCTGCCTCTTTGGAAACTATAGATCTCAGCAGGGGAGAATCTGGAACCCCAGGCTACTATCTCACCTGGGGAAGATCCTGATCTTTGGAAGGTCCAGCTTTTCCTCTTCCTCCCATCATGTGACTGAAGATGTGGGATATCAGTTCCCACGTACAAAGGGTTTTTTTTAAAGTGCAGTTCAGCCCCATGGCTAGCAGGTGGCGCTAGTATTTTTTAAAAAAAGGACCAGCTGACTGGCACTTGGGGTGGAGGAAGTTAAAAAAAACAGTGCCCAATCAGCCAGCTGTCTGGCGCTAGGAGGGTGGGGGAAAATTAAAAAATAATAATAAAAAACAGCACCAGACCAGCCAGAGGACCAGCTGACTGGCGCTAGGGGTGGGGGGGAGTGAAAAGAAAAAAAAACCAGCGCCCGATCGGCCCCAGGAACAGCCAGTCGGCCTACGAGGGGGGGAAAGAAAGAAATCTGGATCATCTACGCAGTCCCACAATGTCTGCCTCCTTAAAAGGTGGAATTTTTAAGTGAGGCAAAAAATTCCCTACCTCTCCGGTAAGTCTTGGAAACCTCACTAACGGGGGCGTTACCGGGTTTTCTTTTTTCTTTTTTCCAAAAAGCCCGGTGGCCATGGGGATGACATTTTTGGATATGGTTTATCTACAAATTTAATCTGCATTTAAAGGGACGTGGGATAGGGGAGACCAAGGGTAAGTTCCCATCAGGCTCCTGGTGGACTTCTCAAACAAGAGCGGGGACGAGCATCACATAAGAAGTAGGAGGGGACAGAAGCCCAAGTCAGTTGCTGCTTTGGGGTGTTGTGGTTTTAGGAAGTGGCAGGGTCAGTTGTCTTCTGTCATCCATTTAAGGGTGATATAATAAAACCAGGGCATTACTGTCATTGCAGTTCCTGCTAGCGACATCCATTTCATAGAATCATATAAGGCCATCAAGCCCAAACCCAACCCCTGCTCCATGCAGGAATACAAATCAAAGAATATCTGCCAGGTGGTTGTTCAAATTTCTCAAATGTTTCCCATGTTGCAACACTTCCCACCCCTTGAGATAATTGGTTCCATTCCTAACAGTTAGGAAGTTTTTCCTGATGCTCAGTGAAAAGCTGGGTTCTCTTAACTTCAGCCCATTGTTGCAAATCCTGCACTCTGGGATGACCAAGAACAGATCCTGCCTCTCCTTCTCCATGACAGCCCTTCAAATATTTGAAGAACACTATCATATTGCCCTTCAGTCTTTTTTTCTCTAGGCTAAACATGCCCAATTATTTCAGTCTTTCAGACTTTCAGTTCTTTTTCTCCATTTGCATTCTGATCCTCCTCACACTTAGAACTCCAAGAGCCGAAGTATCTCATGCCCCTTTCCCTCTTGCTGTCAGTGTTCAGCTGGCCTTGTGCGCTCTCCGCCAAAGTGATCCCTCAAATCCAGCCAAGCATCTGTCAGCACGTTTGGCCTTCAGACCTTCCCTTGCTGTCTCTGTCCATGCTCTGCCTTTGCCTAGCCTGTCTCATCCAGACAGCAACCTCCTTGGGGCAGAGACTAGGTCTCTCTAGGCCTCCACAGCACTGACAGCGTTCAATAAATGATAAATAATCATGTCTTGGACTCAGCATCCTAGGAGGGCCTGGACAGCTCAAGTGAAGCACAACCACCATCTGTGGCTCTGCTGAAAGCCAGTGCCATTCGGTTTGACACCTCCCCACCCCCAATAAACACACACACACACACAGAGAGAGAGAGAGAGAGAGAGAGAGATCCATTCTGCTTCTTTCTCTTGGACCAAAACAACAATGGAGCACTACATACAGAAGACAGAAATGCCATTTGCCTCCTGCCTCTTACCAGGCAGATCAGACCATCCTGAGTAGAAAGAGGCCTATAAAAATGGATCCTGGGGATTCTGTGCTTTGTGGCGCTTAGCAACCAAAGCGACTGGCCAACTGTGCAGAGAAAGGTGAAAAATGCTTCTTAAACTGCAGTGCCTATATTTAAACTGAACATTGACTCAGTTGTTCCACATCCCCAAAACATCATTGCTCAGCATAAGTTACACTAGAGTAGGCCCATTAAATCCGTGGGAATTTGGTGAGTCGACTCAGCCACAGGTTCCATTTATTCCATGGTCCTTTTCTAGTTGCA
Organism: Phrynocephalus versicolor; assembly: GCA_023846285.1. Lineage (NCBI taxonomy): Eukaryota > Metazoa > Chordata > Lepidosauria > Squamata > Agamidae > Phrynocephalus > Phrynocephalus versicolor. The sequence goes on from JAHTLZ010000010.1 coordinate 34,518,647, forward strand.
GCTCGCCATGATAAGCAACAGGATTTCAGCCACCAAATGGTACAATGTTTTATATTATATTTGTTCAGACTAGAGTACACACAAAAAAACACATAGGCACACACTTTTTTGCACCGTGTTGTCAATCTCCCCCAGGTGCCAAATGCACACCAATAAGTCAACTTTCCTAGGTGGGAAACAGTGATGAGAAGGTAGAGCAGTAGTGTTCAAACTTTGCCCCTACAGATGGTTTGGACCACAATTCCCATAGTCCTTTGTCACTGGCAATCTAGCCTTGGAAATCAGAGAGTTGTGGTCCAAAACATCTGGAGGTCTGACGTTTGGACACCCCTGAGGCATTGGATTTTGGCAGGCTTGTGGCAGTGCAGGGCCAACTCTGTCTCAAGCTCTCCTCAGAAGCACAACCAGTTACTGAGAGCAAGGGACTAGATTCCTCAAATCACAAATACAAGAATAGGTGAGGTGTATACAATTAAGCATGACAGTGGGGAATATAATATAATATAAATATAATAGCTAGGAAGATTTTCTGAACATGCATTTCACACGGTGCCTAATTAAACTGGGGAGTTCACTGCCACAGGAAGTAGTGATGGCTGCTGACTTGACTCGGTTTAAAAGGTGACTGAACACATTCACGAGGCTAAGGTGATCAATGGCAGTTGGTCAGGGTGGTGTTATGTCATCTTCAGTATCAGAGGCAGGATGTCTCCAGTCCAAACCAGTTACTGGAGAATGTGAAACAGGGTGCTGTAGCTCTCTCATGGCACCCCATAGTCTGTGGGGTGGCTACTGATGGGCTTTTCTGGTGTTCTTAGACATGTCTTAAGCTAACCCCAGATAGCTTTAAAAAGGAGGCAGAAGAAGCTCTCAATTGACCAATTGAATGAGAACAAGCCCTGTGAGGAACAGCTGAAGAAACTCTGGCCTGTGGAAGACTGAGAGGTGATAGGATAGACACCTTAAAATATTTGAAGGGCTCTCAGAGGTAAGATGGGGGGAGTTCTTTTCTCTAGCTCCAGAGAAGGACCCAAAGCAATGGGTTCAAATTATGAGAAATGATATTTCATCTAAGCCACTATCTCATATTGAGCCAGGTAAAAGTCCATCCTACTCTTACTATCTACACAAAGGGCATAGAATGTGTGGCTCTTCAGTTCTATTCCACTACAGCAGGAATGTCCAAAGTCAGGCTTGGGGGCCAAATGTGGCCACTTTTCAAATTTCAAGCGGCCCACAGCCTCTTCTCCCCCATTGGCTCAGCCTGTGATGCATCTCCACCAGCTGGCCCCTCCCCATACCGGATGGAGATGTTAGCTTGTAGTTTTACGGTTTGCCTGCCCTCCCTACTTCTGTCCGTCCCCCCAGTCATCTGCCCAGCCTACCTGCCCCCAGCTCCATTGCGGCAGCCTCCTCCCTGCCTCCTTGCATGTCCTAGAGGCTTGTGCAAAGTCCAGCCCGGGGGCCAAATGCAGCTGAATGGTCAACCCCCACACATTTTCACCTCACCAAATCTGGCCCTCCTTGCAAAATGTTTGGACACCCCTGCACTACAGCTTCTATGTTTTCTAGTGTAAACCCAGCCAATGGTGCAGAAAGTAGGACCATTTGAATCCATAGAACTTGGCTCACTGAATTGCCACTGATTTAGTGGGGGTCTACTCTAATATGATTTACATTACAACACTTAACAATAAGATTTCAGCCTCTGCTTAATTTTTGTTAGTACTGTGCAGAAAGTGGCAATGGTAAACCACTTCTGACTTTTGAATACTTCAAAACCCTCACGATGAGACAATCCAAAACAAACAAAGCAAAATATAGCACTGGAAGACAGGACTCCCATGTAGAAACTAAACTGAAACTTCAGTGCCTTCGGTACATCAGTGGAAGGCAAAATTCACTGGACAATACAATAATGCTAGGAAAAATGTAAGATCTAACACAAGATGTATTGACTCCAAGCAAAGGAATCCACAGCCTTTAATTTGTTGGATCTTTGCAGGGCTGTTCACGGCAGGACCTTTTGGAGGTCATTAATTTATGTTTTTGCTGAAAGTTGGAAGAAAATTGACAGCACCATGTTGTCAACCAACAAGAGCAGCAACCATTATGGTAAAACATAAGTTGCTGCCTATTAACCCACTGCTAGCACATGCTGTCTAGATCAGGAATTCCCTTCCTTGCGAGATAGCAGAGATTTTAAACTCTTTTGTACAAACTAATGAATCCTTTGGACTTCCCAAAGTGTCATTTGTCTGTGCACAAAAAAAAGGGATTGGAGTAATAAAAACTAGTATGATCCCACCAAAGTTCTTAACAGCCTTATTGATTTCAGGGCATCAAACTTAGGGACATCTTTAACAACCCTCTTTCTCTCTCATTAGAATCCATGGGACTCAAAAATGCTTAACTGAGGCTATATTTTGTTCTGTACTGGCAGGGCTCTCTAATGCCAGTAAAAGTAGCTCTGTCTGTGTGTGTGTGTGTGTGTGTGTGTGTGTGTGTGTGTGTGTGTGTGTGTGTGTGTGTGTGTGTGTGTGTGTGTGTGTGTGTCAGT
>JAHTLZ010000010.1:34524495-34550119 GCA_023846285.1 Phrynocephalus versicolor
TAATAATAATAATAATAATAATAATAATAATAATAATAATAATAATAATAATAATAATAATAATAATAATAATAATTTATTTTTATTTTTATGCTGCCTTTCTCCCCAAAGGGACCCAAGTCTGTCTATTGAGCTGAGGTAGCAATTAAGCACTTATGCCATTTCTTTCTCATCTGTTATCAATTTCCCATCCCCATTGAGAAGAGGAGCCTCAGTTTCTTTTCTCTGTCTTTTGCTGTGCACATACCTGAAAAATGTTGTTTTGTTCCTTTTAGAGTCTCTTCCTAACGTCAACTCATTCTCAGCTTTTGCCTTCCTGATGCCATTCTTGGAATTCTTTGTTACCTGCCTATACTTTTCCTTTGTAGCCTGGCTTTCCTTCCAGCTCCTGTGTGTATCATTCTTTGTTTTCTGGTCCTCTCTGAGCTTTTTCTGAAGCCACATTGGTCTTTTTTGCTGTCTTCCACCTTTGTTTTCTTGTTGGAATTGTTTGCTGTTGTACCTTTAGAATGTTCTTTTTTCATAACATCCTTACATCTTGGACTCCTTTTCCTGTTGGGATCTCCTGCCATGGGACCTTACGTATCATTGTTCTGAATTTACTCACACTGGTATTCCTAAAATCCAGCTACACTCTGTTTTTGTTTCCTTTGAAATCAAATGCCCAAGTAGAAAGTTGGTTTGTTTGTCAGTTTTTCCCTTTCCCCAATTTTGATAAAATGTACCATGGCAGTTTTATTGCATCTCAACAGCCAGATGTCCTGTACTATCCTGGTTGTGGCTCTGCACATGACTGCAGTTCCAGTATTAATTCTTATCTTCCCTTATGAAGTCATCATGGCTTTTCTGCTCCAGAAATGGAATCCTAGAATACCAAGGACTCAGTACTAGGGAAAATCCTATCACTGCATCATCCCAGGAAGCAGCCAATTATTTTTAAAGAGACTTTCCCGTAATAGAGGAACAAGTCTATAGAGATCCATGCCTTGTGAACCTCCTGCTCCAAATAAAGTTTCACTGACAACAATTTCAGGACCTGGGAATTCTTCTCTAGAAGTTCCCCCAGCTCCATCTACCTCCGTGCCTGATCCAGTGGTTCGTATTCCACCTCAGATCACATGTTTTAGAAGTAGGCTAATGCTCTTTTAACTGAGGACTGATCAATTCTAGGGAGGTGACGCTTGAACATGTTTCCTCATGGGACCATGAAGTTGGGTGCATGTTTTACTTCTACTAATATTTGGAATATTTTGGCTCTCAATGGCTTCAAAGCAGCACAGGAGGTTTATTCCACATTAGAACTGGTATTTTGTCTCAAATCCCCCCCCACACACACACACATACGTTTAAACAATCTTATTTATTTGGTATGAAGAATTGATGAAAGCTCACACAGACATAAATTTATTAATCTTGAAGTTGCCCCAATATTTTTGTTCTGGTTTTGTTGTTTTCCTTTTTCCTATCTCTGGAACTCATATTACTGATTGACAAGAGAGATCTAGCCTGATTTCCTTACCAACTAACTAACAAAAAAAACTTTTAAAATCAGATTTAACATATTTTAGGTAGGTTTTAATTTGGCTATTTATCAAATACCCAATTTTTGATGTGGCTGTTTTAATCTATTTTAATCCTCCCCCAGAGGTGTGTTTATTTTATCATGAATGTGGAATTGATTCACTGAAATTGATTCCATGCATATGAATGCCTCTACCCATGTTATTTTTAAAAAAATTCTGGCTCTTTGATATAGCGCTATACTAGATAGCAGGGATTTAAATAAATAAATAAATAAATGACTCTAATGTTATCAGCTGCCCAACTGGTGTGCTAAAGCCAGGCTACTGCAGTAATAACACAAGAAAATGCAAACAGAGAAGAAAGAGGGATGGCCCAGAAAATGTTAAAACCAGTAGCAATATTATTCACAGTAAGAGCTTGGCTTCCTCACCCATCAGCTGAGTGGTGTGGCCTCCAGAGCCTGCCAAGATGAGCACCTGGCTACTGAATCCTGGAAAAACAGAGTCCTCAAGGTTCTGCCTCCTATGCCAACAGCACTTTTAGGTTTTGAACAAACTTGTCAGAGTAAATCCTTTAAGTCCCCTGCTATATTTTATAAGACTGCTCCCCCCACTCCTGGGCCTCCGCTGCCAATCAACAAGTCTTTGGGGTGGACGTGTTCTCTTTTTATGATGTCTCCACAAGGGGGTTGTTTCTGAGAGGGACAATTTCCATAGTTCTTTGTAGACTGGAAAGCTCAAGCTGTGCCTCTTTTGTTTCCCCAAACTGAACAGAAACTCACATGATTGTATGAGGGTAAAGCACGATACCAAAGTTGAAACAAAGGACAATGGCCTCCTGTGGTGTGCTTTGGTCCATCTCTACCCCCTGCCCACCACAACAAATCCATCAGTGGAAATACTCAATCTGAATGTCTTTATCTGCCCTGCCACTGCTCCTGGACCAAATGTATCAATGCATCACAGAAAGGGGGAGGAAACAGATGGCTTAATATAGCCATGCTTTCTATTGCCCCAGCCACTGGCGTCTTTTTGTCCCTTTGGGAGCCCCACTCTTTTCCAGCCAGAAAGGTGGAGCCATCACCAACACCTCATCATGCACAGCTCTACCATTCTTTATTCATGGGCCAGAGAGGTCCATTAGCAGTCTTCCAAAACCTCACACCACAATGGCCCAAGGGACTCACAGCCCTCCCCCCCCATCAATTAAGTCAGTAACTTATGGTTAATAATTCAAGCAGACTTGTAAAATATTCAAGGCAGCCCTGGTGGACCAACTCCACAGAGGAGCTGGGTGGGATGGAGGCTTTCTCAGGCCAGGTGCCCGTCATACTGTGGGAGAAACCATGTTAGTTCCTTTGATTGTCCCTTTCTAGGATGCACAAAGGATGTGGCAGAGAACTAGCTCGTAGCTGGGTTAGTTCTTCCTCACAAGTGTTCCACCTGTTTGTAGGTAGAAACTTATCTCACCTGCGAGAAAGCTGAGCTTCCATCCTGTTTGTGAATCCTCTGTCTATATATCCACAGTGCCTGAGGAGTGGCTGCATGATGGTATGTATGTACAACTGGCTTAGATGAGAGGGAGCTTGGATATCTGAGACAAGAAGATGCCCTCCTGTTTTGTCCCATTTCTCTAAATGAATCGGCCTTATCTGCTTTCCAAAGAGCAGCAACGAACGGACCACTTGTGAGTATTAAAGGGGGGGAGATTTTGTTGTAATCACTTTCATTTCATCTTCTTCCTGAACTCCCATGCCTCTCATGCAGGACCATTCCAATAATACCCGAAAAGCAGGTTAGCGAGGAACAAATGGAAAACATTACCAGCAGAAACCAAATAACCTAAGGGGAAAGGAGCCAAAATAGAGTGTAATTACGGTTGTAACCAGGTTGTCCATTAAAGGAGTCATTAACTGCCAAGGAGAGGGTAGGGCAAGGTCACAGATGATACTTCCTGGAGCAGCAGGGGGAAATTGGGACTACAAGCTTAGGAGTGTGTAAAAGTAGGTATTGAGTCCAGGGTTTCTTAGTATTTCCTCATGAGGATGTGCTCTTCATTCATACCTATCCTCATCTCAATTCTTTATATATGTTACTTTTGGAACTCAACTTTGGATAGAATATGCTGGTGCCCTGGGGGAAGGTGTGCATACACTATACTAGAAGGAAATATTGTACTGTACCTTACTGAAACATTGCATTAACCCTCTTAGCAGTCACATCATGTTGGCATCTCATCCTTTTCTGATCAATTTCATGGGGGCACAAAAGCATCTCTAAAAGTATGAGTGGCTTGTACAAGGCCTTGTACCACAACCCCTCTGTTTTGTGAACCCATGCAATCCATATCTGCAGAGAATGCAATCCACTGGCAGACAAAATGTGTCCACAAAAAAAGTGTTAGTAGAACATATAGTTCCTGTTCAAAAGAGTGTTCGGGGACAGTATTTTTACTTAGATACTCATTGGCCACTAGGTATATAGCCACTAGCCTTTTGACAGGGGACAGAATGATTGTGTGCAGTAACGGGGTATACTGTGAGGACATGTGTAGCTCTTTCGTGAACTACTGAGTCCTGTTAACATCACCACCACCACCACCACCACCATCATCATAAACTTTGAACTGCAGAGCTGTGAGGCACCCTATGGGTCATTGAGTCCTGCCGCTGTCAAGGAAGCACAGTGAGGAATCAAACTCTCAAACTCTGGCACCGCAGCCAGAGACCTAAGACACTGAGCCACAAACTGCCACTGCAGTTTTCTTCCTAAATAGAACACAAGACCCAGTGACTGACAATGGTGAGTGACTGGAAGAACAAGCTGTTGCATATGCAGTATGTGCCTGTGTGTGTCTGTGTGTGTAGGTAAGAGAGGAATCTAAAAGCCTGTTTACCAACATGTCTCTGAAATAATTTTTCAAAGAGCCAACACAAAAAGACGAAAGGGACAAGACCTCTATCCCTATGTTTCATTCTATGTCCTGCAATGTTGGCCCCTGACACTTATTTGTAGGGAAAACATAATACTGTACTGTACTTCCATTCAAATGGCTATGTGTGATATAAACACACCTCTGTTACATTACAGTTTGCACAAAACTGGCAGCAATTTCATGAGCTACTAGCTTGTTTAGAAACACATGCACACAATGTTGATATGTGATTTGCAGCTTATACTGTAATGCCAGAGGTTACTGCCTATTGTGACATTTATGTTGTGTTTCTGCATTGACTCATATGATGTTGTTGTTTCTTCTCCACGCAGTAAATTCCTTGACAGTAGAGCTGAAAGAAATGGCACCTTTGAGCTCTGGAAATGGCACTGAACTTCTCTGAGTTGCACTTTTGAGCACTTAGAAATAATCAGATTTCATTATTAGGGTCAGAAATAGTTTATGTACTCGAGTGTATTAAATGAACAATACAATCCTTCCCTCAGACCATTAGCACAGGGCTGAATTAAGGTTACCAGTGCGCCACGGGTTTGTATGCAATAAATAAATAAGTAAATTTGATGCTTTTCTACTTGGGCAAAGTACTGAAATCTCAAGAGTTTAAGAACATTATTTTCCAAATGACACAACTACTGCTTTAATGAGATAAGATGATGCTGGGCACAAAGAAAAGTGGCCATTTTCAGTCAGCAGAATTTACTGAGAGTATTTTAAAGGAAACAACACTTCAATATATTTTAGTATTCAACAAAACCAACTGATTTTGTGAGAAATGAGAAAGAAATAAGTCCCCCCCCCACAAATAAATCATTCTGCTAGATGTCCTTCTAGATGGCCCCAACCTTACTGGAGTCTCTTGTGGGAGGCAATGTTTCTGTGTGGAGAATGGGCCTGTGAGTGAGAGGTTTTTAAAATCCTTCTCTCTTCAGGCCACAGTGCCTGTTCCTGGATTACATGACAGAAGAAGCATGGCACCGTTCCCAGTATTGAGGATATTTTAAAATACTGGTGGCTACATAGCATCAGAAGTATGAGCTCTTCCACAGAATGAACTCATCTGTGATAGTCGTCTACAGTTGTTCTTCTGGTGTTTCTCTTGTAAATTTGAATTGATCATCCTGGTATTGGTGTCCACATATGGGGAGTGGATTTGCAGCTGGATATACTGGGGTGCAGTAGGTCCTCCCAAAACTGCCTCTCTACACACATCTGCTTTCTGGCCTCTTAATCCTGGCACAAATGTTTCCCTCTTCTATCTGCCCTCTGCCTGCCTATTTCACTCCCTCTTTCCTTCGCTCTTTGGTTTGCCCATCATGAAACGTTAGCCAATGTCACACTGCCATGAAGTTCAAGGATTAGCATGGAACAACACTGCAGTAAACTCCACACGAGCAGATACTGCGCTGGAGCGGATCAGGCCAGACCAGAACATAAATACACCAACCACCGCAGTAGGGGTGTTAAAAACACCAGGAAGCAGGGTTTTAAAGTTCCACTTTGTTCCCGGTTGACACTCGTTTCAAACTAGTGTTGTTTGGACAGGGCACAGTGTTGTTTGGACAAGGCACTGATGTCATGGGGAAAAGGAACAATAAGCAAATTCACAGTCGAACAGGGTATATACTGGTATATCTATTCAGCGGTTCAGATGAGACAGAAGGGTGGGCGTTTTGCCCTCAAAATATATTATTTTGCTTTTCAACAGCCATCAGGCCTAACCAGCATAATCCACGGTGAGAGGTGATGCACACTGGAGTCCAGCAACAGACAGAGTACAGTGCAGTCATATATATTTCCCCAGACAAATGTTCTGTATTCTTCAAAATTCTTTTACGGTGCTACTTAAATGGTGAGTTTTGATTTTCAGCTGGATGACCATTCAAACCTGAGAGGCTCATCCTTCACCACAGGTTCACAAGACCATGGTAATTTGATGCAAAATCCTGCCTCAAGACTCCGTCCTACGAGAAATGATAAAATGTATTTCTGCAAAATATGGCCAGGTGCAAAGTCACACACTGAGAATGAAATTACATGCTAGAGCTCTCAGGTTCATTCCCCTGGGATTTAATATTTTAGTCCGTTCTTGTTTGGTAGCAGGTTGCAGAGTAAGAAGCTTCAGAAACTGAACATTGTTGTTTTCATTTCATGCACAATTGATTACGATCACCTAATCAAAAAAGAGGCTACTGTTTCAAAGGAAGGGAAGAAATCCACACATAGAGCAATATGGCAGAAGATACACCTATTTAAGGAGCAACCGTCCAGAAGCCATGGCTGGCCCTACCATTAGGCAGCAGGTGATGATGACCTCTGACCACGAGGCACTGCAGGAGATCAGCAACAACAACATAACTGGAGGACAAAGTTGTGCACCACACAATCCTGTCCTGTGCTGCCATGAATCAGCTTCCTCCCTCAGGGGTGATACAGGAGGCCAGAAGTTGTCAATTGTTGGCTTAGTTGGTTTCATTGTCAGCTCTGGTGTTATCCCATGAACCTACATTTGCTGACAACTACTGCAGTGAAGCAGTAGCTAGTGTGTTCTTAAATTGCCTGGATTGGAGGATTGGCTCCTTTCCTGGTGATCCAACATTGGCTGAGGTGATGGTGGCTCTTCTTTTTGGGATGACAGCATCTTTTTGTGATGATGAATGAGCTGCTGGATCGAATGCCTAGATTCCCCCCCCCCAAAAAAAAAAAACATGGGACTGGCATGCTTATTCTGTGGCCTCCTTGGATAACTTCTGTTTACCTGAAACATATGGGAGTCAAATCTTTGGTGAATCAAGGTTTCTGTTCCCACCCACACCTCATACTTATTTCCTAAATTAGATACATTTCAGTTTATTCTTTTTCCACATTAAAATTCAAACTTTGACAAACTCCTGCTCAGCTGTCAAATAAAAGAAAGATCAAATATTTATCTACACCTCACAGTTTCTGGGACAACTGCGTCGGAGTGGAGAGTGATGAAAAGGAAATGAACTTGCTATGTAATACACTGCCTGAGTATGTGCATCTATAAGTATGGTTGCTTTTTTATATTTTAGCATGCACATTTATTCCTATGTCTCTGGGCATGCATAGTTAGTCATCCCAGGTCTGTGTTGCTGAATATTGCTGTATGGACAATTGTCTGCATCCAGATTGTTCTTGATAGATGTTTTTTCTCCTGGGTCTACTGAGAAGCAAAATAATGGCAGACAATAGGCTACAGAAATAGGTAACAGAAATATAGTCAAAATCCTAAATGCGATTATTTAGCAACCTGCATGTAGAAACAAAGAGAGCTATATAATAATCATTGCAAAGAAAGTGGACAAAAATAGCAAAATAAAAATAAAAATGAAGAAGAAGAAAAGAAGAAGAGATCTGTTCCATAAGATCCAAGAAATGAAAAGGAAATTTAAGCCAAGATAAATATGAACAAGGGAATGTATTATCTGATCAAGGTAAAATAAAGAGAAGATGTACTTTAAAATTATACAGAAGAAGCTCAATAAATTTGTCCTTCAAAGAACGTCCAGTTTTAGAAAATGAAGAGAAAATGCTATCAAAGCAATTGGAAGAAATATAAGTGACTTTAGTGAGATACCAATAAAGCGATTCCAGTCTATAGAGAGTAAATCTATCAAAATCATAACAAGAAATGTCCATCAATATGGAACACAAAACAAGGATCCACAAAGTCGCCATGTTCAATATGCATTCCAACCCCATAGAAAGGTGATGCTAAATAAAGAAGAAACTATAGGGCCATTATGTTACTTTCACATGCAAACAAATTATGGTCAAAATTTCACAGCACGAAAATTACATAATGTGGAGGAATAAGTGTAATAAGTGTGAAATGTTTCAGCTAGATTCAGAAACAGAAGAGGCAGTAGAGATCATATTGCAAATGAACATTGGCCATTGGAGAATAATAATATCAAAAGAAAATGAGTTTGTATTTCATAGTTAACAGTGCATACAGTTGTGCATATAATGAAAAGCTATGGATTGTTCTAAAAGAAACACCCATATCACCATATTTGATTGCCCTGTTGTATAATGTATACTATGCATATTCTTTACTGTTAGGATAGAATATAGAGAATCAGAATGGTTTCCAGTTCTCATTTGAATAGTTCATCTAACTCTAATCCCATTTCTCATTTGATATGTTCTACATATAGATTGAATAGATAGGAGTGTAAAATATTTCTCCCTGCTTTTCAAACTATATGCAGAGAATTTCATGTGAGAAATGGGATTCAAGTCAGTTGAAAATATAATTAACATTGGATGAAGAAACATCAATAAATTAAGATATGCATGTCTCAATAATGCTGTCAGAAAATTGTTGAAGTGAGCATTGCTAAAACTTGAAGAATAAAGTACAAAAGCAGGATTGTGGTTGAACATTAAGGAAGCAAAAATCAAGACAGCAGAATTGCATACCTTTAACATTGATAATGAAAAAAATAGAAGTTGTTAAGAATTTCTATAGCATAGTTCAATCATCAATCCAAATGGAGACTGCAGCCAAGAAAACAGAAGATGACTAACACTTGGAAAAGCAGATGTGAAAGAACTAAAAAATGACATTTCAGTGTAAGAATCTCACACCAGGGATCAAAGCCAAGACCATCCATGCTCTAGTTTTCCCGATCATTATGTACAGATGTGAAAGCTAGACAGTGGTGTAATCTGACTGGAGGAAAAAAATGGGCTCATTCAAAACAGGGTGTTGAAGGACAGCCGTAAAGATACTGTGGACAAAAATAGATAAATGATTGGGTTCTAGATCAAATCTGAACTCAAAACTAAACTCTTTTTAGAAGGTAAATAACTATGGTGATGCTATCTTACTTTGGACATATTCTGATTAGACAGCATTTACTGGAAAACAAAATAATGTTAGGGATAGTGGAGAACAGTAGGAGAAGAGAACACATGAGATAAATACATTCAATAAAGAAAGGCAAGACCTTCAATATGTAAGATGAGAGGAGGTCTGTTAATAATATAACTTCAGAGGTCATTAATTCATAGGGGTGTGGTGTGGGGGAGGTAAGGGGTTGATCATCTATGTGTGGGTGACATGCTATCAAGTCGATTCTATCAGAAATGATTTGACTGCATAGAACCCATATGCAGTACACTAATGAATAGAATATATTTAATAAATGCTCTCGAACATGCAGTTTTTTTTACACACGGTCTATTGTTTCTTTGTTGCTTCATTTGGATACAGTATTTCTCTTTTTTAAAACAAAAAAAAAAGCTAGTCTGTATGGTTGTTTTTACAAAATTTAATGTGCATGTTGTGACACTTCAACAGGCTATGCTCGTCGTGACAATTAGAAGGAAGACAGAGAATACAGGATGTCTCCATAATTGGGCATCAAAGCAAGATATGGAACTTTACATTCACTGGGTCAAGTCAAACAGAGGCAATATAATAGATAAAACATTTCCTGAGCATGTAGTCTAAACAGCTTAATAGAGAAAGATGTCCTTCTTGTACTTGCTTTTAAGTTGCTTTTATTTTATGCCTCCCTACACATGCTCAGTTGTTATTCTGAACTTTTTACTTAGAGCTATAAAAGAGCAACTGTTTGATTATTTGGTGAGACCCACTTTACAGATACAGTATACTGTGTGGGTTAGTGATTCTCCACTTTTATAAGCAATAAAGTTTTACTGTTTTATTACTAAGATTCACACTTTTAGTAATAACCAAGCTGGGCTGAAGGGCTATCCTTCTCCAACAACAAAGCACATACACAGTTCCTAAGAGTGAATATAAGTTTGTCTTTAATATAAACTGCACAACACTATGTGTTCTATGATGCTAAGGCTGAAACTTCACCACAAGGCATGCTGCAATTTGTGTCGGAGTTTTCACAAATTAAATGTACTTTCCGTCAGCTATACAACTTGTAACAAATCACAAGAAAACCTGAACTTTTCATGCACATCTGTTGCTTTTCGCCCCCCCCCCCCCCCCTCGGGTTTTTGGGGGGGGGGGTTATAGTGATACTGTAGGTGGGATTTTTTTTCACATATAAGAATGTATGATAGCCTATGGTTCAAAGGTGCAGTGGCAGGGTGACACAGATGGTGAGGCATACTTTTTAAAAAGGGAAGTGATATAGCAGTAAATTAATATAACAACTTGTGAAAATGCAGTGTTTATTTAGCATAGTGCTATACTGGAAAATCACAACAAATAAAATTGTTTGGGGAAAAGACAAATGGTACTCCCTTGAAGGGGATGCCACCACTGTGCTGGAATAATGTGCTCCCCAAAACGTGTGCCAGCACAGTGTAACTACTGCAATTCACTCAATATAATACAATTTTTAAATAAAATATGTTTTCCCAGTTTAACACTATGGTGGATATGCAGTGAAGTTTCATTAGTTATTATACTGTATCAATACAATGCTACATCAGTTGCCAATTTCTTTGGAGGAGGGGAAGAGGGCTGTGCTAATGACAGGAGAGGGTGGACAACTTGTGATAGTACTGGGAATAATTGTTATTTGTGATGCAGTGTGGACTCCTGCCCTGAAAACTGCCCGAGTTCAGTGTAATGACAACAATGATTTATTTACCATTGGAAACTTTGAAGCAACCCAAATCAAATAGGGGCAGCCTCCTTCTTTAGTTGTACCCTAATAATGCTGCTAGGGTGGGGAACTGGGGTGAATCATAGAAGAGAAGAGAATGATAGAGTTGGAAGAGACCTCAAGGGCCATCCAGTCCAACCCCCTACCATGCAGGAACCCCCATCAAAGTACTCCCAACAGATGGCCATCCAGCCTTTGCTTAATAACCTCCAAAGGAGGAGACTCCACCACTCTCCGCGGCAGTATATTCCACTGCCAGACAGGTCTAACCATCAGGAAGTTCTTCCTAATGTTCAGATGGAATCTCTTCTCCTGTAGTTTGAAACCATTGCCTCGAGTCCTAGTCTCTGAAGCCATGGAAAACAAACCTTTCCCCTTTTTGATATGTCATCCTTTCAAATATTTAATCATGGCTATCATATCCCTTCTCAGCCTTCTTTTGTAAGGCTAAACATTCCCATCTCCCTAAGCCGCTCTTCATAAGACATTTCTTCCAAACCTTGAACCATCTTGGTTGCCCTCCTCTGAACCCATCCAACGTTGTCAACATATTTTTTAAATTGAGGTGCGCAGAACTGGACACAGTACTTCAGTTGGGGGTGGGGGTCTGACCAGAGCACAATAGAGTGGTAGTAGCACTTTCCTTGATCTAGACACTATGCTTCTGTTGATGCAACCAAGAATCACCTTGACTTTCTTGCCCGCCATGTCACACTGCAGACTCATGTGGTCCACTCAGACTCCCAGATCCCAGGTGGGCTGCGTTGACATAGTAGACTGACCATTCCATGTGCTTTTTGGTGTAACAGACCATTACCTGAAGTCAGTGTGGAAATAAAGTCTTTTTCTGCCAGCACTTCTCCATGTGATGTTGGGAACATCTAAGCAGCACCCTCAGCCTGTAACAGAGCCATAACTAGCCTATAGCCATCATATGTAGCAAACTGGAATGTGTAGGAAGAAGATGGAAAAATGGGATGGAATGCCTACGTCTGTCAGCTCAAGGGACAAATTGGGTCTCCGGTGTGCTGGAGGTATTATATTGTATGTATGTAGGCTATGTGGGTTCACATCAACAAATACCAATGGCCACTATTCTTTTCCCCTCTTACGCCATTATGGCTCTGCCACCCATGTTCTTCAAAATATATATCCTGTACCAAATACCAGGTGATTGCTTATCGGACTATGGAGCCAGAGCAGGCCATGCAATTAACAGAAGAATGTCCCCTGGGTGGAGGGCAGGGACCATGCATCTTCTAATCTCACTTCAGCACTAACTCAGGATCTTCCTGTAAGGTACAAATCCTTTGGATTCCCTACTGGTCACTTGTAATCTCATAGGCTCTTTTAAACTTGTAACATATTTATTCCTACAAATACTAGCTGTAACATGAGGGATCTGTGTGTGTGGGGGGGGGGGTGCAGCTCAGCTCCATCAGTGTCTTTGTGCTCTTTGCTCCACCCTGTGGTCTCCTCAGAAAAGCACAAACCAGGCTTGATTTGGTTAATATTTACATATTTGTCTGAAGTCAGTACACATCCCTGCTAGAAAGGAAGAGCACAGGGGATGTCCTAAAACCTCAGAAAAACAGCTGAGAAGAATCTCTCTCTTTCTTTCTCTCTCTCTCTCTCTCAGAATTTTATGAGTTTCCTTTTAATATGATTTGTGGCTTGACTAATCCCTGAAGGCTTTTTTGTTTTTAATGAGAAGTGTGCAGAAATGGGCAAAGCAGGAAGGTGGTTCCCTGCACATGGGGCAGGCTGTCATTTAGTGTTTATGCTGATGGGATGCTGCTTCCACTCGGTTGCCTTTCCGCAACCCCCTGCTGAATGAGGGTCAAGGTCTCTTCTGGCAAGGAAAGAAGAAGTGTGGGGAAGCGAGTGAGGGAGGCTAGAAGTAGCGAGACCAGAAGTGAGAGACCCAACAGGCTCAGATCCATCATCCAGGCAATGGTCTGGAATCTGACCCAAGCCATCCCAAGGGACAGGGCAAGAAGCACTAAAGCAGGCATGTCCAAACGTCGGCCTTCCAGATGTTCTGGACCACAACTCTCACAGTCCTTCCCCATTGGCAATCTAAGCTTACAATTCTGGGAGTTATGGTCCAAAACATCAAGAGGGTCAAAGTTTGGACATGCCTGCACTAAAGCAGTGATTCCCAACCTTAGGTCTCATATATTCTTTGACTACAACTCCCAGAAGCCCTTGCCAGTACAGCTAGTGATGAAGACTTATAGGGCCCAAGGTTGAGAGCCACTGTACAAAAGGACTGGATGGACTTTGGAAAAGGGGAGGAACCCACAAACTGTTGAAGACCCAGTTCTGCTCCGGTACTTTGACTGGAGCAGGACTGAGCTTTAATTCCACGTAGAATGGGGCCAATTAAACTCAGGGGTGTTTATATTAATTGGCTAATTAGTTGAGGGTGACATTGTATTGAGGCCAACATTTTTCTTATTTCTTCTTTCAAAATGTTGGTGTTTATGTAATTATTGGTTAGTTATATTTATTAATTCCCTTTTTTTGCCTAGCAGGGCTCCTGAAGAAATCACAAAAAGAAGGCCAATAACTCCCTGTCAGTGAAGCACTCTGGGGGAATCAAACTCCCAACATTCTGGCTCCACAGCCAGATGCCTAAACCACTGAACTATCCAAAATGCAGAAATATATTCTTTAACATTATTTAGAGAAAAATGGCTGTCGCCCCCCCCCCCGACTTCTAGAAGCACAATTCCTTTTCTGTTCAAGAACCCCAACTTTAGTTTGTGATCCAGCTGATTAAAATGGGCAGGAGCATGCATGTGGACCATGGGCTACATCTTACAAATTTCTCCTTTAGGAACCGAGAAGCTTCTTTTCCCAATATTAGCACCATGAGGGGACAGAAAGGAAAGAGAAAAGACATAAAGAGGGGAGCAAGAGCCTCTAGAAAATCTGGGCTCCAAGCCCTGCTCAGCCATGGACTCTCACTATGGACCATGTGTGTCTCTTATCTGACATCACGTTATGTCCAATTTATAGCAAACCTGGGTTTTCAAGATACTGTGAGATGTTCCAAGAGTGATTCTACTATTGCCAGGAATCCTGGAGGAAAAGTCCATCACAGGTTACAAACCATGATGGTGATGTGTAATCTCCAGGCTTAAAACCAGGGTACTTCAAAGGCCGGATGCAGGGGAGTGGTATTAGGAGACAGATATCTAGTCTTGTGCACTCTCAGAAGCATTTGGTGGGGCCACTGTGAGATACAGGAAGCTGGACTAGATGGGCCCTTGGGCTGATCCAGCATGTCTCTTCTTATGCTCTTATGCCAACACATACCCCTGGTGACTTTCCACGGGCAAAAGTAATTTGAACCCAGGTCTCCTGAGTCCTCCTGATCTGTCATTCTTTCTACTGCACCAGACTGATTCCCCCACTGGGAGCAAGGTGTTTGTGGCACTAATGCAACCACTCTTTCAAAATCTCACAGATATTGGAAATCTTACAGTATAACGATAAGTCAGAATCTGCTTGACAGCACATAACACACATAACAAAGAGGTCAGGGATACAAGAAATAAAAAAACCCCAATTTTTTTTTAAAAAAAGGAATTGTAGAGGAAAAAGAAAGGAATTTTAACTTCTAATACAGGGATGGGGAATTTGGCCCTGGAGACACCCCAGTCCCCATCTTTCTTTATGCCCATTGTGGTGACTGGAAAGGGATGCTGGAAGTTTCTCCAGTCTTCTGAAACTCCCAACATTCTTAATGGCACTTGTGCTGCTGCTTTATCACAGAGTCCACCAGGATTGCATTCAGTTTTGCCAGTCTTTTTTCCCTTGTATTCTGCTTCAAGTGTCTTGAGTTGTATGACTCAGCATGCAACTGATAAAGTCCATAGTGATTTCCAAACCAGGGGTAATTTTTCTCCAAAAAATTACACCATTTACATGGCAAGTGGATTCTGGCCATCACGTTGTCAGATACATACTCGTACCATCACACATTAGTATACTGCACTACTGTCTTAGCATATTGCACTATATGTAGTCTTTTCTTTCTCTGCCACAGATAATGCTATTCTAAGCCTGGCTTCTCAAGTGTCTCATTCATAGTAAAGTAGTTTAGCAGAGCCTGGCTTTGTTTACTAGAACACATGTCTTCCGTATTCCAACTCCTCTCTTGTCATAAGGTACCTTTTCTTGGAGCTATCTCTTATGCTTCCAAGCTTACACCTCTTCTCTTGGCACTGCGTTCCTTTTGCCATATTGCTTTTTGCTAGCCTTACCCAAGAAGACCTACATTGATCTGTTGCAACAAAAACAACAAAGCGGTTTTGTTAGTTTGTTTTTTGTTTTGTTTTGCATATATAAGACTACAGGCAGTACCTTTTCCCTGGAACCGCAGACTACTTCTGTATTTTTGCACAGCCCACTTGCATACAACGTTCATCTGACAAAATGGACTGAGGTCCAATAAAGCTGAAGCTGGATAAGAACTGCTAGTCCTTCAAGTGGCATGAAGATCACTGTTGCTTCTGTAGGAAAGTTGCTGCACAACTGTATGCAACAGAAGCAAATTCACCCAGTGGCTATGCCAAAAGTGTGCAACATACTTAGAAGTCCAGTATCTCACTTCTTTGTCTGAATCAGTCCAATCCACTGCCTGGTGATGTCCTTCCCTTGAAAGCCCATTCGGCAAAAGTCACAATATTGTTAGCATCTATCCTCAAGATCAACAATGTCATCCAGAGTGGAGGCAGAGTGCCCTGGAAGCACTCCATGATAACCCTCACTCTCCATGAAATCTTGGAGTAGCCAATGAAACCAAAAGGTGGATAGTTGCCAGCAACACAGTGCCCAGTTGTAAACATTGCAGGGGGAAAAATCAAGGAAAAATAAAACAAAACAGAAAACACAAAACGCATGGCACTAACTTCCATGTTTTAATGTAACATTTCGTGGACATATCCACTTATTCAGACATATAGCAGCAGGATGTTCATTCCAAATATTCATTGGCTGTTGTATGTAGGTATATTTGCATGCAAACTCTGCTGTAAAAATTCCTAAAGAGACAGAAAATAGACACCAGATCTGGGTGAGGGTGGGGAGGGGAGAGGAAAGAGAAAAAAAAGGGGGGTTCATTTGAGGTTGAGGGAGTGGGAAAGTTTAAGACATGATGGGAAGAAAGGGAGTTGCAGGCAGTTTTGGCCTAGGGTCTTGTGGTGGAAGCTGGATTTTGTTGGTAATGGAGAAAAGAAAGAGATAAAGAGTTACACTGAATGGGCTGAAGAAAAACAGGTTGAGGACCCATGTAGCCATCACAAAAAACCAAATACAAAAATGGAACAGGTAATACCTTTAGGCTACTAGAAAAGTAACAATAACATTGCTAATATTATGAGGGTGAAACCCTTTTCCTCAGAGTAGTACCAATAGGTTATAATATGGCAAAAGATGAATTTGCCAGGAGTTATTTATTAGATGTAAGGTCCTTGGCAAGATGGAAAAAAAGCCAGGCAGTTTCTTAGTTGCGGCTCAGAGCTTGGATGTTCTTAGGCTGCACCCGAATTGAAGGGAGGGGGGTGTTTTTATTGCCCCAGTCCTTCCAAAGACATGTCACGGCTCTCACAAGTACACACGTTCACACCTCTCCTCAGTGTGGCTCATCGAGGCCAATGGCCCCTTGCCAGCGAAGGGGGAGGGCGGTTGGTGCAGAAGGTCCATGCATTTCATTTGGGGATTGGGATAAAATTTGGAAAAGTCCACTGAGTTTAGCCAATTGGATCAAATAAAAAGGAAAGAGATTACTCAGTGTTGCAGTCTTATCATGCCTCAGTTGATGGTCCATTTGCCTCTTCCTTGGTACGTGGGGGGGCTCATTCCTGGTATCTCCATATTTCCAACTGAAGCAAAACAAGGGCTGTTGGATGTAGGAATGTTTTTGGAGTGGCATCCTTAAGATTCTGCTTAACCAAAAAGAAATCTAGGGGGCATGCCAGATGACACAGAGAGCATGTCAATAGGGAATTAGAACCCCATTGGAGCCTCCTCCAGGAGTTACTCCTGAAAGCAGGAAAGGCTCTGATTGTGACAGGGCACATTGGATGGGGACATAGGCTGTATCCCCACCCTATTCAGATGTCAGGCAGGCCTGCATGCATTCAGTGCAAAAGTCTGCCAAGGAGCCTAGAAGTGTGTCCAGCTTTGCATGCTTACTGAGTTCCTACAAGCGTGAACATAAGAACATAAGAAGAGCCTTGCTGGATCAGGCCAAAGGCCCATCGAGTCCAGCTTCCTATATCTCACAGTGGCCCCACCAAATGCATCTGGAAGTGTACGAGACTAGATATCTGTCTCCTGATACCACTCCCCTGCATCTGGCCCTTGAAGTACCCTGGTTTTAAACTTGGAGATTACACATCTCCATCATGGTTTGTAACCTGTGATGGACTTTTCCTCCAGGAATCGGTCCAATCCCCTTTTGAAGGCATCCAGGCCAGACGCCATCACCACCTCCTGTGGCAGGGACTATCAACATTGCTGGGTTTTTGTCTCTTCTCACTCTCCCAGCCCTCAGTTTGAGTGTATGTCCCCTAGTTCTGGGGTTTTGTGAGAGGGAGAAGAGTGTCCCTCTATCCACTTTACTCATGTCCTGCATTATTTTGTACATCTCAATCATATCCCCCCTCAGGCACCTTTTTTCCACACTACAGAGCCCCAAATGTTTTAGCCTTTCCTCATAAGGGAGGTGCCCCAGCCCAGTAATCATTTTAGTCTCTCTATTCTGTACCTTTTCCAGTTCCACTATGTCTTTTTTTGAGATGCAGTAACCAGAATTGTAGACAATACTCCAGGTGTGGCCTTACTATCATTTTGTACAATGGCATTATAATGTTGGCTGTTTTATTTTCAATCCCCTTTTTGATAATCCCTTGCATGGAATTGGCCTTCTTCACCACTGCCACACACTGGGTAGACACCTTCAATGAGCTGTCTTTCCTGATCCATCACAGATAGCTCAGAGCCCATGAGTTGATAGATAAAGTTTGATATTTTTTTTGTCCCAATATGCATTACTTTACATTTTCCTACAATGAAATGCATTTGCCATTTCGCAGCCCATTCCCCCAGTTTGGAGAGATCCTTCTGGAGGTCTTCACAATCTTCTCTAGTTGTTACCACACGGAAAAGTTTTGTGTCATCCGCAAACTTGGCCAAACGTGGTTTGGTGATGGCACATTTCCTGTAACCTTTCTTCCCAACTCTTGCCTACTATACCTTTTGACACAACAAGTCCCTGTTCGCTAGTCCCAGGTTGGGAGCTGAAACCTCGGGGGATGGGGTGCTGCTGACCTACAGCCTTAGGACCCTCTGATATTCTCCAAAACCCAACGTAGGACTGTCAAGGTCTCACAAGAAACCTAGCAATTGCACAAACTTGGGATCTGAGGAGTTGCAGTCCAAAGAAGTAACTTTTTCAAGCTGTCAAGACGACGGTCCATTTAAAAATATTTCCATATGGAACACAGTAATTAATGAAGGTGGGTTCTTATGATTGACAAGATGCAATGCCTCTGCTTTCCCCACCCCAACTTCAGCCGTACGTCTGCTTAGTTGTACATTTTTATAGCCTGCTCCAAGTAGAGCATTATCTCCTCCTCCCCATTTGTATCTTCTCTCCAACAGATCAGCGTACTCGAGCAATGACAGCTGACAGATTTTTAAATGTTTATATGCCACCCTCCATCTTTTAATAGATTTCAGGTCAGTCCACAACAACCATAAAAACAATGCCATCTCTCAGTCGCCTGGTTGCCGCGGCAATTGGAACAAGACATTCTTTTCTCTTCCCCTCCCTTGCCTCAACTCCCTTGAGGGCAGTTTGGTTTCCTTTAGTGAAGGGTGTAAAAAATAATGGGGGGGACATGCTTTTTTGGGGGGTGCGTGCACGAAATGTATCCCTGCTTTGAATCTCAGCCCTGTTTTTAGACAATTTGCAGAGATACTTTATTTTCAGTGCCCAGTAATCTTTTCTGATCGAAACAATGTGACAGTATAAGTGGTAAATCTCTAACACAATTAGCGCCTCAAAAACAACAGGCTTCTGGGAACATTGCTGCTTATTATTATTATTAATAATAAGGCCCCTCCCAAGGTGTACATGGCATTGTTAGTAACATAGGACAGTAAATGCCCCCCTGGCATGACGGTGGCCTACTTCTGTTAGATATTCCTCCTAGCAATGTTGCTATTTAATTGATGCGTACCAAAGAGCAAATGTAGAGGCTCCGTTAAATGCAAGATCCTTCTGGGCTTCCATTTCAATTATTCTGGTTTTCAACTGCAATTTAGCTGATGGAAGCCTAGAAGCCTGAACACAGAGGTAACCACAAGAATAAATAAGCTGGCTCACTTTAGCAGCTGATCTATCTTTCAAGTGCATCTTTCTTAAGGGTGGTTTTATAAAAATGCAAGCTGGGGGAAGCCTGCTTATCATTTGTTATATCTGACTTTGGAATCAGAATTTTTGGTTTTTGGATCACGACATCCAGAATTCCCTTACCAACAGCAACACAACCAGACTGAGATAAGTATTCTGGTTATAGTGCAACATGATTCCTCCCTACCCCCACCCCATGCTGGGTAGGGTGCATGTTTGTAAAGCTAAGCGTGCCTCTCCTAACTCTAATAATGACAGATAGTTCACACAATGAAGTGGAGGCTGATCAGTTGGCAACAACTAGAAGTAAATGTCACCTAGTGACAGAAACTTACACAGTGCACAGATCAGCACTGAACAATGCATAAGTAGTGTCCACACAAGCAGATCATGCTCTAGTACAGCGTTGGCAAACCTATGGCACAGGTGCCTAAGGTGGCACTCGGAGCCCGTTCTTTGGGCATCCGACATCACCCCTTCACAGCCACCTGCATTCAGTTTAAATTGCTGTTTTGGCCCTTTGCAAACAAATGAGTGGGTTTTGAATCGCATTTTGGGCACTCGGTCTCTAAAAGGTTTGCCATCACTACTCTAGTGTAAAGCAGAACAAAAATATACTTCAGCTAGGTGGAGGTGTAAAAAATCCTGGTAAATAAAAAGTTTGTGTCCTGCTTTGACTCTGCTGACACCAGTTTCAATTCTGCTTCCCTGTGGGGAAAGTATTGGTATTGTGGGTGCAAGGACAGCTAAGAAGTTGGAACATGTCCAGCATGGATAAGTTGTTTTATTGTTGTTTTATTTTGATATATTGCTCAGTTTGTTATTATTGTTGTTTTTCTTTACAGTTTTCTTTACCTGTAATTCATGTTGTAAACTGCCCGGAGTTCCTTTGGGAAGACGGGTGGTATATAAGCACTAAAATAAATAAATAAATAAATAAATAAATAAATAAATAAATAAATAAATTCTAACGGTGCCTTTCCCAGTGAGACAAGAGAGAAACTAACACAAGGGGCTAAGGCTACATTCCTTCATGTAGTTACTTCCCCATCAAGTCACAGGAAACATATGGCGACTCTATGCCCCAGGTACCTTTAAAAGAAAGCAACTGCTGAATTACAATTTGTGTGAGTGTGAGTGAGAAAAGAGAGAGAGAGAGAGAGAGAGAGAGAGAAATTACAAGGCTGTGTTCTGAGAAATGCTGCAAAATGCATCCAATAAGGTTTATTTGTCCCTTTTTGGCAAGATGGAACAAGACACACACACCCCAGTCATTCCCACAGTGGCTCAGCCATCCTAAAAGATCAGATAAATTAAATCCAGCATTATTGAGGGCAAAAACGATAGCATGAAGAGGATGGACCATAGGAAAATGAGGGTGATAGCCTGAAGACCAATGAAACCCCAGAACTCTCCTGGACAATCCAGCCTCTAAGGTCCTATGGAAAGCTGGGAGTGAGTTTAATCAGCTTACAATATTGCACAACAGTATCAGGATTCTGGGAGGGGCATGCAGATGGAGGAATGTCTTCTTTTCAAGATAGGCTCCATCTTTCTACTTTTTTATTTCTCTTTCCTCTTTGTTGGTGTACCACAAAGAAATGGCAATGCCTGGAGTTCCTGCAAACTGTTGGCAAAAATAAGAACTGCGCATTTCTCATCAGCCTTTGTCTTCATGTTAAACTTTTGGTGTATTTTAAAGTCTATAAGAAGCAAAACTTGTTAGTGTCTTGCCTCAGCCTAATTCTGGAAGCTATGTTGTGATCGGGAGAATCAACTATGCCACATGTCCATCTCTGGGTTCTCTGTCAAATATCTCTCCTGCTTTAGCATTTAGTGTAATCTGGTGGACTATTCCCTTCCTAGTGCAATCTGTTACTTGGGAGGCAACTATCTTCACACTTGAGCAAGTGTCTGACAGTCTGAAATGTAAGCACACTGAACTGGCTACGTAAATCCACCGCATTCCCAAAATACATATCTTCCCTCAATCATATCTTCCCCAGTCATACCCTTTGTTTTCCACATTCATCGTTTCATTCTTGCTTTTTAACTGCTGATCCAGAAATGGATTAATGCCTACATGAACCTTGGAACAAACTGATCCAGGATTCCAGATCATCTCCAGAACAGCTCAGACTGGGTTGATCTTGATCTGCATGGCAAATATAGGGATACAGATCAGATTGGAAGGTATTCACACACCACAATAAGTACTCACCTTTGCCCCAACTCTGACTTTTATCCATCATTGGCTCCTGTGCTTTATACCGTGTTCACCAATATGGGTATCAGCCACCAATCTTATGGGATTTACCTTGGAGCAAACATGAACAGGATTGTACTGTTGAGGTATGTTGTGGTGGTGGGGGGAGAATACCAATTTCTCTGCTTATTTATTGACATATCTAACAGAAAAACACAGATTAGCAGGAAATATGTGGCATGTGGACCAGGACAGGATGGGCTTTACCTAACAAATTCAAGGAGAGGCACATCCCTGATTCCATCACAAACCAAGCTCAGTTCCATTTGAAATCTAGAGAAACCATTTGTTCTCAAAGCCTCTTCTGAAATCAAATCCACTTCTCAAAGGTTTCACATTCTGCAAGAGGAGAAAATTGATTATACAGCTTCATTTGCAGCTTGTTGAGATAGCTCTTCTGCAGCCCTGCAGGAGGTGCTGCTACAATAGAATTACTTAGTAAGCTGCAAACAAGGGCAGAGTATCAAATTCTTCATCTTGTTTTGTCATCTCATTCTCTATTTCTTTTCTTTTCTTTTCTGTTTAGTTGCCCTAGTGCAGCAATGGCGACATCAAGCTGTTTTTTTAAAAAAAGAAAATTTAAAAATGTCATATTCTGTCTGGAGAAGAAGGGCGGGGAACAAAGAGCTCACATTTTTCTATGTTGGTTCAAGTGATTAACTCATCTAAACCATTGTGAATGGATCCAATGGTTTTAAAAAAAAAGAAGTCCCAGTGAGAGAGGCAAAACCTATGGAGAGGGAGGGGACATGGGCTGATTCACCCACGTGATCTACTAAAAAATATGAATGAGTCCATCCCAATCCCACAGCATTTCCTGCATAATTTTTCCAGTGTTGTTGGACCTCTCATGCAGTTTAGCCTAATGTGCCAACTGTTCCAAAGCATTACTTTTTCTTTATTTTGGGTGGGACAGTTGCACCACAAAGGGTTGCTTCAATGGAAGCGATGTCCCTTAAAGCGGCCCTTCCCTTAGCCAACAAATCACCCCAGCTAAACACCAAAAAGGAGAAGCACTACAACTGACCAAAAATGTTCAGCTTGTGAATAGACTGGGGCGGGGCTGAGGCGCATTTCCCTCTGCATCATGTGATTACCGGAAAAAGAGATTGCACTGAACCACTCCACAAATAGTCCAGATTGCTGCTGTGTGTGGTCACACCTTTTGTGCTCATGCTATTGGTAATTGTGTTTAAATCACATGTTGTCTTTTGGCTGATTTTCAGGCTATATTGTTACACGTAGATACAGTCATATACTTTGTTGGGAAAATGGCAAAAAAGATTATTTTATTTTATTATTATTATTATTATTATTAAAAGATTAAGCACAAAAGACGGGGCCTCTTGGCTCACGCCAAAGGTCTCTCTGGTCCAACATCTGTGACCGAGCTGTTGCCCTTGGGAAACTAAAAGAAGGACATGAGAACAACAACACCATCCTGATTGCATTCCTCAGCAACTGGTGCTGAAAATGTGCTCCTTATATACTGCCTGCCACATAGTACTTAAAGCCCTTAGCAATTTACAGTTTAAATACATAGGGCACACACTGCCCCCTAGTGAGCTGGGTACTTAATTTACCAACTCAAGGAAGGAAGGAAGGAAGGCAGGCAGGCAGGCAGACTGGCTGGCTGGCTGAGTCAGCTTTGAACTGGCTACCTGAGCTCACCAGGATCAAACTCAGATTGTGAGCATAGTTTTGGCTGCCATACTGCAGCTTAACCACTGTACCATGAGGCTCTCCCTCTAATAAAGGGGTAATATAGAGCCATCATGATTAATATCATTGACAGATTTATCATCTGTGAAATGATAGCCTCCCTCGACTTTGTGCCATCCGAATGTGTCAAAGCCTAGCCTCAGTATCTTGGCTAGAGACGAGGGGAGAAATAATTGAATTCCTAAGGAAAGCAGAAGGTGCGAATAAAATACTGTATCATCTAAGGAATATCTGTTTCATCCTTCCTGCTGAAGCTACACAGATTCATGCAACTGAGAGGAAAATATCGCCAAGAAGGTCAATGAAACATTGGACAGCTGCAACATTTTTTTTCCCTGGGCATGAAATGCCGGGAAGATTAAAGTAATGCAGATCAGGCGTAATTACATTGGATTGGGAAATACAGATGAACCAAATTTGAAATAGTTACCACGGAAATCAATATGGGACCAGGCCTAGATATAATTATACATGGGAGGAAAAACACAGGCAGATAAAATCTTTATATCATACTTGCTTCTTCTCATCTCCTTTTCCTCCACTTTGACTCTTCAAATAAATGTACATTTTTAAAGACTGTACTGCAATTGACGTAAGTGCTCCATCTGAGGGGCTGAATGGTGAGGAACTTCTAAATGACATATCTTGAGGATGACCATAGTTTGGCCATTCTAGCCACAGAATTCTTGGAGATGTTATTCCTCCTCCCAACACACCACCCAGCAACTTTTCCAACCACTCATTCTATGGGATGTATGTGGCTTTGTTGCAAAACCGCTGTTCACAACACGCGGATGGGGACAGAGCGAGGGGTGGGTTGCCTGCCAAAGAAACAATGATCGGGGGGGGGGCGCTGAAAAGACTGGAGTACCTGAGCAACAAAACCCAAACGTTCTTCACTCGTTCTGCTAGTGGACCATCCAAAGAGGGTGATGTCCACTGTCAACTTTTCTCACCCATTTCTGCTCTTGCAATGATGTTGTCTGAAATGTACACAAGAGGTCCCCTGGAGGTCCTTTCTGGAAAGTTGGTGGCTCCAAAAATGAGGACAACGACCCCATCAGCTCAATCAGTGGCGAACAACTATGGATGCTGCTGAGTTCAGCATCATCCCCACCGTAGTCCATTTACGTTTCCTAAGATTTTGCAATGTGGCATCAAGTTAGATGTGACACATTAGCTGCCCTGAGGATAGCCATCTGAGGCTGAAGAAAGGTCAGCACAAGTCAGAGGAGGTAAAAGAAAGATTAAGAACCCTGAAGAGGCACGCTTTCTCTCATCTCTCCCTTCTGCAAAGACATGGGCAGGGACATGTTTTCAGTATCATTATGCCATTCTTTTGCAGTTGTTATTTTTGTCTTCTGAATGTTGAACTGTAATCCTGCTTTTGCACTTTATCCCTTAACCTTCATCAGTAAACATTTCAAGTCATATTGTTTTCTGCCAGTAATGTGATATCACCTGCATTTCTTAAATCATTAGTATTTCTTGCAGCACTTTGGTAGAGTCTCACAGTGAGCAGCACTGTCAGGAACAGCAAGTTTGATTTTTACTCTAACCATTCTGAACAAGAGGAGATCCATTGAATCAATGGGACTTATATGCAAGTGTTGCCCTAAAGATTCACGTTACAGGTGGCACTAACAAACTGAGTCTGTGTGGAGGTAGCCTTAATCTCCTGGAGGAGAGATTACCGCAGGTGGGGTACTATTAACTATTAGGGACGGGGCTTTCAACTTTTAATGAATGAAGCACAACATGAAAGAAGCTGTTTCTTTTACTTTCTGATTTCTTTTCTTCATTTCCAAAAGATAGCCTCTGAAATATGAACCCTTTGGGTTCATGAATGAGAGCAACTTGAAAATACCAGATTTCACCAAGATGTCTTCATTTGGACGCCTTGTTCAACCCATGTATGCAAAATCGCCTGACCCACTTCCGAGGCTAGCCAGCATCCTCTCTTGTATCCCAAAGTTTATACATGCTGTCTAAAAAAGAACTTGATGTTGGTTAAGGTAGCACTGGGCACTGGTAACGGCCATGATCGATGATGATGATGATGATGATGATGATGATGATGATGATGATGATGATGATGATGAT
>JAHTLZ010000010.1:34550129-34581698 GCA_023846285.1 Phrynocephalus versicolor
ATGATGATGATGATGATGATGATGATGATGATGATGATGATGATGATTATATAAAGTAGTGCACCTTACAGAGGTACGATGATGTTGACCATGATGGTGATTTCTCTTTGTCATTTGTACAGTATATGTTTCCTGCTGATAAACTGTGTGGGAGGAGGAGGAGTGGTGGTGGGATTAATGTGAACTTTAAAGTACCTTTAGGAATTGCATAGCTTTAATTTTTCTTTCTCATGCACTGTTGTTGTCTCCCGGTTTTTATTTTAGTAGGTGATTGTCTGCTGCCTTTTCCCTCCTTTTTTTTTCCTTTGGGGAGTAGTTTTAGGATTCAGTAGCCTTTATGTGGTCTAGTGCCAAAAACCCAAAGAAATGGATACAAGGGAACCAAAAAAGGGGTCTGTCCCTTTCATGTTTACATAACGAATTGGCGCCCAAATGACCCAAAACCAAATAAGGCAGGTCCTGAAAAGAATGAAAACCAAACGTTTTCACCAGGCAGATCCCTGGGTGGCGTGGCAAAGGGCTCTGTCTGGAGCACTTGCCCGCCTTCTCTTTGAAGAGGCTAGGTGTGTAACCTGCCCTGAGGCAAAAACTCACCTTCTAGGCAGGAAGAGCTTTTGGATTCCTCGAGCCCAACCCATTTAGGATTCTGGGATGGAAGAAAATGGCTTGTGTTATCAGAAGGGTTGCTAGTCCTCAGGGAATGGCTACACCGTAATTCTCCGGATTATTCCAAGGAAGGAGACGGATCCCAAGGTAAGAAGCGTCAATAATTTGACTTGGTGAGAGAATGGCTTCAAAGCCTCAGCACCCATCTCCCACTTGGCATCACCGTTCCTATTATTCCTGCCAGGTGCTGCAAATGTGTGTGTGTTGCCTGCTATGGGAGATGGGTGCAGCCAAAGGCCAGGAGGGAAGGGAAGGAGCTGGGGAAAGATCCGGCAAGGGCAAAGGCCTGGGCCCAGCAAGCCACTGAAGCAAGGCAGGGAGTGGAGTGCCAGAGCTGCACCTCACGAGCTGCCTCCTTGCACAACCCCTGGCAGTAGCTGTGCAGTGCCTGGAAAAAACAACAACTTGCGAACCTCGGCCGTGGCATAAGACCAGTAACCCTTCTCCCAGTGTGATATAAATGGTTGGTGAGCCTCCATGAGGAGCAAGTCCCAGCAGGAATGGATGGATGGGTCAAACATGGGGAAATTGGAGCAGTACGGTCTGCACTTAAAAGGTTAATCTGTTTTAACTCTCACTTGCACTATCCTTCCCTCTACCCTGAAGATCATGCTAAAGGTCCATACAAAGCCAGGTTTATCCAGTTTGTTCATGAATAATTCCACCCAGTTTGCCCATGAGTTAAGAAGACAGCTGAGGACAGCAGCAGCATGAGGGGGAAAAGTTGGAGTGAAGGTTGAGGAGAGGGAAGGGAGGTAACCCCCCCCTTTCCCTCCTCATCTGGGGCTTTGGTGGCGAGGAGCCTCGTGAGGCAGGGGTTAAGTGCCTGCACTGCAGCTAAAACTGTGCTCACAACCTGGGGTTCAATCCCTGGTAGCCGGCTCATGGTTGACTCAGCCTTCTATCCTTCCGAGGTTGGTAAAATGAGTACCCAGCATGCTGGGGAGGGATGCAATGTGTAGCCTGCATAATTACATTGTAAACCATCCAGAGTGCTTGAAGTGCTATGGGGTGGTATATAAGCAGAACACTTTGCTTTTTTGGTGGGATTGTGCTGCCTTGTGGGGACATATCCCGTGGAGTCAACATAGCACCCTTTCCTGCCTTTTATCTTGGACATCATTTAGGGAACTAAAATACCTTTCCTTTTGGTTTGCCTGTTTGTTTAAAAAGTAAATGGTGTCTTGAAATAATAATGCATCAATCTGCCATGGTTTTGTGTTAGTTACATAAATATTAAAAATAGGATGATAACAGAGCAGGGGTTTTCTCCACCTTCCCTTTTAATGCCACAACCCACCTAAAATGATACAGCTTTGTCTCCTCAGTTAAGGACACCCATCATTTCATTTGTGTGCAGGTGAACTGTCCACACAGGCTGCACAACAAGCTAACTAAAATCACACTGAATCTTGCCTAAAAGAAGACATGCTCTGCTGCTGTGCCAGAAAGGTGCAGGACTGTTCTTTAAAGGGGCAGGATGAATCTATCCAAGTGAAAACAAGTGTGGGTGCCATAATTTGGTTTAAGCCAAACCATACTAATGGCAATTCATATATTGATTTATATGCCTGTGCGGACAATCTCTTAATGAGCCAATTTGGCACCCAAGTGTTTGCTGGCCTTTTGGGTTGATCCTGGTCATGTGAAACTGGTACACATACAGAGGGGATGGAGGGGATGGCTGTATGGCTTCTGTACTAAGCCCAACTATTTTTTGTGTTCTTCTGTTTGAGGAAGAGCAACAGTATACAGTGGATGGTCTTGTGCTTTTACAGGAGAAGCATTTTGCACCCTCTAAATTTCAGTGCCTTGGATCAAAACACCAAGCCACCCTTTTGTAGTTACGGCTCAGCCCAGGCCTGCTTCTTGGTCTCAGGTTCTGTCTCTGGAGTCTCAGGCAAAGGGATGCTGCTGATCCTGCAACTCCTATTGTCAACACATTTTCAAGGTTATAATACACCCTCCTTTGAATTATCAGCACCTGGATTCTTCCAGGCTGAGAGTAACTGGAGCCTTCCGAAAATGCCAACAATTCCTCAATTACAAACCATGCGAGGGGCAGCTTGATAAATGAATTGCTAATGACTAACAGATCATGAAGCTCTTTATGCCCTTGCAGATCCAGGTGTTTGCAGGTTTCCGTGACATTATTGCTTATAAAAACATCTGCACAGATGCCAAAGAGCTATGAATGGGAAATGAGAGGGAGGGCTTATGGAAGCATCTGTCCTGTCTCCACTGGACATTCCTTTCCAGCTGGTAGCTGGCATGGACTGGCAGGGCCCTAGATTGCCAATCATCTCCCCTGTGCCCATAAAGCTCTGGAGGGAGAAGAGGTAGGATGTTCTGAGACTTATACAAAGCCTTTTTCCGACTAGAGGTTTCCTTTCACACATGGGGCTAACGCCTCACTTGAAAATACAATGCCAGCAACTCCAGTAGCATGGATAATGATTGGGGATTTGGAGGCAGCAGGAGAAACATGTGGATGATGAGCTCTAAGATATACTGTCACTTGACAGAGGGAGGGAAAAGGGAGCAGAAGCTTGCTGGTGGATAGTGGCACAGGATAGGTCACTTTACCCAATGAGGCTGGCAGTAGACAGGAAGCTGGTTTGACAAAGAAAACAGGGGGTGTTGCCCCATAGGCTATCCCCGGCCCCTCCACTCCTGCGTGCCTCCTTGTAAAACATGGAAGATCACAGCTCTGCCTGTACTGTGTTCTCCTGGAAAAACTCCCATCCTCCCAGCGACACCTTAGAAGCAATTTAAAGCGTCAACCAACGCCCACTATTTTTCTTTTTCTTTTTTAGTAGCCCGCCAAGTCACAAAATGTGCCTAGCTGCTGTGGTGGTCTCCAACGTTCTCACTAGGCTTTGCATCATGGACGGTAATGCCTGCAGTGCACCAGCACAGAAGCTTCTGGATTGCTGCTGTGGCTTGCGGAAGGCTCACTGCCTATCTATGGGGCATCTCCTTTCTGGCCCTGCAAGGCTGGCCGTAGGGTTGTACAAAAAGGTTGCTCACAAGGTGGGATGCTGGTGCTTCGATCGGCACCAAATGACCACAGATCCCCTGTTTTGTCACCAGCCCCTTCCCTTCCAGCTTCTTGTTCTGCCAATCATGAGTAAGTACCACATACCCGGAAGCGCCTAAAAAAAGTTTCTACGATAAATCCATTGTGCCAGCTGTTGGGAACATTTCCAGCTGATCTTTGTTCCACACAATAAAAAGCACAGTTACTCATTTGTTACCTGGGATCTAAATGTCTCTCCTTCAAGCACAGCTTCTCTTGCAAGGAAGACACATGTTCACAGTAGGCCAACGCCAGCGTCCGGTCACTGTGAAAATATGAATGTCATGAATCTCTTGGCCCACCAACTGCAACAAAACTAGCACCTCCTGTGTAAACTGTGCCTTATGTGGAAGGCAATTGTCTAAACACCATGGTATTGGTTGGCATCTCTAGTAACCATGTGTGACACAACGGCTTGCCAGTCCCATGTTCCCAACATATTGTGAACTTTTTAAAATGGCACTTTTAACTTTTGGAGGTCACATTACTTCCCTGCTGTTATCACTTAGGAGTGGAAATGTTTGTACTGCTTCTTTCAAGAATCAGGGGGGAGAGAGAGATGGGGGGGAGCTAAGGTGACATATTATCAGAGGACGCAGCGAAATTGTTTGTAAGGCACAGATAAATTTTATGGGTAATGGCAATATTTGTTATTTATTGGAATGGGAACAGGAGAAATGGAATGCACTGTTTTGCTTTTCATGAATTGTTGCAGAAATTTGTATTATTAATTTTATTAATAAACATCTAAAAACAAGAAAACAAAAAGGAGAAGCAAAAGGAGAAAAGAAAGCATGGGAAATCTATTCTGATTTCTCTTGGAACAGTGTCTTATTATTTCATATACTTCCCCCCCCCTTTTTTTTTAAAAATCCTTTTAAACACGGTCTTGGCCTTTAAAGCCCTTATCTGTCCACAGCCTGGTTATTTCAAGGTCTGCCTCGTTCTATATTATCCTGCCCAGGCTTCCCAATCTGCCTCAGAGTTCCCGCTCTCTCTGCTATCACTGACAATGACTGAGCAAGCAGACAAACGAAGGGCTTTCTCTGCCAGCCTTTGGAATACACTTTGCCTGGTAAGATACTCACTTGCAACTTCCTTGTTGTCTTGGAGAAGAAATGATACCTTTTAAGAAACAGGCTCTTTAAATTGTAATTCTGCTGCTGTTTTCAATCGCCACTGCCTTTGATGACGGTTGTTGGTGTGCAGCACTAGGTTATTTCCATCCTATGCAGGTCCTATGGTGGTGATCCTATGAATTAATAATCTCCAAAAGGTCCTGCTAACTAAAGGCCGTGGTCTCCTTTGTGGAGTGAATCCAACTCATGTCAGGCCCTCCTCTTTTCCTTGCCCAGTGATACTGTATTTATCTTCTCATAATGCCATATGTTCTATGAATTCTAATTGTGCTTAAATGTGTTCACTGTGTTTCTGCTTTTCTAAAAGTCACTCTAAATTTTCATTTGAACAGAAAAGTGTAGCAGAAGTATCATTACTATCATCATGCAAATTATTAACCTTATTATGTGGGCTTGTTCTTTGGGAATGAATATTTTAGATTTTTAGCTCTGCTATGAGAAAAAGTCAGCATAAAAGTATAAATCAAAGACTGCAATTACACAGTCAAAATGCCATAGGATTTACTTCAGTTATAGAATGGATGAATTTGATTTTTTAAAAAATCAATCACAATATGCAAAGACTAATTCAAATCAGTGTTTGACTCTTTGTGCTCCTGATATGGAGTTTCTTCTCTCTTGTTGAGGGCTTCTATCCGCCCGCCCCCAAGCCAGAACAATTTGAATGGATTTTCACCATGTGGTCAGTTGTTTCCTTTTCCGAAATGATTGGTGGTTTGGGAGTGATATTTAGGGACCTTGAGAACACACACACACACACACACAAACACACAATCCATTGAGCAAGGTTGAGTTTTTCTTTTTTATCTTTTTGAATAAATAAGTATAGCACTAAATCATTGCATTATTTCAGATCATATGTATCTTCTGCACGGATACACTAGTTTAGCACTAGATCACCTTTATACAGTAAACAATAATAAAATAAAAACAAACTCAACAAGATACAGAAGGCTACATATGTTCTCACGGTATGTGCACATAGTTCTGTGTATGGTATGAAGAACTTGGGAAAGCTGACACTTTTTCCCTACCGCTGTGCAACCTTTTAAAAACCAAGCAGCTTGACAGCAAACTAAAAAAGGATTGGCAGAGGAAGGAAGGAGGGCAATAAGGAAATAAATAAATGCAGATTGCTTTGAGAAGCCCCTGTAGGATCACTAAAAGTGAATTGAACCCTAAATTAAGCCGCAAATAAAGCCACAGCAAAGCCAAATCAGTTCAGTTTGTCTTGCCAGTGTGTGTGTGTGTTGTGTTGTTATAGTCATGACCGACTCTTCGTGACCCCAAGTCCATGGAGTTTTCTTGGCAAGAATACGGGAGTGCTTTGCCAATTCTTACTCCAGGTGCCTTCAGCACCTGGTATTCCCTGGTGGTCTCCCAGCCAACTCTACTTAGCCGACTCTACTTAGCTTCTGAAATCAGGCGAGATCAGATGTGCTTATAGGGCATCTAGGCAGCTGTCTTTTCAGTGTAGTTGCTGCTGAATTTCCAGACCTCCTCAGCTAGTGCCCATACTAGCAGAGAGAGGGGAAGAGAGAAAGAAAAAAATTGTTTCTCATCTGGGCAATTCCAAAACCCTCTTCCTTGCTGTTTAAACAAAACAAAACAAATGGAATGGGAGCACTCCAGAAAGAGTCCAAAACCCAAGTACTGTACTGTAGTTGAATTCATGGTAGAATTCAACATACTGTAAAGCTGTGCTCTCAGGTCTCACCACTCCAACCAATACCACAGCATGCTTCTCTTGAATGCATAAGAGTCTCATTAAAAATTAGTTATAACTAACTGCATGGAACTTAAACCACAGAGGCTGTGGGAGCTGCACCCATGTTCAGCAAAGGTCATGAAGTAAGTGATTTCCAAGGTAACATGGGCAACTAAACAAAAGTTCATTCTTGCTAGGAGGCAGCCCCGGAATCTGTGGTCAATGTTTACCTTAACACACATGGGGCGGGGAATAAGGTAAACAAAAGCCAGATATTTTCAGATGAGTAAAAAGCTTTATAGAAATCTGCCTTCAGGAATCCTGCACTGCTTTCCCCCTGCGCTTGCTGCCCTTCAGATATTTTCCACTCCATTTGATCTCAGCTTTAGCTCCATTCGGCAAGGGATCATGGGTGTTGAAGTCCAGAATATTTGGTAACCACCAAGCTGGGGGGAAGGTTTTAAAGTGTACGAAACCCATTAGTGCACGAACCCAATCCGTCACCCACCCCCTTTGTAAACTCCATCTGTCGTTTCCCTTGCTTACCCTGCTCCGTTTCTCAAGAACACTGATGGACTCGTTCTAGCCCCAGGCCCGACCCGGGCCGCCCCATATTTCCATAGCCTCCCCTTTCTTCACTCCCTCCCTTCCTAGGAAGTTACCCAGGGTCTAAAAGCCTCACATGAAACCGAGTAAAAAGTAATCGATGCCAGACGAGCTGGCTCCTTCCCTGCCAGTCAGCCGTGCAGGCAATTCCCGCACACCCGTCTGCGAAACGGGGAGGAGGAGGAGGAGGAGGATGCAACTCCCTGTGAGAAAAGCTAAATATGGGTTAGGCTCTGAAGAAAGAGGAGGAGGAGATTCAAGGGGGAAGTCTCAGTTGAAAAGGGGCAGCCTTCTCTTCCATAGGAATAAACCAACTAACTCACAGGGTAGGACAGCATAAGGGTTAGAGCACCTGAGGATCTTTCATCAAGGAAAGGCCTTTCAGGTTCTTACATGTCCCTCCCCCTTTCCCTGTCTGAGTCCATGGTGACCTGCACAGCCACAGCTCCACATATAACGTGGACTAAAATTTGTAATGTGACTTTCCAGTGAGCGTGTTAAGAGCTGCCGCACAGATTTCTCGAAAGCTCATTGCAGATCACTTACATGTCCCCAGAAGTAATAAAGGAACACTTTAAAAAGTTCCGTTGTGCTAGCTTGTATTGTATAGCTAAACCCCAAACCCTAAAGAGGTTTAACAGTCATACATTGAAGGTTGGGGAGGAGCAGGAGCACCATGAGGCAATTGTCTGTTGACATTCTGGGCAAAAAACAAAAACAAAAAAGTGGATATATATGCAGCTGGCGAGGGGATGCCCATTTGCAACAATCTAGCCTGGATTTGTTTTGTCAACAAATTATGGAATAATGAACAATGCATCGAATATATACATACTGTATATCCCATTTAATCTTCAGAGGGTTACTCCAGGTTACTGGAAGTTTAAGGCAGAGGGAGGAAATTAAGTAGGCCAGGATTTACTGGTAAGTCTCTGAGCAATTGGCAATAGAACCAGTGCAGTGGTCATGGTTAGCATATTGGACTAGAACTCAGGAGAAGTGGACTGCGACCTTCTAGATCTTGATGAACTACAATTCCTGTCATCTTTCGTGACTGGGCAGGTTGGTCAGGCTATTTTGTGAGAATGAAAGTCAACATGGATCTAGATGCCTATGGCTCCCCACACCTGATCTAAGCGACTGTCTGCATCAGTTAGTCCCCCCAAAATATGCTACTGCTACTATGGTAAAAATAATTTTACCTGGTGTTTAATTTAGATTGGAGTTTAGAAAGCTCTAAAATTTCCTTACACATGCCTTCAATAATGTTTGTGGTAATCCTGTAAGGTAGGTTATTATATAATTCCCCATATTATGGAAAGAACTGACTGGAAAAGACAATAATGCTGAGATAATTTGAAGGCAAAAAAAAGTCAAAAGAGGAAGACTAAATATGAGATGGAATGACTCAATAAACAAATAATGGTCTTGAGTCTGCAGGTCCTGAACAGGGTGAATAGGACATTTGGGAGGTCACCAATTTGCAGCCTTACCATTTATCGGACGGGATGTGAAGCGCTTGAAATACTCCGAGCCAGAAATGACATTCGAAATGGAGATCCCGCTTTGAACAAAACCTGGAGAAAACCATGAGGCTAGCTCTCATGGCTCCTGCTATTCTTTAGAGCAGGCATATCCAAAGTCAGGCCCAGGGGGCACATGCAGCCCGTTTTCAAATTCTGACTGGCCTGTGGCTTCTTCTCCCCACGGGCTCAGCCTGTCACACATCCCTGCCAGATGGCCCCTCCCCATACCGGGTGGAGGTGTTAGCTTGCAGTTTTATGGTTTGCCTGCCCTCCCTGCCTCTGTCCATTCCCCCAGCCACCTGCCCAGCCTACCCCCTCCCCCGGGCTCCATTGCTGCAGTGTCCTCCCTGCCTCCTTGCATGTTATAGAGACTTGTCCGAAGTTTGCCCGGGGGGGGGCAAGTGCGGCCCCCACACATTTTCACCTCACCAAATCTGGCCCTCCTTGCAAAAAGTTTGGACACCCCTGCTTTAGAGGGAGGCTAGTAGCCGCCATAGAATTCTAATGGCATCATGCATGCCATTCTGCTTGTACAGTACTTCAAAGGGCAGGGCAGAGGCATTTGTGGTTAGCAAATGTGCCGGTGAGCAAAACAGTCTTGGCAGAACTGCACGCAGAAGATGGATGGTGTCATAACATTCCTGCAGATCTACTCCCAAGAAGCTACCTCGGATAGCCATTGGCTCTTTCTCCCAAGGAATCTTTGGTTTATAATATTGTCTTGCACTGGGCTTGGAATGCTCAAAGCCAGCACAGGAACAAAGAGGCAAGCACAAATCAAAATAAAACAAGGCAAGAGGGGTCACGTGGTGGAGATACAGCCCGAGACACTTAAGGGTCTGCTGGATGTTTGTGGATAGCTCCATCATCACATACCGCAGCTTCTGTGTTGGTGTTTTGTGATATATTTTTGAAATAACGGGCTGACAGAGAGCACGCAGCAGGGGTTCAGTTACACGTTGAAAACATCAAAATTAAAGGAATATAGCAAAAATTATTAAAATAGGGTGGGTGGGTTTTTTTTAACAGTCTTTCAAGGCCTTTGTGCGTATTATTAGAAAACAGCCTTGATGTGTAAAATAAAGAAAATCACAGCCCTTCTTCCAATTTCCCACAGGAAAACTTGGTAATTTCTCAATAAGAAAACCACAAATTGGAGGCTTTCTGCAAAACATTTTGATATCATGAAGAGAAAAGCTTTCTCTCCCTCCCACCTGTTTCCCACTTGTTTCCCAAAATGTCTCAGCAGCGCCCTCTCGTGTTGAATGGTGGAAACTGGGTTTCAGCTCTTCATCAGTGGCCCCCAAGTACAGTACTGTACAGGCAAGAAAGGTAGTGATGGATTATAAAGTCAAATGCACTTCCCCCCCATAGTATTTCAATGCCCATAATAATGACTGCATGAGGTCAAGTCAATTTAGTCTTGCAGAAACCCTTTCCAGGGTTTTCAAGGTAGAGGTTTTTCAAAAATGGTGTATTATTCCTT
The DNA here is from genome assembly GCA_023846285.1 of Phrynocephalus versicolor. NCBI lineage: Eukaryota > Metazoa > Chordata > Lepidosauria > Squamata > Agamidae > Phrynocephalus > Phrynocephalus versicolor. The sequence continues at coordinate 34,560,340 of JAHTLZ010000010.1, forward strand.
TCTTCTGATGGTATCCTGGGCTCATGAATCTTGTCCAAGGCCACCAAGGCTGGCTGTACTTATAGGAGGCATGGTGGAGAATCGAATTCCAAAGGTCAGGCTCCACCGCCAGATATTTAATCCACTGAGCTATCCAGCCAGCTTGCGTGCTCTGCTCATAGGAGGTGCAGTGGAGAATTGAACTCCTAACCTCTGCTGCCACAGCCAAATACCTACACCACTGAGCCATGCCGATAAAGGTAAAGGTTCCCCCTGCACATGCGTGCTAGTTGTGTCTGACTCTAGGGGGCGGTGCTCATCTCCGTATTCAAGGCGAAGAGCCAGTATGGTGCAAGTCCGTAGCCACGTGGCTGACATGGCTGCAAGGAAACACTGCTTTACCTTTTATGGTGGTACCTATTTATCTACTTGCATTTACATACTTTCAAACTGCTAGGTTGGCAGGAGCTGGGGTTAACAGTGGGAGCTTGCTCTGCTGCATGGCACCTGGGATTCGAACCACCGAACTGCTGACTTTGCAGCCAACAGTTTTCAGAGCATTAGTCCACTGAGCCCACATACTTAAATATACATCCTGTCATCTGAGTCAGAAGGAACTCATCAACGAACCAAAGAGCTTGGAATGTTACCTTTTAAAAGCAATTAAAAGCAACTGTAGTAATAATTCTAAGCTCCCAAAGTTGTGAGTGATGGTTGTACTTTTTTAAAAAATCTATTTTCAGTTCTTATTCTTCAAAATGCTGATGTACAATGATTAACTCCTTTGGGAAGTTTTAAAAATGAGTGTTTTATGGATATATGTTTTCCTTTATTCAGGTACATTAATGACTATGCAGATATACAAATTTCTATTAGAAGGGAAAATGGAAGATGAACAAGTGAAAGAAACAATGGTACAGTCAGCAAAAAAATGGCTATAATATTGAACTTGTGAAATGGCAAAAACTTTGTAAACAATAGTGACACCTTATAGAGAATTTTATATAAAATGTTTTATAGATGGCATTTACCACCTGCCAGATTAGCTAAAATGTTTCCATATATATCTAGTAAATGTTTGAAAGGTGAGCAATGTGAAATGTGTTTGACATGGTGTGATAAATCTAAAAAAATGGAGATAAATATATATTCAAACCAGAATTGTTTCTATTAGGTATAGTACAGGAAAACTTATATAAACAAAACATTTCTCTAAAGCTGTATTACATATTCTGACAGTAGCGAGGATTCTATGGGCACAACACTGGAAAAAGGAAAAAACCCAACAGATGAAGGAATAATTAAGAAAATGTTGGAATACACGGAAATGGACAGACTGACAATGAGAATTAACAGAAAAAAAGGACTCACAATATTATCAAACAAGGAATCTGTTCTGTCAATGGCTAGAAAAACAAAAACAAAGAATAAGGCCTAAACTTGCTGTAATATGAATATGACTGGAACCTGTGTAAAATGTTTAATAAGCACTGTTTCTTTTTTGTTTATGTAGGAAATGAATCTCTCTCTCTCTATATCAGAGCTGCTTAGATGCCCTAAGTACATCTGATCTTTCCTGATTTCAGAAGCTAAGCAGGGTTGGCCTTGGTTAGTACTTGGACGGGCAATATTTTTCCTTCACTAATTCAATGAAGCTGCTCCTCTGCAATTACAAAGTATATACAAAAGACAACGACTCTTTTGCTTCAAAAGGAGTTATGTCTTCATCCTTGCAAAAAGGAATGTATTTTTATTCCTCATGACTAGTTATAGCTGAGCTCTGGCAGACAAGGATTATATATCAATCTATAGAGGTGTATATGGAAGAAGCTATTGGAGGGAAGTCTCTCTAGCAGCTGGGGCTTCTATGGAGTGCTGGTGGAAGAGGGAGAAACCTGGAAACTACAGCCGTCTCTGAAGCTGGTAACTGCAGTGGCCTGCTTTCTGCAGTGTCTCTTGCTACAACTTTCCTCCCTCCATCTGAGGGGAAACATTTAATTTCACAGAATCATTGAGTGGCTAAGCCTACTGGGAAACTGCCACCAGAGGGGAAATATAAAGGAACAAGCTCCGGTTTGGTTCAGTCCCAGCAATCACACATGCTAGAAACAAACCAAAACAGGACAATTCTGCCTGCGCCTAAAAAACTATACCTCCTGACGTCAACAACAGCAGCCATGTTAGAAATGTAGGGCTTGAAGGAACCTTACAGATCATCAAGTTCAACCCCTGCCAAGGAGGCGCAGTGGGGAATCGAACTTCCAACCTCTGGGTTCATCCCTAAACCACTGAGCTATGACAGTTTGAATGCTCTGGAGCTGGCTCATGCTGGCATGTGTGCTGCCTGGTCTCCAGCAGAAGGAGCACAACAGCTTTCCCTCACAGTGGATGAGACAGTGGGGCAAATGATCACAAAGTCCCTCTCTCTGTAACTTGAATCTGTCACACAGACACCTGCTGCAGGTTGTTCATTAACATTTCCCCTCCCTCCCTAATGATTGCAACAAGGCTCCAAATAGACACATTCTAGGCCATTCAAGAGGCTGACGACAATCTTACAGTGCTGAAAGGCTACTGCGAATTAATCTCTATGCCATGCCTGTGTGCATGCATGTGTGTGCACCTCTAAGGGATCACAAGAATGGACTTAAGTCTAGCAAAAGCTGACTTTACTTTTTTTTAAAATTAACAGGTCCTCCTGATGTATTTTGAATTGGTTCCTGCCTGGATGGAGAATTAAACTAATTCTTTCTCAACTATAACAGAAATAGACTTCCCAAAGGGCTGGGAAAGAACAATTCCCTCTTGTTTTCCGTGTTTCTGGATCGTATTGTCTGCCCATCCTGCCGTGCCTAGCTTGGTATGCCATTTGTGCTGAGGCCTGTAGACCTTTAAATCTACATTTTGGGAACTATAATGGGCTGGTGATCTCCATCTCCATCATCCAAGAGCTATAATAATAGTCATATTTAGGTTTTCTTTGAATTCTCCTGCCATTTTTCTTCATAACTATTTGCATCCTGTTACTTGTTGTCAGAGCTGTAAATTTCAAGACACATGGCCCATGTACTGCTTAAGCTTTTTTTTTTTTTAAAAAAATACCTTTTTTGCAGAGGGCACACTTCACCATGTCTCTTTCCCAAACTGTGGCGGTGTGTGACTGTAATCAAATGCTACGTGTACTCCATCCCAGTTCCCTCTTTCTTCTGTTCACTTGCTTTTGACTGTCACCTTCTCAACCCTCTCCATTATTTCTTTCTTCTGCCTTCTCTCCCTTCCCTCGCCCCCACTCTTCTTTCTCATGTCCCCATTACAGGAGCCAGCGACTTTTGTCAAGAAAGTCTGACTTCCACCAGGCACTTCCCAGACAGTAATCTCACTTTCTCTACCCGATGCCCTCCATATATATTTTTTAGCCTACATGCTCTACTGTTGATTCCACTGGCCACACCACACTGTTGGAGTCACCCAAGCCAAGATGGAACCAATATTTCATTCTCTTCCAAACACTCAGCTCAAAGCTGGTTTCCAGATCCAGCCTTAAATAGCTGTATCTGAATGATGTGTTCCAGAATGGTGGGTTAGGGTAGGAGCATTATTCTTTGCATTGTATTACTGTATTAAGAATTGTAAGTTGCGCAGAGACTTTTGGGTAGTGGGTGGCATATAAACTGTGTAAATAAATGCATAATAAATAAATAAACGTGCATTTCAGACAACATGATTGCTCAGAGAGCTTCTTCACATATCCCTTGCTTATTTGTGAGTAGCTATTAATTGGTCTATAATATTATCTGCTATCTAAACCACTTACCTACAAACATTAGGAGCTGCTAGTTGGTAGGTTTTTCTCTCCCCTCCCCCTCCCCCTTCCCCCTTCCCCAGCCCCGGGTTTAAGCCACAAGCAGCTTTGCAGGTTTTAAGGGATTTGAACCAACTGTCTCATCAAATACTACAGCTTTTATTAAAATGATTTTAAAAATAGCTTTCTAATGTACCCTTATTGTATTTTATTGCTTCATTTTTATGTTAAGCTCCCTCAGCACCAATTGAAATAGGTGGGGGTTATATAAATAGTATAACAATTATGATTATTACTACCACAAACACTGCTGAGGAATCTCAAGGTTTCTCCGGAGATAAGCAAGATTATTTCTACCGTTAACGTTAAAAACAAAACACACACACCACAGGAAGATCCAGTTGTCTTTGTATGAGAAAGTAGGTGCATGTAGGAAGCATATGTACATGCTGGTGCAGATAGGCATGCATACGTAGAAGTATGATGGCATACATAAGCCAAATGTTTCTGGTTTGGTATTCTGGGGAAAGAGTGTTTGGTTGCCTATGTAGCACTGCAGGGGTATCAACTTTGACAAATAATGGATAGAGTGATGGAGTAAGATTCTGGAGAGACGTATGTTTGAAATCCCGCTCAGCCGTAGAAACTCACTGGGGGAGATGGAACTAATAAAGGGTATCATTGGCGCCAGATGGTGCGGTATATAAATCAAATAAATAAATAAATAAATAAATAAATAAATAAATAAATAAATAAATAAATAAATAAAACAACTCCTTTCCTTGAAGGTCACTCCTTTGACTGGTTAAATTCTTTCCCCACATCTGGCATTTGAGGCAGACCCTGTCCCCATCTTCCTGTCTTGTTTGTCTGCTTCCATTGTCTTTGTTGTTGATACTTCTTCCTCTCACTTCTGACCAAGCAACAAACACAAGAGTAAAGATGGGCACAAAACAAAAAACAAAATGTTTTGTCGTTTCATTAGCTAAAGAAATGAAACAGGGAAGCAGTGTTTTGTTAGTAACCAAACAAAACTATGTTTTTTTTGTTTAAAACGAACCAATTCGTTTCACTGTAAAATGGCTCCTCTGGGTTCTAGAGGCACCACATTTGGTGAACCTTCCTTGGACTCTTCCCTTTAAGCTCTCCAAATTTGGAGATATTTGGGGTTCAGGGAGCTGAGTTATCCAACTTCAAAGGGGGTACCCCAGAAAAAAATTCTAGTTGCAATGTTATGTGCTTGAAAATAGTGGGATCCCTGGCAGCTAATAGTGTGGAAATGTCATTGGAGCTTCCTCAAGCTCTTCCCTTTAGCACCCCTAATTTGGACAGGTTTGGGGTACAGGGGACCAGGTTATTCAACTCCAAAGGGGTGCCCCCAGGAAAAAAAAACATTTGTAATTTAAGAGTACAGTATTTGAAAATACTGATTCCAGGCATCTAGCAGGATGGAAATTACAGTGGAGCTTCCTCAAGCTCTTCCCCTAAACCTCCCCCAATTTGGAGAGGTTTGGATTAGAGGGGGCCAAGTTACTCAACTCCAAATGGGGTGCCCATAGGAAAAATATTTGTAATTTATTTGAAAATACTGATCCCAGGCATCTAGCAGCATGGGAATTACAGTGGAGCTTTCTCAAGTTCTTCCCTTTAAGCCCACCAAGGCACATTGGGCTGTATCAGTTTCCAGTGCTCTAGCCCGCTGAGCCACCACTCTACATAGGGTTGCCTTTGAAAATGGTGCACAACTTCAACTGGTGCAAAATGCTGCAGCCAGAATGTTGATTGTGGTTATAATGGAGAGTATATCCCCATAAATTCTTCCCCTGGTCTTCAGATCATCTGATGATGCACTCCTCTCAGTCTCATCACAGGGACATTTTACATAAATGTTAAACAATTTTTTTTGTTTCCTACTTCTGCCCCTCCTTTGAGAAGAAGTGGTGTTTCATTTCCCAATATTTTGAAGAGACAACACTGTCTTCTTAAGCCGCTTAATATTATCAGGAAATGTAAAGCAGAAGGAAAGTTTAAAGCTGCAAGCTCTGCTGTGGTTCATTTCTAGCAATTGCTCATGCTAGAAACAAACCAAAATGGAGTGATCCTACCTGAACACCCCCCCCAAAAAAAAATAGTGGCCCCAGACAGAAACCCAAAGAGGTGCAGGCAGGAACATTCTGAGAATGGTTCACTCTAGTAATCCATCGGTGGATTATAATCTGAGGGTTGGGGACATTGTTCCTCAATCTGTGTCATTGTCAAACCATCATCTGCTGTTCGTTTACTGACCAGGTGCTATGTTCGGGCAGTCAGGGAGGCTAATAGATCTTATGCCTCCCTGAGAATTGATGGAGCCTCGAACCGCCAGGTGGAATTGTTCTGGATGGTTCGAGATCTCACCAATCCTGGTCAGTCTGGGCCTCCTCTTAGTGATTTCACTAGTGAGTTATTTGCAGGCTTCTTTAAATCCAAAACGGAGGCCATCCGGGCCAGTCTGGACTCCGGTTGTTCTAACCTCCCCTAGAATATCCTGAGTGCTGCACCCCCTCTGTCTCCTCGTCTGATTGAGTTTGGGCCTGTGAAGTCAGCTGAGGCCTCAGGGGTGCTGGCCCATTGCAGGCCTGTGGCTTCTCCCTTCGACCCTTGCCCGTCCTGGCTTATAAAATTTGCCGGAGGGAGCATGCCAAAGTGGGCTTCTCTTATTTCCACTGCATCCTTCAGAGAAGGGATTTTTCCTTTTTGCCTGAAGGAGACAGTAGTGAAGCCCACTTGAAAGAAACCTAGCTTGGCATTGGACGATTTCTCCCACTATCGACCGATTGCCAACGTTCCTTTTCTGGGCAAGGTGATTGAGAGCGTGGCAGCCATCTGCCTCCAGACATTCCTGGAGAAGGATTGTGTCCTAGATCTACTCCAATCCGGGTTCAGGCTGTGTTGAAGGACTGAGACCGCCCTGGTCGCACTACAAGATGACCTCTTCAGGGGGGCTGACAGGGGTTGTTCTACCTTGTTGGTCCTCCTGGATCTGTCAGCAGTCCTTGATACCATCGACCATGGTATTCTGCTGGCTCGGCTTTCCGACATGGGATTGGAGGCATAGCTTATAGCTGGGTCCGGTCCTTCCTTGGTGGCCATTCCCAGTGTGTTAAGCTGGGGGAAGAGTTGTTTGCTCCTTGGATGCTCCCCTGTAGGGTGCCCCAGGGGTGGCAATCTCCCCCATGCTGTTTAACAACTATATGAGGCTGCTGGCTGAAATCATTGGGGGGTTTAGAGTTTGCTGTCATCAGTATGCTGATGTCACACAGCCTTATCTCTCCTTCACCACCTCTGCAGCGGAGGTGGTGCAGATCCTCAACTCCTGCCTGGATGCCATCATGGAATGGACCAGGACCGACAGGTTCAGACTCATCCCAGAGAAGACCGAGATTCTGTTCTTCAGGGCATCCTCTGCTGCTTACAGTGGCCCTCTCCCCAGTCTGGAGGGCATCACCCTTCAACTGGCAGATATAGTGAGGAATCTAGGTGTGGTCTTGGATCCAGCCTTATCCCTGGAAGCCCAGGTGATGTCCATCTCCAAGTCTGCCTTTTTCCATCTTCAGCAGATATACCCGTACCTGGACAAGGTCTCCTTGAGAACAGTTGTGCAGGTGCTTGTGATCTCGAGGATAGATTATTGCTACACTCTCTACGTGGGATTGCCATTGATCCTTATTCGGAGACTACAGTGGCTACAAAATGCAGTGACCACACTGGTAGTTGGTGTGGGCGGATATGACCACATCACCCCAGTTTTGGCTCGTTTGCATTGGTTACCCGTTGCATCCCAAATAAGGTTCAAGGTACTGGTTTTGACTTACAAAACCCTCCACAGCTTGGGACCTGAGTACCTGACAAAGCAGATTTTCCAGAGGTCATCTGAGGCCCAACCACCCAGAATGTTGCAGGCCCTCTCACTCCAGGTGGTCACTCTCAGGGAGGCCTGGAAATCGATCAACCAAAACCAGGCCTTCTCTGTGGCCGCCCCTTCACTTTGGAACAAATTGCCGAGTGAGATTCGCCTTGCACAGTCTCTGCCGGCCTCTCAAGACCTTGCTTTTTAGAAAGGCATTTGGCAACCATTAGCTTTTTTTTTTTTTGTAAAATATAAGCCGCCATCTTGCTAATTATTTTATTACTTTTGTTTATTATTATTATTTGTGAATTATATGTTTGATATTTGTTTTATTGATATCAATATGCTGTAAACCACCCGGAGTCCCGCTGGAAGAAGGGTGGTATGGAAATATGTAAATAAATAAGTATAAATAACAAATAAATTATGTAATTTCATCACCAGAAAAAAAGGAGTAAACCAGCCCATCCCCGCAGTGGACCAAACAGTAGGACAGATGCCCACCTGGTCAGATCCAAAGTTCCAACAAATGTTGACTCACTTTGGAGCTAAACCACGATGAGCCACGAACAGAATTCTTAAGCAAACTTACGTGGTGGTAACTATAATGGAAAACAATGGAATTTATTTTTGAGTAAACATGTATAAGATTTGGCTGAAGCTGCATGGATCCTTGATCTGACCCTTTCATTTCCACATCCCTACACCAAGTGGGATCAAAGAGAAGAGCATAGCAAATATCTACCTGAGTTGGCAGTCTAACTCAGCTAAGAATGCAAGGTCCAATAAATTCCTTAATGGCCTTGCAGGCAATTTCATGGCCCCAAAGGTAGAGGAGGCAACAAGAGGAACAACTATTTTAGATCTGATCTTAACCAATAGGGAGGACCTTGTAAATGGAGTTGAAGTGGTGGGATCTTTAGGTAGAAGTGACCATGCTCTTTTGGAATTTGTTATACTGTGGGAAGGGGATGCTAAGTATAGCCAGACATGCATGCTGGACTTTAAGAAAGCCATTTTTGGTAACAAAAATTTATTGGGAATTATTGGCTGTAATCCCATGGATCGAGGCACTGAAAGAGAAGGGAGTCCAAGATAGATGGGAATTCCTAAAAAGTGAGATATTAAAGGGACAATCTAAAACGGTTCCAACAAGAAGAAATAAGGGAAGATGTCTAAGGAAACCGCAATGGTGGACTAAAGAACTTTCATGTCTAATTCCTCCCCCGCCCCCGCCCCCACCCCCGCAGGGGGAACATCCTCAACTGGGTTCCTTTAAATACAAATGATTTTCACTGCGGTGACCCCTTTTGGAGTTTAATAACATCCCCCTGAACCCCAAACCTCTCCAAATTTGGGGGTCTTAAAGGAAAAATTCCAAAGAAGCTATGCTGTGATTTTCATGCTGCTATGTGCCTGCAATCATTATTTTTGAGTACAGTAACCCCTCCGCCGATCGCGGGGGTTAGGGACCCACCCGATCCGCGATGGCTGAAAATCTGCAATATGTGGATGCCTGGGGGGTGAGGAGCCACCCCCAGCAGAGCACGGCGGCGGCATTGGGGGTTCAGAACCCCCTCCGCCACCACTGGGTGCTGCGCAGAGCCGCCTCGGAGCAGCGTGTGGTGGCGGCGTGGAGGATCCCATCCCCCGCCGCTGCTGCCGGGTTCTGCCCAGAGCCAACATCGCTCCCTGCGCACCCACTACACCAGGGGCGGGTGGGCGGGCGGAGAGCGATCCTTGGAGATGGCTTCGGCTGCGGAGGCAAGCGCTTGCCTCTGCAACCGGAGCCCTTTCCAAAGACCACTCCCCGCGCGCCTGCAACCCCCAGGGAAGGGCGGATGGGTGGAGAGCGATCAGAGGGGGTCAGGGAGATGGCGGGGAGCCATGCAATGGCTCCCCGCCACCCTCCCGGGTGGCTCCAACAAGCCTCAAAGGGGTTGGGGGGCGGGTAGCCATGCGATGGCTCCCCGCCACCCTCCCGGTTGGCTCCCAGGCTTCTCGGAGGGGGTGGGGGGGTGGCGGGGGGCAACCTGATCACCCCCCGCCCCCCAGTGGTGCAGGTACTGCGATCCCGCGATGTAGCGGGACTGTAGTACCTGAACCGCGAAATGGCGGGGGTGACTGTACATATGTACTTGAAAATAGTGATCACAGGCGCATAGTAGCATGGAAATTGCAGGAGAGCTTCCTCAAGCTCTTTCCTGTAACCCCCCCCCCAAAAAATGGAGAGGTTTATGTTTCAGGGGGCTGAGTTATTCAACTGTAAAGAGGGTCCCCTAGCTAATTCCAAAACTGTTGTACGGTGTGCTCCGGCAACCGGCAATATAGAGATTAAGCAAGGGGAAATAATAAATTGACCTATTGCTGGCACGGCACATGCACAGCACTCTTTCAATTACTGCTGGGGACCTTCTTTGTAGTTGAATAACTCAGACCCCTGAACCCCAAATCTCTCCAAATTTGGGGAATTAAAGGGAAGAGCTTGAGGAAGCTCCCTCGTTTTGTTTCACAAAATGGTTTCTATCATGTTTTTGCATAATAAAACAATTTGTTACATAATGAAATGATGAAACAGTGTTCCATTTTTTCATTTCGTGTCCATCTCTACTAACCTGCAGTGTGTAAAACAACTGTGAGGTTTTAGCTTTGATTTTTAAAACCAATGTCACATTTGTTTTTAAAATAAATCTAAACAAACAGGATGTTAGCCTTTGTTTAATCTCTGAAAGGCTGAAATCCTGTTGCTTACTGTACTGCATTATGCTACTAGAACAGACCCATTGAATCAATGGGGATTTAGGTCTTCTGTACTTTCATTGATTAATTGATTTAAATAATAAATGGGCTCACTGTGGTTGCAACTCACTAGAGTAAAGTAAGACGTAACTAGATTAGGCCCAGTTGAATCAATTGAAATTATGGATTAGTAATTAGTAATTAGTAATCAGTTCCCAATGATTCAATTGAGCTACTCACTATGCTGTACAACAGGATTTCAGCCTCTCTTTGTACTAAGTACACTTACTGAAGAACCAATGATATCATTCCAGAAGAAGGTCATTGCCCTCTGTTACAAATAAATAGATTCAATCTGCCTAATTATTATTATATTTTATTTTAACTGGACCTAAAGCTATGATTTTCCCAGTAGTGATGTATGGAAGTGAAAGCTGGACTATAAAGAAGGCTGATCGCCACAGAATTGATGCTTTTGAGCTGTGGTGCTGGAGGAGAGTCTTGAGAGTCCCCTGGACTGCAAGGAGATCAAACCTATCCATCCTGAAAGAAATCAACCCTGAATGTTCACTGGAAGGACAGATTTTTGAAGCTGATGCTCCAGTACTTTGGCCACCTCATGAGGAGAAAGGACTCCTTGGAAAAGTCCCTGATGTTGGGAAAGATGGAAGGCAAAAGGAAAAGGGGATGGCAGAGAATGAGATGGTTGGACGGTGTCATCGATGCAAGCAATATGGATTTGACAAAACTCTGGGAGGCAGTGGAGGAGAGGAAGGCCTGGCGAGCTCTGGTCCATGGGGTCACAAAGAGTCGGGCACGACTGAACGACTGAACAACAACAACAAAAACAACAATGACTACCCACACACAAATTAGCTTTCAATCCTGTGCAAGTCTTCAGCAGGCCGGGTATCAAGAGCTTGGGGGACGGCTGCAGAAGAAATATCAAAATTTCAAAAATTATGATCAGAAGCCTTTGTTCAAAGCAAGTTTTCTGAAGAGGGCTACACACTCAGGGCACATATATTCCACCTCTGGAATTGTGCATTAGATAATGGTCACCTTTTGGTCATAAAAACTGCAGTTATATTAATGTTAATGTTATTTAAATCAAATTATAAATTGTTGGGCCCATGACACAAAGGGGAAATTGATTTATTTGGGCTGCAAAGTGAGTTTTTTCTTTTTTCAACTTGCCAGCAAGACATGTTAAAAATGTCTTGCTTCTAAATTGATTCCGATCAATGTGATTTTGTGGATGTGAATGCTGCTGTTAATTTATGCCTCTGCAGATTTTGGGTCACAAACAACGCAGGGAAAAATGAGGTGCACAAATGTGAATTGACATTCTTTTTTTTTTTTTCGTTTTTACCTGTTGTCACTTAAACTAAAATCAGTTGTCCATCTGCCCCACTGTTTGTTCTATTGCGGGCACAGGATAGTTTGCTCCATTTGCCAGTAATCAGACAACATAATTAATTGATGGAGCCAACCAGCCCATCCTCAAAACATTCTGACCTACATCACTCTGGATCTATGTCAGGGGCTAGTCTTTTTTGGTGCAGGTAAGAAGATCACTTCACTTTAGTTGGTTTCTAGCACGTGTGATCTCTGGAATAGAGATGAAAAAATTCTGGAAACCTTGGGGATAAATGGGGGGTATGTATGAGGAAACTATCCCTCACACAATTTTTCCATTCTTTTCCAACTGCCGCCCCCCCCCCACACACACACTGCTTCAGAATTTCTAGAAAGTTTAAATTTCTAGTCTTGGATCTAACCCAAAAGGAGATTCTGGCTTTAATTTCCCAGCTGGTTTTAATAGCCTCGTATTGTTAGTGTATTAAACAGACATCTTAACCACTTAATGATTTGGGGAAATTAAAAAATTAAATAAAAAAATAAAAAAATTCCTTTGCTCCTCCATGGCATAATTTGTTTTATAAAAAGAACTTATTAGGGCAGCACTGATGCACTGAATCACCTAGAGAAAATTTCCTCCCAGAAGTAGGAAGAGATAGCAGGGAACAAGGACATAGTCCTTTTATTTTCCTTCTTGGAGTTGCAAGACTAAATAAGGTTACATGAGGTATGTATGCCATCTGGATGCACAGATTGCACAAAATGGCATGCCAGGCCTCTGCCAAAGTCAAAGTGACCCAATTTAGCCCACTCCAGCTCACTCTATTGAGTCCGTGCTGACAAGCTCTTAGTATTGTACAATGTACATTGCTTTCGTGAGTGTGTAGGGCTTGGCGAAGTGGGACAATCCTGGAAACGAGGAGGCAAAATTGTGTTGTTCAAAGCTTCCCATAGTCCCATACTTGTCTTCAAAACTACTGCATCTGTTGGCCATACAGAACACCGTGCAGGGGGATATTTTGAAGTATTTCTTTCTGCAGCTGAAAAATGGAAACTTGAAGAATGCACATCAGAAAGACAGATGCAAAGCCTAGTTGAAAATTTAGAATAATTGTGCAAGCAATACTTTGGCTTACATGGCTTAGCACTAGCAGTGTTGGCGCACAGCATTAGACACACTACCAATGGAAGTATGACTTGATTTATAGTGGACAACTCATCACATGCATGTAGCCTCAGCTGTTTTCTGTGTAACTAACTCAGCTCGAGAGACACCCAAACACTTCCCTTTTCCAACTTACCAGCTGATTGGCCATCTGCTGAGCAGTTTTTTTAAACAAAAAGACTGCTGTCCCTTCTACCTCTGCTGTTAGCAGCACAAAGATAACAACTCTGATTGTGTTAAGATCACTGGAGTGGGATTTGAAGTCTCTGCTGCGGGTAATCCTATTCAAATACTGTAGTCACATAATGTTATTTACAACAACTAGGTGTAATCTCTATCTGATGCCTTTCTTTTTGGTGTTATCTGAAATCTTCTGGTCACTATAGTCATGACCCCCTCTTATTTAGGTTTGGGGAACCTTTGGTCCTCCAGGGTTTCTGGTTTATAATTCCCCCATCAACTCCAAAGGTTCTCCACCCCTGCTCTACTTAAATGGAAGGGCTAACCATGTAGGACACTTTGTGTCAGGGCCAGGGTGTGGGCAGCAAGACAAGACAGGGAGAATGCCTAAACCAGAGAGCAGAGCCTGGGTCTGTCACATAGAGTTCTGTAACATACAGGAGTCTTGGTGCATGGCAGGCGCGAGACATGGTAGGCACAAATCTGGAACAAGGCAAGACCAAGGCAAGGCAGGAGTCTTGGAAGTACACAGGGGAATGTTGGGCCCAAATGCAAGAACACTTGAATACTTGTGTTGCTATGGCAAAGAACAGCAGCCCAGGAAGCCTGTATGTATACAGCTCTTCCCGGGCTACCAGCTGCACCTCATCAGCTCCCTGCAGCTGTTGCCTGAAAACCTTGGCAAGAGACATTGTTGCTTTGGCCAAGACTTAAGAGTCTCTGCACTTCTGGCTCTGACATCTTGCATAGTTCTACACAAAACATACATACGGTGTAAAGCCCAAGTTTCATGAGGTCATGTCTCCTCCTCCCATTGACTATTGGATGTACATGGATGACCAGGACTTAAACACAAACAAAAAATAGAAGAGACTTTATTATAGAAATATAATAGAGAGATAGGAAAATAAGTTTGAGTTGCCATATCTAGCTAGCTTCATGCCTGAGCCAGAAGGCAGGGAGAAAAGCCATACTGATAATATTTATTTATTTATTTAGCAAATTTATATACCATTCAATTAGTGCAAAAGTGCTACTCTGGGTGGTTTACAATTGGTTAAATAATTAAATCATTAAATGTGACAACAATGAGAGACCACACATAAAAAGATGTAAATTACAGAATGTCAGCGTACATAAAGGTGATGCAGATGAAACTAAAGAAGCACACCAGGTAGCCCAAATATCTATCTGCAGTGTTTTTCTCTCTGTAAGCATGTAGTCCCTAGTGTGGCCATTGTTGAGCTCTGTTGCCAATACTCATTTCCAATAACATGTACACATGCTGACAAAATTCATCTTCTCTCAGAATTCTTGACAACAGCCACTGGGTCAAGGCTTGTCTAAATGTCGTCTCTCCTGCTACCTAAAAGCTTTCTCCAACCCTTGCCTTCACTAGAAGTCCCATAGTATCCCTTGGGCCAGATGGCTTGTGGTTAGAGATGGGCACGACTTAGCGGTATTTCGGTTTCCGTTTCCGTTACTCGGTTCCGTTACTCTACGGAAACGGTAACGGGAATTACCCCGCCAGACTTCGAGCTCGAACTGACGAACGAATAATTTGGTCTGATTTGTCGTGCTCGTTACTTGCATCGCGCGATCGCGCGCAATGCCAAGCGGCACGGAAAAAAAGTTTTTAAAAGTTAAAAAAACCCGGTTCCCGGCCAAAAAGCAGGCGGAAATATGCCTGCCGTGCCTCATGGAGTCATGGCACCTACCAGAGGGGTGGTTTCTGGAGGTCCCCGGCCTCCCCCCTCCCTCCTGGGCTGCTCTGGTGGGACTCGCCGCAGGCTCGCAGCAGCAACAAGCCGCACGGCACGAGTCTCGCTGCCGGCTCAAGCGGCACGGACAGCACAGGAAAAAACTTTTAAACTCTCCCCCCACCCATTCCCGCACGGCACGAGTCTCGCCGCCGGCTCAAGCAGCACGGACGGCACAGGAAAAAACTTTTAAACTCTCCCCCCACCCATTCCCGCACGGCACGAGTCCCGCCGCCGGCTCAAGCAGCACGGACGGCACAGGAAAAAACTTTTAAACTCTCCCCCACCCATTCCCGCACGGCACGAATCTCGCCGCCGGCTTAAGCAGCACGGATGGCACAGGAAAAAACTTTTAAACTCTCCCCCCACCCATTCCCAGGCCCAAAAGCAGGCGGAAAATGCCTGCCGTGCCTCAGGGCACCTACCGGAGGGGGGGCTTCTGGTCTGGAGGGGGGGTCCCGGCCTCCCCCCCCTCCGTCCTGGGATGCTCTGGTCTGGTGGGACTCGCCGCAGGCTCACCCGCCGCAAAAAGCCCAGTCTCGCCGCCGGCTGCCAAAGCGCAAGCAAGCGGCACGGGCGGCACAGGAAAAAACTTTTTAAAACTCTCCCCGGTCTCCCCCCACCCATTCCCGGGCCAAAAAGCAGGAAGAAAAATGCCTGCTTGACTAAGGGCGCAGGGCACCTACCAGAGGGATTGTTTCTGGAGGGGTGGTCCCGCCTCCCCCCCATCCTGGGCAGCCGGACTCGAGTTGCCATGCCATGCGGTGCGGGCAGGGGATCCAAAATGGGCCGGCGAACGCAATATTGTTTTTGAAATCGTGGTCCAAAAACACACAAGCACAACAGAAACACGCGGAAATTTATAAACTGCCAGATTTTTCACAGTAGCAGTGGGTTTTTTCTTGCAACAAAATGTCTCTCCTCTCCTCCTCTGTCCTCCATTGATTTGATTTTATTTTATTTTATTTACACCTGCACAGTGTGCAATGATGGGCTGGCCCAGTGGCCTGGCCAGCCATATGGGAGGGGACGACCATGCAAATTTTTGGAGCCATCCCACCAATCGCATGGCCACTTGGCCCCTGAGACTTCTGGGATGTGCCAAAAAGCCCCCTAAAACCTGCCCTAGCCCCCTAACCCCCTAACCCTAATCCTTGACTCCTTACCCATACATCACAGACTGTCTTCTTAGTGGGTCAGAGAGGCACCCAGAGGTGCAACCCAATAGCCCACCGTAACCTTACCCGTCATTAGCCTAACCCTAGCCCTTGCACTAAGCCACCTTAGCCCATAGCCAGATCTACTTGCATTGCACTACACACGCAAGTACAATTCCCTTCTTTGTGGGACATGGCAGGTGCGACACGCTCGTACTAGGGGACCAGGTACTTGAGCAGGTGTCACTGTCTGCAAATGGTATGCATATCCATATGGTTATGCATGCCATTTTGCAGCAGCAGCAGGTGAGGAGGGGAGACCCCCATGTTGAGGGGTCTCTTGGAGCCTGCTGCTGCTGTCCCTTTATAGTGGGCCAGAGGAGGCACCCACCCCACAGAGGTGCCTCCAGGAGCCCGCTACCCCCCCAAAAAAACCAGTATAACGAAAACGAAAAAACGAACCAACTAATTTTTGCGAAGTTTCGCGAAAAACGGAAACGAGCCAAAACGGGCTGCCTCCGACACACGACAACTCGAAAACGTCATTTTCCCGAGTCGTGCCCATCTCTACTTGTGGTATATAAGTTAATAAATAAGTAAATAAATAAATAAATAAATAAATAAATAAATAAATAAATTTTCCTCTTCAGTTTCTTTCAGCTTATACCATAATATTCCAAATTAATATTATTTTAGCTGTTCATCTTTTCAGGCTGAGGGAGTTTTATATACTTCGAATGATGCCCCAAACATTTGTGCAGCATTTGTTTCATCTGTTTCCAAGTCCAGCAGTAGCTGAGCTAACCATTTTAACTTTTCACTTCTACTGTACTTTGCTTCAGTAGAAGAAAGCAGAGATCATTCACTTTCAGCTGCTAAAGCTGACAGTTCCACCAAAATGGAGGAATGGATTTCAAGTTCCAAGAACATAACTTGAAAAATTCTGGTCTGTGAGAGTTCTAGCCCCATTGCAACTACATATTTTATCAGTTTTGGCTGTGATTTCCTTGCAGTCTGCGCTTCATACATTCAGTTCCATATCAGGCACCTGAGCGCACTGTTGCCTGCGACCCAATGATTCTTGCTAGGTGAATCGGTCTTTCTGCAACTATGTCAAGGCTTATGTCACCTATTTTCTGTTTGTTGTTCGCTGTTTCTCTCTGCTTCTGTAACTGTTAATTATGTGGGGCTATGTTAAATTCTGTAAGAGTTCTACTGTCTGCCATTTGTGGTTCAGGACAGAGGTTCTATCTTCCTCTCTTTCAATGTTTATTTGAAAATAGCAGCAGAAGTGTCACAACTCTTGCACTTTTCCTTCTTTCCTTAGGTTATCTATGTCCCACTTTGTTTTTATACCATACAATCAAAAATTATTTATGAGTATTTATAAGCCATTTAGGTTAAAATGTCATACAGCATATAAGATGCACAATATACAATAATTATTAAGCCCATGTGATAGATATTAGTTAAGACCATATCAGGAAGGCTGATGAATAAATAGATAAATTTTCAACATGTGCCTAATATAAAAAGTGATGGGTGCCTATCAAATATTTGAAGGTAGATTATTCCACACAGCGAGTGCCACAGTGCTAAAGGCTCTGCTCTGCATGGCTGTAGTGTACCTGAGGCGCACGTACAATACATTTGGACCAACTCAAGATCATGTGTGTGCTTCACCAATGAGGCAGAAGTATCATTATAGTACAGTGGTACCTCTACTTAAGAGTGGCTTTACTTAAGAGCAATTCGACTTAACAGCAGAAAACAGTTGGTGTTTTTACTGCTGCCTTACAAATATTACATGCAGTCTGCTCTACTTACATTTAAAAATATATTTATTTATTTATTTATTTTTTGATAGGGTTCCTCTACTTAAGAGTTGTTTGACTTAAGAGCATGCATTTAGAATGGATTAAATGCGTAAGTAGAGGTACCATTGGATTCATATTTCTGTGGGTAACCGCTGACAAGTGAAAGTGGCTTCCTATTTTTGGACTGCTACTTCTGTATCATCCTTTATCTTAAAGTCCCACTTCCCTCCCAACATCTTTATTACATGTGGAACTCCTGTCAGGGCCCAAGTCCAAATCTTATTATTGTGCAGACTTGTTCCCTCTTCTGTGACAATGAGCTCAGTAACATAAGGTACCACCACCCTCTTCTTTCCTTCCATTTCTGTTTGCAATGCATATGAAACGCTTTACGGTTCTATTAAATCCCGTGAAGAAACTACTGGTCATATGACAAGATGCTACTGATTCCATTTGTGAAAGCAGTTCATTTATCTCTCCATATGAACCTTTAAAAGATCCAGCATCTTACTGAGTTGTGTATTAACACCCTGTCCTATGCATTGTGCTGTCTCGAGTCGCTGCGTCCATAAATCTAGGCTGAACAAGTAGTAGCGCCTGCCAAGTTGTGATGGGTGCTTCCATAGCAATGGGTAACTCCAATACCTTAGGCTTAAGGGCTTTTAAGTCTTTTTCTAACTCAGGACTGCAAGATCACAAGCAAGAAATGAAAAAGAACAGCAAAGCCTCTGAGCAATGTAGCGTGGAGCTCTACTGTCAGCAGACTCCAAAACTTGCCTAATGAAAGGATTAGACTTGCTATGTGAACTCTGCCTCATTGGTCTTTTGATGTAGGATCCTAGATATGAATCTTCAGTCCCTCTAAAGCAGAAGGCTGTCTCTGTTTGGGCGCGTGTTGAAGTCTCAGGAAACTTCAATGGGTCCAAAATGCAGCAGCCAGATTGCTGGCTGGGGCGGGGTACAGAGATTATATTACACCCCTTTTAAAGCAACTCCACTGGCTGCCAATCAGCTATCGGGCACAATTCAAAGTGATAACCTTAACATACAAAGCATTGTAAGACCTGGGTCCTAGCTACCTCAAAGATCGAATCTCACAGTATGAACTGGCTTGGATGTTAAGGTCATAAGGAGAGGCCCTTCTCTCCATCTCACCACCCTCACAGGTACATCTCATGGGAATCCATGAAAGGGCCTTCTCAGCTGATGTGCCCAGACTCTGGAACTCCCTCCCACTAGAGGCCAGGACTGCCCCATCTCTGCTGTCTTTCCAGAAACAGGTAAAGACCTTTCTCTTCAGGCAAGCTCTCCCTGAATGATGGACTACCACTATGTATCTTTTATATGAATCTATAGGTTCACATAGACTTTGTGTTTATGACCACTTATAACCTTGTAGCTTTAATGTAATGTTGTGTATTAATGCTGTAAGATGTCCCTCAATTCCTTGTTCTCAATACATGAACATGTCTTAATTGTATTGGGCTGTATATTGTCCCTCATTACTGTTGAAGGGTATCAATCTACCATCTATAAACTGCTTTAGCAAATCACATGCACTGCCACCCTTATGCGCTCAATAAGCAATGTATTCCAAACTATACCCTGTATAATATAGCCACACAAGTGACACAAAAATTATATATTTAGAGGTAGTCATATCGAGCACTCCACATATGTATACTTATGCTGCAAAGTGAACCTTGATTCCTGCAAACAAACTTTGGTCAAGCCTCCAAGGCAGTGAATCCAAGGACGCTAATTATTTTAGCTTTAACACAGTTAATTAACGTATAGCCAGCCGTCCAAGAAAATCTTATCTCTGTTTCTCCCTCTCACCCCCTTTGAGATTTACACCATTGTCAAGAACCAAGGACACAGGCACTCCCAGCCTGTGTAAGTTAGATCAAAACATGGCAATTACGGACCCAAGTACGGACCCAAGGAAAACATTTAATTGGTGTCAGGAATACAAAATAAATGGCCAAAGATGTCAATTAATGTTTGATGTATGTAACAGATGTGTATGACGCAAATTCGGACGGGCGGGGGGGAAAGAAGAGTGGTTGTAAGTCTATAAAACATATTGAATTTCCTTTGTTCGGTGGACTTCTCACCCGATCACCATCCAGTGAGATTTCTCTGGTTGACAACCAATAAATCTCTTTCCTATCTTCTAAAGATCCAGACTGCTCTTTGCATTTTGCAGTGTCTCTGCCTGTCAGGCCACGGACCAGAATATCAATTCCTTTCACTGTAAGCCACCTTAGGTCCTTTTCCAAGGAAAAAGGCAGGGTAAAAATACTCAATAGATCAATAAATCAATAAATAAATGGGGGGGCTGGCAAAGCCAGGCGCTAATTGGTGGAAGGGTAGGAAGCTAGGGCCCCGGAGTGGGGGGGGAGGGAGGAGGGGGCAGCATAGAAATCGGAAGCCAGCGCTGATTGGATTTGTCTCCCGCCAGGGACCCAACCAGCGAGATGGATTGGCAGAGAAAGCAACGAGGCTCGGCCCCCGTGGGAGGAGTAGGCGGGCTACTTCCGGCGCGAAACAAGGCGATTGGCGGTGGCGGGGCGGCTGCCAGGCGGCGATTGGCCAGGGTCGAGGCGCGTTGATGGGTGGTTGAGCCGGTGGCGCGCGGGGTTGCCTTTCCTGTCAGGGGAGGGGGTGGGGGTGGGTTGGGGGAAGACGTTAAAGTGCCCGTTGGTGGCAGAGGAAGGGGGCGAGTTTTGTCATGGCGCGGGTGTTGGTCCTGGGAGTCTCGGTGCTGGAGAACCCCAGCCCCTTCGGCCACCCGCTCCGCTTCCAGGTGCAGTTCGAGTGCGGAGAGGAGTTGCCTCAGGGTGAGTCCGGGTGGGGGGGTGGGGGTGGGGTTTGGAGAGAGGGGGTGCCCCATGCGCGGAGTGCTCCCCATCCCGCCACGACGACGACGACGGACTCCTCCCCCCCCCAAAAAAAACATACCGGTCTTCCGGGGGGGTGAGGACTCGGGGCCACACATATTGTCCACGGTCCCCCCCCCCTTTGTGTGGGGCAGAGGTCTGCACAAGGGCAGCTTCGAGAGGGGGAGGCGGGACTCGGTTCAAAATGAGCGCTCGGAGAAGGGAGGGAGCCTCGCGGGTCATCCTTGGCCAGACGCGCCTTTTTTTTCCCGGCCAGCCTACCCTGCAGGGTTGCTGTTCTGAGGTTGAGAGGAAAGGTGGGGAATAATAAATGCCACGAAAAAGCCCAGCTGTTGATGAGAAGGTGGTGGTGGTGGTGGTGGTGGTAGGACGTTGTCAAGGCCCCGGAAAGTGGGACCACTCGGCTCTCTTGAACCCCCTGAGGGAAGACTGCCTCCTGATCAATCTGGCAGTGGAGGTGCTCCTGCACGCCTACTCCGGTCCTGGCCGGTGCCTCTCTTTGTTTCCATCCATCCATCCATCCATCCATCCATCCATCCATCCATCCATCCATCCATCCATCTATCTATCTATCTATCTATCTATCTATCTATCTATCTATCTATC
>JAHTLZ010000010.1:34593257-34612659 GCA_023846285.1 Phrynocephalus versicolor
TATCTATCTATCTATCTATCTATCTATCTATCTATCTATCTATCTATCTATCTATCTATCTATCTATAGGCTACTTTCTGTGGCAGCTTAATCCATGCTATTCCTGTATTTCAGTTCTTGGTCATTACCACAATATTGCTTTCCATATCCAGTTAATAAATATTTTTCTAAAAAAATAAAATAGACTATTGTCTTTGGCTCAGATCAGACATGATACTAAACTAGGATACGAGGTTAAGCAAAACAGCACTTTCTGCTTTGTGAAATTGAAAACCATGTTCAACAAAATACAATAAATGCATTAAAATAGTAGTACAACAGGTAAAATCAATCAATGAGAATCTGGAGCAATATAAAAGCTGAGAATAAAATGCCTGAATTGAGACATATTTTAACTGCATGCAGTACATCAAAACAAGTAAAGAGGTGGAACTAACTACCAAATCTTGTCCTTGACATGGCTACATTTATGGTGCCTCAAAAAGTAAGTAGCTGGGGCAAATGGTCCCTTTTGAATTCACTTTGGATATTAGTATCTATTAAATTCAAGAGATAGGTTTGTATGTTATGCAACCTTCATTGTCTGGCCTGGAATCAAAGACACATTAGTTGTTCTTGTGGCAAAAAACGAATGTGTGAACAAGTATGTTTGAGGGACTAGTACAGTACTGATCCTTCAAAGGGTTCTGAGTCTGGACGCGCTTCCCAGCCTTTTTTTGAATTGCAACTCCTTTTTATAATAGCTAAGTAACCTACAGCTCCTCACCACATTTACATAAAATGTCATTCTGATGGGTAAACATATTAAAAATTGATTTTTCAGAATATAGTTCTAACATTTAATATGATAGTTATATTTACATCTCGGTAATAAACAAGTGTTGAAAACAATTATGGTGAAATTTCCTATAAAAATAATTGCAACTATAAATAATCACAGCAGGCCCCCAGAAAGCCCATTGGGGGTCTCCTATACCAGTGTCACTCTCTCTCCCCCCATTTTTGTATGCATCATAGTATCATTTTCTTGCTATCCACCAGAATTTCCATCACACGTGGTATCTTTCGGCAGGATTTGTTAGGAATGCTACCTATAGCCCTGAGTTACGTATTTACTTCACATTTGTCACCATTGTTCATGATCTTGTGACAACAGCTAGAGCTGCTTTAAACCTCTTTACACTGTGGCTGCCTCAGAAAGCAAACTGCTCAGTTGTACAATGTCCATGGAGTTTTCTTGGCAGGAATACTGGAGTGCTTTGCCAGTTCCTACTCGAGGTGCCTACAGCACCTGGTATTCGCTGGTGGTCTCCCATCCAAGTACTAACCAGGCCCAACCCTGCTTAGCTTCCAAAATCAAGCGAGATTGGATGTGCTGAGGGCATCTAGGCAGCTCAAAGATCTGGCTACAGAGAGTCTATTATACTTGAGCTGTGCAGTTTATGGTGAACTTCAGTTTACTTTCAGGTACAACTCAAAGGGCTAACTAAGTACATTGTACAAAGCTCTATATAGCTGGAACCCAATTATTTTAGGGCAAGTGTGCTTCAACCTCAAAACCAGAAATTTTCCTCTCTGAAAACCAGCAGTGGTTCAGGTGCTTCAAGTGTAAATGACAACAAAAAAAGACATACAAAGACTCAGCGCGAGCTGAGAAAGGAGTGGGAACGATGTCTCGGTAACCCGTGGGGAGGGCCCGAAGAAGAAACAGAACATGAGGAACCTTTGAAGCAACCGGGATTGAACCTTCTTGGCATGCTGGGTGAAGTTAACCCGCTGGACGAAGGTATAGCCAGACTATCAATGGGCCTGGGTGGTCAGTCAGGAGAGATTTTCCCACTCGTTGGGCAGTAAAGCCTGACATTACACTCGGGCAGTTGGAGGACCTCTGGTCACAGGCAGAACTGTTGAGGACGCTTCTGTTTATGAAGACACAGAGCCAGTTAAAGTTGTAAATAAAAGTTTATTATGCATTAATGCTTCTGTTTCTTCCATAACCCCCCAAGAGTCAGATGGAGCGGGAGGGAACAAGGGTGAACCTCACACGTACGTTTGCACAGTTTCGCTGTAAAAGTAACCCCTAATTGGGTCAGAATGGCCCAAAGATTTCTGAAGTTTCCATGTTTTCCTCAAGGTTCGTTTTAGACATCAGTGAAAAATATTTATTTAGGCAGCCTTCTACACAAAACGGACGTCTGATTAGTGCTACTTAACAGTGTTTAGTATTCCCTATCAATACAACTCATATGGTGTGCTCAGTAGTGAAATAGGGGGAGGGTTGCAGTACAAGCACAGCCTGTCTAATAGTTTGGTGGAGACAAACATCATGGACTTTTCCTGTTTGTGTTTTCCTGATGGATAAAGAACCCAGTAAGAAATACGCTTATCAAGCTCTTTTCTTCCTTCTCAGAAGAAGTGGATCTTTAAAATCCTTTTCAAGGTCACCTTTCTTTTAAGCTGTGTCTAATAAAACTCCTCTAGGCACAAGAGGATTTGGAAACTATAAATGAAAAAATAAACCATATGCTGGGGATGGGGAAAAGGTGGTTGGAAGCATTAAAAATGTTTATGGAAATGCATCTTATTTTTGCACAATTCTCCTGTTCTCTTTAGCCAGGCTTATCCAGTTCCAAATTATGTGCCAAGGACAAGCTAAACAAATTTAAGCAACACGACACTTAAGGGCAAAGACAGAGTAACTTTGGGGAGGTCTTTTGTTTCTGAAGCATGTGATGATCAGCAGGTGATCTGCAGAAAACTGGACTTCCTTCCTTCTTGGATGTTTTTTAGCTCCAGTATGGCTAAAACTCAGATGGTTAGCAATGGGTAGAAGTGTCCTGTCCCCCCACCAAAACCACACATATTATATTGGAGGTTATTTAGTTAATATGAATCGGCGTTTCCCTCCCTTCTATTGGATAGTGCCTTTGAAGTGTAGCCATGAAGCCTTATATTTGTTATAAAGACACAGGGTTGGCATGGCACAGTGTCAAAATTCTCAGTGGTTAAAAAATCTTACTGGTCCAGATATGCTAGGACAAGTTCTTTGCTATTTGCAGTACCCATTCACTACCTGTACAGCTTGCCTCATGCTTCATCAGCTATGTACTCTTCAAAGTATCTTCCATGCTATAAAATGCTGTGCTGACAGAAAAAAAATGGGGGAATAGATGTTCAAATTAGTGTAGCCATCTGAAAAGTCCATCTTTTAATATTTTGAGAGGATTTGGCCTTTTATTATAATATGTTTCTTATTCACACCAAAATATAAATCAATTCATATCTGAAATATTTATCCATTTCTAATCAAGGGCCCCATTTAAGAATAAGGGAATTTCCTCACACTCTTGACTTTCAGACTTTCTTTAGTTACAGTAATGTTCTTAATACAGAGCAACCATCCCATTTTAGAATGTGTATATCCCACTTGTAATCTAAATCATCCACAGGGCCCAATATAGCACCCTACAAGCAGCTATCAGAAACAAAACAAGTGGGAGAACCAGAATCAGATAACTGCACAAGAAAAAATAGAAAAGCAGCAAAAGAAAATACACAAACAATGAAAAAGAAGAGTCTTTCCCTAGTAGTAACTATAAGACTTCCTATCTCCCAATGTTAAAGAGGCTCCCCCGGCCCCTGTGATAGAGAATCAAGGAAGTGGAGTTGGAGTTATATGGTGGAAGGCAGTCCTTAAGATGTTCTGGATACATACATACTGATATTAAAAATAAAATCCAGCCCCTTGAAAAGGGCTCATAAATCAGTAAAACAACAATATCCTAAGATCAGGGTTGTATATTCCTGGAAATCTGAATTGGGCTTTTAGTATCGAAGGCTAGTGCTCATGGCTACTGAATAACAATGTGCATGTTAGTAAAATATAACAAACATATTGATTCTCATGAAGAATAACTAAAGCTTTGATGAGTCCTGGGCCACCGGGTGAGGGTCTGTAAGCACTGTATTACATTAGTACTGTCTCTTATGGAAATGATTGCTTTCTGGGGTTGGAAGAGCCGCTATCTGACCTCACATACTAAAAAAGGATATGACTATTTTGCTTTGCAACTGCACTGTTCTGATTTCTAAGGAATTTAAGTTTCTAGTCAAGCATGGAAAGTGTTTTGGACATGGATAGGAGAAACAGGAGAGAGACCTGTGGTTCCCACTTGTGCCTGTATGGGACCTTGTCCCCATTGCTCTTTGCCTGTCCTTGTTTTGCTGTGTTTGGTCAGATTGGGACATTTAGTGGAATAAGGTTGCTGCCATAAAGCACTGATTTTTCATGGTGGCTTCTAATTGGTCTCGGGGCTTTTGTAACAATGCAATAGAGCAGGTATAGTAATTCTAATCCATGCCGACATTGGCTGCCTTCACCAGGAAAAGGAAAGCAAGATTGAATGAGCTTTACCTACTTTTCCATTTGCCTTAAGGAGCACCAGCATGTGTTTCTGGAAGGAAGCCCTGTCTCTAAATGGGAAGCATTAACCGGAATTGTTCATCTGTCGTGCTGTCCCTGCTTGAGAATGGAAGATTCCCTATGGTTTCCACAATGCTCCCGACTCCAAAATAAGCCTGACTTCCTAGCCCCCGTTGCTCTAACATATTTGCTGCTCCAAGATGCTGATATTTTACGGCAACAGAAGGGAACCTTGTGGCTGCACAATAGCTGTTTTTCTTGTGTTTTGTTTAATCTCCTCTCCTCAGGGAAATCAAGCTGATGGCACCACTCGAAATTTCACAGCCTGCTATGGGCAAGATGTAAATCTTTCTCTGTTTGATCAGATGCTTATTTACTACAGTGATATGACCTTGGCGCTGCCATTTGCTTGTCTGGTCCTTGGCGCTGCCGACCACAGAAGCCACACTTCCTCAAGAATAAATTCTATCTCATATCTGTCTCTTTGGCAGGAGTGACTTCCATGCCAGCTCAAAGCAGAGATGCCCAATTAACATTAAAAAATATGTGTATTCTCCTTGAAATAGGCAGACAACTAGAAAGCACCATGGTGAATCAGAAGTCAATGCAGGCTGCTATGCTTATTTTTTTTGGTAGATTTATTTGGGAGCTTTTTTGATATTAAAAATATCCTCCTCTGCAAAGTCAAGGTGGTTGAAGCTTAAGGCAGAGAAGGACCTTGCAACACCAAAGGGGCCCTCTCGGTGCCTTTCATACTACAAACTGAAATCAGTTTAAATCAGGCATGTGCAAAGTCAGGCCCGGGGGCCAAATGCGGCCCATTTTCAAATTTCGAGTGACCTGCAGCCTCTTCTCCCCACCAGCTCAGCCTGGCACACATCCCCAAAAGCTGCCCCTCCCCATATCGGAGGGAGACGTCAGCTTCCAGTTTTACTGTTTGCCTGTCCTCCCTGCCTCCATCCATCCCTCCAGCCACCTGCCCCGCCTACCCGCCCCCAGCTCTCTGGCTGCAGTATCCTCCCCACCTCCTTGCATGTCCTAGAGCAGTGATGGCGAACCTTTTAGAGACCGAGTGCCCAAACGGTGATTCAAAACCCACTAATTTTTCACAAAGTGTCAATACAGCCATTTAACCTGAATACAGCTGGCTGTGAAGGGCCAATGTCAGGTGCCCACAGAAGGGGCTCCAAGTGCCGCCTTTGGCACCCATGCCATGGGTTCGCCAACACTGTCCTAGAGGCTTGTCCAAAATCCGGCCCAGGGGCCAAATGCGGCTGAATGGTCAGCTTCCACACATTTTCACCTCACCAAATCTGGCCCTTCTTCCAAAAAGTTTGAACACCCCTAGTTTAAATCCACTTATGCCTACCATAATCCCTGCAGAGAGTGAATCTACATTACTGAGTTACAGCAGTCTGACGGCACTTTTACTTACCATGTCTCCACACTATGGAATCCTACTGTGTGCCTTTTGGGGAGGGGCACTTAGAATTTTCTGTTGTAATTCAAGAGCTACAGCACTAGAGCTCTCCAACAAAGAATTCTCAGTACCTCACCAAACTACCCATCACAGGATTCCAAAGGATGGAACTATGACAGCTAAACTGGAATTGCTTTGGTAGTCACTCTTGAGTAATCCCTGTATACAGCCTCCAGATCTTACAGAACTGTAACTGTCAACATTATTTTAACAGAAATCAAGGATCACCGATAGAGCAACCCTATGTGCAAGGATCTGTAAGGAGGCTGGTATGCTACCAAAGATGTTGATACGCTAGAGAATATTCGACACAAGGTGCTGGGAAGGGTGCCAGCCAGTGTGTGCAGGGTGGATGGGAAATTTTCCTGATAGCAATCAATCTAGAGTCCCACTCACAGCCTGTCCACCAAGACAGGTAGCCATTTAGGCCCTGCCATCAAACACAGTCTAACAAGTATTGCTCTTCACAAAGACTGCCTAACAGGACTAATCCAAGGCATTTTTGGTGTTTGAGATGAAAAGCAAAATAGTGCTCTAGCCAAGAGGCACGGTACCTCAACAGATACCCACATCTAATGCAATGAAGCCCTACACTACCAAATCAAATGGTGCAAAAAGCTCTGTGCTTCCCACAGCAATCACAAAAAGTCCAGGGTTGACAGCTTGGCAGCAATAAGACCATTGCTACCTTCATACCACAAAATGTCGCCGAGATGACTTTCTGCCAGTACGACAGATGGGAGTGACTTTCTGTTTTATCCTTTCCAGCCTATAGACAGTTCCATTAGGATTGGATCTGTTTAGAACATATTAAATTTGCCATGTGTTCACATGCCCTCTATAGCTCACCCGTTTCAAATTATAAACATGATTTTAAAATACAACAGTCCTGGTTAATTTCTGGGTGCTTTTATGCATTTCCCCCTGAAAATACTATTGTAAAGAGCCTCATGGTGCAGTGGTTAAATGCCTGAACTGTAGCTAAAACTGTGCTCATAGCCTGGGGTTCGATCCCAGGTAGCTGGCTCATGGTTGACTCAGCCTTCCATCCTTCCGAGGGCGGTAAAATGAGTACCCAGCTTGCTGGGGGGGGGAGTGCAGCCTTCATAATTAAATTTATTGTAACCCCCCCCCGAGAGTGCTTGAAGTGCTATGGGGCAATATATAAGCAGAACACTTTGCTTTGCTTTTGTCAGAATATAACATTCGAGACAGTCTTGATGTTATACAGTAGAAAAGAAATGCAGCAGATGGTGCTGAAGCAAAAAGTGAAAAACTATGGTAATTGTTAATTTATTTCATTTATATTTATTTAATACCTTGCCTTTCTCTCAACAAAGGGACCTACAATAGTTAATAGTTATGTTTATTTGTTAGCTTCCAGTTTGAACCTGGCACCCATTTGGAAATGCTGTGTATTTATAACTACTTGACATTAATTTATTAAGATGTTGTTAAATCCTAATGGTCAGATTTCACGTGCACTGTTAATTATTGACTTAACTTGAATTCTGTATTTCAGCCCAGAATTCAATTACTGAGGACCATACTGATGCAACCTAGATATCGTTCATTAAATGTCAAGCTTGTGCCATTTAAGGCAGTGGAGGAAATGTCTACTTTGGGAATCCAGAGTGTAGTCACTTCCTGGTTGGAAGAGCATCATATGATATTTCCCTCTACTGAAGTTATATAAGGTGATAGACAACAGCGCTGGATATTGTGGCACAGTTGAATGACGGGATTCAGCTCTCACACCGGTTCAGGAACATGACTATCTTGGAACATATTAAGTACCCCCATTCCATTCATATGGGAATAAGTATCACATAACTGATTTTAACAAATAATCTGCAATGTCTTTTGAGGTCGACTCATAAAGACAAGTGCGTAAATTGCCAACATAGTTATTTTGTCTAATTTAGGGACTTCTCTTATCTCTTTCCACACCCCCTACAATGCTTTACCACTTTGCTTGAAAAAGAGTTATAGAGAACTGAAAAGCTTGCATACATCCCTTACATTTTGTTGGGTTCAATATCAAGGCATTGTCCACACATGTTGTGAAACAGCAGCATTTACAGTTCTGTACTACATCTGTTGCTTTTGCCCGTTTTTAGAATCAGCAGTTTGGGGTGCTAATTTGGGAGGCTGCCTCTCCAAGGGTTAACATCGACCAAACATAAAAAACATTGCTAAAGTGAACTCTCCAGGGTGTTTACAATATGTAAGGTCCCGGGCAAAAACCCTTATTTAAAAAAAAACCCACAGGCTCTGTATGTCACAAAATACAGCAACTCACAATCCACCAGGTTTCACTCTTATTGCATAAAATCAGCTCATTACATAAGCTGCAAGCCCACCCCCGCTTAGCTCTTCAACTCAGCTGGTGGAAATTTTAGCTAGTGAGTAGGCATGGCTGGATATCGATACGTTTCCCTACATTCGAAAGCGGCGAAAACGCCCCCGCTTGATTGCACGCACACACACACACACAAAGGCAGCTTTCAAAGCGTGTCGTGGGCCTTTGTACTAATGCAGCGGACACGTTCGATAGCACCTCGACCCTCCGGGCTCCGGAAGAGATCGACGCCAAAGCAGCGGGTCAGTCGAAGGCGCGACTATTGGGGCTGCACGAGGGAGCCCCCCCCCCCCGCATACGCTACGCAACGCAACGGCTTCCCTGGGGGATACTGCTCCCGGCGTCCCGAAGCTCCCGGCCCGGCTGGTTTAGTGAACGCCAGTTCCGGCCCCGCTCGCTTCCTGCTGACAGGCGCCCTCTCCGCGCCCGAGCTCCACCCTTCACAATAGGCATTCTTTTTAGAACGCGGGCCATCTCGGCGTTCTAAATATAGAACGCGGCACCCTCCTCTCCCGGCCTACCCGAGCGGCGGGTACATTCGAAAGGGGCGGCGCCAGAGCGCTTGTGTTCACCAATGATAAGCCCTGACTAAGACCCCGCACGGCTTCCATCCGACCCTTTTGCGCAAGAGGGACGTGGGCGCCGACGAGGAAGTCCTCCGTCAGGGCCGGCGAGCCAATCGCAACCCAGGCCAGGCCCGCGGACCCAACGAGTGAGCGAGAGCCAGCGCCGCGGCCAATCGTAGGCGAGATCGGGGCGGCGCCCGGGCTGCTCCTGCCGCGGGAGGGGGTGGGGGAGGGGGGAAAGAGGGGGGGCGGGGGCGACGCCACTGGCTCTGGCAGGGGAGGGGGGCGGATTGGGCCTGGCTGGGCCCAGCCGGAGCCTCCTGCCGCCTGGAACCCAACCGAGCGGGGAGAGCGCCCCCTCCCCCGGCGCGCGGGCTCAGCCCCAACCCAAGTCCGGCCCCCGCCTGGTCATGGGCAACGCGGCCACGGCCAAGAAGGGCGGCGAGATTGAGAGCGGTGAGTCCCGGGCAGGAATCGGCGCCCAGCCGGCTCCGGAGAGCGCCGGGAGCTGCCGGGAAGCGCGGGCCGGAGAGCCGGAGCTGCCGGGGAAAAGCCTGCGGGCGGGGGGGGGAGCAGGAGAGCCCGCCCGCCAGGCAGGCAGGGTTGTGTGGGTGTATGTAAGGGTGTGTGTGTGTGGGGACATAGGCCCGGGGAGCCAGCTGAGAGCACGCGCCCAGAAGAGCAAAACCTGGGTTGCCGAGCGAGCCTTGCCTGGAAGCTTTGGCCGCCCGCAGGCAGGGCGCGGGAAAGGGCGGGGGGGGGAGAGAGCCTCTCTCCGCCCCGGGTGCCTTTGGGGTTCTTCGGGTTCGGCTCCTGGTCCCCACTTGCCGTGGAATACAGCTGTTAGCTCCGTCCCCGGTTTGGGACTTGCAAGAGGCACTTGCGGGGCTGACGGGAAAGCCTGGTGCTTTGCCCCCCCCCTTCAGCTGATCCGATCCGATCCGGCCCGGCGGCGAGGGTCCCCTGCACTTGTGCCTCCCTCCGCCCCCGCTTTCTTCGGCAACCGGCTGCTTATCGCTTTCCCGCACGGAGTCGCTCTCCGAGGCTTCTCCAGGCAGGCAGTCCTTCCACGTTCTTTTCCCTTGAACTGGAGCATTTCCTTTCATGCTTTGTTCGATTGGGCCCACGTGTGGGCTGCTGCTTCCGGGAAGAGCGGTTTGGATCTGGACAACCTGTGTGCGCCTTTCTCCTGTGGCTCCTTATTTCCCCTTTTTCCTTTTTCCTTTCTGCCTCTTTCTAAGTGCAGCTGGTGTGTCTTCTCTGATCATGCCTGTATATTTCAGACCTCTTAACAACGTTTGCTTTGCCTGTTTTTTGGTATAATAGCGTTCCTGGGCAAGTACATCAAACAAATCTAAATCTTTAAGCACACACAAACACACACAACGTCCTTTTGTAACTGAGATTATTCTGTACTGTACTGATGCTAACGTTTTTGTTTTTTTACTGTTGCTTTTAGACAGGAGTGACAGGTTCATGTTGATAGACAGCTGCCTCTGTTAAAATGCAAATGAAGGACCAGCCACACACTTACACGGATGTTTCCCCACACCCCCAAAAGGAAGCCACAGAATGGAACTGCAAATTGAATTGAGTCAGGCAGGCAGGAAGCTGGGCCTCAGATGGAAACCGTAGCAAGAAAAATCGCCAGGTAGCTTACCTAGATGGAAAGCAGAGAGTTCTGGCTGGATTGCTGTACTTCAAAAGCGGGATCTTGTAGCCCTCTGCAGACTTACAGGACAGCACATGAAGCTGCATCCGGACTTTATGAGAACTGTTTAACACATACTATCTCTTTTCTCCCCCTCTCCTGCCGCCCCACTTTAGTTCTTTCACTTTATTTATGTTCCTGAAGAACATATACTATAGCATCAAGCCTCATTTCCCTTTAAACTTGGATAATGCCTGTAACTGTGCCCAAGCAGTGGACATAAAAAAACCCTGGGTTCTCATCTGTACTAGTGGTGTTTATTTGATAATTTGGAACTTCCGGAAAATACTTTTTTATTTTGCACTTTTCTTTGATTATGGATTTTTACACAGGGTTCAAACAGTGGTTTCTTTTGTTTGTGATGCTCTCAAAATTTCCCACCATCTCTTTCATTTTTTAACACTGTATAAATATATTATGGAAGGAATGGTGGGATAGATGTGCTTTAACTTTTGATTGATAACACTGAGAGCCACCTGTCTGGAAGCATCCTAGATTAGGCAGGCTTTAATATTGATGCATCTGATACCCTTCTGTACATTTTCTGCAGCAGTGCTCTTGATGGAGTTATAAGAACAAGGGTACAGAGCAATGATAAGTAATTTTTACACTATGGAACAGGAAATATGTAGTATGATAGGATCTCCTAGTTGCTTGTGCAGTTGGTTAAATAAAGAGTCACCTGTCATTTCTCAAGGTTCCCTTAAAATGAGAGAAAGAGCAGGGGGAAAACATTGTAATGTAAATGAGTATAGAAACTGAGAAACTAAGCCTTGTTGAGAAGAGACCTTCTAGCCTGCTGGACCTCTACACCTGGAAGAGGCAACACAGGAGACATGTCCGTGTTCTTAATTTTTTATGCAAGTTGGCTCACTTTGTCATGTCATCCAACACCCTTCCCATAAAACCAGGAAAAGTCTAAGATTCCTGATGAAGTGTTTTCCCCTAGTTCAATTTACCCTATGGGCAGTATCCTGTCGGCTCAACTTGGACTGAAATAATTCTTTTTCCAAAGTTGGTCTGGTATAGCAGGGCTAGCGAGGGTGCAACCCTCCAGATGTCAACTGCAACACCTTTCATCCTCTCCATTGGGTGTGCATGGTAGGTCTGGTGGGAGTTGTCATCCAGTGCCACATGTTCCCATTCCTGCTATAGACAGAGAAGTGAGTAGGACACAGGGCACATTAATCAGTTGCTGCCCTTGTCACCACTGTTTTGTAAGCTACTTTGAGATGCTCATTGCCATGGTACTGGAAGGTACATTGTTATAAATGAATTTGTTAGTTCATTCCATGCTTTATTCACATTCACAAGTGTCATCATTGTCCACTAATTTAAAAAAGATTTACTGAAACTGAGATGAGTCCGAATGTTGGACTTCTTGACTATCAAGAACCTGATTCATATTCCCTTTTTATTCACCCGAGACCAATATTCCTGAAGCGGAAGATTTCAGATTTTCTATTAGAAATAAATTGCACAAATCAATAATTGGTGCAGTTGCACTTCTCTTATGAAAGTCTGGTTGCCTTTATTTTTGAACCTGACATACTTTTTTGCAAAGAGAAACATATATGTAAGGAACAAAAGGCAAGAACATCAAGTATTCAGCAGACAGCTATACAGTGTACATATAGATCCCTTTATCTGCCTATAGATATATGATTTCTAAACCACCCATCTGACCAGTGGTTGCTGTGTGCAGTGTACAACAGTAAACAATATACAGTGGTACCTTGTATAAAGGAATTAATTTGTTCCAAATGAAATTCTGTTAAGCAAAATTTCCTTTGTACAAATTTCCCATAGGAATGCATTGAAAATGAATTAATCCTTAACCGCGACCGTTTTCTGTTGTACAAATTTGCTCCATAGATGATTCTGTTCAGCGAATTTCCCTTATCTCTGGAATTTTTTTTCCCTTTAAGCAGATTTTCTGTTAAACCACTTGTTATACGAGGGTTCACTGTAGAACTTATAATGAACAATGAAATTAATAAAATTCAGGCAATGACTGTAGTTATTAAGGAAATTGTCTGTAGTTTCAGCTGAGCTTTTAGGCTGGGTCTGGTTTGGAAGACCTGTCAGAATAGAAGAGGTTTTAAAGAATTTCTTAAAGATCTCGAGGGAAGGGGTTTGGGGAATTTTGGGTGGCAGTTTGTTCCAAAGCTGGGAGGCAACCACCAAGATGGCCCAGATCCTTTTTTCCCCTCTCCTTCTGGGCTCCTCACAGACGCCCAGCCTCTGATGCATGGGTAGGGTGGGGAGTCTTCTTGGAATGAGGCATTCTGTCATGTACTGAGGTCCCAAGCCATTTAGGCCTTTATAAGTCACACCCTTGAGCCTGATACAAAAAAGGAACAGTAACCAGTGCAAGGTGGTCAGTATTGGAGAAATATGTTCATACAGTATGTATTGATTCCCCTAACTAGTATGCTCATATTCTGGCCTACTGAAGTTTCCAGATCAATCTCAAGGGCAAACCTCATTACAGCTATCCAATTTTGAGACTACCAAGTAATGGACCAATGGGACAAGGGGCCCGCTATCATTGTAGGGATGCAGCTGAGCAATGCTCTTGAGTTGGAAGGAAGTGGATGACCACAGACTCAATCTCAGCATTCATTGACAGTACCAGGTCCAAAAGGATGCCCAAGCTGTGAACCTCATCCTTATCTGTGAGCGTGGTCCCCCCCCCCAAAAAAAAAGGTAAGGAAGGCCTCCCTTTTGTAGGCAGCAGGAGCCCCTACCCAGTAGTGCAGTCAGACAGTGCTCTGGAGATGGAACGACATCCAATGCAGAAAGATAAAAGGAGAAATGGAGCTGGGTGTCATTTGCACATTGGTGACAGGTAACTCCAAACCTCTAGACCCCCCCCAGCAGTCATTGTGTAATACAGTGAATAAAAAGTTTCATATTCCACCCCCTGCTCCTACATTTTATCAGAATTCTGTAAGTCCTTCAAAACTCTAGACATATATTATATATACACACAAGCATGGCAGTTGGTTATTAGCCTTTGCTACCAAGATCTTGCAAGGTTATTAGGATGGCCTGGTAGATCATCTTGTTGAAGCCCATGACGGTACTCAGATTACTGAGGCGACTGTGCCCTCTGTGCTTCAGAGTTCATCCCACCCCTTGGTATACCAAGGGACTACAAGCTATGAAGTTCTCAAGGAGATGGGTCGAGAGCAGGTGATGGAGGGTTCAGTTGGTGCAAAACTTGGCTGCAGTTAAAATATGACCAGTAGGTATGCCAACATCTTAAAAGTGGCAAAAAGGTTAACATCAGGATTGTTGGTATGGCTGTAAACTGACAGATGGTTCGCAACCTGACCGATTCTGGTCCACTATGACCTCATTTTGAGTTTGGAGCCCTTTTTAGATCTAGCCTTGAGGCCATCTGTTCTGACCTCTACTCCACCAGCAGTTCAGTTGACTTGGTGGGGGGGGCACTGCTGTTTGGTTCATTTTCATCCTGTGACAGCAGAGGAAGCATCCAGGGTGCTGATTGGTTGCATACCTACTACTGTACAACTGTGATCGATTCTTGTCCAGCTTGGATAATGAAAATGGCCAATAGCGCTATGGTGGATTGGTTGTGAACATTATCAATTCTGTGCTGAGGGAGGGAATACT
Organism: Phrynocephalus versicolor; assembly: GCA_023846285.1. Taxonomy (NCBI): domain Eukaryota; kingdom Metazoa; phylum Chordata; class Lepidosauria; order Squamata; family Agamidae; genus Phrynocephalus; species Phrynocephalus versicolor. Next base: position 34,607,442 of record JAHTLZ010000010.1, read on the forward strand.
TCTCTCCTGAGTAAAACAAACTGTCATCTGACCCGATATTAAACACCCCCAGTTGGCAATGGACCATCTTGACAACTTTTGCCCAGTCACCGACATAAGTGATTGAAAGGGTGGTGGCTAACCAGCTTCAGACATTCCTGGAGAAACAAGATTGCTTTGATCATTTCCAGTCCAGATTCAGACTGTTAGAAGGTACTGAGACGACACTGATTGCACTGCATGATCTGGCGTTGATGAACCCTGCTAGTTCTCCTTGATCTCTCCATAGGTGTTATATTTATATACCGCACCATATTCCCAAGGGTGATACCATTGACCACAATATCCTCCTGGATGGGCTCTCAGAAATTAGGACCAAGGGTCTGGTATTGAGCTGGCTCCCATCTTCCCTTGAGGACCATGTCCAGAAGGTTTAGCATGATGAATTGTTGGCTCTTTGGACTCTCAGTTAGGGGGTGCCCTAGGGCAGTGATGGCGAACCTATAGCACGGGTGCCAAAGGTGGCACTTGGAGCCCTTTCTGTGGGCACCTGGCATCGGTCCTTCATAGTCACCTGTATTCAGGTTAAATTGCTGCATTGGCACTTTGCAAAAAAAAGTGGGTTTTGAATTGCACTTTGGGCACTCCGTCTCTAAAAGGTTTGTCATCACTGCCCTAGGGGATCATCAGTTTCCTGAGTGTTTTTTAACATCTAAGTTAAGCAATCAGGAGAGGACATCATGTTGGTGCAAGCACTGGTCATCTCCCAGATCAGCTACAGTACTGTTCTTTACGTGGGGCAGCCCTTGATTTTGACCCAGATACTACAGCAGGTCCTGAATGTGGTGGCCAAGCTGGTGGCTTGTGTGAGCAAATTTGACATCACTCAGTACTGGCTAGTCTCCATTGGTTACCTGTTGTGTCTCAGATCTGGTTCAAGGTTTTGACATACCAAGCTTTCCTCAGTTTGGGACCACACTACCTGTTGGAGTGTTTTTCTCTAATGTTGTCTGCCCAATCCACCTGACCATCCCTGGCTAACCTCCTCCACATAGGCCCAAAAGTCAGCCACAAGATGGCTGCCTTCACGGAGGCACCAATGTTATGGAATTAGTTTCTGGAGGAGGTGCAACTAGCTCTTTCGCTCCCCACTATTATGGGAAACTTTTTTTCTGCGATTTGGTTTAATGCCACTTGTTCATGTTTTAATTTCTTGTCAATTGTACTTTTAAATTGGTTTTAGCTGCTTGTCAACCACCCAGAGTAGCGCTTTTGCACTAAGGAAGGGAGGATATAGATACAGTATATCACAGAGATGATTACCCCCCTCACATTTTGTAAATATTCTGGTAAATCTTTTCATGTGACAACACTGAAGAAATGACACTTGGCTACAATGTAAAGCACTGAGTATACAGCTTGTATAACAGTGTAAATGTGCTGCTGTTCCCTCAAAATAACGCAAGACTCAGCCTTTAATGTCTAAACCGCTGGCAACAAAAGTGACCAGACCATGACACTCCCACCACCATGCTTGACTGTAGGCATGACACACTTGTCTTTGTACTCCTCACCTGGTTGTTGCCACACATGCCTGGCACCATCTGAACCAGATAAGTTTTATCTTGTCTCATTGGACCACAGGACATGGTTCCAGAAATTAATGTCCTTAGTCTGCTTGTCTGTAGCAAACTGTATGCAGGGTTTCTTGTGCATCATCTTTAGAAGAGGCTTCCTTCTGGGACAACAGCCCTGTAGGCCAGTTGGATGCAGTGTGGAGTGTATGGTCTGAGCACTGGCAGGCTGACCCCCCCACCCCTTCAACCTCTAAAACAGTGCTGGTACCACTCATATGACTATTTCCCAAAGTCAGCCTCTAGATATGGTGCTGAACATGGGCACTCAGCTTCTTTGGTTGACCATGGCGAGTCCTGTTTTGAGTGGAATCTGTTCTGTTAAACCACTGTATGGTCTTGGCCACCGTGCTGCAGCTCAGTTTCAGGGTTTTGGCAATCTGGCCATATTTATGTAGAGCAACAATTCTTTTTCTTTTCTTTTTTAAGATCCTTAGATAGTTCATTACCATGAGATGCCATGTGGAACTTCAAGTGACTAGTATGAGAGAGTGAGAACAGTAACACCTGCTCCCCCTTCACACCTGAGACCTTGTGACGCGAACAGGTCTCATAACACCAGGGAGGGAAAAAGGCTACTTGGGCCCAATTTGGACATTGCCATGTAGGGGTGTACTCACTTTTGTTGCCAGTGGCTTGGACATTAATGGCTGTGTGTTGTGTTATTTTTGAGGGGACAACACATTTACACTGTTATACAAGCTGTATACTCATTGGTTTAAATTGTAGCCAAGTGTCATTTCTTCAGTGTTGTCACATGAAAAACTATACTAAAATATTTACAAAATGTGAGGGGGTGTACTCACTTCTGTGATATACGGTATGTAGGTAGGTAGGTAGGTGTATAGATAGATAGATGCAACTTGCTGCAGTAAATATGCCACAACTAGAGCAAGTCCCTTTGACTCAGTAGAACTTATGGGGAAGCTGAATCCCTAAATCCCCACTGATTTTAGCGCAATTTAAGTAGGTTAAGCAACAGGATTTCAGCTATCGGCTGTATGAGGTCAAGATGTGAGTTGGTTGGCTTAACTTCTGGACCCACCAAAATACAACCAGGGAGTGCCTTTTTGCCACATTTGCCTCTTTTTCTGTACCTGTCCAAATATGTGTGCCATTCCAGTCTGTCTCCTTTTGTTGCCGTCAGCATACCTGAGCAGAATAAGGAGAGGAAACCACATTATATCTGCAACTCTTATAGTTGCACAGAACTTTGTTGCAGATAAATCATCTGATCCATGAAGGATCTATGGTGACAGTTTTTTCTCCTAATTATGTTCCTGCATCCTTCCTTTTACACTTTTTGACTGCATTAAAAAGCAAAACAAAGTCTAGTGTCAGTTGAACTGAGCATGGCTTTAATCGAACAGTTAAGGAGAGACAATGTATGTGAAGCTTTTTAAGCGCTTGATGGAAGCACTGTTTCAGTACTGCTGTTATTAAATGGGACACCCAGGTGCTTGCGGTTTTGGCTGCTAGGTTCTGAAAAATGCCAAGCAAGCACTTTTTAAAGAAAATAGATTAGTCAGAAAAACTGAGAAAATAACTATTTTGGTACATATATGAACTGGTCTTTTGATGAACTCATTCTCACAATAGAAAAGCTCTAAAGCTGATAATTGATAAATAATATCTGGGGTAATTAGTCTTACCTACCATAGCCTTCTCCCAATCATGGCTTTTCAGATGTATCAGACCAAAATCCTCTATAATCATTGCTCCTTATGAGGAAGGGTCATGCTAGCTGACAATAACGGAGTTGTAGTCCAGTACAACAGAAAGGTACCAGTCCAGGGAAGAGTGATGTAGTGGATTACACAATGGCTGCGGTCTCACTAAAGTTTTCTGTGCATCTTAATTTGATGCATAGTTTTTTTTCAGGCGGTCACGTGGTGTTTGATGCGCAGTTAGTGTCCTGTCGACAGAGTAGTATTTTACTGCTCTGTGCCCATCTCTGCTTGCTTACTGCGTGTCTTTTCCCTTTTTCCTGGGTGGTTTTTCTAAGTCTCCGTTGCTGGTCCCACAGGAAGTGGCAGGAAAAGGGGTACGAAGCGAATTACTACGTATTTTCTGGGGTCACACCTCATTAGAGTAGCAAAGAACTGAGCATCTTTAAGGGAAGCTTTTTAAACCACCCTAGCGGTGGTTTAAAAAACTTTGGTGAAAGTGCGCTTCCGGGGGCATGGTCGGTCGGGGCAACAAATTACTTCCCTTCGCGGTTAGGACGCGATCTTTTACTGCGCAGTTCGCCGCAGCAAAAATGCACAGAAAACACTGGTGAGACCACGGCCAATGTCATACAAAGGCTTTTCAACTCTGTATCACTTTGTTTTGGAGCAGTAGTTCACAACCTTGGACCCCAGATGTTCTTGTGCTGCATCCTCCAGAAGTCTTCACTAGCCAGGATTTCTGGGAGTTGAAGTCCAAGAACATCTGGGGACTTAGGGTTGGGAATCTCTGTTTTAAAAGAATGATACATTTATTCACATTTATTCAATTGTGTAAATTAATATCGTCAATGTTAAGTGGATGTTGGTACAGTCACCCCCCGCTATTTCGCGGTTCGGTCCCACTATATCGCGGGATCGCAGTACCTGCATGGGGTGCGGCAGGGAGCGATGCGATCGCTCCCCGCCACCCTCACAGACCCGTTTGGGAGGCTTCAGAGCCGCCCCCCCAGGCCCCTCTGGGAGGCCTCAGAGCCACATGAGGGGGGGCAGGGAGCGATCACATTGCTCCCCGCCACGCCCCCCGGCCCTCTGATCCCCACCCCCACCCCCACCCGACCCGCTTCCGCATATCGCGATTTTCATGTATCGTGGGGGGTTACTGTAGTCTGGCCAATAGATGTAACAGTGCAGATGATTTTCCAGGATATGCTATTTTAGGAGAGTCATATGGGGGGCTGTTCTTGTTCTGATGTATGATTATATTTTATTACTATTTTCAATTACATTCCTAGCAGGTCACTTCAAAACTTTGAAACAATAAAATATCAAAATAGAAAATACACTACATCATGAGGAAACTAAGCTGTTATAAAAGCCAAGTACTGTACAGTGGTACCTTGTATAAAGGAATTAATTCATTCCAAATGAAATTATGTTAAGCAAATTTTCCTTTGTACAAATTTCCCATAGGAATGCATTGAAAATGGATTAATCCCTAATTGTGACTGTTTTTCTGTTGTACGGATTTGCCTCATAGGCAATTCTGTTAAGCAATTTCCTCCTATCTCTGGAAATTTTTTCCTTTAGGCAGATTTTCTCTTAAATAAACCACTTGTTCTATGAGGGTCCACTGTATATTGCAGCAGGATGTGCTGAGTTTCTGAGAAGAAAAGCAGTTAATCCTCAAGTTCTCTTTGAAGAGCTTGAAGTTTTCTGAAGAATTTAAATTTGGCATCTGAAGGTCCAGAGCATTGGCGCTTGGCAGAATTCTTAAAGACATTCCATAAAAGTGGAACCACAATTGAAAAGGACTTGCTTCCTGGTAGGTAGCTGCTGAAATTGAGTCGGTGAGAGTACCTGGAAGAGAAAGGCAGCATAAAAATAAAGTTTATTATTATTATTATTATTATTATTATTATTATTATTATTATTATT
>JAHTLZ010000010.1:34612669-34631274 GCA_023846285.1 Phrynocephalus versicolor
TATTATTATTATTATTATTATTATTATTATTATTATTATTATTATTACAGGGAAGCTCAGTGAAAGATCATTACACTTGTGGATGGTTCCTCTGATCGGTTTATTTGTTACTCGAGAAAAATTAATAGAGCTGACATTTGCAGCTAATATACATTCATTATTAGTAAAGATAGACTGAGTTGCAAGGGAACTGTTGATAATTTGGTAAACTGAACTTTTTCAAATGCATGTTTTCATTCCACCCAAACACAGAAATGTTTTAAGTGAAAAATGCAAATAATAGTAAACAATGTGTGGTGTGTAATTCCCTTTCACATTTTTCTCAAAGACAACCCATAGTCTTGTGCCTAAAATAGTTGAAGTCTGCATCTCTTTTAGATGTCTCACTGTTTTATGTACTTTGTCTTCTTGTAAATAAGATGTGGGAGTAATGCAAGGCTACAGAGTCTACACACCGTGCTGAATAGGCCTCATCCTCTTTAGGTTTTTGAGATATTTTCCCCAGGCATTTCTCCCAGGCTTTTAAAGCTGTTTTTTTCAGACTTGAAGATCAAAAACCTGATTGTAAGCTTGAATACTTACATTTTTATTCTACTCAGTGCTGAATTATCACTTTCTCTGGATTTCACCCATCTTGTAACTAAGAGGAGCATAGTAAGCCAAACAGTATAAGCTGCAGCACTGTAGGTAAAAGCTTAACATTATCTTTTTACCTCCTCAGACTTTCTCTTATGCATCTCCCCACTCCTGTCTACTGCTCTGAATTTAGACTGTAAACTACTTTATTCTGAGACTTATTTTCTGTTTTACTCTGCTACATGCTATGAGACTGGGTAGAACTTTATAAAAATAGTTTTGTTAACCTCATGTTTAAAGCTATCCAAGCCCACTTTTAAAAGCCACAAACTAGAGTTCATTGCATTCTAAAACTGTGGAAGGGTAGAACTTCTGCATGATAGCCTTATGATTCCAAGTATTATCTTGCTGCTTTGAGCAGTGGTGTTGGTTTTGTGTCACAGAAAAATAAGTCTGATTTTTTGTGGAAAACATACTGGTGATCTCACAACCAATACAGAGCAGTGGAATCTCTTTGGAGTGCACTCTTACTGCTTTTTTACTTTTAAGAAGACAGTGGTTTTAGACGAGGAATGTGTAGACACATCAAGTTCTTAGAAAATAGCTTTTTAGAACATGCTTTGTTTTTGTAGTGTTTATTTATAAAATATGTATTTTCTTTTGCCTCAAAATAGTTTCCAAACACTTTACCGTATCGCAATGACAATAAAACAAATTACAAAACTCGAGAACAATTCCAGTAAACTACAAAAGCAGATCCACAATGGGTAGGAATTACAGCAAACCATAAAATATTTCCCCAGAGTTAAGTAAGATATTGGAAGACAAGAGAAGAAAATGAAAAACAAACCCAATTAAATTTGTGGTTTGTGGTTTTTAAGACACAAACTCTATTTCTCCCTTTAGCTTGCATTCATTCCTGTTCCATAGCCATGCTAAGGATCCAGCAATCCTGGCTCTTCTTTTAATAATTAGGTTCTAGTGTTCCTATCCTGCTTTCAGAAGGAAAATCCCAGATATTTCACACATCTTGTGGGCTGGTAGGTCACATATACTTTCAAATAGACAATGAAGACAGTAAATGGGAGTACTACTAAAGATCAGAGTGAAATTGTTAGAGGCTTTGGTAAGATCGGGATGTGAAGTGTTTTTTGCATGTACACACACAGTCTGAGGAGTTACAGCCATTGCAAATGCATACACAGTGTAAATGAATGGGTACTTCAAATATCATGGGATATATAGTACAAGTATGTCATATGAATGGCCTTGCTGCCAGATGGATGGTATAAAAATCCAATAAATAAATAAAATAATAAATAAATATGATGTGCCATATTTTGGAATTCCAGGACACTGTTTTATATTACCCATACATCATAAAGAGGGAACAGCTATACTGCATTCAGCCTATGTTCTGAATGCTAACATGAATTAATCCTTGCTTCACATGTAAGTGGGCATTTTCAGAATAAAAACACATTCTGCCATACCTCAATGTTGAAGTGTGCAACTTGCAGTGTTAATGAACCTGGAGGTTGGATGCCCAGTGGGATTTGAACCCAGGTCTTCTGCGCTTTATGTCTGTCACTCTGCTCACTATACATGTATCTCTGGTGTAATCTTACATTGCCTGAAATGGTACAAATTATGTGGTTATCAGAAGAGGAGTCAGAGAACCAGCCAATCACTGTTGTGACTAAGTGGGAAGTAAGCAAACACATGTGGCTTAGATGGGATTTTTACTTTCTCTTTAACTGCTTGTGTTCTCTTGTAGCTTTAATGTTGTCTTTTAATGCTATAAAATGTCCATCAAGTCCCTGTTCTAAAACCTGAATATGTCTTAATTGTACTGGACTGTATATTGTTCCTCATTACTGTAAGCCACCTTGGGCCCTTTTCCAAGGAGAAAGGCGGGGCAACAATACTCAAAATAAATAGGTGATGGGATCTGTGGAAGTAATCTCATTTTGCTTCTCTGGAGCTGTAGTCTGCTCCTTGAACCACACACTGATAATTTGAAAGCAACATATGGATCAGTTAGTGCCTTCTCTGTTCTGTTAATAGTATCCTTCATACCCCAAACAAATCCTGAAGGACATCTCTTTTGGTCTCTTGAGAACAATTCTTAAACAACTAATTTAAGAAAACTTTCTGCCAATGAAACTCATTCTCTATGCATCAGAGAATGAATACAGTATGTCTGGTTAGACCTCTAGTTTCTCTCCTTCCTCATGGCAGTGCCTCATGCCACATCGCAAGAAGTTAAAGCTACTCTTAGTATGTACTTCTCTTGGAACAATTTGCAAATACGGTACAAGAAATCTGAAGGATGGAGCAGAACTCCTAATGAATTCCTGATAACTTCTTTAAACACATTTTATAGTTGGCATTACCCAAGCATCTCTTCTTTGATCTCATCTAACTGTGGTAGACCAGTGGTGGTATTTTTATAGGCCAAAATCCTTGGCAAGTCTGTTGTTTTAGTCTCACTTTCTTTATGGGGACGCTTTATGAACAAAAGACTTTTAAATATTAGGCAAAGTACCCATCTCCCCTTCCATCAGGAGTGGGACCTTCCATGCCCAAATGGGCCAAGAAGTCCTCATTTTCTCTGTAACAAGAGGTCCTTCTTTCCCCACCTTCTAAGAAACAGTTCTCCAGGTGTTAGCAATCTCTGCACCATTCACCATCTTCCTTGTGACGAGGTCGTCCTCCATTTTGAATAGGCCTTACTCTTAAACAGACTACAGTTGCTGGTCCTGGTCGAAATATTGTTCTGGGTCCAGGTGCTGGTAAGGTTTTGTTCTCTTTTGTGGCTTGTCTATTGAAAGACATGCTTAACAGTTGGCTGCTGCTTCCTATGTAGTTGGCTCCTAAGATAACCCATTACAGGGGTACCTCTTAAGACAAATGCGTCATAAGACAAAATACTTGTAGGAAGAAAAAAAAATCAGAGACTAGGCATGCTTCACATGACAAAAAATTCCCTATGGAATGCTTTGCGAGACAAAGAATTGTTCCACATTTTCCTAGGGAAAAAAACCCACTTATTTTTGTCTTTATTCTAGCCTCCAGAATGGATTAATCCATTCCCAATGCTTTCCTATGGGAATTTTTAAGAGGTACCACTGTACTTTCTTCCTGCTGTAAATCCCATTCTGTTTTTGGTTGAGCGTGGGTGCCTTCCTGATTTGTTAGTTGCTTCAAGTGACATAGATTTGTAGATTGTATATATACATTAATAGAATGTATTTTCCTTATTCTTCCTCAAAAGAAACATGGACATCCTTGGGGTACACTTTTACTTTCTCCACAGCTGATGCTTAGATGTGTGAATCCAGCAAAGAAAACACAGCTTCATCGAGACAATTACTGGACAGCATTTGTCTACTTTCTTAAATAGTTCCATGATCTCCGCAAGAGTTATATACAGTTCACGGAATGCCTTCTTTTAGTACCTCTGTGAGTCTTTCCGTCACAGACTCCTTTTTTGCCTGTTTGATTCACAAAACAAACTACAATGAAGAGATTGAGATCAAGGCTGGATAGCTTCAGGTCTTATCAGATCCTTGATTCTAGGGCTAAAGTTTGAGGCGACGGGGGGGGGGGAATGCCTTACACACTTTTAATACATGTAGGCCAAATTATTGGACTAACTTCAGGGTTCATTAGCATCTGCAGCTGACACCACTTACAGTCCTCAATAGCAGCAGCCATTGATAAGGTCTTGATTTCTGTTTCAGTGGCTGGTTTAATAAGAATGCAAAGGAAAATGCGAATTATATTGTGTGAGAGACACCATCAACAGCATACCCTTATTCTATTGATATTTTAAAACAGATAACCTATTCAAATTATACTAACAAACTCAAGAATCCCCTTTATTTGTGGATGAAGTAGAAGTCATAGTTTGACATGAATTGGTGTTTATCAGTAAATGGTTATGGGTCCTGGCACTGAGCTTCTTGCTTCATGGTGAATTGAGACCTCATACACATGAAGTTTGTCAGTCCCAGAGTATTCATTTCCTGGTTAGCATATCTTGATTAGTTTCTAGGAAAAGTAGATTAGGAGATGATTTTATATTTAAGACTGCAGGGGGCACTAGTAAATCACCCGTGTACTTGTCTGCAGTTCTGAACAGTAGTGTTTGGAACTGCACATCTCCATGATATTTGATGACAGAACCTGTCTATAATCAACAGTTTTGGACAAAGTCCTGTGAGTGACCCCTCCATCAACCACCCTCATTTTCTGAATAATAGCATACTGTATATACTGTACTAGTGGGTAGCTAAAGAAGCTTAAAATGGTGGCAGGGACAAAGCATTTGCAGTCCAGATTAGACACTTATATTTCAGTCAAAAATTATTTTATTATTGGTTGAAAAGAAGTATGCCACTACTAATATGTTCTCTAATTACAAGATCCAATCTTGTTTTAGTCACACCTCTTGTTTAGTTTAGTAAAAGGTCCCTGGTTAGAAAAATTATAACACCCCCCCCAAAAAAAAACCTGAAATAGAAAAGGAACAAAAGAAAGAAAATGAAGAACAAAGAATGCAAAAAGCTGGGGATTTTGATAACGAAAGTGCAGACACCTGAGTATGAAGATTTGAAGCCAGTTGCTTTTAAAGCTCACAGGAGAACTAACTGGATGCATTTCCATAGAAAAGCAGTTTGCAAGAGAAAGTATCACCCTAGAGAACTGAGATTGTAGTCTTTCCACCACAATAAATGGTGTGTATATGTATGTGTGGATTTTTTTTTAAAAAGGATCCCTTTGATACTGTGGTATTCAGTTTACACATTTAAAGATTAAAAAACTAGCATTTTGATTTGGGTACAGAATCAAGTTGGTAACAAACTGGAAATATTTGAGAATATTGTAGAAGTACTACATTCTCAACAACAAATACTTATTAAAATATCAGCACTCAGCTTTTTAATTATATTTTTAGACTGTTACCTTCAAAGAGATCAAAATGATGTACATGGTTTTTTCCTTTGTCATCAGAACTGCCCTAGAAAAAGGTTAGACCAGTGTTTTCCAACATGGGGGTCATGTTTTCTGAGGGGAGTGGTCATGGGTCGCAACATACGTGTTGTATGCCTCGTTAAATAATTGCTCCTCATCCTTTCAGACCAGGATGTCAATGTTAATGTGTATAGGTATGTGTGAAAAACAGGCCCTTTGGAGGAGCAAGAAGCTTCTACTTTCTAAGAAGAAAGGATTGTACCCCATTAAACATGACTTTTTATGCAAACATGATGTGGTGTGTGTGTGTTGCTGGTTACTTGGCTACTATAAAAAGGGTTTGCAGGTAAAAAGGTTGGGGAACCACTGGGTTAGACTGAAGATTTGTGATAGCCATGGCTGAAAGGATATTTGAAGCTAGGTCTCTAATTCAGCATCCAAGATCATATCAGAGTAGCCCTCAGACTGACCGATGTTTCAGAACACTGTTCAAGGTAGTGCCACCTCATAGCCAAACTTTTAAGTGGTAAAATTCTGATTTACAGAAAATGACACAGTTGACACACCAGGTGGAAATGGAAAAAGATTCTCCTAGCCACAGGAGGTGCCACTTCAAAGCAAAACGCTTGTTGCCTTTTTTCCTCAACCACGGGGATAGTCTGACTGGGTGCATGTGGGATGGAGCTCCCGTTCTTGGCCACGCCCTCCTATTCCGCAGGATATCCGTTGAGGCAAAACAGCCTGACTTGATGCCTTCTGCTGCCATGTCTTAAGATAACGAGGCCAAGGCAGAATCCTAAGTGATTTAACTCGATGCCAGAAGGGTTTGATCCTTTGTCTGATTTCTTGCAGTATCCATTTAGAGGTCCTTAGTGGAGTGCGCTTTCCCCCCTTTGCCTCTTGGAATTGGTCTCCTAGACTCAGTACTGGCAAGCAGTTGTATGGATTGACCCTTCTGGGGAGCCGTAGGCCAAGTGCAGAGGAGCCACGTTCCAGACTGGCAAGATGGAGGCTGGAGGTGAGGGGGAGTACCAGGCTGGGTTGTGTCTTTTTTGTGGGGGGGGGGAGGTGGATGTGTGTTTGGGGGGAAGATAATAAGCTTGAAATCTCTGGTGCTTGACCTCACAGGCCGAAAGAGGTCTGTGGCCTTCTCTAGTGATCATCCTAACATTCGGGGAGGGAGAGAGGGAAATCTGATTGGACTGGAGGAACTGAGATATCCATTTTCACTCCCCTAGGACAGTGATGGCGAACCTTTTAGAGACCAAGTGCCCAAACTGCGATTCAGAACCCACTAATTTTTCACAAAGTGCCAATACAGCCATTAACCTGAATACAGTTGGCTGTGAAAGGGTCATGTCGGGTGCCCACAGAAAGGGCTCCGAGTGCCACCTTTGGCACCCGTGCCATAGGTTCACCAACTAGGAGATGGCCCCCATCTGGGCCTAAGCAAGGCTCTTAGGAGGGTGAAGAACAGCTTTGAGGTACTAGCCAATGTTTGGCTTTTACAGACTGGTAATTTTTAAAAAAAGATCAAACCTCTTGACTTTTAAAATACTATATTACTCAGTCCAGGTTAATAATGTCCCATATAGTTATTCTCTGATCTTTCTTGCTGACCCTTGTAGGTTTCTACTTCAGATTTATGTTCTTTTGAAGAAACTGGGTGGATTTTTTTTAATATTACTTAACAAAATCTTCTGTGGTCTTCCAGAGTAACCCTAACAGCATAATTCTTTGAGATGAATAGCCTCAAGTTGAGAAATCACTATTTGTTGTATACTGAGTTACGCAATCCAGGGAACAACAGAAAATGTCTACGGTGATTTCTTAACCAGAGCCAATTTGTCTCCAAAAGCTATGTTTTCTGTATTGTGCCAACATTGCTACAAAAGAGGATTTTGGCCACTCTGTAAAAGGCACTAAAGAAGTAATGAAGATGGTAGAGGTAGGTGACACATATCAGGGTAGAATATGGCAGGTGAATACTGGAGGCAGCAGAATTCATAGTTTTAATTGTTCTTTCTGAGTAATCAAAAATACAATTTATGGAGATAAGTAGAAAGCTGATAGTTCTGAAAATTATTGTTTGACTCAGAATAGGCAGACCTCAGAGCTGTTTTTTGTTTTGTTTGTTTTATGAGATTCCTAATATCCACCATCCAGAAGCAGGTGCAAAAGACATATATCTAAAGAATTTTAAGCCTAGGAGTTGGGAGTACAGTAAAAAAAATGAACACCAAAAACATCAAACAAGTTGTGGTCCCTTCTCTTCCCCCATCGTTGCCATTTTAGCAGTGTAATTGAATGAGGTGTCATAAATAACAAAAATTATTGCCTGCCTAATTCACCTCACTTAAAGGACTACTAGTATATGCTGAATGACCTGCCTAACCCTAGATGATGAGTAATAGTACAGTGATTTACAGGAAGGTGACACCTGAGATGACTTTTGTAGATGCAGAGTTAGCAATAGCCCACTTTCCCAAATATTGTCTGCTTTCTCTTGTTTTGGACTGTTGTTACTCTGATTTGGCAGAAGTTCACCCCTGATGTGATGAAGCAGTAGATTTTGGAGTCTATTGTTTTGATTTGTTTTGTTCTCAGAAGAAGTGTGCAGACTTAAATGTGGTTTTACAAGAAGGAAGATAAATTTTATGGTTGTTATTAGATTTGAATGAGACTCTGAAGAATACCAAGAAATTATGTAAATATACTGTGGTACCTTGGTTTCAAAATGCCTCGGTTAAAGAAAAACTCGGTTTAAGAAAATAATTTTTTGGAAATGGGATGCCTTGATTTAAGAAAATTTTTCAATTGAATGCCCTGAGTTGTTGTTTTTTTTTGTAAGGCATTAAAAGTTGATGTGTGATGTTTGCATGATGAAAGAATGGGGATATTTGGGTTTAAGAAATTTTTAAATGGAATGCCCTGGTTTGCCTTTTTCTGACCTCCAGAATGGATTAATTGTTATTTAATGCATTCCTGTGAGAAACCACATTTCAGTTTAAGATTTTTTCAGAATGCAAAATAGCCTTGAGAACTAATTACTTACTTAAACTAAGGTACCACTGTAATTGCAAAATAGCAATTGTACTGTAGTATTTGTCCATATTCTGAAAAAATGGAATACATATAATTGGTAGCTTTAGCACCATTTATAAGAAGTTTGGTATATGTAACATGGATACTTTTAAAATATAGACACTTTTACTGTGCAGGGGAGTAGAGCCTACAGGAAATGGTCAATACTTCTTGTCCATTAGAGGGCAAGTTAACAGAAGTTCTAGGCACAGCCCAAAGAAGAAAACCCACTCAGATCTCTCCTCTGTGTTTGGGATCAGCTGTCCATGAAAGCTCAGGCTAAAATATAGCAGTTAAGTGTTAAAGTGCCATGGGGTTTTGACTTTTAAAATCTTTTTAATTATTTTCCTCTGGTTTTTTTCTGAAAAGCTAGCACACGTTGACATGGCTTCTTCTAAATCATTTGCTTTAAGTTAAATACAGGGACTCATTAACTCTACAAATCTTTTGGACTATAGCACAATTTAACTGGGAAAGTCAGATGTAGTCTAAAACATCTGGAAGGCCACCCTAGCTTTAACCATTTGAAAAAGACTGGAGAACTGGGCCCACAGGTGTTGTGTGGTGTCTCCAGGTTCCATGCCCTGCTTCAACCCCACTAGCACCTGTTCAGAGGAGGAGATGGGGCAGGGAAACCTCCGGTACTGCTTTTGACTGGGCACCTGCAGGAAGTGGCATGGAAACGGGTGCCTGTACAATATTTGCAGGCCCCATCCATCACACCAAAACTCTCATAAGGATACAGTGCAAGGGACACTGGGAAATGTGGAGGTTTTTGCTCCTATCTGAACAATAGACTAACGTTCTTCTACATTGTCTTCTTTTGCTTCCATTAAGGAAGCAGAACCAAACAGCACTGTGATCTGAATGGGGAAGAGTATGCTACTCATCACAGCCACCCGAATGCTGAAATTGATTCTGGCACAGAGGGTCACCTTCAGGATGCCCTTACATATCTTCCGGTTCTGATCCCAGGCCCTAGCCTCTGTCCTCAATCCTTCATGCACAGTAGAATGACCCATCCAAGCAGCCCTTCTCCCTGCCAGCAACAGGAAGAATAATGTAGTCTTGTACTGCCTGTTTTGGGTGGGGTGGGGTGGGGTGGGGTGGGGCTATGCATGGCCAGGGACATGGCTCTCCAGATGAAGTTGGGCCACAGTTTCCATGGTAATTCCTTACCCTACAGTTTGCTGATTAGCAGTGATAAGAACTGCAATCAGGGGGCTATACACTCCCCACCACATGAGTTACAGCATTAAACATCCGGTCTGCTGCTATGAATTCATAGGATGTGTGTCTGATTTATGGACAGATTAAGCCTAGATAAGATGGCCAGAGCATGTGAGTTTATGGCAGATTTATCTGTGAACTGATTCCAAATTAGGTCTGTGGCAAAACATTAAGATGGGGATTGGCGTTATATGACCCCGCAAGGTAGTTCTTTATCCCCAACTCCTTTAAAATTCCTTTTGTCAAAAAAAAAATAAAATTAAAAGAAAAACCATTAAAAACCCCACCATTAGCATCCCTAGAAAACAGCAGCACGGCTCCCAGCCACTGTCCCATTTTATCTTCAGGTTCAGACTGATGCCACTTTGTTTTACTTTGTCCTAGAGCAAAAGTATTTATTGAAAAGGGTATTTGTTTTTCTCTTAACTGATTTAATTGATTCCGAAAGCCTTCACTTACATTGAGCATTTTCTGGTTTTCTGCTGGGTTAATTGATCGTTCTGAAAGGCAGAGATATGTCTAGAAGTCAAGTCACATTTTTTTTCAGTGGAGGATAGCACTACCAATTTCTTTGCCAATATCTATTTGTGGCCCTATAGCTCTTGGGCTGCTCAGGTTGCCCACTCCTCCATTATGAGATGCACCATAAGTCCAGAGTCAGTCTGTACAGTATTCCTTTGTTGAGAGGAAAATGGTTTTGGGAAACCTTGACATCCTGTCATGAACAACCCTGATTAGTACTTGCAGATTAGAAACTGTCATCTTTTCCATCAGCATTTCTCACCGTTGCTGCATTTTGGAGTGAGTTTTGTATTCTGACGATGTGCCCAAAGTACAACCACCTCGAATTAGTCATTTTTGCTTCTGTACATCCTTCAGGCTTGATTGCAAATGAAGTCACCTGCTTGTTCCCCCACCCCAGTATTCCATGGTATCTATAAAGTATTCCTCCAGTACTACACTTCATATGGATTTTCCCCTATTTATTTCCCCCTGTTAGCTTTCCTCATTGTCCAGCTTTCACTTCCATATTCAGTTGATGGGTAAACCGTAGTATAGATTATCTTTGGCTTGATTTCCAGTGACACTTCCTTACACTTGTTCCTTCATAGCTGCCTTTCCACATTTCAATCATCGTCTGATTTCTTGGCTGCATTCTCCATTTGGATTGATGATTCAGCAGAGGTATAGAAAATCTAACAATTTTCTTCATTGTCAAGATTAAAGTTACTGTATATAAAAATTCTGTAGACATGATTTTATCCTTTTACTATTCAAGTACAGTCTTGCTTTTGCACTTTCTTCTTTCACCTTCATCAGGAATCATTTCAAGTCATTGTTGCTCTCTGCCAGTAATATAGTGTCATCAACATATTTTACATTATCAATATTTCTTTCACAAAATTTTACTCCTTCATCTTCATCTAATCCAGCTTTCTATATGATGCATTCTGCATACACATTGAACAGAAAGGGGGATAAAATAACATTGTCTAACACATTTGCATTTTGATTCTCTGTATTCTGTAGCCAACATATATTTCTGATATTATTTTGAGTACTTCAGATTTCAGTCACAAGTATTTCTCTGTTTTTGGTAGAAGTTTTTATTGCAAAACCTTGACCCTCACTTTGCTTACCTCGGGAATACGGTAGTGGCCCCATAGTTAGTCCATTCTTTAACATCTCTTTTCTTGGGGACTGGAATGTTGGCAATACAAGGATGATGTTTTTGTTTCCCATATTAACTGGCATATTTTTGTTAGGATTTTGATAGATTATAGCTTTGTAATACTTCTGCTGGTGTTCTAATTACTCTTTGTGTTCTTTTTTCTTCCAAATGTTTTGAGAGCTGGTTTCAATTCACTTCCTAAAATTGTAAGCTCCTAATTTCACTTCCTAAAATTGTAAGCTCCTCGTCACGGGAACCCTTCTGTACCAATAATTTTCAGTACAGTATATGGTTTACATATTTTTATGTTATTCTCATCAGATATGTTCCCCAATTCATCTTTCAGCATGTTGAATTTGGATTTAAATTTTCCTTTTGAATTTTTGGCTTTTATTTTTTCTCTTGTTTTATTTTATTGTTATATACTGCAGTTTTCTTGTCTTTACCTGCAAGTTGTTGACAACTCCACCTGTAGTTCTGACTCTACTTCTGTCATCTCTTATTTTTTCTTTTTCTGCCATTAACCTTTTAAGTGTTTCATCAGCCATCCATTTAGGCTTTTTTCCACTTATGATTGAAGAAATGCTCTTTTTGTATCCTTCCCAGATAATAAATCTTGTTTCAGTCTACAGTTCTTCTGGTTCATGGTCAGTGGTATTTAGCCTTTCAAGTTTCTTCTTTATATACAGTTTCTTCTAGTAATTTCTGGAAATCTTCTGTTTCTAATTCATAAAAGGAATTGCTTGAAAAGGCCTTTCAAAAGGAAAGGAAGAGCTACTTGGTTGTAGGTCTGAGCATGGGTGGTACAGACGACCCTGTCAAAACTTCAAGAAATGAAAAGTTGTACATGTATTTATAGGGAGGGGAGAGAACAGTCACAGAAAGACTAAAGAGGCACATTTTCTTTAAAAGGTGAAAAACACAGTTTACTGTGTTATCTGTGAGTCTCCCCTCCAACACCACATTTAAAATGAATTGATTCCCCTACTGCATGCACATGTGTGTGCGTGCGCGCGTGCGTGCGCGCACGCGCACACACACAGACACACTTTCTTCATTGTCCATATTTGACATAGTAGGGATGATTTTGATTTTGGTTTCAAGTGACAATCTTTGCTAGCCCCCTAGCCCTCTGAGTTTGAGCACAAGAGTATGTCCTGTAGACCATCTTGACTCCTGACATGGGTGTCATCAGCATTCAGGTTGCCCTTTGCTATGTAATGTTTGACATCTTTTTTTCTGGCTGGCAATGTAGGCAAAATATTATATAGCAATATTAGGTCATATTCTGGCATTTTCGATTTTGGATACAGACATACAGTATCCCACATTCATAAACTGGAGTGTTGTTTTGAAGAACTTAATAAGCATATAAAGCTTTAAAACATCTGAGAATGTAGAGTCCTCTTCTGTAGTGCGCTTCAGGCTGCTAGATGCTAGCATCAATCTAGCAGTCTAATCCAGACCATGGAAGTAAGTATCACCTGGTGCAGTAAGAGTTACTTAAAAGTAAGGCTGACAGTTTAACTCGTAGATAAATTTTAACAAAGCTATGTTTGGTAGAGATACAGTGCCAAGGTGGCCAAGAAGGATCAGTCTAATCTCAGATTACTCTGTTTTTGGTCCAGTCCTAGTATCTTCATTCACTCCTTTCAAACCCTGCCCACAGAGTGGTCCATGCGACTTGACATTACCCCTATTGTGACCAGCCAATTCCTAGCTGATCAGAATAAGGGTAATGTCCTATCTAATTATGGTTCCAACACTTTACCCCATCCTCAGCAATCCTATGCAGCCTGTTAATATGTGAACTCTGAGGTCTCAGAAGATGAGGGTGGGATATAACTTTGGAACTCTACTGCATGACAGTTGCAGTCAAATCAGTTCCCTTTGGGAAAGTTGGTGCAGTTAATAAGTGCAATAAATAATAAATAAAGAAATAAACTACCACGATTCCGCCTGCTGTAGCCATTTTATATTGTTATGGCCCATGGCATCTTCCGTGGTGCATCGTCTTCTCTTCCGTTTTTGGTACGGCTTACTCACTGACAGTGGGCAGCAATGGCTGCTCTTTGTCAGGATCTTGAGTTACTTTATGCTGTGCATCCTGCTGAACCAGAGGCTAGAAATACCTTCTCCAGCATGACTTTGGGTAACACTTGTGGAATAATCATCCATTGTTTTAAAAGGTCAGATGGTGAGAGAAAAGGATGGGTAGGTACAGTATTACTGTGGGAGATCTCAAGCATGTAGTACGTGTCTCCATCTTTTGGGCTCCTGTTAAGGTAAATGTAGCTTATGAACTTTCTGTGCTTCACCTTGCCATGTTAAGTGTCCGGTTGCTGTATGCAATTTGTACGTTAACTGCAATGTGTCCTAATTTAATAGTAACACAGTTCTTGTAAAAGTCTGGATTCTGTGTGAAGTACTGTATCAGGAGTCACATCGCCAACAGCAATTTTCTTTAACAATATTTTATCAGCGTTGTTTTTTCTCGTGACAGATCATTTGATTTGGCAATTATGCTGCTGATTTCTTGACAGCAGCTTCAGGGTGATAGCAAATTTTTCCTTGGCACATGTGACTAAAATGGGGTGGAAAAGATTAAAATTCGGCTAATCTCACGGATTGATTATTGCAACGCACTCTACATGGGGTTGCCCTTGACCCTTGTCCAGAGACTTCAACGGGTGCAAAATGCGGTGGCCAGACTGGTGGTGGGTGCTCGCAGATACGACCACATCACCCCATTTCTGGCTCGCCTGCATTGGTTACCTGTGGCCCTCCGGATAAGGTTCAAGGTCCTGGTTTTGGTTTTCAAAACCTTCCACGGCTTGGGTCCTGAATACCTGTCCGAGCGTATCTCCCAGAGGTCAACTGAGGCCAGACTCACACGGATGTCACAGGCGCGCTCACTCAGGGTGCCCACTCCGAGGGAGGCGCGGAGGTCTGCCACGCGCAGCCGCGCCTTCTCAGCGGTGGGCCCATCATTATGGAACCATCTCCCGAGTGAGCTGCGCCTTGCATCGTCCCTGCCCGCCTTCAAAAAGGCTTTAAAAACTCTGCTTTTTGAGGAGGCATATGGCGACCTACTTTAACTTTAATTTTTTTTTTTGGGGGGGGGGCTTCACCACCGATGTATCTTCCCAGGGGTTTTGTCCTTAACTGTTTTTGTAGTTTTGTATATCTTTTTATCCTGTTAACCGCACAGAGCTCCGTCTCAGAAGATGGCGCGGTATAGAAATGCTACAAATAAATAAATAATAATAAATAATGGAACTGTCAACTGTTTAGTGGTTTGGTAGATGAAATTAAAAAGCTCGTGTAACTTCAGCTATATCAGTGGTTCCCAACCTGGGGGTCGGGACCCCTTTGGGTATCAAACGACCATTTCACAGGGGTTGCCATGAACCAGTGACGAAAAAGGCTCAAACGGCTTGGGTCTGGAGTAAGGGGGGGGGGGGGAGAAGAGTGAGTTACAGCTTGATAGGTTGGAGGGGATGTCAGTCCATGGCACCGGAGCCTGCGTTTGGCTGAGGGTGCCTGTAGAGGGAATTCTTCCATGGCACCTGCGGCAGTGGCCTGCCAAAGGGGGCTTGTGGCCTCTTCCAAGCAGGGCATGGGGTCACCACAACATGAGGAACTGTATGAAAGGATCGCGGCATTAGGAAGGTTGAGAACCACTGTGCTATATACTATTCCCTGGCCAAGACACATACCTAGAGGGAGATGCTTTTGTAAGGTGAATGCTCTACATTCCTGTTCACTCTGTTTTGATCTGGCTGTACTATCTTCTCCTTGCTAAACCTCTGCGATGTAGCTAAACATGATGTTAACTATGTAATTATCCAGCATGTTGAGTTTAGAAAAAATAATAGCAGAAGTATTTGGTGTCCACTTGATTTTCACTGTAATTTTCAGTGTTGTGTCTGAGGAGCAAATGAGTTAGCTGAAGTCCTAATCACAATTCTAGCACCCCTGCGGCTGTTATTTAAATAAAATTTTAAAAAAGCCCACAACTGTGGTGTGCTTTCCACTGGCTGGCCGATTCAGTGTCACATTTTGTGACTTTTGTTCTTTTTGTGGTGGATCACTGCAGCACTTATCATGGCAAAATGATTCTGATGGAGTGTTTTAATATAATTCTACTAGCAGAACAATGACTAAGAAAAAAGGCTGTTGGATGTCTTTACTACATAGACTCTTTGATTCTGAGGAGTGAGTTTAAAAATCAAGGATTCTTTGAAAATCAAATATACTTATTGAAAATTCATGGTGCTCCATTTCTAAAGTATTGCTTTGACTTTTCCTGAGTTACCTGCTTAATGTCCCATCCTAAGCATTTATGTGCTGATGCAGCAAGTATTGGAATAAGGCTTAGTTAATACTTTTAATAATCTTCTAAGGATATTGGTGCCTCTTCTCTTGGTAGTGATCTGAAAAATGCAATTTCCACAGGTACTGAAATATAAACTTATTTGCTTACAGTTTTAAAAATTAAAGCAATTCACCTAGGCACTTACATCCATTTCTTCTTGCTATTAAGTCTCCAGGCATATTAGAGATTTGACATGCTTCTGAAAATGTGTGGCAGGAACTATGCATGAAACTTATCTGGAGGATCACAGTGATTTATTAAGACAAAACCTGCAGCTCTCTACTCCAGTCTTGTTTAACTGTTGGAAAGGAGTAAATAGCTCAAGGGAACTAGCTTACATTTGTAAAAGAATAATATTTGTAAGCATATTAGTTCCTTTGTCATTTTCCCAGTAGTAACTGCATGTGTGACTTTTCTGGGCTATAATTTCACAGAGCATAGAGTACATGAAGATGCTCAAGAGAAGTCATATTTGCATATTTTAATCTAGCTGAGGCGTGGGAGAAGTCCAGCACCAAAAGTTCAGGGAGTAATGTGTGCAAGCTGTTTGCATGAGTTTATTTCACCAGCATCTGCTGCCATCCCTGAATAAATATAGACATAGATTGGCCAGTAGTCAGGTCCTGCCTTTGATGTCTCTTAGGTTCTAAAGATGCTTTTTTCTCCAATTGCTTTTAAAGCAAATTGATGTTGCTGTTTATCTGATTTTTATTTGATGTTTGCCACTTATTGGTCTGTTTGATGTGGTTTTAACAATTAGTAGTGTGAGCTGGCTCGTGAACCTTTTGTTGGCGAGGGGGATAAAATATGGAAAACAAGGCTGCTTTGTGTGTTTCACCTGCAGAGCATTCCTGAACACCCCACTTGAAGCCTCTGCCTGGGAACTGAAACTTTCTATTTATTTTAATCCTCTCAGGAGCATATTCTGAGCATTTGTTCAGATCTGTAGTGTTATATTCTTCCAAATAATTCTTGCAGCCCATTGGAATTACACAAGTTCCCAGGGAGTCTGCTTAAATTCATACACCTAGTAACTGACAAATTAATTTAGTAGTAATGAGATGGTGAATTATCAAAATAATCTGTGTCCTGTTTAAAAAAAAAAGCAAAATAAAACAAAACAAAGACCCTGCAGTAGCCACAACCTCTGAACACACCCTGTTCCAGGGCAGAAGGACTTCTTCATATGGCTCCCATGTTTTGAGACACAAAGAGACGTCCTGCACGTTTGAATTATCATCATCATCTCAAAACTTTGAAGCTCAAAGGGACTCTCTTGGATCCTCAAGTTTAGCCCCTGTCAAAGAGGCATAGTGGAAAATCAAATTCTAAACCTCTAACTCCACAGTTAGATTTCTAAACTAGTGATGGGCATGAACCCATCACTAGTTCATAAAGGTGGCAATATAGGTGGTACTGCTCTCCTCCTCTGGTTCAGTCAGCCACTCACAAGACCTAGTGTGCTAGCTTTCATGTAACTCTTCAGCTGATCTTCTGGCAACAGCTCAGGTTTCTCTGCCCCGCCTTCTTGGCTGATCGCCCACTCAGACAAAAGGGGGAGATAAAAAAGATCTGTGCTCTTGCTTGTGAGTGGGAGATTAGCCAAGGAGATGGAAAAAGCAAGCAAGCAGGGCCTGGTGAGTCGCTGATCAGGTGCGTTGCTTTGTGTGCCCATCTCTAATTTAAATCACTGAGCTCTCCAGGAGTTCCAGTATCTGGCTTATATAAAGAAAAGGATTATATTTAGCAAATTGGTAGAACTGAAATGTATGTAATAATGAGAAGAGTATAGAGATGACATTCCTAAGCTTTTAGGAAGCTTACCATTTTTACAACCAGAGCTGTTTGCCTTTTCCTTAGGATATGTCTGTGAAGATTCTCAGTCATCCAAGTGAGTTTATCTGGATGTTGAATCATGGCAACTGGGCTTCTTTTCTTGAGAAATCAAAATGTTTCACTACTCATCCAAGCAGCTTCGTCAGTCTGAGGCTGCTTTTACACGACCCCTAAAATCGGAGGCAAAGGGCTCCCAGATCCAGAGCTTAAAATTGTTTTCCCACAAGCTCCAGACTTTAAAAAAAATAAGTATGACCATGCCCACCTAAGCGCGCCCCAGCACACTTTAGAAGTACCTGGCCTCCAGAGGTAAAAAAAAATTCTGATGCGGATTATAAAGCTGTGAATGCCAGGCTCCCCTCCCCTTCTGTTTATTTTTTTGTCCCCACTGCCCCTTTAAGAGACAGGAATCCCTACGGGGCGGCTCGGGGCGGCTTCGATGGCAGGCGGAAGTGAGCCTGCATTCTTTTCTTCCTTTTTTTCTCCCTCTCCTCATGCAGACGGGAACAATGGAGTGCGAAGGGGTGGGAACACAGCAAGAGGAGCAAACCCCCACGATCTCTGGTCCGAATTTAAGTTGCCAGCGCATTTTAGAGGTCGTGTAAAAGCGCCCTTAGAGGCGAGTCCTCCATTTTATAGTTCACTTTCATTTCCCATCACCCTGGTCTGAATAGGTACATAAATTGGACAGCGGCATGAATAGGCTCATTAGATGGACAATGGCCTTAGGTGCATAAAAGTCCCACCTATGTAATCTTCCCGACACCCATTAAGTATGGGTCATTAGCTATGGTCTTGCTGGTGGACATTTGAAGTGCTTCTGATTTGTCTGGAGATTGATGATGACCT
>JAHTLZ010000010.1:34638837-34665072 GCA_023846285.1 Phrynocephalus versicolor
GATAGATAGATAGATAGATAGATAGATAGATAGATAGATAGATAGATCTCAAACAAATAAGAGAAAGTACTTTTTCACCCAGAGGATCACTGGTCTGTGGAACTCCCTGCCAGAAGAAGTGGAGATAGCTGTCAGCCTTGACAGGTTTAAGAAAGAATTGGACAAGTTCATAGAGAACAAGGCTATCAATGGCTTTCATTATGGATGCCTAAGGACAACCTCCGGGTTGGAAAGATAGGCAGGATATCTCTCAGTGCCATTTGCAGGGAATCTTAAGCAGGTGAAGACATCTGCTTGGGAATACCCTGAAGCAAATGGTGATCCACTCTGTGAGACAGAATGCTGGACTGGATGGCCTATGGCCTGTTCCAGCAAGGCTGTTCTTAAGTTCTTACATAATTAAAATACAATATTTAATGTTAAAAACAATTAGTATGCAAAGGTTGCTTACATAATTTAATGACAATATTTAAAGCTAAAAAGAATAAATATACAAATATTAAAAAGGGACAGATAGCATTCGGAGGAATAGTAAACAAAGGCAATATTAAAAACACTTTTGAAGCAGTAAAGTTTGATTGAACGTAGAAAAGTGGACTCACAAATCTCCCATTGATTCAGTAGATTTACGCTAGTGTGATTTATTATGGTAAGCAACAGGATTTTGACCAATGTGTATTTACAGTATATCTAGCGCCTGTTCTGAATTTAGCTCAAATGCTTGATATTTCTTGCTCAATATATGGTGAAAATATTTCAGGATCACCTTGCTTGCATTAGAAATTAATGTGATGCTCCTGCAGTTACTCTTGTCTTTCCAATCCCCTTTTTGGGCAATTGGAGTATATATTGAACATTTCTAATCTGTGGCCGTTGTTTCATTTTCCACATTCTTGCTAGGATCTGATAAATTCTTTGGTATAAAGTAGCTTTAATGTATTTCTTGAGAGAAATTGGAAGACCGTATTTTAAGGATTTTGAGCATGGAGGTTGGTTCCATGATGTTTGTTATGGTGATTGTTTTGTGTATATGTTATTTTGTTTTTATATTGTAATAATAATAATAATAATAATAATAATAATAATAATAATAATAATAATAATAATAATAATAATAATAATAATAAATAGTTCTGCTGGTATACCATCTGGTTTTGGTTATTAATTTCTTCCAATTGCTTTCAGAGCTGTTTTCACTTCATTTTCTAAAATAACTGGTTCTTTACCAAAAGATTCTTCTTTAATGAAGAATTAATCTTGTATTTCTTCTATAGTCTTTTTTTTTCCAGTCTTATTTTTGGTTTATCCTGGTCAGATAAACGTTACCCTGTTGATCTTTCAGCATTCCTAATCTTGGTTTAAATTTCCCTTTGGTTTATTGGATCTTATGAAGTTAAGGCTTGTTTTTTCTTTGTTTTTGTTTTTGTTCTGTTCTATTTATTTGAAGTGATTATTAAAATATTTTTGTCCTTACTTGCATGTTCCTGAAAGCTGCATTGAGCACTAAGACCCAATTTTGGGTAGCTATTACTTTTTCTGGTCATGGACCATTTTCATACGTTTTGATTAAGAGTGTCTTTTGCGAAAGATCAAAGTGTGACCCAGATAAGGAGTAATTGGCCTGAAATGAGATAGGAAACAGACCCAAACTAAATGTTGTGCACATTATCAACTGAATCGTCATTATTTTTTTTTTGGGGGGGGGAGTTGAAGCCATTTTCATTAGATTTTGTGTACATGAAATCAGAAATATAATACAGGACAGGGGACTACTCCCTGCTGCAGAAAGACAGCTTTGGAGAAGTGTAAGATTTGTATCCTGGAAATGGTGGGTAGGAAAAGTGGTATTTCCCAGTTGCTTCTTTCTTCCCACCTGTCTCTACCTCAAATGGCATTACCTGTTCACAAACAGTGTTTGAATAATGGCAAGTACAGGCTATTTGTGGTGTCCAGATGTTGTGGTTCAGCAGTTCCCATCATCCCTTGTTAGCTTAAAAACAAGTTGAGATCTAATGGGACTTGAAGTTCAGCCACCTTTGAAGGCTCCACATTGCAGTACAACTGTGTGCATTTGAGTCTGAGGTGTGCTTTGGGTTACTGAAATAGAAGAAATCTAGAGCTTTGGTTACCAACAGATGTTAACATGTTCCTGGGGGAGAGCTGCAGCTTTTTGATGATCATTCACGGGCACGCTGTTATTAACAAACACATTCTCCTATGTTTTAAACTTCTGTTCCCAATTTGTGAGTCTTTAATTTGGTCTTTTCTCACTTAGGAATGGATTGCTTTATCATATTTCATTTTAAATGACTGTGTTTTTTAAGGAATTCTAGTTTTCAGCTGACAGAGCACTGTTAATAAGAGGCATGGGCTGCTCACTGTTATTATCCTCTTTCCTGCCACCATCAGCCAGTGCTTTGGCTTTAATTCTTGCCTTGATGTGAGGTCATATTCTGTTTCTATGTTGGACAGTGTCTCGATCCCCAGGACCACCTATCTGAGGTGATAAGCAGAAACTAAAAATTAGGCCTTCCATAGTTAAGTCTTTTCTATGCCATGCCATCTCCTTCAAGCAAGAGGGGAGTGAATACAGTCTCATTGTTCTTAACTTTAAATATAGTCTTTAGTGAGTTAACAAATGTTGTGTACTCATGGTCTCCAATTTTATATATGGTCCTTCAATGTTGTAAGCCACCTTGGATCCTTTCAAAGGAGAAAGGCAGGGTAAAAATATTCTAAATAAATAAAATAATAATAAATGCAGTCTGATTTGGATCTGCAAGCATGTTTAAACAAAGCTGCCACGATAATGTTTTGGCACTGCTGCATGGTCTAAAATAGAAGCCTGGAGAGCATTTGATGTCAGATTCTTCTTTGGCCTCTTTACTCTTTGTGCTTTAGCACTTCCTTAATGCTCTGTCCAAGTCCTTTGCACATGAAGGCAAGTATTCAAAACCAATAGTTGTGTTCTGTGGGAAGGGAGTGGTAGCAAAACCTTTGGCTCTGCGGGTGTTTTGGACCACAACTCCCAGGTTTCCAAGCCTGTATTGCCAGTGACAAAGGACTGTGGGAGTTGTGGTCCAAAACATCTGGAGGGCTGGAGGTTTTGCCACCATTGGAATAGGTTATTGGAGTTAATTGGAGTAAGAAATAGAACCTGCTTTGCCTTCTTTACAGCAGACTTAACTATGGAAGGCCTAATGATCAGAGCAAAACGGATGATTTGTCAGTGTGTCATTTAACACACAGTGTGTTTTAACTCCCATTTCCCATTTTTCAAAGGATGATGCCACTTTCTTAGAGGACCTGGGAGAAGACTGGCATTTGAGGGTAACATATTGCAAGTGATACGTGGTTGGTCGTCTGCAGTCTCCTTGGTGTTAACTAGCAAAACAATGTAGAAATATGAGTAGATTTTGTCTGGGTTTTCCAATTCCCTGGATTTCATGTTTATTAAACTCTCATGAAGAATGCGTGCTGGTTTAAATCAGGATGACTTTAGGCAACTCTTGTGAGCACTGTGGAAATATTTGTATTAGCTTCTCTGATGTTCTTTCAAACAAAGAGATTCTGCAGAAGTCCCCCCCCCCTTCAGAATTATTGGCTGTGTATGTTTGTATTCCTTGCTTTATCCAAACTCAGAGTTCATTTCAACTATCTTCCATTGAGTTTATATTGGTTTGGCAAACCTTGCAGCGTAAGCCGCAATCAACAGGCATTCAACTTCTAAACATGTAATACCCATCCAATGTGGAATTGGAAATGGCAGATACGCATTTGTCAGTGGGCCACACTGGCTTAGAAAGTTAACTGAAGCAGAAATTGATAAGGTGTTGGCTCTCTTGGCCTGAATATCACTGGCGTCCTAACAACCGCTTCTGGAAGGTACAGTTAGCTGGGCTAACGGCTTCTCTTGATATCCATCAAAGCCTCCCTGTATCAGATCTACAGAGCAGATGTCATGGGCACAGTAGTCCAAGAACCTAAAAGATAAATTTAGATATCCACAATCATTCAATTACCAGGGTTTTTAAATATATTTTTAGATGTTTCATGGAAGCAGCTGTACAGAGGTCACAAGAAAGATATTGCATGATCCGTGATTTGCCAATGCATAAAGGATGTGAATTGTATGCAAGAGTGTAAACATATCTGGTAAAGGGAATGTCTTGCCCTGGTGGTAGATACATGTTCTTTATAAACGGGCTGCTCTTGCCAGAAGAATTACTGATGGGCCGCTACCCATCAGGAAGAATCTCCATGACACATCATGATTCATCCATTCAGCAACTTGGAGAGCTTCTGAGCCTTGGTGCAAGAACTCTCCCTTTGAGCCCAGCTCTCTGAAGCAGCAGAAAGAATTATGCTGTGCTTTTTCTTGCCCAAATCCTCAAATCACAGCACTTTAAAAATGCCTTTTGAAAGGTCTAAAAAGGTATGTGGTACATTTGCAACCAGGTAGTTATTGATGTGGGAAGGTTTAGTTTAAAAATTTCGTCTTCTTAAAACAACAAGGAATGTCAACATATGAAAAAGTGGAAGAAGAGGAAGAAAAGGGGGAAAGAAGGCAATCGTCTCACCTGTCATTCCATATTTTTCCATCTACAGTGGTACCTTTACTTATGAGTTTAATCCGTTCCAAATGCATGATCATAAGTTGAACAACTCATAAGTAGAAACAGTCATATCTAATAAATAAATAAATAAATAAAATATATATAAAAATAATTATAAATAGAGCAGACAGCATCTAAAATTTGTAAGTCAGCAGTTAAAACGCCAACTGTTTTCCTCTCTTAAATTGAATTGCTCATAAGTACAGTTACCACTGTATAAGACACCCCCATGTATAAGACACCCCACTGTATAAGAGGTCCGTAATTTTCCAACCCAAAATTACGGGTTTGCAACAACACAGTTCTCTCCTCAGCTTACTTCTGTGTATAAGACGACCCTCAAATTTTAGTCTAACAATTTTAGACAAAAATAGTCTTATCCATGGAAAAAATACTGTAACAACGTCTGGCTAAATTACCTGGTTAAATGGTACCTGTTTGAGCAGAGTCTTGAATTCTAGAGCCCGTGCAAAGTTCATTGCAGAAGAGATGATCTGAGACAACACTGGCCTCTGATTATATATTAAGATGGTCCTTTTGGAGTGAACAAACTCCTCCATGAGAATCTGAATTTGGTAAAAGGTGACCTTTGTGTAGAACCTGGCGTCTATGGATTCTGGCTGTGTAATTTACTCAATTTCCAATGCTGATAGTCCAGCCAGCGAACCAGAAAAAATCTTAGCAGTTATGCCCCTTTAGATCACTAAACTTGAATGACATGGATGCTAAACAACTGCAGCCAGTTGTATCATTGAGCAAAAGAGATTATATTCTGGATGTATATCAGAGGAAAAAATAAAACATTTGAACAGCTAAGGCTGGCCAATAGGATGCTTTGAGGAGTACAATACCACTGAGCTATGTAAGAGGTTTTGTACATGTTCAAAGTGGTCTTCAGTTCCCAGATTCTCATATTGTTGCGCCACTGGTCAAATTAAAAGTATTGATTTCTCTCCTCTGTGCTTCAATCAATTCCAATTAGAACGTCAATTCATTTTCATGTTTCCAAAACCATATTGGGCATCAGGGTTGCAGTGCAGTGTTTATATTCACTTGGATCTCCTGTGCCTGGCCAGGTTTGCCATCACTCAGATATTTCCTATAGTATTTGCTATCCTTTCTGCCACTGGCACTCAGGGTAGCTAATCGTAAGAACATAAACATGCAAACATAAAAGAGCAGATAAGAACTGACTAAAAGGTCAGAGAGTAAAATGACAGTTAAAGTATCTTGACTATTTTTTTTATAAAAGAACAAAGGATTTTACTTGATAGGGCAAAGTTTACTTAAATAAAAAGAGTGTCTGGCAGCAAAGGGAGAACAAAATGGGCACCCAACAAATATCTGAGTTTCAAAATCAGTGTGTCATCATTTTAAAGATTCTTCTTTATTTCTGCCTAAAGTGCTTTAGAATATGTTGGAAGGGATGCCTTTCCAGGTGATAATCTGCTGCCATACTCCAGGTGGATCTCAGTGGTGTACTGGAGTTCTAGTACATGAGAGTTTTGTAGCAGGTACCTGAAGCCTGTTTAAATCAAAAAGACAATTTATCATGTCAGCATGGGTATATGAGTGAATTGAATCTGAAATTCTTTTCCTGAGTCAGTATGTGAATCTGATTTGGAATCGCAGCCTTAAGTCAACACCCTCTGAAGCAAAAGTTTTCTATGGATGCGAATGAGAGATGAGCATAAATTGCCAAATGGTTCGTTTATCACTGCAGGAGGTGTTTGGTGATTTGGCAAACTTCCCCCTTCAGCAGGCACCCACTCAGCAGCAGCACCTGGCGGAAGCGGGGAAGGGAAGCCAGGGGTGCTGCTTCGGAGTGTGTGCCTGCTGGTTAACAAACCAGGACCAACTATGGAACCAACTATGGAACCAGTGGTCTATGCCCACCTCTAATAAGAACTCACCCCAAGAGCCAGTGCAACTCTGCAACAAAATATGTACTGTGGTGGTGACTCAAATTCTGGCTTACTCCAGTCTGAACAAAAATAACGGTCTATTTACTAGTGACACGTATATGTTTATGTTGCAGAAGCAGTGACATCAGTCTGTAAAAGCGGAAATGGTGAAAATAAAATAAAAATTTAAAAAGACAAAAAATGTGGGGACACCTTAAAAACTTAATCTTTTTTCATATAATTTGAGCTTTCATGGGCAAGTTCACCTCAATTTAGTTTTAAGGTGCCCCCACGTTTTTGTCTTTTTAAAAACGTTTTATTTTTATCTTGTTTTCACCATATATGTCTGTGTTTTCCTATCCTGGACAAAGTTAGCGTTGAACTGTTAAGCACCTCCATGATATTGAATCCTAACTATTCTTCCATTATCGCAAGAGTCTCTAAACACTATGCTTGACATTTTAGAGGTAACAACTCTAAATCAAGACTTGAAAAGTCTATCCAAAATTTTAAGACCTTTTAAAACTGTCTGAGAACCAGCGCAGCATAGAAGACAAAATAACAGGTTAAGACTCAGGGGACCTGAGTTCGTATCCTTACTTGGCCTTCAAAATTCACTAGTGCAGTAGGTTGGGTGGACTGCTAAAATCACTCCTTAGATATATGACTTACATTGGAAACCTTATAGCAGGCCTGCCCAACAGGTAGACCGTGGGCTAATGGTAGCCCGCAAAGGGTTCAAAAGTAGCCCGCCGGCCATCAATTTAAAAAAAAGTGAGGGGATAAGTTCTCCACCCCTCCCTCCCCCATCCCAAGGACCACTACTGCCCCAGCAAAGTTCTGGGTCCGCCAGCCCACTCTCTCAGCCGAGCAGGGCAGTTCAAGGGCCATGGCACATTGAAATCTGTTCGCTCCAGAACGGATTAATTAGTTTCCAATCCATTCCTATGGGAAACCGCTGCTCTACTTACGAAAGTTTTTACTTATGAGCATGTACTCGGAATAGATAAAATTCATAAGTAGAGATTTTAGTATAGTAGCCCTCAGGCACTTTGGGCCAGATAAAGTAGACCTTGGCCTGTTCAAAGTTGAACAGCCCTGCCTTATAGGATTGTCATAAGTCAGATATGATGTGACGGTGCAGAACAACATTCTAACTGTGCATATATAATAAAAACTAAATTGGCGTTTGTTTATTGTAATGGGTTGTGAGATGATTGTCCAAGACATAATGACATAAACTCTGTCCAGTTTGTTTTTTTATTATTTAGACACTGTACCCAAAACAAACAGCACATTCAACAAAACACCAGCTAAGCAGTAAAAATAGGATATTAAAAATTATTCAGCATTTGAATGTCCATCATGCAGTAACTTCAACGTGCTTAGTAAAATCCAGCTGTGACCTCTTCAGTAGGTGTTGGCATTTAGACTTTTAAACATTATCTGCCGCTCTTAATGGGGAAGGGAAAATGGGCTTGGTGTGGCCTCCAGACTATCCAAAGCTGTCCATCCAAGCTCTGTTGGGTGGGCATTGTCCTTCCATAGAAGTAGTCTGAAAGAAACCCCAGGTGCCCTGTTCCTCCATCTTGCTTTCTTGGTTTTTAAAGTAGCTCTGTTGCTTAAGATCAACAACACCATTCATTTCAGTTGTCCAGCAGTGGCATGCTCCCCTTCTCCTGAACCTAAGCTTGCAGCTCCCAGCCCAACAGATTTTGAAAAAACAAGGCAAGCATTAGTGAAGACCTCCTTCTGTCGTTCTCTTCCTCCCAGGGTTGCCTCGTTGTCGTGAGCACTACATCTTGTGGTGTTGACAAAATGCTACGTTACAGTTGTGGGGTTCAAAACGCAGTGTGCAGTTGGGGAGTGTGGTTGAGCCTTTTACCAAACCTGACTGGTAGTATTAAAACCATGTTGGGTCCTTTTGAGAAAGGTGGGGTAAAAATATTGTAAATAAAATAAAATAAAATAAAATAAACTTGTAGCCAAGGTGGAAGCTCTAGCATTCA
The DNA here is from genome assembly GCA_023846285.1 of Phrynocephalus versicolor. NCBI lineage: Eukaryota > Metazoa > Chordata > Lepidosauria > Squamata > Agamidae > Phrynocephalus > Phrynocephalus versicolor. The sequence continues at coordinate 34,647,367 of JAHTLZ010000010.1, forward strand.
AGACTTCTTCTTCCAGTGCCATGTCCTTGTAGAACAGGCCAGTGTTCTATGACGACATGGCACTTGAAGAAGAAGAAGAAGTTGTTTTGAATGTTGGAGCTTTCATCTTGGCTACAAGTTTATTTATTTTATTTTATTTCAAGACTGCTGAGTATTAAACCTTTTTCTCTGTGTTATAATGTTAAATATTTCTGACTGCACTTATGGGTTTATAATGATGTTTACAGACATCATGGAAGGAAACAAAAGTTGCCTTGGTTCTTTTTTTTTTTGTATTAATATATTTAGATTATTTGGTTCTTATACCATTTCATAAGATACTTCATCCAGGAAAGATGAGATTCTTGAGGACCATGAATGGCACGAAGGCATCCATGATTGTTTGAGTGGGTCCAAAGCCCCTCTTGGATGCTTCCTCTTCCTGGAAAAAGGGGGTTTGTAAAAAAAATAATAATTAAAAATAATAATAGAGAGAGTCATTTCTGGAAGTTTCCAAGAGTTGTATTTCTGCTTCAGATATACAGGACCTGGCTGCACTTTTTTAGTACTTTTAAATGCACAACACCCAGCTAAACCCCCACAGTTTTACCAAACTTGAAGTGGACATCTGGCCACGTCTGTCGTGGGACGTGGAGGAGGGCCCAGGGACTGACCACCCTAACCTCATAGCTTGTCCAGTATCCTAAATTGTCTCCATTCTGTTATAATTATTTTGCAGTCCTAGCTTCATGAAGGATGTTCCTATTGCAGTTCTCTCTTGCTGTTACTCATGATTTTTGATGCCATGCTTCAGGGCTGTACGAACGGACTAGCAGAAGAGAAGTTGGCTTAATGTCGCCTTCCTAGTCTGTGCCTGGCACTGCCAGTATGTTTTGCCTACCTAGTTGAGAACTTGAGTCCTGAGGTTCAAAATACAGGGGCTCTTATTTATCTATCCTGCCTCTTTCTCCTTTGAGGTGGCCTACATACACGGAAAGGAGGAACGAAAGCAACTTTAAAAAGGAGCAAGTACAGGCCGGCTAGTGGGGACATAGCAGCAGGTAGAAAATGATCATCTACTACGTTTCTCTTTTTTCAGCCAGAGGGTTGGGGAACTGTTTGACAGAGGGAGAGGTAATACTATGGCTACAGAAAGAAGGGAAAAAACTTTCTACTCTTGTAGTTTGTGAGTAGATGGGTGTGGGGTGATTCTGTCTAGATATCTGCTCAGGAAATACTACCATGGATGGAATAACATTCTGGATCCAGAGTGCGTACAATATCTAGTAGAAATTGCCTGTGATATTTGCCCAGCTTCAAAGCCTGCTATAAATTTCATCAGCACAGTTTGTAAAGAAGGAATTGCATTTTTTTGGTACAAAGAATCATTTCAGGTGCTGGAAAAAATGCAGTAACCTTTGAAAAGAAGTGTGGCCTCAAAGGAATTTGTCATAACTACATGTGACACCTTTGCACTTGTTGCGTTAAAAACCTATTCCCTGGAAAGGCCCTAAAAATAGATGTGTGTTCTACTCCTTAAAAATAATGCTGGTACACGCAGCTGGTAATAGCTGGTGCTATAGTTCAGTGGTTTAGGTATCTGGCTGCAGAGCCCTAGGTCTAGAGTTGGATTTCCCTGCTGTGCTTCCTAGCAAAAGAGCCAGTTTTTGTAGCCTTGAACAAGCTGCACTGTCTCAGGGTGCTCCCAAAAGGTGGGCCTGATAAACCACTTCTGAATACTGTCTGCTTAGAAAACCCTGAAAAGGGCCACCATGAGTTCTTTTCCAAGGAGAAAGGCGGGGTAAAAATACTCTAAAATAAATAAATAAGTTAAAATTGTGGCAGCTTGACTTTACCAGCGCTGCACTCTTTACCGAGTCCTGTGCCTGAGAGCTGTAGGTACTAACTAGGGAAGGGATGATGTGGATGAAGAAAGAACAATATGTAGTCCCAAGAGGCGGGGAAAGGGAGAAATATATTTTCTGAGATAAGAGAAGGGGTTCTGTAGCTGCTATGAAAAGAGCAGAAAGACAGTGTATGCCTCTGTAAACATGGAAAGATGGGCTAGAATGTAGAAATGCAATTACCGGAGCTAGACGTTCGAGTCCTGGACAGAATGTTGATATTCATGTTTTTGTCCATACTGCTAGGTCCAGAAAACATAAAGTTCATTTTGGAAAACTCAGAATGCATCAAAAGCTCTTGAGGGACATGAGAAGTCTTATGTTAATGACCCTGTTCAGAACTAAAGTCAAGAAGCAGAAAATATAAGTCCTTGGCCATGGGGTGGAATTTTAAAATGGGGACCGCTTGTTATTGCATCAGATCTGTTGTGTCAGTTGTTATGAAAACACTCTTAGAAAGCTGTTACGCTGAGCAAGCATTTTTATACTAAACAGTACAAAGGAAAAACTATTGACATTTGAATCCTATTTCAGTAGACTGAGATTTCTATCAACAATATCTTCAAATGAAACTTAGAGAGCACTACAAAAAGAATAAGAAGAAACTGCTCAAACAGAATGACATGCATAGTGAAAGCAAATTTGGAATTTTAAGAAAAAAAGTAGCATGCTAGAAACTAGTTGGCTATTAGTTTTCTGATGACTTGAATGAAATAAGAGACCAAGGAAAGAGTGGTGGGTGTACATGAAATACTGGTTGGAGTTCTAGCGTTTTAAGGGCACTCTATTGACTTCATTGTGGATATGAAATAAGGCATGGTCATTACTAGTTTAAAAATTCTACACTAAGTGAAATACAAAAGGACTAAGCATATTTAATGAGAAATGGCATAAACAACACCTCCTACTTTGTTCTGGACAAACGACTGCTTCAGAAAGTTGAGTAAACAATGAGGGATGTGCTATTTTTAGAACAGAATCTAACTGACAGGAAGGAAATGTTTGAGACTGTGAGACATGGCCATGTAAGAGAAAGTAACCCTGAACAGTTGCAGGCAAATTGTGCTAAAATAGGAAGAGGAATGGCAAAAGAATAAGGTAGAATGTTAATGGCCGAAAACTTTTAAAGCTAGAGAATTTGGATTTAGGAGCTGGAATGCTTTCTTTTTCTTTGGAGAAAAGAAGCTGTGATTGCCGTCTCAAAAGGAACAGCACAACGAATAGGACCTCCCAAACAAGGTTGAATATCTTTCACCCAATGACAGGCCAGGCCAGGGATATTCTTCTGAAAAACTCTTGTGGATCACAGAACTGACAGCTCCTCCAAGAAAGCACATTCCGTCATGGAAAATGCATCTGCTGGAACACCTGTGGGCTCAGTAGTTACCATTCCCACATTGGTAGGAGGAGAACATTAGGCGGTCAGCTGGGAGTCTACTGGGGGCCAGTTCAAGCTCTTTTGTTGCCTGAAGTGGAGTCTCTGTGTGTCTCTGCCCATCACCAGGACTAACACTTTTGAAGGCTTTGCAGCAACATGAAGATGCTGATTTCTAGCTACATCGGTCTCTCCCCCTCTCCCTTTCATGGTGCTTCATGAAGGAGGTTGCTTTGCATGCCCTGCTCCCAGCATGGTGTGGCTGATCCTGAATCTCTTACTGAATATTCCAGGTAGCTGCCTGGATAGTTTAGAGAGAGAAATTAGGACTGCAATGGAAGGTCACTTTTATCTCAGCATCAAGGCATAGCATCCCTGGTTCTCTTATTTTTCTCTTGAGAAATTACTCTAGTTTAGGGTTGGGAAGAAGGGGCTAGTGGCTTTTAGGTCTCCTACCATTGTATTGCACCAAATATATGTGGATCTCTGAGTCGTCACATCAATTGTAGTATGGCACAGAGTGTGTACATGCGTCCTTCTATTTTATCCCAATGATGGTTCATAGGGGGCACTGAAGTTGGGTGGGACTGTTCTTATCCCCATGTATGTGTGTGTGTGTGTGTGTGTGTTCTTGCACGTTGGCACAGCTATGTAGGCACTGACACAGGTAGATTGCCATTTTGCCCTCCCTTATTGAGAGACCCATGCCGAGGGTACTGTGATGCCCCCCCACAGAGAATCCTGGGAAAGATCTGCTCAGATTTGCAAGAGGTGCTTCCCTTGCAGTCTCTGGGAGGTGGGGTGGGGTTTCCTCTTGTCTGAGCAGCTCAGTGCCATCCTTCAGCACACACAGGCACCATTGTAAACATAAGGAATAAAACAGAGCAGGAGCAGGGAGCAGAGCAGGGCACTAGGCAGGCCGGTGGCAAGAGGCATTCTGCGAGGGTTGCCAACGAGAAGGAGCCCTTGTGAGCTGAGCCCTTTGCTACGTCTCCCCCTCCCCCCATTTCGGGTCAGCCTGGGATTGAGGTGTATCTTTTGTCTTTTACACTAGCCATCGCCTACACCCATAGTGGAAGGGAGAGGTACAGGCGCAACTCGAAAACTAGTTGCCTAATAATGCAAATCAATTGCCTTGGCTTGGGCAAGATCTGTGGCAGTGTTTTGCCATAGACCTGTCAATCGGTTGCCTGCATTGACTGGCAGACCTTTCCCTGCCACCCCTCCCCTTGCGTTGCCATCATGTGATCTCTGCTCCACCCACACCACCCACCATAGGCTGATGACAAGCATGGTTATTTTGTAACCAGCAGTCCCACTTACAGAACCATTCTTTTCCTGGACTTGTGGCATTGTGAAGTATACAGCATGCATAGTGGATCTCATTCTAACTCAGGACCATGTTGTCTCGATATATCTCACCCCCTTGAATCCCAGGCTTTGGTTATATGGTGGATCTTCAAAGCAGAGCCTGCTGTGTCTGAGGGAGCAGCTGGTATTGCTAGAAGAGGACTTCTTGATTACTCTGGTGGATCCCTTTCGTTGGGTATGATGCGGTCCATATAGATGCATTGGTGGGAAAGGGAGAGAAGGCAAAAGAGACATATTCCGGAGCTGCACCCAACTCTGTACTGGTAGTGACTCTTTGGCTTCCACGACAGGCTGAACTCCAGGAAGGGGCCGTGTTTGCTTTTCTCAGCAGGGGCAAAGTCCCCCATAAGCAATCGGTTTAGTCCTTTCCCATCATCGATTGTGACCTCTTAACTGTATGCTTGCAGTAACGGAAACAACAGGGCCACCCGGCAGGGGTTGAGGGGCACTGAATGGATGGTAAGCAACAGTGGGGAACATGGAAGTTGAGATGAGGTACAAGGCTGATGGGTTCTTTGCCTCTTTTCCCCTCTCTCTATCCCTAAGAATAGATGTTGGATCTGCTTCATCCACTTACTTAATGTTGACAAGGGGGCTCTGGAGTGGGAGAGTACAGATGCGTTGTATGATTCTGTGGTTGATTCTGTGGGTTGGATCATTCCACAGATAATACTGTGAAATGTGGTACAATGTATTTGTTGAGCAGCTGGGTCTGTGCTCCTCACAGGTAGCTATGATCTTCATGTATCTTAGAGGGAGCCATGGAAATAGTTAGCTGTGGAGGAATAATCCTTGATGAAGAACTGATAGAGAGAGCTCAGTGGTTTAGGTATCTGGCTGAGGAGCCAGAGGTTGGGCATTCAGTTCCACATCATGCCTCCCTGCCAGGGGCTGGAATTGATGAGCCATAGGATCACTTCCAACTGCGCAACTCTAAGATGATGATGATTACAGTTACAATTGCATTTTCCACTTTCTTTGGAACTGATCCTCTTCCTGAAGGAAGAACCTTGAACGTTGCTCAGAGCTGTTGCCGCTGTCTGGAGAGGACTGTAGCTGGCTTTCTAGTTACTATGTGTTTACTTCTCTCTCTCTCCTTTAGTAAACCTCCCCCTTCCCCCATGTAACCAGTGGTCAAAATTTGACTTAGGAACTCTAGTTTGCACCACTGGCTCTCTCTGTAGGCTCTGCCCTGCCTCTCATGTTTAGCTAGATGTTATACATTCTGACTTGTAATTTAATCTGGAGTAAAATGTTCCCAGAACATTGCAATCACAGAATTGTTGAGCTGGCTTGAAGGAACTTCAAGGGTAACAAAGTCCACATACCAACACCAACACCACTGAAGCAGGAAGTTTGCAGCTTAAAGCATCTTTGACAGATGGCCATCCAACCTCTCCTAAAAGACCTTGAATGAAGGAGATGGTAGTCCATCCCATGACTGAGCAGCTCTTACAGGGTAACCTATGTGTTTCCAATGCTCAGAATAATGGATGATGATTGTTCTTGGAAACACCGTCTTTTCACTGTCAACCTCAAGTGACAGGTCCTCAGTATGATCCCAGGGCTCTAATTATGCTGTAGCTTGCAAACTGATCCCCCCTTCCAAGTATCACAGCATTCATGTTTCAGTCCCTGGTAGAATATAAACATCAGTGCAGTATAATAATTAGGGTACTGGATTGAGACTGGAGATACCAGGCTTCAATCCCCAACCCCACTCAGTCATGAACGCTCCCTTTGTGACTCCTTTGTGACTCTGTCAGCTTATATCTACCTCATAGGGTTGTTGTGAGCTATGATGTCTGAACTGCTTGGAGGAAGGGTGAAATGTCAACACAGGGTTTAAAAATGAATAAATAAATGAAATGAAGACCAGACATTCCAAACCACCAAAATACCAGAATAGGGTGTCTCCAAAGAAAATTAATTTTTGTGCCATTTCATTATTTGATTTATTCTTAGATTTTTCTCTTCGAGATATGACATACCTTTTAGAAATTATCAGAGGTGGAAGAGATGTCCTAGAATTCTGGATTTATAATTTTCTGAGAAAACAAATCTCCCAGTAGGTTTCTACTGCTTCTGCGGCTGGAGACATATTCCAGCAACTTATGTTAATGGTGCCACCATATATAGTCATTGGGTGCAGGCAGAGAAATGGAGAGTAATGCATTGAAAGCATTTGGGTGGGCAAAGGCTGGCCTTCGTGTATTTTGGATCTGGACTCTTAGGATGTTTAAAGATCCCCTCTGAGATCACAGTTGTTATGAGCCAGAGTCACTGCTTGCCCCTCAAGGGGCTTGTTAGCCATGCTGCTGATCACTTTTTTGTTGTTGTTTTGCAAACCTTGTGAAGACGTTGGTCCCCTGTGTTAGCAAATACTTTGATTTCAACCTTCCAGTTGCTGACACGGGAAGGCTGAGGGTAAATTGTAATTTTATGTCCAGACTCACGCTGAGTCAAAATCCAGAGTAATCCCATTCCTTGGGCAGACTTCAATATTTTCTCCCGCTTTAGGTTTTGTGTATTTTTACCCTGAATTGTAAAAAATGTTCTTGTGAGCACATATTATCTCTTGGTACAACTTGCAGCACGGAGAGAAAAGAAAGACATCAGCATAGTGAATTTTCTGGGAGCAAATTGCTTCTAGAGTGGGCTGCAGGAAAGGCCTAGTGTGGAAGTGGAAGCCGTGGGAAAGGAAGGAGGAAATGATTGGACAGTGGAAAGAAGGGGTGAGGAGTGTGAGTGAGGACCTGGCTATCAGCAGGATTTGTTCCATATTGCTGGGAAGGGATACGGGTGCTAATTCTAAGGTGACATAAACAGAATATTTACCAAATTCTAGTATGAAAATACTAAACAAGCAACATTGTTGCCTTCAAAGAAAGCAACAGATCAATACAAATAATAAACAGTAGAGAGTGTTTCCAAATAATCCACTGCATCAGATGCCTTGCATGTGTGACGCATAACACTGAGTCACACTGCAATACATCTTCTGGGAGCTCATTACAAATACTTAGTGCTTCTAGGGTAAAGGCCACATTCCTTGTAACAACAGTTCGGAGTCCTGCATGATGGGGATATTGAGGCAAAGCTGATTTCTGGATCATAATATGTCAGCGTTGCAATGCTTGAGTGTGCCACTGAGCCTACCAAGAGGCACTGTGGGAAAGGGAAGGGACCATAGAGCAAGGTATTTGCATCCCCCCCCTCCGGCCACCCACCACTGCCATAGCTGTTCCACAGTGTCTAGTGGTCTGGATCCTGGGCATGGCCTGAAGGCAGCCCCAAGGCAGTGGCAGAGGGATTCCACCTGCCTGCCTGAGAATAAAGGCCCAGGTGGCTGGAGGCCAAACCTGGGGAGGAGGTGGAGCTGCATGCGTGCAAGGAAAGAGTGCCCCGTGGCCAAGATTGGGGAGGAGAGGCAGCTGCTGGTTGAAAATGTTTAGGAACCCCTGCGATAGGTGACAAGGTGTGTGTGTTGGAGGGAGGGTGTGATATGTGAAGCTATCTTTTGCCATCAGACCCTGGATCTGTCTGGCTCATTATCACTAACCTTTCCCAATGTGTGATCTTGCAGCTGTTTCAGAGTGTAACTCCTACCATCTCCAACAGTGAATTGTGCATCCAATGAGCGTTGCAGTCCAAAGGGGCACAAATCAGGGTGGGTAGGTCTATGTTGTCTACTACTCTCTAGGAGTCTTTCCCAGTCCTACCTGGAGGTGTACGGCCTGGACCTGAGATCTTCTGCATGGACAGCATATACGAGTGGTGGTAAACCTTCAGCACTCCAGATGTTTTGGACCACAACTCCCAGAATTCCAAGACTGTATTGCCAATGACAAAGGGCCATGGGAGTTGTGGTCCAAAACATCTGGAGTACCGAAGGTTTGCCACCACTGGCATATACTGAGACATTGACGAGTTCCAGCATCCCCGTGGGAGTAGTGAAACGCGTCTGTTATTTTATTTTTTTGTGAGGATGACTAATAACATAGGGATTACTCCTTTTCTGTTCTGTACCACAGTTCATGACTTCGAGCAATCTAGACTTTGCCGTTGCTTTATACAGAAGACGCCATCTGCCCTAATAACAGAAATGGTACCCAACCAACAATCTTCTCAAATTTTGTCCACTTCTGCTCCACCACATGATGACTTCCTTTTGTAAAAGAACATTGCACTGCTCAACAGTTTCTTTTGTGTTCCCCTTCACACCAAGTATATTATTAAGGATTCTGACCTTTCTTAAGCTTAAGTCCAAAGGTAAAGGAATGGTTGGATCCCTCCCCAACATACACAACTAATGTAACTTACAGAATGCCTTGCAGAGGCATCACGTCCATCCCATGATGTTTCTTGTTTGCTGTGTTCGTGAAAGTCATTCACGACAGATATTACGTCTGGATTATTGGTGACCTTTTGGCTCATGCAGCTTTCTCATGGTGCCTTCTGTGCAGAACAAGACAATCAGCATTGGTGAAAAATACTTGCTTTGTTCCTCTCCAAGGGGAAGAAAGGAAAGAGGCCAGGTAGTGTGTCATGATTAGAGCAGTTTCTGCATTATGAATGAGCTTGCAAGCTTGATGGGGGGAAATTCTTGGAAGTTGAAGGTTTGCGTGAAGATCAGTGCCGAAAAAGTAGTTGCCAGGCCCCGAAAGTTAAAGGGTGGGGCTGCCAGTTCATTGCCCAGCCCTAAAGGGTAGTTAATTTTCTTTGGAAACAGTGGGGGAGGAAGCAGATACCAGAGACTTAGAAAGATTATTGAGGCAGTGTCTTGATTAGCCCACTATCCTGTGATGTTCATCTTGGCATTGTCCAGTGTGTTAGGCCCTTATGCAGTTGTACACATCCGAGTGGTTTCCATCAGCTGGATTCATGGAGTCCAACCAAACTGACATTTAATAGAAGAAGTTTCCATGGGTTTCTTTTTGCAAGGGTGCTTTCACCTCATTTGGTGTACTGGAGAACTATTTTTGCAAAAGTATTGCTTTTAACACCTGGCACTTTGCCAAAACACTGCACATCATCTGTTTCTGCTCATGTTGCTTTTGTTCCGCCAACAATTTAGCGGCATTGGCAATGTTTATGTTCAGTCGTTGTCTTCCATCCTGGCTCTGTCTGTGGTTCAAAACAGGCATGAAGAGGGGAAAGAGAGTAAACTAGGCAATTAATTGCAATAGTTGGTGGCTCTTGTCTGATGTAGATCCATGTCTGCACAGTATCTCAACTGAGCCTAGTAGGAGAAATAAATCACAGGAAAGGTACAAGAGCCATCTAGTGGTCACATGAAATATTCTCTCATGCATAGGCCGCAGTCTTCAATTTCTGATAGAAATTTCTTGAAATCCTAAAGCAGTGATGGCAAACCTATGGCACGGGTGCCAAAGGTGGCACTCGGAGCCCTTTCTGTGGGCACCCGGCATCTCCCCTTCATAGCCAACTGTATACAGGTTAAATTACTGTATTGGCACTTTGCAAAAAATTACTGGGTTTTGAATTGCAGTTTGGGCACTCGGTCTCTAAAAGGTTCGCCATCACTATCCTAAAGCATTTCTGCTGGTGAAGTCTTCATCAAGCAGCTTAGAGCTCACGTTTAAAGGTGTGTGTACTTTTCATTCACATTTAAGCCCTGTGCTGGAAAGAACATTTGAGATTCTCAAGGCAATTAAATAAATGCACAACAACCTGCTTTTAAGTTGGCTGTCTTCACTCTTTCCAGATCAGAACCTATCGGTAAGCCACACCAAACTACTTGGTATCCAGTTTTCTCCTTCTTCCCTGTATTTTCTGATTCATTCTCTTGTCTCCTTTTTCCAGTCTCTGTTTTCACTCTTCTTCCCACATGGCTTAAAAACAAAACAAAACAAACCCCTTTTAAAAACAGAAGAAAAAATGGTGCTTGGAATTGTTCCATGGGTTAGCCTGTAACCAGAATTTGGATCCTGACCCATTAATTGAAGATCAGTGTCTCAAGGGACCATTTTACAAGTGAGCATTGAAGTTCCTAGAGTCACAGAGTTGGAAGGTCGTTGGCACACCACCCTTTCTCCATATAGTCCAGACGATAAGATGTTTTTTATACTGCCCGTCTTCCCAGGGACTCCGGGTGGTTAACAATAGGATTAAAACAACAATAAAACACGATAAAGGCAATATAATAAAAGGGAGAATTATCAGCAAGAGGCGTCAGAGAAAAAAAAAGACTTAAACTAAATTAAAGGTCGCCAAATGCCTCCCGATAAAGTAAGGTTTTAAGTGCTTTTTTGAAGGCGGGCAGGGACTGTGCAAGGTGCAACTCACTTGGAAGATGGTTCCAGAGTGAGGGGCCAACCACAGAGAAGGCATGGTTGCATGTAAGCAATTTCTGCACCTCCCTGGGCGTGGCCGCTCGGAGTGAGAGCGCTTGCGACATTCCAGTGGATCAGACCTCAGTTGACCTTTGGGAGATACACTCCGACAGATATTCTGGTCCCAAGCCGTGGAGGGTTTTGTAAACCAAAACCAGGACCTTGAAGATGAAAGCCTATCATCCTTCCGTCCAATATGGAACTTTGAATGGCTGAATTCTTCTCTGTTTGGAATAGATCTGCCTTCAAATAAGTTAGGGATCTCTATGAATGCTTTTACACGACCCCTAAAATCAGCTGGCAACTTAAATGCAGATTCCCCCAACATGGTTTTTGTTCTGCTTCCTGTGTTCCCACCTCCCGCACTCTTGATTATATTGCTTCTGTCTGCGGTGAGGGGAGAGAGAGAGAAAAATGCAGGCTCACCTCTGCCTGCCGTCGGCAGCAGCTAATTGTTCCAGCCCGGTAGGATTCCTGCCTGTTAAAAGGGGGGGGGGGACCCAACAAAAACAAACAAAAAGCGGAGGAGGGCCAGGCATGCAATGCTTTAAAACAGCAACAAGGATTTTACCTCCTCCAGAACAGGCACTTGTAAAATGTGCTAGGGCGCGGTTAAGTGGGCGTGGTCGTACTTTATTTTTTTTTAAGTCCACTGCTGGTGGGAAAACAATTTTATGCTCCGCATCTGCAAGCATTTTGCAGCGGATTTTAGGGGGTCGTATAAAAGCAGCCTATGTGGGGGACTCGTAGTATGCCGAATGTGACTTAAAAGTAGAACATCCTCCCCCACCCCTTGAAACATAGCAACACAAACTTTAAAGAGGTTCACAATGTTGAGGGCCTAAAACATCCTTCCCGTGGTGCCCTCCAGATGTTTGGGGATGTTTTGGATGGGGTGGGAGATAAAAATGTACAGACTCGAAACTGTATCACAAGACTCTTGTTGTCGATTGGCTGGAATCATGAACAGGAGCTGTGCTCTTAGGGTCCGGGGATGCATTGCTTCTTCATTCTGTTGTAAGGTCTCCCTTGTACTTCCTGTAATAAATGCCATGAAGCTAGTGCACAGAGCATCAGGAGCATGAAATACAGATTCCCACTAATTCAAGGAGTTTGCAACCTTCTGTTTCCTTGGGCAGGAAGCAGAATTAGAAGTGGACCAAGATGTAGTGTTAATGAGCAAATCTATTTTTAGTTAGGCTTTGCCAGTGACCTCTAAATTGCTGTTAAGTTTACCAAGGAACGGATTACATGTTCACTTATTTCGTAGGTGTTGTAACAAGTGACCAGCAGGATAAGTGGTTTGCTGTAGCAACGGGACTTTACCCTAGTTCTAGGAATTTAGGCAGGACATTGCTTATCCGGAAAACAATGCTTATCTGGAAAGCAAGAGAGCCACCTAGTGCTTCTGGGGGTGCTGAGGTAGATGGGGCCATGGTTAAGACTTGGACAATGTAAGATAGGTTCTGTGTCCTGCTGCTGAGAAAAGATGGGTAAGGTGCCTGTCTCAGCATAACCTATGTACAACATTTAAAGCAAATTTATTAAAAGCAAGCCAGAAACCAAAAATGCTCAAAATTGTGGTGGCTGAGATGAATGGAACTAAACGTAGAGCTTAATGGATGCTTTTAGAAAAAGGAAATAAAAGAACTAGTTGATTGCTACCATACCAGAGTTACTCTAAAACTTCCTCTGAGGGAAAAAAAAAACTAAGTTACCTCACAATATTTTGAATATTTCTTCAAAGGCACTGTTCAGCCTGTCCGTTTTGGAAACACCACAAAATGGCAGATATGATTCAAAATGAGGAAGTGCATAGTATTCCACATTAGGATGGGTGGGGGAGAACCCAAGTCTACACTGATGGGATCTAAATTAGCTGTCACTACCGAGAGAGGAGACTGGGGGTCATAGAAGATGGCGCACTGACGTCGGCAGCAAAACTGAGACTGTGCATGAATATGAAAGAGACTGAAAAAGAAACACCATTATAAATGTCTAGCTCACTTATACTGAGAGCACCAGATGTAGTTCCAGTGCCCAAATTTCAAATAAGATTTTGTAGAAAGGAAGAAATGGTGGTAATGTTTGGGTAGATGGAGCTTCCTTTGAAGATAGGCGTTAGGGCTCATTTTCACTTAGGTCATAAAACTCTAGAATGGTGTGAAGGCTGGTGGGGAGGGGAGGGGAGGGGAGGGGAGGGGGAGAGAGACTCTTTCTCAAAACATTAGGATGTTAAGTTACCCAGCAATTAGGCAGGCAGCACTTTCAGTGAAAGCGAGTGCTGTTCCATGTCATGCAGAATCAGCTTAAGAAAGTCATTGCCAAAGGGAAATTGCCAGAGGGAAAGGTTGGGTGGCCCCTGGCACAGTGGGAAGGAGAACCACCTGTGAGGGAGCCACCCCTTCCTAGCAGTAAGTCAGAACTGCTGATCTGCCCTTTCCCACCAGCAATGCAGTGAAGGACCTGGCTCAGTGCGGGAGGCCGTGCTCTTTCTCCCAAGTGCACATGGGTTTCTTCTCTGTATTAGTGGTCTTCTGTCCTTCCAAGGAACTGAAAGGAACATGTTTGGGGATATCAACTCTTTGACTTATCATAGACTGAAAGCGTGACTTTGCTATGTGCTCCTCCTATGAATTTCATCAGTGCAGAGATTTCTTCTCCAGGTGCAATGCTCTATCTGCTACATCACTCTCACTCTCCAAAATTAGTCGGACAGCCAGAGGAGAATGATATGTGCTCTAAGCAGTAGAGACTGCAAGCGAGATGTGTGCATACAATCTGTCACTGAATCCAGTGTGACTGTGGCACAAAGGGACTGCATCTTTGATGTTGTCAAAGGTGTTCCTGGCCTCTTGGGAGGTCCTCCCTGGGCACTCACAAAGCAGTGGCTTTAGATAAGATCCTTTCGCAAAGTTGGAGTAAAATCTACACCAGGAGGGGCAATGTGTGGTCCCCTAAACACATCTAGAGCCCCCTTCCCCAAAGTGTTTTAAAAACTGACAGGGGTAAAAGTTTCCTGGCATCCTCCAAGAGCGGTGGTTTTTGATCCAAGGGCCTTGGAGAAGTCCCCTGAGGGAGCCCTCATCAACAATTTAAAGACCAGATTGGTTCTGGGGCGGCAGAGAAGAGTTGCACACAGTTCTTGGGACTGTGGGCAAAAAAATTAACTTACAATGCCCCTCAAATTGCACACCCCTGGTCCAGACAATCGACCTACATGTCAGCCCTGTGGCCATTTTGTTCATTTTGAAAAATGTGTTCAAAACGTGGCCATTTTGTTCATTTTGAAATTTGAGCCACTGTTTTACTTGCTAAGGAAGCTTTTCTGTTTGATGCTTCCCTATTGGATATGCTTGTTGTTGCTGTTTCTTTGTGTATGTCAGTGTACTTTTTTGTCAGTAATTCAGAGGCTAAGCATCTAACATTACACAGCCTGGAAGTTTCCTACTCCCCCCACCCCCCAATGGCATCAGCTGTGTGTTATGAAGCTAAACCAAACAAGAGACTCTCTTTGAAGCTGAGTTTGCTGTGCCTAGCTAGCCCTCGGTCTGGATATCTGAATAACTTCCAAGGATGCGGCAGAAGCCCCTCCCTGCCCTAGGACACAGTGGAGTTGATGATGAGAGTTCACTTGGGGTCTCCGGGGTGTGACGCAAGCCCGGCCAGATGCCCACAGGGGTGGGAGGCCGATGAGATCAGAGCACTTGCTCGGGCCTTAAAGCTTGGGAGTGTTCCATCATTGTCCGAGGTCCCTCTCGGGGCTAAGCATGGTGGCGAGGGAGGGGAGAGCACTGAGCTTTTTGGAGAGCCTCACGGAGCCTAAGTACAATGCCACGGTGGCCTTAGCATAAGGAAAGAAAGCGGTCCAAGTTCCCTTTTGTGGCAGCAGGCGTCTCTTGGAGGGGTGGGGAGGAGGCTGCACTCTGTGCAGGAAGGTGTAAGCTGTAAGTAATACGGATGAAGCAAGAGACAAAGAGAAAGTAGGTCAGACAGGCTGAACTGCAGCTCCACGTCTGCTTGCGTGTGCGTGTGTGTCTCGGGGAAATCCAGTGGCTCCGTGCTGCAGTGAGAAAGACGTGGGTGGGTGGGGGGGGGACAGCTTTGAGAACACCCCCCCCCCCCCCGCCGGGGGGGGGGCCCCCTGCCAGTAATGCTGTCTTGACAAGGCGCCTGTCCTGTGGAGAGGAGAGAAACTGGTGCCCCCAGATGGACCTCTCCGAAGCCTCTTATTCTAGAGGCTCCTCTGTTTTCCTGTCTTTAGGAATTCATGTTGAAAGATGGAGCCGCAGCGCTGTGATATGTGGGAAGACAGGAGATGCCTTGTCGCTAAAGTGGGTTCATTCCCCCACACACACTCCATGTATAGGGGGCTAAAGAGAGCTCAATGGCTGTGGGGAAAAGGTCTGGGGAGAGGGTGGGTGGAGGGGGAGTGGTGAGCCAGCCTTCCTGCCGTTGACTTCCTGGTTGTCTTCCTGCAGTGGGCAGATGAATTTTCTGGCATATCCGAGAAGGGCTTTTTGGGTCAGTTCCGAGTCTCTCTATCCTTTCTGCAAATAACTGCTATATTTAACCTTAATTGATGAAGAATTAATAGAAGGCTTCTGAAGACTTCATTTCTGAAGTAACAGAGTCAACACAGACAATGCATTGTTTGGGTAAGGTTTGGCAACAATTATCAATCTAGGAATCTGGAGATAGCTCTGGTTTGCCTAAGGTAAAGGTAAAGGTCCCCCCCACACACACACACACATGCATGGTAGTCATGTCTGACTCCAGGGGCGGCACTCATCTCCGTATTCAAGTCAAAGAGCCAGTGTTGTGCAAGTCCATGGCCATGTGGCCAGTATGGCTGCAAGGAAACACTGCTTTACCTTCCTGCTTTTTACGGCGGTACGTATTTATCTACTTGCATTTACATGCTTTCAAACTTCTAGGTTGGCAGGAGCTAGGGTTATCAGCTGGAGCTCTCTCCGCTGCGTGGCCCCTGGGATTTGAACTGCCAGCTGCCGACCTTGCAGCTGACAGTTTTCAGAGCCTTAGTCCTCTGAGCCACCATGCCTAGTTTAGAGTTATTGTGTCTGCCAGCATTTTCCAGACATTTTAGCATCAGCAGAACTCTCTTGCTCAGGCCAAGAGATGGTTATTGTTTGTACCTTTCATAAGTAACAAGAGCATATATGGGGTATTCTTTTCTTCATGGCAGTTTTGGGCAGTGGGAACAAGGCAGAGTATTTATGGGATATGGATGAACACTAGAGAGGGGGAGCTCCCCCACCCCCTCCTTCCTCTTTCTGGAAGACTTCTGTAATTCCAGAGCCTTTTTTTGATTTGTTGTCTCCATTCTCAGAGTTCTTCCCCTCCCACCACATAGAAAAATGCTATTTTAATATAAGCCAATCTTGCCTGGTTGGGTGTTCTTAAATATAGCTGCATATGACATACCACAGTTTTCTTAAGAAGATGATCTTTAAAGTTTTGAGCTCTGATGGGCCATCAGGTAGTGGGGCTCCCCCCCACCCTGCCCAGGTATGTATCTGCATACCTTCAACTTGTTTACATCATAGCAGATGGAAAATACTGTGCTAGCCTCCCCCTGTGACCATCCATATACATTGGACCTCAATTCCCATGTTCTAGAATGTAACTGGATCATCCGTTGGCAGGTTTTCCATTCATGGCCACCTTGTGACCCTTTAAAGAAGACTCGGGCTGATATTGGAACTGTTTTTCTTTGTGTATTTCACCCTTTGGAGGATGCAGAAAAGAGTCCTGGACTGTTGATGGACTCCAGCCTTCTTGGCATCATTTAACTGAAGGTTATTGGATTTGAACTGAACAGCCCTGGGCATGCCCAGCTTTTTCTCCAAACTTCATTCTTGGAAAGTGTTCCTCGGCTCTCAGTTCCAAGAATGGGTTGGGCTGTTTGGCATAGGAACCATCAATCAGAGGGAATGCTGCCAAGTGGTCTGTCCTGCTTTCTTTAAAAAGCTACCACTCTCCTTCCCTGAATTGCACTTTGATTTCTGAGGAGCACTTTCTGCAGGGGGTGGGGGGAAGCTGGACACAAGGACTTGTACAGGCAGATGAGCCAGGTTTATTAATTCCACATATGCAGCTGTCCTTCACCTCTCCAAATTGCTCTGGCTCCTCAAAGTGTTTATGATAAGATGCTTGGAAATGAGAAGTAAAGATTGGGGCCTCTGCCCCCTTTCCCAAGGACTTGGTCGTGGCCTCTTCTCAACTCAGTGGCTAGGATCACACTTTGGGCTGCAGGGGTCTAGGCATTTTAACCTGCCAGATAGGCACCATGCTGGCAGGCTTCAGGTTGAGCAGCTGTGATTTAAAACAAAGCTGCCTGGGTGCTTTGTAGAGTCCAGTGACTGTGTAGACTTCCCTTTCCTCATACAGCCACAGGGTAGGAATTCATCTGCCTTAATCTAGAGCAGTGGTTCTCAACCTGTGGGTCCCCAGATGTTACTGGACTGCACGT
The DNA here is from genome assembly GCA_023846285.1 of Phrynocephalus versicolor. Lineage (NCBI taxonomy): Eukaryota > Metazoa > Chordata > Lepidosauria > Squamata > Agamidae > Phrynocephalus > Phrynocephalus versicolor. The sequence continues at coordinate 34,664,845 of JAHTLZ010000010.1, forward strand.
CCCAGAAGCCTCCACCACTCGCAGCACTGGAAGGGGTTTCTGGGAGTTGCAGTCCAGGAACATCTGGGGATCCACAGGTTGAGAACCACTGGTCTAGAGCCTGGTTGTTGAAGCCAAACCCCTGTTTTGGGCACTTGACTTCTTTGCCTCTGAAATTATGACCCCTTCACCATTATTTATTTATTTATTTATTTATTTATTTATTTATTTATTTATTTATTTATTTAT
>JAHTLZ010000010.1:34665082-34757379 GCA_023846285.1 Phrynocephalus versicolor
TATTTATTTATTTATTTATTTATTTATTTATTTATTTATTTATTTATATACTGCCCATCTTCCAGATGGAACTCTGGGCGGTTTACAGTTAAAATAAAACAAAAAAAGGAAAACAATCAGCAAGAATACCAATAAAATAAGGAGGGACAATACCCTCCACAAAGATGACACGGGCGGCAAAAGTGGAAGAGGAAAAAATTAAGTAAAAAGGTCGCCATATGCCTCTTTAAAAAGATGTGTTTTAAGAGCCCTTTTAAAGGCAGGCAGGGACTGTGCTAGGCGCAGCTCACTAGGCAGATGATTACACAAAGTGGGGCCCACCACAGAGAAGGTGCAGTTACGTGTGAGCGATTTCCATGCCTCCCTGGGTGTGGCCACCCTAAGTGAGCGCACCTGCGCCATTCTCGTGGGCCTGGCCCCAGTTGACCTCTGGGAGATACGCTCCGACAGGTACTCTGGTCCCAAGCCGTGGTAGATTTTGAAAATCAAAGCCAGGACCTTGAACCTTATCCGGAGGACAACGGGCAGCCAATGCAGGCGAGCCAGGACAGGGGTGATGCGCACGAACCTACGAGCACCCACCACCAGTCTGGCCACCGCATTCTGCACCCAGTGGATCATCCAGACAAGGGTCAAGGGCAACCCCACGTAGAGGGCATTGCAATAGTCGATCCAATAGCTGTGCTGGCCAGGATTTCTGGGAGTTGTAGTCCCAGAAGAGTTAGGTACCCAAGGTTGGTAATCACTGACTTAAGTGCCATACCTGTTGGAAGTACTAACCGCCAGCCTCTGTGCTGGAACTGGAGTGGGAAAAGCCACTCACGTAAAGGAGGAGGCAGAATTTGAAGGGATGTTTCCTAATGAAGCCCCTTCTGACTCGCAGAGTACTCAGATTTTCAAAACACCTTTCCTTCCTGTTAATGCTGTTTCCTTGCCTGTGCTTGATTGCAGTGAAGGAGTTTCTTGCCAAAGCCAAGGAAGAGTTCCTCAAGAAATGGGAGAGCCCATCGCAGGTAGGGTGACGCACTCGCTTTCCTGATCATTTCCCCTTGTTTCTTCATCTCCGCATCACATGCTGGACCTTGCTGTTCTTGTTGCAAGCTCATGGGCAGAGTGTGAAAGCTACTCTGGGTGTGGCAAGATAAACAGTGACTTCCCGTGGGTTCTTTTTAATATTTAAATTAGGGTAGATAGGAGTCCACGGATGTTGCATCGTCAAGGCCGTGGTTTAGAGTTGGTGCTGAGTGCACAGATGCTCCTCTGGGTATATCCTTCTGCTTCTGGGTGTTTTGTTTTTGCATTTGTTTTGAAAAGAGAGACCAGTTTCACATTTAAGGGAAGCTTGTGAGGGATCTTGCTAGACATCGAACCCCAGTTGTTAATAGTGAGAGCACAGGTGAATGAAGTCTTGACTCTGGAACCCAAGCTAAAGTAACCAGACTAGGGAAGATGTGACTGTGAAACAGATGACGCAGCCCCCAGTTTGTACTTGGTGGATTTAATTTACTGTACAGGAAAGGAGCTTTTGACCCAACTCTAGGAAGAACGCCTTGACATTTCGCAATGGAATATAAGATTTTTAAAGGTAGTAGATTCTCCTGCACAGGACATTTTTTTAGATAGAGGCTGGATGGCCATCTTTCAGAAAGTTGAATTTGATGACCCTTGAGTCCCTTCCACTGTACAGCTGAATGATTCAGCTAGGTTGGCTCTTGACTTGCCTCCATTGTGGAAGTGCTTTGAAGATCTGAGTGTCCTTGGGAATGTACAGGTTGGATGAACAGAATGATTTGGATATAGGAAAGCTATCTTTGGGTTAATTTACGTGTTACTTGGAGCAGATCTTGTGGATAGCGTAGAGGATGCGGTGTATAAGAAGCTCCACAGGATTTGCCAAAGTTCTGGATGCTTTTATGACAACGCAAAAATAATAAAGCTTTGGCAAAATAACTCAGATTAAGAATGCAGACCATGTCTTAGAAGAAAAAGCCAAAGCTGTTCAACTGACCACTTAAAACTACAACGGTCGGCAGTCAGTGCTGCAAATTAGAGAAGTATTTGCAGTACTTCCCTGCAAGATTCTGATCAGGGCTCAGTTGCTGTACTCACACATTCCATGTTTTATCTTTGTAGCCAGTCACTCCTATAGCATGACAGCCAAAAGGAGAGTTCAATAGCAATAGAATGGTTGTATAAAGTCATTGGCCCTGGAATTTCAATGCTGCAGTTGTTGGACTTGCCCCTCTTTCTGCCTGTCACCTGATGCCACAGGTTGTGACTTCTAAGTATGTTTTTTAGGAAGAGTGGTTTATAGGGTATGTGTGTTTGTCTCCTTACACTTTTGTGCTACCCACAAAGAAAACATACTATATCTCATTTCCCAGTTATTACAATGTGGTGAGTATTGGTGGAGGTACTTCAGAGATGGGGAGCATGCAGTCCTCCAGATTGTTGGACTGTGGGTCTCATCATCCCTCAGTGTTATGCCTTCCAGGCGCTAGCTGATGCATGCTGCACTTAGGTGTGTTTCTCTTCCAGCTGACATCTTCTAAAGTTTTAAACTCTCTCTCTCTCTCTCTCTCTCTCTCCTTCTCTCTCTCTCTCTCTCCTTCTCTCTCTCTCAAAGCTCATCTTTTGCGACCTCTGGTGGTGAAAGCTTAACTGTGCTCCCAAAAATTCTGTGGTCTCAGAAGTTGCAGAGCTGGGCCCTGCTTAGATTAGTCCCGCCTCTAAGCAATTGCTGCTCTAATATGGCAGGACAGACATGATGCTGCTTGGAGGTTGATCTCTCTTGCAAATTAATTCAGACCACCGCCCTAGGGCCACTGAAATGCTTCCTTACATACAGAAACGATGGGTGTGCATTTCTTCTGCTGCTTCCTTCCTTCTTTTTCAGAACACAGCCAGCCTGGATCATTTCGACCGGCTCAAGACCCTGGGCACAGGCTCTTTTGGGCGGGTGATGCTTGTGAAGCACAAGGAGACTGGAAATTACTTTGCCATGAAAATCCTTGACAAGCAGAAAGTGAGTCTCAGTCGTGCACACTCATGGGGAGATGCCACCGATGGAGGAGAAATGTGTCCAACTTCTTGTCTGTTTTGCAGGTTGTGAAGCTGAAGCAGATTGAGCATACTCTCAATGAAAAGCGCATCCTTCAGGCAGTGAACTTCCCCTTCCTTGTCAGGCTAGAATATTCTTTCAAGGTAGGTGTGGTCAAGTGCCAGCATGTCTTTTTCTTTCTTTCTCTCTCTCTCTCTCTGGGTTGCACACCCACAGCATTCCTAAGCATCTGAAGTGAGCAGAAGGTTGGTTGCTGATGCCCAGTGGCTGTGTGCTGTCATTGTATTGAAATACTGGGCAGCTGAATGAAACGCCGCCTTCATGTGGTGTCCTCACCTTGTTGTGATAGAGTTGAAGGGGTTTCAGACACTGCACTTTTTACACCTCTTGCCAGTTCCTGTTTTCATAGTGCTTCTTTTGCTTTGATCGGTTTAGGCCTATGCATGGTAGAAAAGGTGCATCTTAGACCAAAGGTGGCTTGCAACACTAACACTCTCTTGTTAAGGATTCCTTGTGTTAAAGCCACAGGGGAGGAGATTGCTCAGCAGTGATGGTAGAGCCTCTGCCCTCTTAACTGCAAGGCCTACTCTTCCTCTCTCACCATGGCATCAGAAAAGACCCCATCACCTAATCACCTGTCGTGGTTCTTGGCTATCTGAATCTTCCGCCCTGCCTTGGTGGCCAGCTCCTTTCTAGGCAAGTGGCACCCCTCCCAGCAGAACATACATAGCTCCTCCACCCAACCCTTGGATGCAGCCTCAATGGAATGAGTTTTTTAAGTTCAATATATGATCTTTCAATATCCTTATTGCTTGACTGTTGTCAACTGCCATATGTGGGCATGTTGCCAGATGGGCAGGATAGAAATAAAATAAATACAGTGATCCCCTGCTTATCGCGGCGGGTTAGGGCCCCTATCCGAGCCATGATTAAAGAAAATCTGTTATATGGAGATGCTGGGTCAGGTCGGGACTGGGGGGGGCAGTCTGGAGCCTCGTACACTTACCTTAGGCCTGGCACTGCCCCAAACGGGCCTCCGACGGGCTTCCTGGGCCTGTTAGGGGGTCCAAGTGGCATTTCTGGTTTTTCAGAACCCACTTCCGGTTCACTGGAAACCACTTCTGGGGCCTCCAACAGGCCCTGGAAGCCCGCCAGAGGCCTGCTTGGGGCAGCACCAGGCCTGGGGTAAGTGCAGGAGGCCTAAAACAGGCCCACACAGCTTGGTCCAGGAGCCCTTGCCTTCATATACTACAGTCCTGTGTTATACCCCAGTATATGAACCACGAAATGGCGGTGGACGACTGTAATAAATGATTACCTGTGTCTTTTTGCCTGCAGCAAACAGTGAAAAGTGGCATCAGAGCACTTTGAGACAGTTCAATAGCTTTTTGTGGGTATACTCATGCTTACTGTCAGAAAAAGGAAATCTTAATAAACCTAATACAGTCTCATTATAGTGAGAGTGTAAATATGAATGATGCAGTATAAGAAGATGAACATATTCTCCTGTGGTACAACCATTAGATATGCTTTTGATCACAGTTTTGAGCAACTTTAGTTAACTTCAGATATAGGAAAATAATATAAAAAGCAAATGGATCCCACCTACACCGGGGAGGGTACTGTCATTCTTTTTTTATTTTAATGTGAAAACTACCAGTATATGTTTCTAGCTTTGTGGCTTTTTAACCAGAGGACCAGGAGCCCAACATGTATTTGAGAACTCACCCACAAGAAATTTATACTCTCCCCCATAAGACCTTCCTACTTTGCCTTCACTGTGGCTATTCTAAGCAGTAAGATATCAACAGCTGATAAACTCTTGATCAAAATAAAATAAATTTACATTATACCCTAAAGATAAAAACAGTGTCATACACACATGTTTCTTTATTTATTTAACTTGTATAGCACACCACAGTGCATAGCACAAGTAAAATAATACCCAGTACAACACATACAAGTTACATCAACAAATAATTAGTCCCATGCTACAAGAAAACCCAACGTTAAATAAAAATTGTTAAATGACAACAACACAAGCCTAAAACAACACTGCATGCAAATGTACCATACATCCAACAGCCAATGAATACCGTATTTGGTATGAAACTTATATTCTATTGTACATCACATTGAACATCTCATTCTTCTACTTACTATATGACTGATCAAGTGGTCCACAAAAGCTTACATTAAAATAGTCTTTAAGTTGCCATTTTTGTATTTCTTTTGTTTCTTTGATGTTTTCCTGGAATTAAAATTTCAGGTCAGTGTTAATAAAAGCCACATTTAAAAGTCCAGTTTTTACCTGTTCCATAAAAAAATGGAGGGGAAGAGCCTGTCAAATTTCTACTCGAAATTTATTCCAAAGAAACGGGGCCAACACCAAGAAACCACAATTTCTTATGCTCACTTTTTTCACCTTAGCTGTCTTTATTCTTAACATCTTGGACTGCAAACAGCAGATTGTTGTTTTGTCCTGACAAATATTGAGATTCTAAACTGTTAGGGTTAAATGTACCTACAGACAGTGATGAGTAACCTATATGTTCATGGGGCATTTTCAATATATGCTTATGATTTAAATCAATGGTGTCAAGCAAACAGATTGAGCACAGATAAATAACAATTTGGGGGAAAGGGGGATTTATGTACATATGCCACTGGGTGGTGGTTGTTTTTTAAACTTGAATTTCTTGGGCAAGGTAGGGATATAAGATCTGTGGCGAAGAAGCAAAGTCCTGCACTCTGAACTGCGGCAACTTCTTCCATTGGTCCCTAAGCAGTATAAATGGTTTGCATCCCCCACTCCCAGTTATAAAGGTATGGGATTTGCTTCAATTTTTAAAGGAAATTTATGGGACCTTTAGTATGACTCCAGATTTTATAAAAAGCAAGATATAGTTTTCTATACACACCATATGAAATACTACAATAGAGAAAATAATATGAACAAGTGAATTCTATACCAGCCACCGGAATCCCTCTTCGTGTCCAATTGCCCTGATACATTTTCTGGAATGCATCTGTGGATATGGGAGCACATTCGTAGAACTCAAGCATTCCTGTAGAGAGGCATTAGAAGAAGGCCTTTTGTAAAGGAGGAAGATGTGACCTTGTACCTACAGGATAGTTCACTCTGTCCCTCTTACTTTTTTTCTGCACTTGATTGCAGGATAACTCAAATCTGTACATGGTAATGGAATATATCCAAGGTGGTGAGATGTTCTCCCACCTACGACGGATTGGCAGGTTCAGGTGAGTGTACTCTCTATCACTGTACTTTCAGGACAATACTCGTATTCTGAGAATACAGGAGCTACAGTATATCACAGAAGTGAGTACATCCCCTCACATTTTGTAAATATTGTAGTATATCTTTTCATGTGACAACACTATCCCCTCACATTTTGTAAATATTTTAGTATATCTTTTCACGTGACAACACTAAAGAAATGAATGTAAAGCAGTGAGTATACAGCTTGTATAACATTGTAAATATGTGGTCCCCTCAAAGTAATGTAACACACAGCCATTAACGTCTAAACCGCTGGCAGTGGCAACAAAAGTGAGTACACCCCTAAGTGACAATGTCCAAATTGGGCACAAAATGTCAACATTTGTGTGGCCACCATTATTTTCCAGCACTGCCTTAACCCTCTTGGGCATTGAGTTCACCAGAGCTTCACAGGTTGCCTCTGGGGTCCTTTTCCACTCCTCCATGATGACATCACAGAGCTGGTGCATATTAGATACCTTGCACACCTTCACCTTCCATTTCTTGATGCCCTACAGATGCTCAGTTCGGTTTAGGTCTAGAGACATGCTTAGCCAGTCTATCACCTTAGAGTCTTTAGCAAGGCAGTAGTTGTTTTGGAGGTGCGTTTGGAGTCACTATCATGTTGGAATACTGCCTTGCAGGCCAGTCTCTGAGGGGAGGGGATCATGCTCTGCTTCGGTATCTCGCAGTACATGTTAGCATTCATAGTGCCCTCAATGAACCGTAGCTCCCCAGTGCTGGCAGCACTCTGCAGCCCCAGACCGTGACACTCCCACTACCATGCTCGACCGTAGGCATGGCACATGTGTCGTTGTATTCCACACTTGGTTTCTGCCACACATGTTTGATACCATCTGAACCAAATACCGGTAAATTCATCTTGGTCTCATCAGACCACAGGACGTGGTTCCAGAAATCCATGTCCTTAGTCTGCTTGTCTGCAGCAAACCATATGTGGGCTTTCTTGTGCATCATCTTTAGAAGAGGCTTCCTTCTGGGATGACAGCCCTGCAGACCAGTTGGTTTTGTGTGCGACGTGTGGTCTGAGGACTGACAGGCTGAACCCCCCACCCCTTCAAGCTCTGTAGCAATGCTAGCCAACACTGGTATAGGCGATGGTGGCCAAACTGTATTCTAGCTTGCACTGTATTGGCCGTATAATATCAGTTTTGTATCAAGTGCTTGGGCTGCAATCTGATTCTGGGCTCAGTTCAGGGTACTGTTCCCTCCACCCCATAAAGCTTTAAATGGTTTGAAACCATTTCTTGAATGAGGGCATTGGTAGTTTAAGGTCTGCTTTGGAGATACTGTTGTATACCTCACTTCCAGGAGAGGCTACTTTAGTGGGTGCACAATTCAGGGGCTTCACTGTAATAGTACTTCAGATGTGGAAGTTTCACTAGGTTATATTTTGTTCCACTTTGCCTTTAAGTATTTTAAAACATTTGAATCCTATTCCCAATTTTTAAGATTGTCTTTTCTCTTGTCAAGTGTAGCACTTTACAAGAGAATAGGCAGTCTTTAAAAGTGTATGTAGCTTTGAGAGCTCTTTCTAGGCTGAAAAGGCACCCCAGCAATAACTGCCTCAGAGTGAACGCTTGTGCTCCTGAATATGAAAGTGGCAAGTGACAGGAACAGGCCAGCACTTTGGGTGGAGCGATGATGGCACTGACCCTCTCTGCTTCTCCTGAACATTCATGAGGAAATAACTGGGCCAAGGGATTGATTGTTGGCTGAGACCGGTGTCCTAATTATTGAGTGGAAAGGCTCAGAATAGGCAACGGTTCCTCTGCTTGCATTGCCCAAAGTTGTAATGTCTGACATGTTGTGGGGTGGGGGAGGGGTGGGGACAGAGAAGAACAGAGGGGATCAAGTACACAATTGGATGTACTGTTCAGCCCTCTCCAACCTGGCACCCCAGCACAGGATCCACCATCACTTGCAATTAGCCATACTGACTGGAAACGACAAGAATCCCATTCCTAGTCATTTGGGGGGCATTAGATTGGAGGAAGACAATTCCACTTGAAGACCGAAGGGCATACTGAATGTAAGGAGAGGTGTGGCTGACCCATTGGTACTAGATCATGGAGCAGGGTGTAGCTTGAATACTTAGGTAACGTTGGTTGGAGATAGCTTTCGAGAATACTTCCCCTCTCCTCCCCACCCCCTTTTTTTTACAGTGAACCTCACGCCCGGTTCTATGCTGCTCAGATTGTGCTGACTTTTGAATACCTGCACTCACTAGATCTCATCTATCGAGACTTGAAGCCTGAAAACCTCCTCATTGACCAGCAGGGCTACATTGAGGTAATATCACTCCCATCCATTCCTTGGGATCCTGCTGCCAAATCTGAAAAGGTGTCTCTGTCCCTATCTGTGTGCTTTGGGCACATGTAGTTCCTTACCAGGGCTTGCCAAGCTTAAGTAATTAGGTGTGAAAATGATGGGAGTACAACACACATATGTGCACACACATACACAAAAAAGAGAGAAGGGGAAAGCATTTTATTATTTGAGTAAGTGTACAGGAAATGCAGCACTTTAACAAAAAGAACATTTTAAAAAAAAAACATGCTACATTCAGAAACTGTACTTTTCATATCCCTGGAAAACAAACCTGCTCAGAAATCATCACAACAATTAGAATTTGCTCTTTGAATGAGACATTTGCTAAATGTCACCTCTTGTCTGTGCTAGGCTTGGGGTTGAAGGGAATCACCGCCCTTCCCTGGTGCTGCTGACAAAACCACCTTTGTTCCCCATCTTCTCCTCAGGTGACAGATTTTGGCTTTGCCAAACGGGTGAAAGGGCGAACCTGGACCCTTTGTGGGACGCCAGAGTATCTGGCACCGGAAATCATTTTGAGCAAGGTGAGCCATCTTCCTTGGGGGCAGCACCTTGAGCTGCTCTGGGGTCCAGGGGAATGCAAAGACGTTCTGCTGGGTGGTGTGCCTTTCTCTCATCTTGGTCTTTGTGTCCCCTGGGCCTTCTTTCTTGTTACAGGGTTATAACAAAGCAGTGGACTGGTGGGCCCTAGGTGTCCTCATCTACGAGATGGCAGCTGGCTACCCTCCCTTCTTTGCAGACCAGCCGATTCAGATCTATGAGAAAATTGTCTCGGGAAAGGTAATGCTCGTGCTGATAGCCTTGTAGAGAGATGTAACGGTAATTTATAAGATGGTGGTGGCCATCTTCTGCGTGAAGAAAAATACATTCCTTGCCTCGAACACAAATGCAGATATTGCCACTATAGCTCTTTGATGAGTTGGTTTCACAATGAGTACATTTATAACATTGAGTGAAGCACAGATCTGTCCTTTGACATTCCAGGTGATTGCTTGAGTAAGTGTAATTCAGCAATCCATGAATGGGAACCCCCCCCCCCCTTAAAATAGTCTTGTCAAAACGTCCCTCTCATCATTGTAACAAAAGATCTTCAAAATGGTGAGGCTGCTTTTTATGGGTAGCACCTTACTTTCTTGTGAGAAAATGGGGAAAACCTGGGCTTTGTCTGCATATTGATTCATAGCTTCTGTTATATTTTAAATAATCTGTAGTCATGAAGTAAATGACTTGAGAACCGTTTCTATGAGCTCAGTGGAATTTGAATTTTCCTGGGAATACATTTCCAACACGGCCTAATATGTTCTAGTAGTCCAATCAATAAAACCAAACTGAAGATGTCTCTCCTTCCCCACCCCAAATATGTACGGTGACCAAAAGGAGTGGGGTAAGAAATGGATCTCCATGAATGTTGGCAAATCACCACGAACCCAACCTTCACAGGGAGAAGTGGGTGTCAGAAGAACATCTTCCCCCACCCAATAACATACAGAAGAATTTTTATTTGTTTTATTTTGAATATTTTCACCCCACCTTTCTCCTTGGAAAAGGACCCAAGGAGGCTTACAATAATGAGTGACAATATACAGCCCAGAACTTTTAAGACATATTCAAGTTAAGAACAGAGAATTAGAAGAGGCATCTTAGAACATTAAAAGGTAACATTAAAGCTAAAGAGAGCGCGCAAAAAGAAAAAAATCCATTATGAGGGGTGGAAACTAACATGGAAAACACTAGTCTTCTTATGAAATAAGTCAATGCAATCATGCATGGTAATCCATATAAAAGTCACATAGTAGGGAGTCCCTCATTTAGGGAAAGCATGCCTGAAAAGGAAGGTACAGTGGTACCTCTGATGATGACTTTAATTCATTCTCTAAGGCAATTCATTCTATGAAACGCAATTTCCCATTATAATGAATAAGAAACAAAATAATTTGTTCCAGAGGTCTGAAAAAAGACAAAAAGCTGTTTTTTTCCAGACCTCTTTATAAAGTGCACTTTAAAGGCTTGCAGTTCTGGAACACCCCCCACCCAGAACACACACACCCCGCAGTGCAATGCAAACATGGTCAAAAGAATCTAGCAAGACTACTCCAGCCTTTTCCTGCCAAAATGCAATGGAAAGCAATTCAAAAATCAATAAAACCAAGCTAAAATAACACCAAACACACAGAAAAAAGCCACGACGATTCTCTGCAAACTCCTCCTCAGCTCACCCCTCCGTTTTGCAATGGAAAGCAATGGAAAGACAGGGAAAAAAACAGGATAATTCTCTGCAAACCCCTCCTCAGCTCATCCCTCCGTTCTGCAATGGAAAGACAGAAAAAAGCCAGGGTGATTTTCTGCAAACCCCTCCGCATTGCAATGGAAACAGACAGGAAAAAGCAAGGAAACCTCAGCTTTCCTACCTTTCCAAGTTCAAAAGGTTAAACTCCCTCAGCAAAAAATGTCTGGAATGGCTCCAAAAGATGTTCTAATTCCTTTCACCCCTCCACAAACTATGGTGTGTGTGTGTGCAGTGCATCCTGGGTATACTTTTTTTTGCCAGGCATGATGAAACATTCGTTATCTGAGGCAGCCCATAGGGATCATTAGTTATCCAAGGTAGCCCTATACCCAGAAATTTCCATTCGGTATCCGAAACATTCGTTATCAGAGGCATTCGTTATCTGAGGTACAGTGGTACCTCTACTTACAAGTTTAATCCGTTCCGAATGCATGCTCTTAAGATGAACAACTCTTAAGTAGATCAGCCCTATCCAAAAAAATGAAGAAATAAATAAAATAAATAAAATAAAATTTAAAAATTCTAAGTAGAGTAAGGCAGCAGTTAAAACGCCAATGGTTTTTCGCTCTTAAGTCAAGCCACTCATAAATAGAGGTGCCACTGTATTACTGTATTACTACTGTCTTCGGGAAAGACAGCAGAGATGGGGCAGTCCTGGCCTTCAGCGGGAGGGAGTGCCAAAGTCTGGGAGCAGCAACAGAGAAGGCCCTTTCATGTGTTCATTTGAGATGCACCTGTGAAAATGGCGGGATGGAAAGAAAGGCCTCTCCTGATGACCTTAGCACCCGAGCTGGTTCATACTGTGAGATTTGATCTTTGAGGTACCTTGGACCCAGGTCATTTTGTGCTTTGTAGGTTAAAGACAGTACTTTGATTTGTGCCCGATAGCAGCCAGTAGAGTTGGTTTAGTAGAGGTGTAATGTGCTCTCTGTAACCTGCCCCAGTCAGCTGCATTTTGGACCCATTGAAGTTTCCTGAGACTTTCCATCAGTAACCCCACACAGAGCGTATTACAGCAGTCCAGCTGGGATGTTACTAGGGCATGTGTCACTACAGTGGAACCTCGACTTACGTCATTAATCCGTTCCAGTGGTCTAGACTTAAGTCAAACATGACTTAAGTCAAACGAACGTTTCCCATAGAAAGTAATGGGAAAGCAGATTAATCCGTTCCAGATGATGAAAAAGACCCCCGAAAACAGCAATTTAACACAAATTTGACTGGGATAGGAGATTCCTTCTGGGGATGTAAATGAAATGTCTCTTCAAAGAGAGGAGGAGGCAGTAGAATTATAGTCCACAAGTTATATGCCTCCACTTTTTAATGTTCATAGCAACAATGTCTAACATTTAAGTTTTACTGATTTTTAACCTGACGTTCCAAGTTCTGAACAACTCTATGCTTACCATTAGAGTCCCACAACTGTACAGCTCCCCAACTAAAATGCTTCCTTTGTGGACCAGACTTCTGCAGTCAGATTTTTTTACAAGACTGAGCCAACTGTCTAACCAGCGAGGCCAGCCCCGAGCTCCTGGCCCTTCTTCTCCTCCGGCAGCAGTGGCGGCTTCGGCGAGGCCAAGGACCAGCTCCAGGTGCTCTGAGCTGGCCTCGCCGAAGCCGCCGTTGCCGGAGGAGAGGAAGAAGGCAGGAGCAGTTGGGAGGCGGCAGCCGCGATGCTCAGTTGTGGCTGCCGCCCAATTCCGGTGCCTTGCGCCGGGGCTCCGAGATGTAAGTCAAAGCCTGTGACTCAAGTCAAACAGGCCCCTTCTTGATGCAAGTCAAATATGATGCAAGTCAAGCAGTATGTAAGTCAAGGTTCCACTGTAGTTTTAATTGTGAACTGGGCATCTAGGCTCAAGGATGTGTCCAGAAGCACCCCCAAGATACACACCTCTTTTTTCAATTGGGGGGTAATCCCATCCAGTACAATTTGCATCCCTATCTCTTGACCTCCTTTTTGACTGACCAGAAGCACTTCTGTCTTGTCTGGGTTTAAGTTCAGTTTGTTCCTCCTCATCCAGTTCATTACCAAAGCTAAGCACTGATCTAAAGTCGAAATAGCTTCCTTACAATCTGGAGGCGACGAGAGGTCAAGAGGTGTGCATTATCACTGCCCTTGTGGTTTTTAGGGATAGTTTTTTGAGAGGACTACATAAGCACTAGTTTTGGTTGGTACTTGCCTGTTCCACAGAGGTTACATGGCCTTTGAACTAAGTTCTTTCTTTCACTCTCCAGTTGCCTGTGCTTCCTGACTCTGCCATTTCCCTTAAGAATTTTCAAAGGGCTCTGCTTATAGAGAAATCTTAATTTGTCACAAGGCTACCTCTCAACAACTGGTACTAGCAATGATTTCAGTCAGAATATGAGGCCCAAAGTGTTAGTGATTCTGTACCTTCGTGATATCTTTTAACAAATTAGCCATAAGCTTGTTGTGAAATAAAGATGCATTGTGGATAATCTTCTGTCAGATTGCATGTGCATACCATTCTCTGAAGCACTGACTCATGGTGTGTTTTACTTCTGATCTGTAATCTGTTCGGATGCAAATACATGGGTCCCTGCTATCTTCCTTCACTGAAAGATTTATCCTAAATTGTTGATATAGTTATGTTGTTTTAGAATGGCTCGTAACACATATGGGGCAGTGAAATTGCTAGGTTAGTATAAAATTGCTACATTGTTGTTTTATGATGGCTTGATCCACCAAAACAGCAACGTGTTTGAAGTACAACTACAGTACAGGCATTTCCCTGCCTATCCAACCAGGGATTCTGGGGGTTGTAGACTTGAAACGTCTATAAGGCACCAAATTGAGGAAAGCTGTTCAGAATGTTTGGCCTTGGCCTTGGGTCCAAATCAGCAACTTATCACGTAAAAAAAAAAGCAAGAGTGTGTATTATGTTGTTTTCACCTCCTTGGAGGAAAGTTGGGATACACATAAAATAAATAAATAACAGAGTAGCATAGTGAACATTTTAAAAGCTAAGTTTTGTTTCCTTTCCAGAGAGAATCAGATATCTTTGTATGACTTTTATAAGGAGTTGGTTTACAGCTTAGAGAATCAGATAAAAGAATATTGATGGAAGATTTAAAGGGGCCAGTCACAGTGGTGACACAGCACTGATCCTTGAGCAAACAGAAGGATGATTATCCATTGGGAATGGTTGGAGCTCACCAAGATTTCATGTCCTAATCAAGAGAGGACTGCAGTTAGAGTACAAGTACCAAACTAGTACTTACAGCAAGATTAAGAGCAGTTCACTTCTGTATAGAACAGGCCACAGTCTTGCCACACAAAATCTGCTCCTGTTTACCTTGATGCAGAGTTCCTGGGCAAGTGTGGGGCTTTGAACAAGAGAAAAAGGCATGCTTTCTGTTAGTCACTAAAGGAGTTTCATGTGTCCCTCTTTTATTAAGAGTCTTCGGTTAAAAAAAGTCTGTAATTATTTGTTTCTGAATTCATGATAGAGTTTATTGTAAGAATAAACTCACAAATCCCTTGGAATGTGCAAGGGGCACTAGATATCTAGTGCAGGATCCCAAGGAAGTGGCAGATGCTGCCATTGCTGTTCATGGGTGTCTTTGACTATTGAACAGATTCATCTTGCTTGCTCCCTCTCTAGCTGTGGCTTTCAGATTTCTCGCAAAAAAAAAAGAGATACTGTAACTTGTTGACTTTTGCTCCCAGGTTCGCTTCCCATCTCACTTCAGCTCAGACCTGAAGGACCTGTTGCGCAACTTGCTCCAGGTAGACCTCACTAAACGCTTTGGCAACCTCAAGAATGGAGTCAATGACATCAAGAACCACAAGTGGTTTGCTACCACTGACTGGATTGCCATCTACCAACGGAAGGTGAGCAGCAGTAGCAGGGTACATGATCACTGCAGCAGCCAAAAGTCTCTCTCCCCTCCCAATAGAGATTGGCAGATCTATTTTGCCATTGACGTAACCCGAATTGCCTGACAGTACATATGCGCAGTCAAGGGGAGCCATATATCCACTTTTATTGAAGCAACATAAATACCAGTAGTGGCATAAAGAATTCTTCTCCCTCCCACCCCATCTCACACAAAGATGGTCTCTGTACTCTTACTACACCTGCAATTGCAGTACAGTGCCTTAGGGCGCTTTTACACAACCTCTAAAATCCGGCTGCAACTTAAAATTCGGACCAGAGATCGTGGGGGTTTGTCCCTCTTCCTGTGTTCCCACCCTCCGACCTCCATTGCTCCTATCTGCGGGGAGGGGAGGGAGAAAAACTCACCTCCGCTCACCTCCGTCTGCCTGCCGTTGCAGCAGCAGCCCCGAGCAGCCCGTAAGGATTCCTGTCTCTTAAAGGGGCGGCGGGGACAAAAAAAAACCAAACAGAAGGCTCCCAGCCCGGCATCCACAGCTTTACAATCCGCATCGGAAGATTTTTTACCTCTGGAGACCAGGTACTTGAAAAGTGCGCTGGGGCACGCTTAGGTGGGCGTGGTCGTACTTTATTTTGTTTAAAGTCCGCAGCTGGTGGGAAAAC
The DNA here is from genome assembly GCA_023846285.1 of Phrynocephalus versicolor. NCBI lineage: Eukaryota > Metazoa > Chordata > Lepidosauria > Squamata > Agamidae > Phrynocephalus > Phrynocephalus versicolor. The sequence continues at coordinate 34,680,583 of JAHTLZ010000010.1, forward strand.
AATTTTAAGCTCTGGATCTGGGAGCCCTTTGCCTCGGATTTTAGGGGTTGTGTAAAAGCGCCCTTAATAGTGTATTACAAGGAAGAAGTGTCTACTTTCAGCTAAACCTGCTGCTTTGTCTTTGGTGGTAGTTGCCACCTTGAATAGACCCTGCCTGTTAGTTAAGCACTGGTAGGAGTTAATGGCATCAAGGTCCCAAAGTAGCGTGTTGTGGCTTAAACATGGTGGAAAACGTGCGGTCCTCCAGATGGTATAGGACTTGTGCTCCCATCACTCTTTGACTCCTTAGTCAGTGGTGAGGAATAATGGAAGTTGTGTTCCAGCACCACCAGGAAGGTCAGACAATTCTCACTCCTTGTCTGATGCTCTGCTCTTGACCCACATGAAGATAGTTATGGAAATGGTGAATGTTGAGGCTTGGGCTCCACATAAACCCATGAAAGGGAGGGATTGCCCAGTTAGATACATCCATACTTAGGGAAGTACCAGTAGTGATCACTGCAAAGAATCCAAAAGCTGGGCACTGCTCCCCATGGGATATGATTCAAGGTTAGATATTTGCATCTAATAAGGACAGAAGACACAACAGGAATGCCTGTTTACCTGGAAATTGCAGGTGGGGTGAGAGAGTAATTTAACATCCCATCAGCTCCCTCCTTCACCTTGCCATTCTATACTCAGATGTTATAAGCCAAGCATGTCTAAACTTCAGCCCTCCAGATGTTTTGGACCACAACTCCCACAGTCCTTTGTCACTGGCAACCTAAGCTTAGAATTCTGGGAGCTGCGGTCCAAAACATCAGGAGGGCGAAAGTTTGGACATGCCTGTTAGAAGCCATTTATCCATAGATAAGTTAAGATACTAGAAGGGGGCTGACCTAAGGGAAAACAGTTTAAAGCAGCTTATTGTGGATGATAGTGGAAAGCACACCTTTTGCTTTCCTCACCACTAATCAACTTTCAACCCCTGGTTGACAGGTAAGTAGAGCCAGCCTGTGTGACCTTGGGCAAGCTGCACAGTCCCAGGGCGCCCCTAGAAAAGGGAATGACAAACCATAGCTAAGTTTTCTCAACTTAGAATACCTTGAGAAGGGTTGAATTGAATTGGCAGCCAAAAAAGAGAGGCAACTTTGTGTTTAATGAACACACCATATCTTTTAGCCCCTTATTTAGTATAAGGAAAGGAGCTGTGCCCATGGTTTGGCAGTGATCATCAGGAATCTTGTGTGGTCCACACACCTGGTTTTTTATTATTTTTCTTGACTTGGGAAAGAGATTAGATTGCGGAGACCCAAGTCCAATTTCACGTTCTTATTGGAAATCCATGGAGCCTTGGCCCATAATAATCCCTCACTCTTGTTTCCTCTCATAGGTGGAAGCACCCTTTATACCAAAGTGCAAAGGCCCTGGCGACACAAGTAACTTTGATGATTATGAAGAAGAGGAAATCCGAGTATCCATCACGGAGAAGTGCGCCAAGGAGTTTGCAGAATTTTAGGGCCAGTCTTCTTCCCTACTTGCTTTGTGTGCCCAGGAAATGGAAGGGCTGGATTTTGAGCAGCCCCCAAGGCCAGAAATTCCTTGCCTATATGTTAATTTTGGGAGGTGGGAGAGTGTTGGGGTCCACCTGGAACTGTTTGGGCAGAAGAGCAAAAAAAGGGGGGGAGTTCATTTTGAAGCTGTGGGAAAGGCTGTAGTCCCCGTGCCATCCATCTGCCTCCCACCACAGGCTACGGTGTGGCTCCCAGCCACGCTTGGGCAGGTTTTAAACAAAATCCCCTTCCTCCTCACACTGACTCCAACCCATACACAAATCCTAATCAGAGTCCCTGGTTTATTGTTGGTGCATTTTTTTAAAATAAAGATATTTTGCAATTCGTCACCACCTGTAGAGGTTTGGTTCCTGGGGCATTGCAAAAAAAAAATTAAAATTAAAAACAATTTTAAAAAAATGGGAAAGGGGAGGGGAAGAAGTCTACACATCCATGCTCCATTCTGGTGTGTAGGCCAGCACCACATGGGTTAACAGCCAAACCTTCACACCTCCCCTTTTATCAATATCCCCACCTTGCCTCCTCCTTTTATTAACTTTAATGGGGGTGGAGTTTAAACAAATAGTTGACTGGCTTTAAAAAAAGGTTTTAACAGTCTAGGCGGAACATTGCTTTTATATGCTCTGTTTCCTCTACAGTTAAAATAAAATTCAGCATGAATTTTAACTTGGTAAAAACAGATGGGTTTTAGCATGAAGAATTTGGGGTTGGGTTGTTTTTTTTGATAGAAAAGACACCTTATTTTTGTCTTTGCCCCGTCTTTGGGTTAAAAAGGGAGGCGATAATACTCCCAGCTGAAGAAAGTTCGAGGAATGACCGGTTGTCAACTGGAGCAGGAATTCTAACAGAAGGAATCCTGTCTGAATTTGTCAGTGTTTGCCCATTCGGTCTCCTTCCCTACTACACCCTTTAAAATGCCTCTTAAGTCCACCTCCACTGCTTCAGATAGTTGCTAACTGCCACTACCCAAAGGGGCTTCTTCATCTTGATATCAGTCAGTGGGGGACACAGTACAGGAAGAGTTGAGGGTTACAGCAGCATGCCGTATAATGTTATTCAGACCAGCCCAAACAATTTCTGGCCTATTTCCAGTCCCTTGGTCCCCGTTACTTTGGTCACTAAGGGTTCCATCCACCTTCTGTGTGTCTGTGTGTGCCAAGAGGATTGGGGGTGAAGGAAGAGGTTTAAAAAAGAAAACCAGGATTGGCCGTATCCATCCACTGGGGCAGACAGAGGAGGTGGCCCATTTTGATCTAGCGTTCTCCTTGGAAAAGAGAGGTGGCCTATCAGTTTACAGTCTCCTCTGAGACATGGATGCGGAGACAGCTGTGACTCCAGGGGTGTGCAGGGAGGGCCGCTCCTTTTTCTCCCTGGGTTTGTTCTGACTCTTCCCCCTTTCCTTCCTAATGCAATGCCTCTGTGTGTTCTGTCTTCACCTGCCCCCTATCCAAACCACACTATTTCTGTACTCACCCGTTCAGTTTCTTCAGTTCTCTTTCCTGTGGCTGGGGAGCAGAGCAGGCTTCTTTATTTAGACTGAGGAATTAAATTAACATGTGCCGAAGCGCTGTCGGGATGCTGACAAGCTTGGCTTGTCCTCCCAACTCTTCATCATTATCTTCCCACCAAGAAGCCCATCAGCTCCCTCTGGGTTGAGTGGTGGAGAAGAGGAGTTGAATACCCACCAGCTCCCTGCCTCAAGGAAGGAAAAAAACACAAACACACTTATGTGTAATCCAGCAAACTTGTTTCACTGAGAAAACAAACAGAACCCTACTTCCTCTTTAACAGTGTGCTTTGTTGTAAACTTATTTGAGACTATTATCAATAAAGTTTTGTTTAAAAAAAACCTGAAATTCTGTTCCTGAAATACACTATAAAATTGGGAAAGGAAAAGAATGAGGAAGGGCCAGGTTGATACCGAAGAGTAATCTGAACACAGATTTAGATGGCTGTCATGAGGCTTTTCTTAATGTTGGAAGCTTTAAAAAGGCCAATTATCCAATATAGGTTCCGAGGTGCTCACAGGATGTTCTAGTAACGATTAACACAACCTGCCCTAAAGTGGGATTCTTTACCTCAGGTCTCTGAATTGATTGGCTTATTTGCAAAACGTGGATTAGGATGCCACATGCTCCTATAAACTGTATGTATATCAGTAAATGAAATATATTATTAGTTGTTTTATAACTACCAAACGGTTTTACTCTGTCAATGCAACATTGTGTTGTATTTTAAGAATGCTCAGCATACACGCACCCACATTTTGTCGCATCCACTAGCGTGTTCAAGAAGGAAGCCAAACAGTTATCAGATGGCTGTGGAAGTCCCAGGAGCTGCCAGATTCTGCAGTCCTGAATGTTAATATTTTCTTGGTTCTAGAGCTTGCTCACGTTCATAGGAAGCTCCTACTCTACTTATTACAGAACAGACACGCATGGTCATCTTGTATCTCTAATCACATTTAGTATGGTGTCTTCTACATAAAACCGTTAAGGGTTGGGCTGGTGAAATAAAGGCCCTCTTTTTTAAAAAAGTGGGGGGATGTGTAGCTTCTTTTAAGCATTGAAATTCAGGGTTCATCCATTAGCAGTAAGGACTGTCTGCATTAGAACTCCTAGCCAGCGTAATTAGTAAAAGGACAACTTCTGCGAGCTGTCTGAATGTCATTTGTTTTTCAAATCTTGGTTTCTGGTTAAAGGTGAAGGGGCCATACTTTACAACACGACATAAAAGGCACCCCCAACTGATCAATGTATATCCTAATATTTGCCCTTCAACATCTAAATTTAACTTGCTTCAGAGCAGTCTTTTCCACATCGTGGAAGATTTACCTGGTTTGTGTAACACTACTGGCTACTGCTCTGTTCTAAAGTGCTTTGGCATGCTGCGATGGACTTATTTCTTATAAGATACATTCAGTCCAGTTTTACTGCATTTGCCTTTAGAGAGCTCCATATTCAAACCAAGCAGTAGAATGCAGTGTACAGTGATGAATTGACTCCTGGAGAGTGATCAGACATTCTGTGAACATTGTGCTGAACAGGGAAGGAACATAATCCTAAATTCTGAAGCACCCTGTTCAAAAACATGCAAAAACATTTTGAAGTGGTACTGGAACAAAAATGTGTGTGCACAACACGCCACAGAAACTTTTTCACTACTTGTGTCTGTTCTAGTGGACCCCTGACTTAGTTGCTGCCTTACCACTTTCACTAGAATACAGTAGGACCCCCATATCCACTGATTCAGTTATCCACGGTTGGCGGAGGGGGATTAAATAATTCAGCAGCCACAAAGCAAGCTATTGTCACAAAAAACAGCTGTAAAGCAAGCTACTGTCAGGAAACAATAGTTTGGGGGTAGGTGGGCAAGCGTTCTCTCTTATCCACGGTTTTCATTATCCACCAATCACCAGGCCTGGAACCAATCACCAGCGGATACTGGGGTCCTACTGTACTTCATTTTCCTCATCGTCTAAGCTAGAGGATTCACCTGAAAAGAGAGGACAAAACTTTACATTATCAACCTTGGATTATTTTCTTAGAATGTAAATTACTAAAGTGTGAGGATTGCTGTCACTGAGGGGTAGAAATGGCAAACAGAAGTAGGTATGAAGTTGTAGGCCAAGAAACCTCGCGTTTCCTGCAGTTTTTGAAACCCTGCCTGATAGGCCATCCTACTGATAATGACACTAGACATTCGACTAGAGAAAGTTTCAACAGTTTTAAATTGAGTTATGTTGACGTTGGCTTTTTAACACTCACCTTGCCCCTAAGACAGTCTTTACTAGGTAGGCAATGATGCCCAAGCTACAATCATGCAAAAGTTCAGACACAGTTAAGGTTTTAAAAATTGGACCTGTAACTTCATAACGGGATCTTGGGAGCAAATGGAGATAATTGGATTTTGCCAAAAGTGCTTTTATATAAATTAATATACTTAAAGCTTATGTTGATATTCCTTATATATACAGAGAGCTAAGATAAAAACCTAATTTGCTTGATTTAAATTTCTCACCTGGTTGACAAAATTAAAAAGCTAGACTACTCAATTTATGCCCATTCATATAATCAGGAAGGCTAAGAAGAGATGCTCAGAAGGCAGTTCACTCTAGTCCTGACCACTTCCTGTTACTGACTCAGCTGGTGAACATGGACATGTGACTTCCTCTTCCTGTGCCTCTGTTTCTCATCAGTAGTGGGGAGGTGAATCAGTCATTCCTGTCCACAGTCCCCATCTTTCCTAAATCCTGCCACTTTAGGATACATATCTGGAAAATGAATCAAGATAGTATTTAAGTTCCTCTGTCATAGGATTCTATGGCATAGGTGAACATGTTCGTGTTAGAGGAGGAAGAAAAATATAGTGGAATCTGAGATTATCTGCAGGTCTTTGTACCTTTTCATATGGTTTATTATAGCAAAATCGGAATAGATATTCAGCTATAGAAAGCTAACAACATGATCTTAGTGTTTTCTTACCAACCAAGCATGCTTCATAAATCTGTAAATGTAGTAGCAGCTTGCCTAGTAACAGCTATAGGGAGTCTATGTTAAAATTTTAATGACAATTTAGTCTGGCACTGCAGAATCAGTATTAAAAGGGCAACATTGGGTCTGTCATTTATTTATTTATTGGACTTATATACCGCACTATTTAGCAACAAGGCTATGCTGGGCAGCGTATAAATAATTCAACAAACAAACATGAACAGCATACAATGTAAAAATGCAGCTAATAAACAAAATAAACATGACTAAATCAACAATAACATCATAAAAATCACTGAAAGAACAAAAAGATAACTATAACAAGAAAGGGTGAATTAAAGATCAGTGAATCAAGAAAGGATGAATTAATAGCCAGGGAAAGCCTTTCTTTATCACCATGTCTTGAGATGTTTTTTGAAAACTGACAGTGTAGGGGCCAGACAGATCTTGGCAGGGAGCTGATTCCACAAGCAAGGGGCCACCACTAAGAAAGCCCAGCCCCTCCTCATTACTGATTTCCTGGATTCCTTTGGAGTGTGCACCCTCAAATGACCTGTTTGAGAAGATTGAGTGTTTCGGGTGATATTTTCCGGTAGGAGCCATTCTGACAGATTTTGTTGGTTGTCTTAACAAAGATCAGCTGGTAAGGCTTCCTGTAGGCTTCCTCACCAAATCCTTACTTTTTGGCTACACAGGGATGTCTATAACAGTGCTCCCCATGTATAAGATGCCCCTCCCCCAAATTAGTTTCACAACTGTGCAGGTCTCTCCTTGGCCTACTCAATTTTTAGTCTAACAAAAATATCCACATAAAGATACTGAACCTCACTTTTTTTATTCTGTAAGAATCAGCTCCAGTATCAAATGGATGGAGGTTGTTTATGCATATAACTCACGTCAATTAGTGGTGCGAGTAGGCCTCCAAAATGTTGTCCCATCAGGTACAGAGTATATGTATATATGTATATGTGTATGAGTGGTATACATGCACATCCACAGGCACCCTTCCAGCAGCTGATTTTCGTTTCTTGAAAGAGCCTCAGAGTTTGTCCTTTCTTTCTTTCTTTCTTTTCTTACTTTGTTAGTGAAATTTTTGTACTGTTCTCCTGAGGTGACAAAATTATTCAACTAACTTTGAGTACCTTGATGGGTGGAGCCCTTTTTTGCCTTAGGCTGCAAACTTCCTTGGGCCAGTCTTGAAGGTGTTTCTGTGGAACCCTACAAAGCTGCACAAATTGAAACTGCAGACCACAGAGAAATTCAATGAAGACAGAGGGTTTTTTTTAAAAGTCCTTAGTTCTTTTGTAAGTCTTGTAAGTCCAGCCTATCTAATCAAAAGGAAAAATATCTTTTTAGCATGTGTGAATTCTGATTTCTGTTTCTAATGCTTCCCTATATGCCAGATATTAATTAATTCTGTTTAAGCTATTTGCAGACTGATGCTACCATGGGATGGGAGATGAGGTCAGATTTGTTTCGGTCCAAGGCCAGAAAGATGGCTTCATAATACACAGTTACTTTTTCATTTTTCTCATTCAACCCTCATCATTTGTCAGTGGTGTCACAGTTCAACTGATATACACTTGACTGTGTAGCCATACAAAAAATACGCAGAACTTCCCTTATCCTCTTTATAAAGTGGGTATGGGGAATGCCCAGGTAGTATCAGGCCACAACTCCCATCATCTGTCACAACTAGCTGTGACTGAAGGTAGCTGCACTTCAACAACTGGCATGTGGCCTTCAAAAGGGGATTGGACAGATTCCTGGAGGAAAAGTCCATCACAAGTTACAAGCCAGGATGGGGATGTGTAATCTCCAGGCTTAAAAACAGGGTACTTCAAAGGCCAGATGCAGGGGAGTGGCAGCAGGAGATAGATATCTATCTAGTCTCATGCGCTCCCAGAGCATCTGGTGGAGCCACTGTGAGATACAGGAAACTGGACTAGATGGGCCTTTGGCCTGATCCAGCATGGCTCTTCTTATGTTCTTATCGTTCTAGAGGGACACAAGTCCCTCACCTATTCTAAAGAAAAAACGCCTTTATTTCTGTTACACTTTCAGATCACACTGGGTCCTGAGTACAAAACAAACAGGTAAACAAACAAAACCATCTTATGGAGCACATGCACCCTGTTGAGTGTCTATTTCTAGAAAATGGGAACCAGCAATACATGAGAGCACAGACGTGTCAATTTAAAGCAGCATTTTTCCCCTATAGGGATAAACCGTTTCTTATATCAACATCGCGGCCTCATCTCTTTGACTGGAAGGCAAAGTCGCACAGCTTCCAGGGCTGGGTCCCAGGAATGTCCCGAGTTGTAGAAGTCAAAAGGAGCGCCGGTTGCCCGTCCCGGTTCCCTATAATCTTGACTGTCCCCCTGTATCCTTTGCAGAGGACGTGTCATGGAGGCTCCAAACTCGGTTATACAGTATTTCAGTGTAAATATGAGAAGCAAGCGGGCAAACCGCTAGCACGCCACACGCCACCAATGGGGCGGTTTAGAAGCGGGCGCGGAGCGGCGGCACTGCCGTGGGTGGGTGCGGGGTTTTCTAAGCGCATAAAGGGCTGGCGGAACAGGGTTCGCGAGGGCAAGGCTTGCAACTTGGGCCGGCGAAGAAGGGCGTGAAACGAGAAAGCCAAGCGTTGCGGGACCAACAGCAGGGAAGGAACCTTCCCCTTCGCTTCCTCCCTGAAATCCACCGCTCTCGGGCTCGCGGCTATAAATGGAAGAGAGGCGGGGGGGGACCTTTTTTCCTTCCCTCCCGCCCCCCGGGATTTGCCTCGGGACTTCTGACGGAAGCGGCCGGCGAGCGCCCTTTCCAGTCGCACGGCCGCCAAAGGGGACGCGGGCGAATTCTCCTGCTCCACCTTAAGCCGCCCAGTGAACAGAGCGAGCGAGCGAGAGCGAGAAAGCGAGCGAGAGAGCGAGCGAGGCTACGGGAGGCAACAGCGCCTCCTTAAGCGGCTGCGGGTCCCGCTCGGGCGGTGGTGGAGGCGGCGGCGCGTGCGGCTGGGGGAAGGGGAGGGAGGAGCTCGCGCTGCCCGGACCAGCCCGCGCGCCGCCGCCGCCGCCGCGTCCAGCAGCCACCGCCGCCGCCGCGCTTGCCGGGCGGAGGGGAGGGGAGGGGGGTCGAGTTCGCGCCGAGCGAGCGAGCGGGCGAGGGCTGAGGCCAAGGCGGCGCGGGGGCGCGCGGGGGCAGCGAAACCCCGGGAGGGGGGAGGCGGGCGGCCCCACCATGGCCGGGCCCCCGCCGCCGCCCCCGGGCCAGGAGGCGCCGCGCTACCAGGAGTGGATCTTGGACACCATCGACTCCCTGCGCTCGCGGAAGGCGCGCCCGGACCTGGAGCGCATCTGCCGCATGGTGCGCCGGCGGCACGGCCCGGAACCCGAGCGCACCCGCGCCGAGCTGGAGAAGCTCATCCAGCAGCGCGCCGTGCTCCGCGTCAGCTACAAGGGGAGCATCTCGTACCGCAACGCCGCCAGGGTCCAGCCGCCCCGGCGAGGAGGAGGAGGAGCGCCTGCCGCCAGTCCCGCGGCCCCGCAGCGCCCGGCCCGCACTTCCCCGCCCAGCGCGCCCCCCGCCGCCGCCGCCGCCAGCGCGACGCCCCGGTCCTCCCACCGAGCAGCGCCTCGCGCCAACGCTGAGCCCGCCGCGCCTCCCCAGCCTCTGCCGCCGGCGCCGCCGCCTCGTCGGACCGGACGGGAGCGACCGGCGCCGCCGCCGCCTCCGCCTCCCCCGGCCCCAGCCGCCCAGGCGGAGGAGTCGAGCTCTCCCGTGAGTCTGCGAGAGATTGTGCGCTACTTGGGCGGCGACGGCGCGGCGGCGGGGGGCGGCCGGGTGACGAGAGGCCGAGCGCAGGGGCTGCTCCAAGAGGAAAGGTTGTTGGAAAAGACCCGCTTGGGTGGCGGCGGAGGAGGAGGAGGAGGAGGGAGCGGCAGCGGCGGCGGCGGCGGCAACCACGTCGCCTTGCCCAGGGCGGCAGAGCGAGGCGCGCAGGCCCGGGCCCCCGCCGCCGCCGCCAGCGCCAGGGCGCACAACAGGAACAAGGTGAGGGGCGGCCGCCGGGGCGCGCCAGTGGGGGGGGGGCGGGCGGGGAGACGGAGGGAGAGGGGGCGGCAGGAAGGGGTGGGTGGGGGATGGGCGGCGGCGCCGGCGGTGTCTGGTGCGCTTCACAGGCGGACGCGCCCGAGGAGGAGGAGAACAGGTGAGGGGCGCCCGGGCAGAGAGGGGCAAGACCGAGCGGAGTGCGCGCGCAGGGGGTGCCCGGACGCTCGCCCGATTGAGGGGGGGGAGGCGCCAGAGAGGAGCCGCTTTTTGGGAGGCGGCGCGCGTGCGGGCGGCGGCGGCGCCCAACCCCCAGGAATAGGGTCCGCGGCCGCTCGTGCAGGTGTGCGTGCTTGTGTGTGTGTGTGTGTCTGGGAGGAAGAGTTATGGGCAGCACCCAATCAAATCGCTTTGGCACAGGAGGGGTGCGCTAGGATTGGAGCCTCCGCTCAGACGGGGAGTAATATTCTCTCCCCCCCCCGGTGCAGTTTCGAAGTATTGGCGAAAGCTCGCCGCTGGAGGAGAGAGGACTCCCGGGCCGAGCGAAGTTTTTTTTTCGGGGGGGGGGAGCTCCTCCGACGAGACGAGTGCGGGTGGGCGCGCGCGCGCCCGCACACCCACCCACCCACCCACGCGCACCTACCTGCGGGTGGCGCCTCAAGGCCACGCGTTTGGGGGCGGCTCAAGCGCCTTGGGCCCAGAACAGCGCTCCCCCCCCGCCCCTTTCCGCCCCCCCCCCGCCGTACCAGGCTCCATATAAACACAGAACAAAGAGTCAGTTTGTGTTTGTCCTAAAGGGTTCTGTAACCCTCCAGTGAGGTCGAGTGGAGGGAGGGAGGGAGGGAGAGCAAAGTGTGATGTTGGGAAGGGGGGTTAACAAAAGGAAGAACCTTGTGGGACTGCCCTGAAATGCAACCTGCTCTGGAATACAACCCAGTCCAGCCAAGAGATCCAGCAATTATCAAGGGCCGAATGCAGTTACTGTCCTAAAGAAAGGCACCTCCTTTTGGCTGCCTCTTTTTCCCCTTGGCAAGCTTTTCCTCCGAAGATGGCAGGCGATGCTTAAGACTTGCATTCATCTGGGCGAGAGGTGGCTCGTGGGCAAGTGGGATGGGCAAGGTTCGATAGCTCCTTAATTTTCACCAGATTAGAAGGCCCTTGTTCCTGTTCCAAAGAGTTTATTGGGAGACTGATGGGAGGGCCTTTATTCTGACTTGAGAGGCCTCTGACCTCAGCATCATTCAGATAGGCAACATCACTTTTCCTAAAATAACATAACAGAAACACAAAAAGGAAATGCAGGCTGGTTCATTGAGGACAGTCTGTGCCTTAAAGGACAGGGTAACACTGAAGTAGGTTGCCAAAAGAGGTGATGAGCAGTGCAGCAGTATCCCTGCCTGCCCATTCAGTGGAACTTCTTGGTAAGTATGCGTTGGGTTGCAGTTCTTGGCAACCGATAATGAGAGGGAGGAGCATCATAGGCAGGAGGGGAGCCTTAATTCTGACACACGGGAGACGTTCGTTTGGTGATGTGAAAATAGAGCTTGGATTATCTTTCTTGTTTTGATTTGTCTCTTCTGATGTTTGTAGAAAGCAGGTGAGGAGGTCAAAGGTGAGGAAGAGGAAGAAGACGAAGAAGATGAAGTCTCCACAATGTCCGAAGGCTCAGAAGTGGCACAGGATTTTGAGGCCAGCCATTACGGCAGGCCAGGGATAGGCCAACTGAATGGGGACTGTAAAGACAGCAAGCTCGGTGGGAAAGAGGTCTCCCAGCCCAGTGGCGCCTTCACCAGAGACCTGCGCTCCCTTGAGGAGGAGCAGTCCTCCAGGAAAGGATCAGAGCGTCCCCCCCACCCCGAAGGAAATGAGCAATGTCATGCAAAGGCCTCTTGGCCTGGAGAAAGTGCCTGTCACCGCCTGGGGGGTAGCAAGAAAGATGGCAACAACTACCAGCAGCCAGACAGAGCAGGTAATGGCAGGAGGGAGTGGCAGGGATGGGCGTTCGGAGAATGAATGGCCAGCTTTGACTGCCCTGGGAGGCACAATATACCTGCCCGCTTTTGGTTGGTAATAATCCCCACTGATGGAGCAAATAGGCTATGCTTATTGCAGTGAACTTGGGCACGCAGATGCAAAGGCCTGCAAGAAAATTCACCCCAAATGGTGGGGAAAGATTCTTGATTTTTCAGTAACAATCCCAAGCCTTCATGTTGATACTCTGGAGTATAAACCACCCTTTGGGAGGTTGGGAGTTGAATTTCCCACTGTGCCCCCTTGACCGGTGGGTTCATTCATCCTGTAGGGTCCCTTCCAGGTGTGCACTTTTAAGATTACTGTCTCCGTCACCATCAGAAGAGGAAGCAGGTATTTTGTCAAACTAAGGTATCTTAGTTGCTCATTTGATGCCAAACTACCTTCAGATGCTGTGTATGAAAACTGACAGTTTGCAACATTATAAAAAAGTTAAGATAAGGATCCCCCCACATGCGTGCTAGTCATGTCCGACTCTAGGGGCAGTGCTCATCTCCGTATTCAAGCCGAAGAGCCAGTGTTGTGCAAGTCAGTGGCCACATGGCTGGCATGACTGCAAGGAAACACTTTTACCTTCCCGCTTTTTATAGTGGTACCTATTTATCTACTTGCATTTACATGCTTTCAAACTGCTAGGTTGGCAGGAGCTGGGGTTAACAGCAGGAACTCACTCCGCTACATGGCACTCGGGATTCGAACTGTTGAGCTGCTGACATTGTAGCCGACAGTTTTCAGTGCTCTAACCTGCTGTTTTTCTCCCAACCATCATGAGGTTTGCAGCTAAGCTTAGAGGGAGCAGAGCAGCCTGGGAGGAGTGTTAGATGGTTCATAGTTCCTGCTGTGATTAGTAGCTCTAGGGCAGATTAGACATAATGATGAGGTAAGGGGAATTATAGGAACATAGCATTAGTAGCACTGAACTCTGGTATGTCTGTGGAGATTCTCAGTCATCCAGTTAAAGTTATCCATGAGTTGAGTCCTAGCAACTGTGCTTCTTTTCTTGGGGGACTGAAACTTTTCCCTACTCATCCAACCAGCTTCTTCAGTCTGAGAAAAGAAATTGGAAGGGTTCCAATTTATAGTTCATCTTGGTTTTACCCCTGAATAGGCTTGTTAGGTGGAGTGGCCTGAATGCATTCTTTAGCTGGCCAATGACTTGGGGTGTGTGAAATTCGCACCCATGCAACCCTTCCCAATGGCCATTAGTTAATTAATTATTTTATTTTTTATTTCCATTTATATACCACCCGACTTTCCCGAAGGAACTCTGGGCAGTGAACACCCAGAAACAATAGTACAAACAGAGGTAACAATTATTAATTAAAAATTTAGAAACGGCAAGAACAAGATGGTGGCAGCAAACCATAAGCTGACAGACAAGACAAAACAACCACCTCAGCAGTTGCCATAGGCGGCTTTAAACAGCCAGGTTTCGAGGTGTTTCTTAAGTGCCAGAAGGGGCTCTGCAAGCCTTATCTCACTGGGTAGGTGGTTCCAGAGGCTCGGGCCAGGTACCGAGAAGGCCCAACTCGGAGTAGAGGTGGCAACCCATAGCAAGAGTGCCTGCGATGCTCTGGTGGGCCTGGCTAAAAGCTGATCTTTGGGATATATGCTCCACCAGATACTCTGGTCCCAAGCCATGGAGGGTTTTGTAAATCCAAACCAATACCTTGAACCTTATTCGGGTTAAGTATGAGTTGTTAGCAGTGGCCTTCCTGGTGGAGGGGTGAAGCGGTTCTGATTTGTCTGGGAATTCGTGAAAGAGCAGCATGATAATGGTAGACAGATTGTGCACAAGTTCCCCACCCCTATTGAGAGGGATTTTTCAATACACCCATGAGTGGCTTCCCAGGTTCAAGAGAGGAGTCAGGGAAGCCATTGAACACTGACCTCCAGCCTTATGTGGCTTAAGAACTGCGATTGGCTTGATTAGTGGGTATTCTTCCTTATAATTATTGGGCAAGATGCTAAACCGGTTCATGACTTTTTAGCTGCAGAGGTTCCTAGCAAGATGAGACAGATTATCTAGACCAGTGGTTTCCACTCTGTGCTGGCAGGGACTTCCAGGTTTGCAGTCTAAGAACACTTGGGTTATCCAAGGTTGGGAACCAGTGGTCTAGATCTGTTCCAGTCTGGCTTCAGGCCTTGTTGTGGTACAAGGACTGCTTTGGTCGCCTTGGTAAGAACTGGACAAGGGATGTGGGTCCCTGTTTTAATTCTTCTGGACCTCTTGGCTGCTTTTAATAGCATCAACCATTGGTATCCTTATCCTTCCTGGCCATCTCTGCACTGTTTTATGGTGGATCAGGTCCTTTCTGGAGAGAAAGCTCAGAAAATGGTGCTGGGGTGGTGTTAGTCCTGGTCATTGAACTGGCCTATTTAACATTTGCATGAAACGGCTGGGAGAGGATCTCTTAAGAGTTTGGGAGTTTGGTGTCACCAGTATGCAGATGACACCAAATTCTTATCTCTCCTCTCCGTCTAAATCCAAGGAAGCTTGTCTCAGTTCTGGCATCAGTAATGGATTAGGTTGAGGGGTAAATAAACTGAAATTTAATCCTGAAACTCTGTGGTGAGCAGAGGTGCCTTTGATTAACTGAACAGCCAATCAAGGAATTCATTGTGTGCTGGATGGGGCTACACTCCCACTGAAAACACAGGTGTTCACTCAGCTTGTTTGTGCTCTTGGCTGCCCCAGGTTTCAGTGGTGGCCAGGAGTGCCTTTGCACAATTAAAACTAGTGCACCAGCTACACCTATTCGTGGTGGAGGTCTGATCTGACCATGGTGACACATCCTTTAGTTACACCTTGGCTGGATTACTGTAACATACTCTACATGGGGCTACACTTGGACAGTTTTTGGAAATTTTAGCGGATCTAATCCAGACATGTTCAAACTTCAGCCCTCCAGATCTTTTGGACCGCAACTCCCACAGTCCTTTGCCATTGGCAACTCCCACAGTCCTTTGCCATTGGAGTTATGGTCAAAAACATCAGGAGGGCCAAATTTTGGACATGCCTGATCTAAACATTGCAGCCAGATTGTTGTGTGGATGGTTACAGGGGTCACATAACCCTATTGTTAGAGCAGCTCCACTGGCTGCTGAATCATTTCCAGGCCCAAAGTGCTATTTTTAACCTATAAAGCCTCAACCTGTCTTAAAGACTCATTTCCCTTTATGAACCTGCACATTTGTCAAGATTGTTAGGGGAGCTTTATTTTCATCCCACCACCCTCATAGGTACTTTTGGTGGGCACATGGGAGAGGGCTTTCTCTGTCGCTTCTTCCTCACTTCTGAGCTCCCTCCCACAGGAGGCCCAGCTGTACCCATCTTAGCTTTGCTATATGAAGACCTTTCTCTTAATGGCTGGCTGTCTAAGAGTTTTTTTTAAAAAAATTGGGATGGTTAGTACTTTTGGTGTTTTAGTCTTCTATTTAACAGTTTAATTTTAATTTACTATTTATTACCATTGTGTGTATAAACACAGTATACAATACTACAAAATTCACAGACACCCAGAGACCAGACTCAATACACACACACGTACATAAAAAATCCACCCACCAAAATCCCCCCCCCCTAAAAACACAAGCATCTACACAACAGGCCGAGTAATACTGTCCAACCGCTCACTGCTGGTGTCCTTAAGTTCATTATTGAGTGCAATTACAGCTCTGGGATAAAAACTGTTCAGAAAACATGTACTCCGGGTTTTAATTGTTCTGTATCTTCTGCCAGAGGGCAACAGTTCAAAGAAATTATGACCAGGATGAGAAGAGTCTCTGAGAATGTTGCGTGACTTCCTCAAACAGCAAGGAATATAATGTATATTTATTTCTTTTTCAGTATTTGAATAATTCAGCATTTTTATCCTATTTTAATTATGTGAGCCATTTTGTATGCTTTCTTGAAGGGGAAAGTTGGGGTAAAAATGATTTAAATAAAAATAACAAAACGATTGTGCACATTTTCATCTGTGAGCTGCCTAAAGGTTGTCATCCCCTTTCCCCTCCTCCCCTCCTCCCCTCCCCCCCCCCAAGTGTCCCCAGCTGTTGCAGGTGCTGAGCCCTCTGTGCCCTCGTCCCCTGGGAGACCTGGCATAATCCAGGCAGATGGGAGGCCATTCAGCTGCACGTAAGTTCTGAGCAGGACAGGAATTTCATTCATGGTGAGGCCTTCTGAAGGAGAAGCTTCTTAAGGCCTTGTAAAAGTATTACAAGGGCCTTCTTAAGGGGAGGGTGCACGTGCCTTGGAATTGCTCCTCAGTTGCGCCACCACTGCTGGATTTGGAGCTGGACCAAGAGGAGAAAGACTTTCTTCAGGGGGTGATGAGAGTGTCGCTTGTAGAACTGCCTTACCCCCCCCCTCCCTTTGCCCTGTGCCACTGCCAACATGGCCGCCTCCATTTTCCAACCGTTATTCATTGCTAGCCATTCCTTGCCTTCTGACGCTGCACAGGTTGGGAAGGGCCTACTGGTAGCAAAGGCACAGGACTTGTCTAAAGGCAGCTCAGCAATGGCAAATGATAAGTGACTCCTGCAATTCCCCACCACCACCACCACCACATTTGCTTCCCTTTATATTGGTTGGAAAGGAAGGAGTCTTTTCCCATCAAAACATTGAATGTGGAACGGAAAGATTTGTGAGGGGCTGGCATGCCGTTTCTCTTCCATGCTCAGTGTGGTGCCATTTTGGTGCCTGCCCCCAACATGGGCTTTCCTTTCCAGGCATACAGTTATCCGTGTCCATGTTCTATTAATCTATAGCTTAAACTGCTGTCATGGCTGCCTTTGGAGATTGTTTGCATTCTGAAGTTATCACACAATGTGGCTGCTGGATTACCAACTGGAACTGAATGCTATTATTTGTGTTACGCCTGTGCTGTGCCAGCTATGCGGTGCCTTTGGCAATTTCTGAACCCAATTCATAGTGCAGCTTTTGACCTTTGATGGTCTTTGCATGGCTTAGTGCAAAGGGTACTTAAAGGACCGGGGGCTGTCCTGTTTACCTCTCCGTACTTGGCCTTCTTGTGTCTTGTGTGGCTCCTGTAAACCATGCTGGGAATATAACTGCAGTATGGTCTAAAAGTGCATCTCAGAAATACATTTTAATGTATGATGGCCAGGAAGCGTTGCAAGCATGACTTGAGGTGGGTTCTCTTGACCCTGCTGGCTGTGTGTATGCAGTCCGATACCGAAATACTGCATTGCTGAAGAGGAGGAGGAGGAAGCTCTGAAACCTCTGTGAACTTGCATTTTCTTTTGTTTTCTGTCCGCTCCTTGTAGCTCAGTAAAGGAGAAGCCTTCTGACCCTGTGGAATGGACCGTGGGTGATGTTGTGGATTATTTCACAGAAGCTGGGTTTCCTGAGCAAGCCTCCGCCTTTCAAGAGCAGGTGAGAACTGGGGAGTGGCTGGAGGTAGGTTGGGAGATTTACATTCAAGCTGAACATCAAAAAATAATGTCCCAAAAGGCTAGGTCCTTTTTTTTTTAGAGCAGAGATGAATAACACGGGTGTCTTATGCATTGCGGATGGTATAAAAATGAAACATGAGCCAGGATATAAACAAAAGTATATCAAAAAGCAGTCACTGTGGCGTTGCTGGCCTTCTGTCTTCGTTTCATAAATGACAGAAGTGCTTACTAGAGATTTTAGATTTGATTCAGACCCTCTCGCCTCACCCCTTGACCCCAGTAGCCCACCAATGCTTCAGGTGTGCTGTTCACCTATTTTTAAAAAAGTAAAATGGAAGTCCTGTGCTTGCTTTTGCTCAGGTATCAGGGCTTCCCTGTGGTAGCATTTCCTCTGTTCGAACATACATTTGTTTTACAACATCTTAAAAAGTGGTTGTATCTTAGAAAAACAAATACTGACTGGTGAAAATCAAATAGGGTCTCCTTTATTTTCCGCATCCAGTTTTCAGGTTTTAAAAAACTCAGCCCGCAGTTAAAAGGCGGCAAAACTGCAGTCATGAAAGAGTGTGGTTGGCTTGGGACTGTGCGCTAGAGCCATTAGGCCTGGCCAGCAGCATATCTTGTTTTCATTATTCTCATGCCATGAGAAAGGTCTGATACATCTCACCCAGAAGACTGAGAGCACCGTGATGGCACCTATAACACGACTTTACATCCCCAATCAGAGTGTGTGTTCTTACACTTCGTCCCACCAACGTGGCTTGCTGGCTACTCTTCAGTGTCTGGAGGTTTGAGACCCCATAGCCCTCTACCGAATGCCAGAGCCTTGTGCCTGACCCCTTTGACCTCCTGCAGATGTCAGCCCAGAGCACTTGCGGGTGGCTGAAGTTTCACTCTCTGGGGTCCTGCACTTGGAACAATCCCAAGTTGTAGGCGGGTTTTAAAAATATTTTGAAAATAGTACCCTCAAGTCTTACATAGGCTAAAATATCCATAAATCCCAGAGCAGAGGCAACAAGGTCCATTTGCAAAACAGATCTCCCAACTAGGCCCCAACCCATAAATAAAGTAGTTGATTTCATCTGAAGAAGTAAGTTGTGACTGACAAAAGCTTATGGGGGGAAAAGGGAAAAAATAAACTTGCTAGTTCTTAAGATGCCACAAAACGCTGTGTTGGCTTTGCCACAACAAGCTGCCAACAGGGTCATCTCTCTGCTATTAGTGTCTAGGTCAGTGGTTCCCAACCTCAGACCACCCGGGTGTTCTTGGGCTGCAACTCCCAGAAGCCTTCACCACTAACAGCGCTGGCAGGGGCTTCTGGGAGTTGCGGTTTGGGTTCCCAAGATTGGGAGCCACTGTTCTAGTCGATGGTCAGGTCAGGTCGGTCTTGGTTCTCTGTTTCAGCTTCCTAAGTCCATGGAGAAGGAACGGCCTCTTTGGTGGGAATCTCCCTTTGCCCTCTAGCCCTTACCCCCCGTTGTGCTTGTCTTGCCTCCCCCTGCAGGAGATCGATGGGAAGTCGCTGCTGCTGATGCAGCGCACTGATGTTTTGACAGGCCTGTCCATCCGTTTGGGACCTGCCCTCAAGATCTATGAATACCACATCAAGGTGTTGCAGCAGTGCCACTTTGAAGAGGACGAGGGCGACTCCTTCATGGGCTGAGGAGAGTTTTGGCACAGCCTTGTGGAAGGGGTGGGGGTGGGGAAGAGAGAGAGTTGGGGGGCGGTGGGGGGGTTGGAGAGAGGGAGAATGGGGTCCCTGCCATTTGCTACCATCTACAGGTGCTTCGGCCTTCCTCTCCCTCCATGAATGAAAAACAACATCTATGGGACTGGATATTGTGAAAGGAGGGAGGGAGGAATGATAATCCCATCCTTACAGCTCCACTACCCCTACCCCCCCCCCCCGCTTGACCAGAGCTAGAAAAGGCTGGGAGGGGAGGGCTGCTGAACTGCTCTCTTCTCCAGTCCTTTCTGTGTTAACCTATTCTGAGCTTTCCACCTGCTACAGTGCATTGTCTGTTTTGGGAATGGCAGGGGAGATGTGGTCTTTCTCCTCTTCTCCAGCCTAAATTTAATTGAGATAATTTGTGCTTCAGGGTCCCTCTACCCACCCACTTCTCCTCCCCTCCTTTCCCACCACAGGAGCACTTGGTGGCCCAAAAACTGCCCTCTTCCTTGCTGTGATTGATAAGATAAAAAATAGCCTGCTGAAGCTGCCCAGGAGGCTTCAATCAAGTATCTTTTTATTCTCTTTTTTTCTGTTTGGGTAGGCTTTTCTTCCAATTTTCATGGTTGTTGCCCAGAGTCAACTACTTTTTATTATTTCTTCCTTCTCATTTTTAAAAAATATAAATATTTAAAACTGAAAAAAAGGAATTTCTGATTGGTTTAGTATTTCCACATCTATTTGCCCTATAAAACGTAGTGGAACAGTCTGTGTGGGTGCGTTTTAAAGGGACGCAAGAGTCTGGCCAAAATCCTCTTGTATACTCATGCAAATAGCAAACCTTTCAGAGGGAAGTTGCCCGAAGCTGAAAGATCATTTTCTACATTATCACATGCACAGTGAGTTATACACCTCAGTGTGCAACTGATGGCTACAGGGATTGCTTAATTTGGGGCAGTTGGCACCGAAAAGTTAAGCTGTGTGTACTTCACCAGTGGAACTAGGTAAGAGGATTTGGGCCTCTATGTAGAATGTCTTGTGTTCTACTTTGAGGGGAAGAAATGCCATCTGGTGATGTTGCTAGGTTGCCTTTGGGGGAAAAAGACTTAGAATAAGGTAGAGAAAGACTTACACTGACAAGGCTGAGGGCCTGAGGATTTCTGGCTCAGCTGCTACTGTTGTAATCCGCGATGGCAAAAATGCAGGAATTACTGCACAGACACATGCACAAAATTCTAAAATAAAAAACACCTAAGGTAAAGGTAAAGGTTCCCCCCGCACATGCGTGCTAGTCGTGTCCGACTCTAGGGGCAGTGCTCATCTCCATATTCAAGCCGAAGAGCCAGTGTTGTGCAAGTCCATGGCCACATGGCTAGCTTGGCAGTGAGGAAACACTGTTTTTACCTTCCCACTTTTTATCGCGGTACCTATTTATCTACCTGCATTTACATGCTTCCAAACTGCTGGTTTGGCAGGAACTAGAGTTAACAGTGGGAGCTCACTCTGCTGCGTGGCACCCAGGATTCGAACTGCAAAGTTGCTTTTCATGATCACAGTGGGAATTGTACCTGTTGACACTACTGGTAATTCAGCTAGCGGTCATACATAGGCACTATAGCTGCCCATATCGACATTGTAAATGCTTTGGGAATGATTTTTTTTTGGGGGGGGGAGGTGTGCTGGAGAGAAACTGGTCAGAAGCCTTGCCGTCTGTCAAGAAGACTAGGCATGGACCTCTTCTTGATTAGGCAAGCCAGGTAGGGGCCAAAGAAGATTGGGCAATATGACACAAGGTGGTAGGGTACCGAACATAGTAAACTGTGATTCTTGCATACTTGAAGTACTGGATGAAGTGAGGGGGTCATCCAGGGCACATTGCACGTAACATGAATATTGGTGGTGTTCAGGGCTCACATTACATAATGCGAAGATTCCAGTTACCTAGGTTAAGCACCTGTTCCACAGATTAAGGTGAAACCAATTTCACTGTCATGGCTTTGCCTAAAAAAACATATGGGTTGGAGCTTACAGAGTGGCTGTTGAGGACTCTTTGATTATAGGATCTTAGACCAAGTGGCAAGCTTCACTACCTACAGTTCCTTGTTTTGGAGCCTTGCTAGATCAAGTCTGAAACTGGTTTAAATTTAGAAAGTAGGCATGCCTGTAGTGCAGTGGGAGGATCAGCAGTACACAATGCAGCTCTCGTTCTATGCCTTGGGCACAGGGAATTGTGCCTAGACAGACAACTCTTCCCCCTGCATACCTAAAAGAGTGCAGAGTTAGACAGGAGCACACTAAAATTATGTTCTTAATTTTTTATGTAGAACCCTGAGGGCTAGAAACTTACTGTTTGGATTTTGAAAGCAGAGGTCCTCAATGTTGTAGCACAGAAGTGCCTCTGGGGCTTACATTCCAGCTCTATGTTGCCCCCATTGCACTACACCCTATTTTTTTCCAGGGCTAAGAATAAAAAAAAAAGAATTTTATTTTTGTTCTAGCATTTCTTACCCATGTATTATCTTCATTAGCTACTGGCTGAACAAAATGTTGGTAGTGGTATGTTGTAGGAACCAGAGTGGGTGACTCAGCAGTAGGATTGGCGCTGGGCTCTTGGCACTCTGAATTTTGGGGGAGGAGTAGGGCTGTGGGATTGGGCAGATGTGTGGTGTTATTGGCCCCAGATAGACTATGTTGGGTGAGGGCTTGGATTAGGCTGGATCCAATAGATGAGGCTGTTCCAGTGCAGCAGGCATTGAGGTTTCTCTTTTAGGCCTGGGAGACAACCTGCCAAGTTGAATTAATCTATTTTTTCTGTCTATAAGATGTGCCCACTTTTCCAACCCAAAATTACAGGCTCTCTCTCCTTAGCTTGCTTCTGTGTATAAGACGACCCTCCATTTTCAATCTAACAGTTATACACTGAAAAATACTGTACTTCAACATTCGGCATAGGGAAAGCTCAAGCGAAGCATTGGATTAAGAAGGACTGAAGGTGGCTTCATGAACTGGGATCTTTCTTAACAGATACATTTGGTTGTACGCTATAGTATAAATGGAAGACAGAACTGTATGGTCATTTTGTGTGCTTGTGACCACAGTTTCTAAAGCAACCTTTCAGCATGCTGAATTGGTCCTGTGATGGGTACATCATCAGCTGAGATTGTAACAACCTTGAAAAGGGGGCTTAAATAGAATATGAGAAGTTATGAGTTGAGGAGGCACTGAGGAAATTGCCACATTTAATTCAAAATGTACCTACAAAATAATTGGTATTATGGTAGACACAGTATTTACTCACAGGGCCTGCACAGCTCTCTAATGAAGATAAAAAGTAAATGGCAATGCTATGAACCATTATGGGGCCATTCTAATCAGGAAAAAAATAGCAATATATTAGCACTCCTATATGTTCTGGCACTTGCAGAGGCTTCTCTTTGTACACCTTTGAGGTTGGAGACAGTTTCATGCATCTGCTGCTAGAAGTCCGTTTCTGATGCAATGGTGAATTCCAGGGTTTGGGGAGATAAGGCAGCATCGTGAGCAACTCCTCGCATGGCAACTGTTGCTAATCCTGGTTTAAAAAGAAGCAGAGGTACTTCTCTAAACTTATTTTGGACATTTAGTTTTATTGGGGAGAAGGTTGGCCAGACTCTTTGTGGCATTTTAGATGCATGGTGTCACTTAAAACCAGAGTAGTGGAAATTGAGCTGCCAAGCAGTGCCAGCAGTTCAATTGCTATCAAGGTAGTTTTCAATCAGCAAATAATATACCTTGTTTTTATGGTGCGGAAGACCTACACAACTTGAACACTGACAATAAAGACATTGAAATAGAGCTTTTGTATGCCTTGGTTCAGTCACCAATCCAAATGGAGACTGTAGAAGACTTGAGACTCTGAAGGGCAACAATGAAAACAGCATCAAGCATAAAGGATGTGTAATCACCATGTAGGGGTGCGAAAGCTGGACAGTAAAGAAAGCTGACAGGAATTGATGTGTTTGAAATGTGCTGGAGGAGAGCTCTGTGGATGCCCTGGACTGCCAGGAAGACAAAATCAAGATAAAATCAAGTCTGAACTATCTCTGGATTGAGAAACACAGACTGGGGCTGCCCTATGTGGGGGCGCATCATGAAGATGGGATTATGGAAATACAGTGTTGCTGGGAAAGGTTGAAGGCAGTAGGAAAAGAGGAAGACCAATAGGTGATTGAACGATTCCCTAAAGGAAGCCACAGACTTGAGGTGGGCTGAAGAGGCGACAATT
Source organism: Phrynocephalus versicolor (assembly GCA_023846285.1). Classification (NCBI taxonomy): domain Eukaryota; kingdom Metazoa; phylum Chordata; class Lepidosauria; order Squamata; family Agamidae; genus Phrynocephalus; species Phrynocephalus versicolor. Next base: position 34,704,061 of record JAHTLZ010000010.1, read on the forward strand.
CGGAGGCTGCTCAATTCATGGGGATGCTGTAAGTCGGGGGGGGGGGGGCAACTGGATGGCACATAACAAACTATGCCAATCAAAATGGCCATGATGCATCATAGGCTTCTTGAAGATCCAAGTGAAGCCTACATTCCCATCTGAAAGCGAATTGGATGATGGCTGTTTGGGGGACATAGTCTAGCAGACAGTACCAATTTCTCAGCTGTACCTCAGATACCCCTGTGGGTTAAGAGACCTTTGCAAAAGCAAATAATGGGCTAGATCACTACACTTGATGGTGTGTGTGATTTTTTAAAAATTGACCAAAGTGCTTAAGGAGGTAGGATTTTTTTGATGATGGGGCGTTTGATCCTTGACTGTCACAACACATGTATAAAATAGTTAAATGCAGTACTGCCTGAAGCCAGAAATTGCCTCCACATACAATGGGCTGATGTTTCCGTTTAGCGTTTTAGAGATATTATGTAAGCTTGTTGCCTGGGTTGGGGGAGCCAAATTGTGTTGTTCCTGTGGGATGATGCATTGTATGAAAAATAAGGGAAACCAAAGCAAGCCTTTGAGGAAAATCTTAACACATGTGTGGCATCTTTATAAAAATATAATAATGAATGGGGCCTGACTGTGCAGTGTAGTACAAGCATACACCTCAGGATTGCCCAATTATGATGACTGGCACTAAATCCAGGGCAGGCAGAAGAAAGTCCTTTGTCATACTGTATTGTAGGTGGAGGTCTCCACAATTGCCTTCCAGGCAGGGTGTGGAACTGCAGCCCTAACAACATAAGAAGAGCCATGCTGGATCAGGCAAAGGCCCATCTAGTCCAGCTTCCTGTATCTCACAGTGGCCCCACCAAATGCCTCTGGGAGCGCAGGAGACTGGATCTGTCTCCAAAGATGTCTGCCCTTACCATCCTCAGTCCATACAACCATTACTAGTATTACCTGGGAAGAATGATAAGTCCATCCTGTGTGGACAATTTACCCAAGTGGGGAAGGCAATAGTACTATATAGCTGATAGATGGCATTTGTTGGGAAAGGTGGAGAGGTATATTATCAATAGCAGCACATAGAAAATGCCTTTTCACTGTTTGGAAGAGAGTTTGGTAGTTCATATATACTTATTCCAAGCTGTGATCCAAGCCATGACAAGTTTTTTTAAAAAGCCTCCGACCACAGAAGGAGAATACCAGATGCTTGTGGAGAAGCAAACCAGGATGGAAACTTTATGGACCTACTGGAACCAGCAGATGGAGCCACTTGCAACAGCAGATAAGATAGGAAAGTGGATAAAACTTTGCAAAGCAGAATTCCTTTATGGCCCTTCTTTTACAAATCTTTGGGAGGAGTGGTTAGTACTAGATAAGAGGTACCCGTTCTCTCATTTCATAATAGCAAGCAGCACTGATGCTTTGCTGGATCTCTTAAGTGATGGGTTCTTCATGCTTCAAAGCAATGATAAAGAATTTTAATCCCACCATGCTAATTCCTTAATGAAGCAAGCATATGGAAGCTTCCAGATGAGGTCAGATGCAGGTTTGTGCCGTTTCCGCCCCACTATGCTTGAGAAACCGGCTGCCTGCCACTTTTTGTGCTTGAAAGATCCAGCTGACTCCTAGGCTAAAAGCTAGTAGCAACAGTTCTTACTGGGCTTGGGCCACCATCATGAAACCATCACAAAGCCCTTCCCTCCCTTGCGCCACAGAAACCACTGCCACCTTATTGTTGCGTGTTTATATGGGGGGAGGAACATGAATTATATTAAAAACTAAGCTGTAGCAGGTTTATTTTATTAATGAAGAACTGCACGTGTTAGGTCTGATAGGAGTTCCGAATGGGTGAGGAAGGTAAAAATTGCACAGGAAATCCAGGTAAAGGAAACAGAGGCAAGGTTGGTTGCCTGGCTCTGCCAAGAGGACACTTTCTCTACAGCTCCTGAAGGCACTCCGCATTTACAAGGCATTGGATGTGCTTCTAAGATGACTGTGCTTTGTTGAATGATTGGCTGTAGCAAAATCCTGCTTAGGCAAGAAAGGACCAGACAGAACACAAGGCTTACATCACTGAAATGTGTGTGTTTATATTTTCTTCAAAAGATGTCAGAAATACTGAATGGATGAGTAGCTACTTGGCCTTTCCGAGCTAACCTATATAAGATTGGAGGCAACCTTTTGTCCCCAAACTCGGATGGCTTTGGTACGTTTATCTTGGAGACAGTATTAATCACTCAAGAACCCTCCAACGCCACTTCCCCATTTATTTTCACGAATACTGGCATTGCTTGGGTTATCTATAGGACAAGGCAGTGGTACTGGAGTCAATATGCTTTCACACGTTAATCTTCGACCTCTATCGCATGCTTGGAAATTACATCCTTTAAGCCCCACCTTTAACATACCAGCCCCAGTGGAAGAGCTGTTGTCAGCTCCTCTTGCTCTGCCCTTTGAAATAAGTGTGGATCAATGGGTTTTTGATAGAGAATACAGGCAAGTCCAAGGCCAGGGAGAACTCTTAAATGGGGGAGGTGGAGATGACTTGTAGATTACACTCCCAGACCAGTTATGATGGGCATATAGATTGTATCTAAACTACACAGTTACAGCAGGCTGGTGCCATTTTGAGCTGTCATAGCCCTATCAGACAAAGGCAGCTGTCTGGAAGAGGCTGAGATAGTATGTGATCCGAAGAATCAGTAACCTAGGAGCTGAAATTTAAACTAAGACATCAAAGAATGATTTCTGTCTTACATGTCATGAGATACGATTAAAAGTGCCACCAAGTGGCTGTTGGTCCCAGTTTGGTCCATTCCTTTTCCCCGAACAACCACATGACCTGCATGCCATCGCAGAACAGTCAACTCTTTATCAACAACTACCCACACCTTTTGGGGAGTTTATCAGAGCTTTTTTTTATTCCAGTGCAGGTAGCATCACCCTGTTTTGGTTCGATCCTAGTCTATGTGATCACCCAAGCAGCTGGTTGGTTATGTTTTTGCTGAAGCTGATTAACAATTTTGAGAAATACAAAGCTTCCTTTTTGCTTGTCTGCAGAAGGCTAAAGCTTTCAATTTTTTAAAAAAATGTTGCTAACATTAGACATGGGCACGGAGCGGCGAAATTCTCGTTTCCGTTTTCGGTTATTGTTATCGTTACATAACGGGTAACGGTAACGAGAATTACTCCGCTCCAGCTCGAACCTGACCCGATAAAAGATAAATTGAGTCTGATTTTTCGTTGTCGTTCATGGCATCGCGGCGATCGCGCGATGCCAAGCAGCACAGAAAAAAAGTTTTTTAAAAAAAACCTGATTCCCGGCCAAAACAGCAGGCGAAAATATGCCTGCCTCAGTGAGGGCACCTACCAGAGAGGGGTGGTCTCTGGGGGGGTCCCTGGCCTCCCCCCCTCTCCTGTCCTGGGCTGCTGGTACCAGGCTGGGGGGGGCATCCTCGTCGTCTCCATTTGCCATGCAGGGGGGGGGATCCAAAATGGCGACCGCAATATTTATTTTTAAATTGTGGTCCAAAAACCCACCAAAGCACAACAGAAACATTTGAAAATTAGGTATTTTAAATGCCTGATTTTTTATAGTAGCAGCAGTGGGTTTTTCTTGCAATAAAACGTCTCCGTTGATTTGATTTTATTTTTTATTTTTATTTTTTTACACCTGCGCAATGATGGGCTGGCCATGGGATGGGACCATGCAAATTTTTTGACCCATGCCACCAATCGCATGGCCAGGTTTTGACTGAGACTTCTGGATGTGCCAGAGGGCATAAAAAGCCCACTAACCCTAACCCTAACCCATACGCCAGTACACTGTCCTTCTTAGTGGGTCAGAGGCACCCAGAGGTGCAGCCCACTAACCCACCCTAACCCTAACCCTAACCCTAGCCCTTACCCTAACCCCAACCCTAAGCATAACCTGTATGGCAGTACGCTTTCCTTCTTAGTGAGTCAGAGGCACCCAGAGAGGTGCCTCTACCACTTACCCCACCCTAACATAATAACATGTACGGTATGCGCTAATCCCTTGTTAGTGGGTCAGAGAGGCACCCAGAGAGGTGCCTCCCAGAGCCCACTACCCTAACCCCAACCCCAACCCCAACCCCAAACAACAAACGGAAACGACAAATTTTTGAAAATTTCTGCGACAAACGGAAACGACCCGAAACGGACCGGTTCCGACAAACGATAACTCGAAACGTCATTTTTTTCTGGTCGTGCCCATCTCTAGAGCACATCAATGTCACTTTGAAAGGGCTTTTTTAAATAAGCCATTTCAAAGCATCCCTGTTAGTAGCAATTAAGAACTGCAAAACTTCCTTTCCTTTCCCTTCCATGGTAAGCAGAAAGGAAGCTTGACATTTCTCAGTATCTTTAAGCAGCTTCAGCAGGACAGCCAGCTGATTGCTTATTAACAATCTTGAAAAGGGACTGCTTTCCTCCTACAGAGAAACAAGTCTTGATCATGGCAAACAGAGTCACTTGAGGTATGGTGTGGTTGTACCTTGCATGTGGACGCTCCTAAATGAGATACTGCACCCTAAAGCAACCCAGTTTAGCACAATCCAGACAGAGATTACTCTGCCATCTAGTCACACCTTAACTCATTCACTACTGTATAGATATTAAGAGTCCCAGTAAACTGATTTCAACTTACCTAAATCCCAGTAGTGCTATTAGGACTGAAACCAGTTTGCCCAGCTGCCAAAATGAAATGGCCACGATAAGATCATGTAGCCTGAATGTATTCCCTGCCCCCTGCCCCACCCACAAGCCCAATTTTGAAGACAGGCAATAAAACACACACAAAAGATCATCTTTATTTGAAAAAAAAATGTGAAGAAAAATCTACCAATGATTTTCACTAACAATTTGCTACATTACAAAAGTAGTCACACACCTAAATCCACACCCTGATCCAGTTAAGGCTCTGATCCAAAGACATTACTACAAGTAATTCCTCCATGTAACAGGCAGCAAGTCAGTCCCTCTGTGCACGGCAGGCGTAGAAGAAAAAAAAGATACAAAAGAGTTTACTGGGGTTCCTTAAAATTAATAATGAAGCCACATTACTTGATAAAGTTATGGCACTCTGGTGAAACAGAGTCAAGGTGCTGGAGAAAAGCTTCGTTTGGGGTGCGTGGGGGTGTGCGATTTCTGACATAACAGTCAAGACTAAGCACTTCCCGTGCTAGAGACCAGGTAGGGGTACAAGTAACACTATCCACACAGGAGACAGACTTCAATAATTACCCCGTTTTGTAACCTAATTATTAGGGCGTACTTCTCTCCAGGGCACCTGTAGGCTATTGCTTGGACGTTTTAAGGTTTGCATCTTCACTGTAACCTCAGAAAATGAAAAAGGACAGCCAGGCAATCGCCTTTGCATAATAACCCTTTGCAGTTGCCATAAGAGGAACAACCCTATGTGGGTGAGTTGAACCCACACCTCATAGCCTTATTGTCTTTCAAATAGTTGCCATTTACCTGATGGGGGACAGTACTATCCCATTTGGTACTTGCTATCTCTACGACTGCCTCACCGAATTAGAAAATGCTGTTTAACCCAAACACCGGAGGTAACTAGCTGCAGAATAAGAGGTTGGGAGGTTTCATTCTCCACTATATGTGCTGCAAAGTACAGCTGGCATGTCTGGCCTTGGGCAAGCTGCATAGTCCCCAGGTCATTCCCAGAAGAAGGGACTGGTAAACCAATTCAGAGAATTCTCTACCTGTAAAACCCTGGAAAGAGTCACTGTTGTAAGCCATTCACACAGTATCTGCTTCAACAGATTCCCCAGTTGGGAAGGTGAGGGTGCATTTGCTTATAACCAAGGCAGGGAAGCTGTTGGCATGATGCCGCAAAAAAAGACGACGGCTGTGCTGTCAGGAACTGGGGCCAGCACCAGTGCAAAAAACTGGCTGCATCAGTAGCAAACCTTGCTCCCTAAGCAGTCACGTTCTGGATCCAAAGTTGAGGCTCCAAAGATAGGACACTTTGCAAGGTAACTTCCCAGTAGGTTCTTAGCAACCCCCTTTTGCCACTTCCCAAGGTCCAGTTTCCCAAAGGCTTTAGAACATAACCAGACCTGGAACAGGCTCTGCCGTATGCGGGTGGCATCTTGCAGTAGCCAAACCTTGGTGGAGTTAGAGTTGGATTGATCTGCAGCTGAAGAGCTGAATACTTGACATCTATTTTTTTCCTGACTTGGGAGTCCAAGTTTCCTGTGCTACTTGTTGCCTTCTCCTTCAAGGGATGGGAGACACACTGTTCTCGGGGGGGGGGAGCAGCTGTTTGCATCTGGAGGGCTCCCAGCTGTTGATGGACATCTCCTGCTAAGACAGGCCTTCTGTGACCAGGACTCCGTACCACTAAAACATCATGGCTGGTTTACCCAAAGGTCTGTGGTATGTTTGCGCTTTGTAAAGCTTCCAGGCAATTCATGAGGTATAAGACAGGGTTAAATAAAGGAATAGGATGCAGTAGCAATGGCCCTTATGCTTCAGAATGTCCTTTCAGGCATCCAGAACATAGCCAAAGAGCCCCCCCCCCAAAACTCACGACAGCGATCAGATCCCGGCTGTGAAAGCCTTCGAGAATACTTCCAGGCATTGTTGGACTCTTAACGTCCATGACCCTCCCCCATGAGCTGAGCTAACCAGGTCTCTTGGGAGCTCAAAGCCAACATGGCCAGAAGATCCTGGACCCAAAGAGAGCCGTTCCACACAAAAGAAACCTCAGGCCAGTGCTGAGTGTTACAAATGGTCTACCAAGATACAGGCAACTGAAGAGGGGAATTGAAACTTCTGGCAAAAGGACGAAAGTAGGCACCACTCACAAGTGCTGAACAGTAGAAGCTAAACAGAAAAAAAAAGCATCTTAGGAGAGCATCAGACGGGGAACGCATCTTGACTCCAAGGTGCATCTGGATCAAGCCTATAGGTTGGGAAAGCTGCGTCTGGCTGCGAGAGCCGAGATGTTCACCAGAAAGGAAATTCGTTTCAGAGAAATAAACTAGTGGAAGGTCTCGACCTCCACCACAGTCCAGTCCCCGTGGGGGGATGACATGTCCTCTGGGGAGAAGCTCGTCACAGAAGTGATGCTGGCCCGCGACTCGTCCAGTGGGGAAATCAGTTCAGTCCATTTGCCAATCTCGGCTTCGCTGCTTATGGCCCCCTTCCCACCAAAAGCCCCCGGAGGTGCCTCCGCGGAGGAGAAGAGCAGCGTCCGACTGATGAGCTGCTGGACCACAGTGGCCGGGATGTTTCCTAGGTGAAGCGCCTGGTCTTGGGAGGTGGCCCGCAAGCAGCAACTCCTCCCGTCTTCCTCTGGGCCAGGCGTCTCAGCGCCACTTTCTACTTCATAGATAGTGGAGAGGATCTCAGATGGACAGGGTCCCCAAGGGAAAGGCAAGCCAGTCCCACTGTCACCTACAAACAGGGCAAGGAGCTTGGGTTGGAAAAAAGTGGCCCTCAGGGTGGAGGGGGGACAAACAAAGAGAGGAAGTGACAGACAAGAACAAAAAAAAAAGAGGAGGAGAGCAGGGGGATTCCAGAAGATGGACCTCCTTAAGATCTATGGGACCCATGGCTCCAACACCTGGACTAACCAGCCTGTGAAGACTCAACCTGTTGGTTCCAAAGTGGGTTCAGACCCACCTGTTGAGCCTTTTCTCTCCTCTAGCTGAGCTCTCCTTATAAGACAGTACATGAACTATGAGGGCTGCCTTATGGAGAGAGACTCTGGGCTTGCTTGCTTAAAGGCACGTAAGGGTCTCCACTTAGGGAGACAAGCAACCACCCGTCTAATGGCTGCCCAAAGGACTAACTGCATGTAACCTTTTATTTTGTGGGGCAGAGACATCATCAACTGTGAGACAAGGTGTTAACTGTCAGCAGTGCTCTTTGTTTTATCAGGATGGGTTTGGCCTACAAGGATGTCTCCAGCAAGGAAAAACCTTGCATTATTTAAACTAACAGTCAATGGGGATGTTCTATAGGAGAGAGAGAAAAAAAGAAAGAAGTATGGGGTTATTTGCCCATACTGTATATACCTTTTCACCCACCACTGCTCCATAAAAGGTCGAGGGGTACGTGACCGCCAAAGCTCAACCACTATTATCACTGAGAACCTCAGCACCCTTTAATGCATGGATTTCCTAAGCCAGCATAATTTCAACAGGGGTTTCCCTGAAAGGCCTACCGCTTCTTACTGCTGGACTGACTGACAGCCAGACTTCCTTCCTTCCTTCCTTCCTCCAGACGCTATTAGACTGCAGCTTCCATTTCCTCTTACCACTGGCTATGATACCTAGAAATGGCAGTCCAACAAAAACAACACATCTGGAAATCCATGAATTGCTCACCCCTTTGGGCAGTGGATGCAAATCTGCCAGGGTCCCGTTTTGCTTCCACCAGGCACACTGGCCCATGTCAGAGATGACACCCCTCACCCCTTTTTTTCTGGTCACTTCTTATCCATAAAGCAAACTTTCATGACTGTAAAGGGTGCCTTCTTCCTAGCTCCATTGGCTATATTCAACTACCACCTAACCCCTCCCCTCCCCTGCAGCCATCTTCCACTTCTAAGCCCAAATCGAGAGCAGCGATTGGAGGAGGAGGGGGGGGAGGAGAGGAGGTCACCTGGAAAAACAAGACAGGCCAGATAAGATAGACAAAGTGATACTTTATTTAACACGCCAAAAGTCTAAGAAGTTTTCCTTGCTCAGAAACACACTAAAATACACACAGCTTCTCCTGAGGAGGTCTGTAAAGGGGGGTCGAGAGGGAAAGATTTCAAAACACACAAAGACAAAATAGGCTTGCTTGGCTAGAAACATAGATGGAACAGAATGCACACAGAGGAAGGGAGGGCCAACTCCCTTCCTAACAAGGTACTATTGCACACGGAGAAAGAAAAAGAGAGAGACAGAGGGAGAGAGAGAGAGAGAGAGAGAGAGAGAGAGCACAGGTTGGCACTTTGGACACAGACAAAGCAGGTGCCTCCCTATACATTACCTGCGGCCGCCAAGCCATGAGCAGCAGCAAAAGGCTGGGAGGACCCTTCCTCCTGCCCACCGATCTTCTCAGGCCCTGGAGCGACCTGCAAGGGATGCTCCCAATCCAAGGGCGTCTCGCTGCCGGTCTCTTGGAGGAGCTGGTCCTTCGTGCCCTCCGCGGAAGGCTCCTCGCCCTCCAGGGAAGAAAGGCCAGGGCTCTTGCCGCAGCTGTCGGTGGAAGGGAGGTGGAAAGCACCAAATACGTCGGAGGAAGCGGCCGAGTTGGTCGAGGCCGGGGTCTCGGTGCCAGCGTCGCCAGAGCCCAGCTCGTCGGACTCCTCCACCGAGTGGGGCAAGGGGGGCTGCTTGCCAGGGGGAGGGGAGGCCGAGAGGCACACCGCTTTGGCAAAGCCCACCTCCTTCAGAAGATCTGCGTCCAGCTCGGCTTCCTCTTCCTCCTCCTCCCCCTCCTCCTCCGAGGAGACCGTGGGCTCCGTGGGAGGGTCCCCCAGGACCTCGTCAGCCGGCAGAGTCTCCGCCTCGTCGTCTCCTCTCTCCATGTGGATGCCCAGGTCGAGGTCCCCAGGCAGGCCCTCCAGGGGAGTCAGGAGATGGTGGCAGGTCTGCTCCAGCCTCTCATCCGACTTGGACTCCACGCCGGAGCTGCTGTCGTACTCCCGCAGCTCCTCCGGGGTGCTCGTCTCGCTGCTGCTCTTGCCCGCCAGGTCAGGCCCACTCAGCGTGCTGGACTTGGAGGAGGAGCCCCCCCTCTCCGGGGAGAAGCCCTTCGGCCCTGGCGCTTCGGGCAGCTGGGGAGGGTGTTCCTGCAACAGCTCCAGGCTCTTCAAGGGCAGGCTCTGGGGTTTGGGCATCATCCCCTGGGCAGCCAAGCCCCCACGGCTGCCACCACCACCGCTGGCAGGGAAGACCACTCTGGAAAAACAGAGCGAGGGGTCCACAACGTCCCCTTGTTCTTCACCTTCCTCCTGCTCAGAGTGACTCGCACCCACGTCTGAGGCTACTGCGTCGTCATCCCCGTCAACGCTGGGACCTCCACTAAAAGAGCTGGGATAATCATCACAGCCCTCACAGGGCTCCTCCATGAACTCGGCAGTGAAGGGTGCTGGAGACAAGGGCAGATGGGGAGAAGGCTGGTCCTGAAGAACCGGAGGGGGGGCTACCTGTTCTGCCCTACACAGCTCCTCCTCCCATGCTTCACCTGCAGCACAAACAACAGCCAGAGCAAGACTCTCCATTTGCAAAGGAGCCGTGGCCTCCTCCTCCTCCTCTTCCTCCTGCATGTGATCAACAACTACTCCAAGATCCGGAGGGCTCCTCCACCTTTCGCTCTCTCCCTCCAGAGATGCTGCTTCCTCCAGCAGCTCTCCCTCTGGGCTCCCCACAGGGAGGCACACCACCTCTTCCGACCCCTCCAGGTCATGCTCGCCATCTTGTCCAGCTGCCACGGGCCCTGCCGGGGTTTTCGAAGGAGGGTTTCCCTGGTGGGCAGAAGGGCACAGCTCTGCTGGGAGGCTGGACAACTCCCCCTCTCCCCCAGAAGGCCGTTCAGATCCATGGTTGGCTCCGCTCTCCTCCAGAGACCCGGCCTCTAACCTCAAGAAGCCGAGAGAAAGAAACCCCTCCTCACAGCTCGGCAGGGGGACATCTCCTTTAGCGGACATCTGGAAGTACAGAAGAGGAGCTGAGAGGCGGAGAATGTCTTCGCAAGCCTCTTCTGGGCCAGGAGACAAGGGCGGCTGCTCAGCAACCACGTCCGCCTCAAGAGGAGGAGGAGACATTTGTTCTCCCAGGTTATCGGAGCCTTCGCCATCAGGCCGCGGGGATTCTGGCGGCGTTGGAGAAGCCCAGGCGGCAGGTTCCAAACCTGTGGGAGAGGAGGCTTCACAAGGGAGTGCGGTCTCCACATCCAAATGTCCGTCACAAGCACCAGGGAGTTCCGGACCCTCTTGGGCAGCTGAAGGAAATGCCTGGCTGGGAGAGGAGACTGTCTCCTCCTTTGGGGTATCTGGAGAGAACCGAGGTGCTTCTTCAAGCCCTGCTGGAGAGCGCACCTCCTGCACTGCCACACACCTTGGTCCCAGGGCATCCTCCTCTTCTAAACCTCTTGGCACAATGTGGTCAGCCCCTAGTGCTTCTACCTTGCTGGCTGTGGACTTGGCCTCTTCAAAGACAGGCTGGCTAACAGCCTCCACTGTAGGGGTGACGTCTAGTTTTTCTAGAGGCTTTGGATCCTCTGGGGAGAGGTTTTCTGCCTGCCCAACCATCACCTCGATATCCTTCTCGTTAGCAGCTCCTTTCTGAAGCTTGTTCTGATGCGGAGATGGCCCTTGGGCAAGAAAAGCCTCTTTCTTTGCAGGCTTCTTGCCCGGGCTACTTCCTGAAGGTGTGGGGGCCTTGGCAGCAGAAGCCAGGGCTCTTGGTGGCATAGTCGAATTGACACTTCCACAGGTTGCCTTGGCGGGAGTCCTGGGCTTCTGGGCTTCTGTAGACTTCCTTGTAGAGAGCTTGCCGCTTGCAGCTGCACTCCTTTGTCCAGAGTTCTGCTCTGACTGCAGTTTGGAGCCTAGGGCTTTAGGTTGCTTTGGGGCAGGGGGCACCTTGGCCGTGGAGGTGGAGCTGGCAGGCTTGCCCTTCAAAAGGGCGGCAGCTCTGGAAGTACCTGGAACGACCAATCACACAGTAAGTCCCCCGCGTCAACAGCAAAAAAAAGTTACGCTCATTGCCGTGCCTTGGTAAAGCATACTGGGATCCTCAGCCAGGCGAGAGAGTTCAGATACAGAGCACGGGGAGGTCTAGCTATCCTTTCCCAGCCACCACGGTGGTCACGCTGGCAAGAGGATCCTGATGTTCCCAAGTCCAAGAAGGCAAACTAGGTCTATTCTCTTCCTACTGTAGCTGTAACTTTTCTCTGAGCCTTTCCTATTATTCTCCCTAGCACACTGGGCTGAGCTTCTCTTAACTGGTTTTGTACTAAGCAGGAGAGTTGTCAAGATACAGCAGCAGTTAATGTACTCCTACAAATGCCCCCTAACCCAAGGAGCCTATTACTGTTGCAACCCTACTGACTTATTAATATTTAGCTGTCCCCAATCCCATTTTGAAATGTAAACCACAGTATTAAATAATCAAATACCTGCAAGTATATTGTTCTAGCTCCCACTGAAAAATCAGACAGCCACATCAGCTGTCAGCTAAGAGACAGTGTAATATTGGCTCAAAACCTGTTCTTAGTCACAACTATGGCAAGACCACTGAATCACTGGGGATTTGCTGAATCAGTTCTTAAATCACCTTGGTTCAAAGGGGCCTCCGCTAGCAGCAACTTGCTGTGCCAGACTATGGGATCTCAGCCACTGTGACCAAAAAACTGTGCTATGAAACCAGGAAGTGTCTCTTGCTAGGTTTTCTTCTCTGCCACGAGCTGAACTAGGCAAATTATTTTCTCTCTTCCCAAGCTCTTCTCTGCAACACAGGGATAACACTGAACCAGGTTGCTCTTCTTCAGACAGCAACAAAATGGCATCAAGTACTTTGTACATTCAAAAGCACTGTTTAAATGCCACGGGTAAGTCTTTGAGATATGTTATTGGTCTGCGTCTCAATTGCACCCAGTGTGTGTGCACATAGTATATGCCTCCATGTTTCCATTTACACATAGCAACATAAACCACCGGGGGAGGGGGAGGGGGGAATCCCTTCTCTTCTTTAATAGTGTTTACATACCACTGGCTGTAGACAGTCTGTTTTTCTGCTGCTGTGCTACTGCGACCTGACCAGCAGGTGGTGCTGTCTGCTTAGGCTTGCCCACACTTGTGTCACTGGCCGGGGCCCTGCTTGAGGCTGAGGAGGAAGGAGCGGCATTCTTTGCTCCAGGCAACCAAGTCCTAAAACAGAAAAGGGAGGAATTATGCAAAGGGCAGAGAGAATGGAGAGCAGAGGGGGCCGGTATCCTAGTGCATCTCAACAAATAGTTGCAACTCACATCTTTGGCAACCAAATGGGGACCAATGTGCATAGGAAAACCCGGCAACCGCAGTACTCAAACGCTTACAGTGTCCTGAGAAAAAGTGACCGATAAGAGAACCTCGGACATTTCTGTCACTAGATCAAAACTCGGACAACTCTTGTTTTGATAAAAGCTTACCAATCATCTCTTCTATTCATCCCTCCCATTCTCTGGCCCTGAAACAGTCTCCAGTGTTGAAAGCAAACGGGACAGGGAGGTGAGCCCAGATTAGCTGTACTTCCTCTCCTCTTGCTCCCTCCCCACCCCCTCTGAATGAGAGGCCATGCAATTTCCTGTGTGGACAGAGTTTAGGGATAATGGCAACCTTCCCCTATGAGTTTTCAAAGATACAAAACATCAGGTGCTTCCAATAAAATGAGCAGAAGAGCCACGTGTCTCTGGTAAGCATCGTTCCTCCAGTTTTCACCCTTTACAGAGCTTGCAGCCAACTAGACTGGAGAAGACTGCTCCTGACGAGATCCTAGTCAAAATGCAGGTTTATCATGGAAAACCAGAAACCACTTTTTCCCTGAGTAGAACTAGAAAATGTGCACAAGTTCCACTGTGGTGTTTGAATGTGATGCAGTCTGGAGAACCCTAAAAACCAGAGCTGAGTGCACACTATATTACCAAGTGCTGTATTCTTACCACCAAGACAGTATCCTAATAGCCTACTTGGCAGCTGCATCAATGCCACTCTCAAGAGATGCGTGTGGAGCCAATTTAAGATAATGAATTATGGGCAAAACATTTAGCTTGAAATCAAACTAAGGCTAAAATCTGGGCCTTGCCATTAAGCTGTTTGGCTTCAGCTACAAAAAGCTGGCATTCTCTGCTTCTCCTGTTAGCAGAATTCCTTCCTGGTACACCATGGGCACATATGCTGATACCATCTCTCTCTCTCTCTCTCTGTGTGTGTGTGTGTGTGTGTGTGTGTGTGTGTGTGTGTGTGTGTGTGTGTGCGCGCGCGCGCGTGTGCACGCACGTTTGTGCACATGCAATGTTCTGCTCTTTTGTCTGCATGTCAGCTGGTCTCTCCTCTGACGGCTAAGAGGAGAGAAGACCCATGCAGATGTTAAGGGAAAAACCTTAATCTAGGATGGATTTGTTTAAAATCAGGACTTTAAAAATCAGTTGTGCTTTTTGACTACAGTATTTAAATTTAGTTGTTTTTTTAAAAAAATTAAATAATGATTTCAATTGTGATTTCAGTCAATTTGATTTTTTTAAAAAAGCATCATTGCTCTCCCCCCCCCAAAAAAAACACCCTGCTTTAATCTGAAGGCAGGAGGGAGGAAGACACAGGTTCAGACCCTCCACTCAAGATGTAAGGCTGATGGTTGACCTTGGACCAGTCACTCTCTCTCGACCTCAAAGGGCTGAACGCAGGGGTGGAGGGAAAGAGGCCCTGTGGCCACCTGAGCTTCTCGGACAAAATACAGGGCAGAAACACAACGGAAGACAACAGGCTGCACAGGCATGCATCATCCTCACCTCAAAGCCCTTCCGCTACTGCCAAGACAAACCTGGAAGTTACTATTGGGTTAGGATCCCTCCCTCCACTATAACCACAAACATCTTCAGCTAGTGCCTCCGTAGCAGACAAGACAGCAAAGGCCGCTCCCGACATCGTACCTGGAGGGCTTTGCTGATTCAGACCTCTTGGGTTTCGTGGCCGTCACCTTGGGACCTGAGGAAAGAAAAAAAGGAGATACTTGGATGCGACCGTGGCTTCATAAAGCATGGAACAGATGCTCAGAAGACCCTCCCCAGACAAGGAATAATAAAAGGGGGAGCCAAAATTGCCTCATCATTTCTCTTGCAGGAGAACCTCAGGGAGGATGTGAGCATGGCATAGTTGCCAGAAGGAGGAGTGGACCCATTTTCCATTTTCACCTCCATGGTGGAATGGAAGTCTAGAATTTATCAACCAAAAGAACCTCCACTTTTTAGCTGAGCTCAATTAAGTATTCTAGTCCTCAGTGTTACAGGAATTAAGTCTGAAGGCAGTGCTTAGTGATGTTTCCAGTGCCTATATGATAGCTATGAGGGGATATGATAGCGATGTTTAAATATTTGAAAGGATGTCACACTGAAGAAGGGACTGGTTTATTTGCCATGGCTTCAGAGACTAGGACACGGGGCAATGGTCTCAAACTACAGTAAAAGAGATTCCATTTAAACATTAGGAAGAACTTCATGACAGTTATAGCTGTTTGGCAGTGGGATATGCTGCCACGGAGGGTGGTGGAGTCTCCTTCTTTGGACGTTTTTAAGCAGAGGCTGGATGGCCATCTGTCGGGCGTCCTGTGATGGGGGTTCCTGTATGGCAGGGGGGTTAGACGAGATGGCCCTTGAGGTCTCTTCCAACTCTATGATTCTATGATTCTAGAAGGAAGCCCACAGAGATTCATGATTTGAGAGGAAAGGACATCAGGCACTTCAATGGCTTTGCTCTTCTCCACAGCTTCTAACAGAAGTTGGGACCTCAATGCAAAATATAAATTTCTGGTGCAATACCTGGAGCTGCAGAAGACCTTACTAGTAACACAGCCTCTAGAAAGAGCTCTGCCTTGGTCGCAGCCTTCCTTAAGCCAGACCTAGCCCTGACCCTTCAAGGATGCCTGCAGGGGATTGAAGAACTTCCCATATGAAGCTTTCAGCTGACAAAGGATACCTGAAGCTGTTGACTGTGTTGTCCCCTTTGTGGTCTTCTGCTGCCTCTCTGTCTCTTGGCCCAGCTTTTCTGATGTCTTCAACCCACTGGGCTTGTCCCCCACACCTTTCTTCACAGTCGTCCTACTAGCTATCGAGTTGGCAGCTGTGGCAGCAGTGGCACTAGGCTTGGTCATTGGCTGTTTGGTCTGCAGTGCGCTGGCCTTCCTAGCCGTCCCGTTATTGAGCATTTTGGCAGCACCACTAGGAGCGGTGGGAGGGCGGGACGACAGGCCTGGCGGCTGCTTCCTTCCAACTGGCTGGGCTGTCGGCGGAAGGTTCTTGCTGGACTTCTGCTTTGCTGCCGGGAGGGAGGCAGTGGGTGCACCTCCTCTCTTGCTGGTGGCCATGCCATTTGGTTGCAAAGCGGCTGGGCCTCCACTGGCAGCCATCTTGCCATCCATCTTCTAAGCACGGGCACCAGGCAGGCTGTCTGGACCTCTCAGAATAGCCGTACTCCGTTCTGACCGTGGCTGCAGGAGAGAAGAGAGGCAAGACACAACCAAAGCCTTATGAGGATCCCAGAAAATGGTGAGTACAGGCCCTATTTCACCGCTCTGGAAATGATGCGCTGGAGATACTGGCCAGGGGATTCTAGACCAAGAAAGGATCATTTCCAAGCTCTGCTTCCAGATCCAGTGGGAATGAAACTAAATTCAAAAAAAAAGGAGGCTCAACTGGGAGGTGGGGAGAAACAACATACACAAGGAGACGAACCTTTACAGGTATCAGTTCACACAAAATCATCCTCTGCTCACTATCCCCATGCTTCTGAAGAGGAAGACTGACCCTTGGTTGACTCCAGCAACAAGAACACAGAAAGAACAAGCCAGCCTTACCACCAAAGACAGCAACTGCTGGCTAAAATGGGAACCTTACTGGCTGTTTCAGGAAATCCCTGCCGAAAACCACAAGGGTGTCAAGAGGGAGGGCTCTTCCCTAGCTTGGACCTGGCTCCAGTTTTGCCCACTTGGTCCATGTCTCAGCAGCTGGCAAGGCTGACAAAGGCAGGAACACGGCTCACAGCAACACCATCTGCTTTGAACACAGCAAGGGTTCCAAACGGACCAGTCACCAAGGCAATGTCCCAACAGCCATATACTGTACCAGTGATGCCTTGAATTATGAATGCCTTGAACTGTGAAAAATTTGAATTATGAAGAGAAATCTGCCAGGAGGCAGAGCTGTCAAAATCACCTGGCTGTTGGGCACGCAGTTCCCCTGCCCTGCAGATTTCCTTTCGTAAGTTTTTTTTTTTTGGGGGGGGGGGTGCCTGGAAAGCAGGCACGCAGCAGGGGCCTGTGCCTTTGGATCCCTGCTACGCACCTGCTAATCCTGGCTGCCCCATTGGGGTCCGAGCAGCAAGAATCTGCTTTTAAAAGACCCACACATGTCATGCAAAGAGCAGGCTGTGGGCAGTTTTTTTTAAAGATCTAATGTTCAATACAGCTTTTAAAACACCCGCCCACAGAACCTGCTTTTTGCAAGGCATGCAGGGGTGTTTTAAAAGCAGATTCTTGCTACTCCAACCCTAACAGGAGGGGGAGCAGGTGGGGAAGATTCTCCCCCTCGACCCCCACCCAAGTCAGAGCAGCAAGAATCTGCATTTAAAACTTGCAGGGGTGTTTTAAAAGCAGATTCTTCCCAATCCAACACCGGGGGGGGGGTGATTCCCCCCTGCCTATTCCCCCCCCACGGGCTGGATCAACAAGAATTTGCTTTTAAAACATCAGTGGATGCCTTGCAAACAGCACTTTTTGCAATGTGTGCATGGGTCTTTTAAAAGCAGATTCTTGCTGTCAGAGTTGGGATCCTCCTGCTGGGGGGCTGCCGGGATCCTGGCTTTCCCAACACAGCAGGGGACTGCGAGGGTGAGTGCTGACTTTGCTGCTCGCCCGCTCAGCCCCCTGCTGGGTTGGGGCAGCCGGTTTGTCCCCTCCCCACAGCCAGGTGGTGGTGACAAGCGGCGGACAGCAGCTTCTCTCTAGCCCCACATTTTGCTTCAGGCACCCAGAGAGAAGCTGCTGGCCGCCACTAGTCACTGCCACCCAGCTGTGGGGAGAGGGGGCAGCGGCTTCACCAAGCTGTCAAGACCAGCTGGGAGGCGGCGGCAAGAGCCAGCGGCTTTACTCCAGCCAATGGGTGGATGAGGAATAAAGCAGCTGGTCTCCGCTCAGCGCTGCCTCCCAGCTGGTTTTGACAGCTCGTTAAGGTTTCCCTCCAACCCAGCAAAAGGGGGAAGCTCTTGCCCTGCTTTGCTGAGTCCCCACAGGCTTCCCATTGGAATGCACTGAAATCCTATTGTAATAGATTCCCTCCAAATTGGATTAATTGGTTTTCAATGCATTCATATGAGAAACTGCATTTTAAATTATGAAAATTTTGAATTATAAAAGAGTCATTGGGACAGAGTAATTTCATAATTCAAGGCATCACTATACATCCCGCATTGCAGACAGAGCTCTGCTCTGAATGTATTTCAGGTCTAGGACCAGGGCCGGATTAGTATTACGAGAGGCCCTGCCTAGGCTACTCTACTTGTAAGGCCCCTCTCAATCCCCCATCCTCAGGACTAGAAGAAAATGGAAGAGCATAAGCAAAATTGACTGAAGCAGAGGATGATGACGGGTATTTAAAATTCTCCAATTCACAATTTCTCCTCTAGAGGACATAAGATATTATTGTTAAATACCATAGTGATTGGGGGGTGGGGGAAGCATAAATGTTAAAATTAACACTGAAAAGCTTTGGCAATAAACCTTTTGTGGAATAAGCACTGATTTATAGGAAAATGAATTTGTAATATTATTCTTTAAAAAAAAACATTGGGCTTACAATTTATATTGCCTGGGAAGTGTAATATGGGTTTATGTCCCTCTTCAGTAGCTGCCATCACTCACTGACCTCCCTATGCTTTTCTTGAGAGGAGCAGGGACACCCCTCTGGCTGACTCCTGGGGTTTGGAGATGAAAACTCCTAACTTTAGGGTTTATCCTGGAGAGCTTTTTCGGGATGAGGTTCTGCCTTCTACAGATAGTTCTGAGTCTCTCCGAGGATGCCTACCTGCTGCTGCCTTCCCCTGATCCCCAAGGCCTCTCTCGCTGCCTGTGGGCAATCTGTAGGAAGAGCCTCTTGGCCTCCCTGGTTATAGAATGACTCCCCCTCCCAGACTGGCTGGATGATCTATATCTTCTGATACTGTCCCTGGTTTTCCTGCACTTTGGGGCCATAGAGGCTTCTGGGATTTGTAGGAGTTTTGCCCAATTTCCCAGGGTGGGGGACATTTAAACTAAATTACACAACAGTGTACATAACAGCGTACCGTGTGCAGAAATGTGTTTGGTCATGCCGGCTACATGGCCATGGAACTGCTCAACACCAGCTCTTTGGCTTGAAAACAGAGATGAGCACTGCCCCTAGAGTCAGACACGATTAGCATGCATGTGCGGGGGGAACCTTTACTTTTACCTTTTTATACAACCTAAACTAAAGCAAACACAAGATGGAGTCTATTCTGTCACATCCAACAAGCCAACCATGTAGTACAGCATCATTTCCCAATCTAAACGTTTTCAAAAGTTTATCAACTCCCAAAATGGCCAAAAGGATTCAAAATAATTTTCTCCAAGACTCATGCAATTAGGAGGCTGGAAAATTATGCGAAAACATAGGTTAATAATTAACTACAGTAATACTGTACCTCGGTTTGCGGTTACCTACATGTATAAGCATTACACAAGACGAGTAATTTTTTCATAAACTTTTCCTCCACTCTACGAGCAATTTCTTGCAAAATAAGCAACAGAAGTGCTCGTTTTGCCATCACCCCTTCCTCTGCCACTGCGGCCATCGTGCTGGCAAGGGGATGATGACAAAGGCAGCGAGAGGGTGAGGGCAGCACAAGCCAGGGGTGTGTCCCTCCCTCCCTCACAGCCTCCAAACCCAGCCGCAGGCCTACAGCCCCAGCCATGGCTGGCACTGGTGGAGGCCCCGGCTATGGAGACCCCTGGCCCTCGCTGTGGCACCAGCAAAAGCGCCCTCCACAGAGGCCTCTCAACCCAGCCACAGGCCTCCAGCCCTGGAGGCCCCGGCTACAGCGGTTCCCATTCATTCCTATGGGAAAATTTGTGTTGATATAAGAGTATTCTGCATTACCAGCATGTTTCTGGAACAAATTATGCTCATTAACCAAGATACTACTACTGTATAATTTCTCATCCAATAATTCCAGAAGCAGCAAACCCCAGACTCCCATCAAACAATCCATATTAACTATTTAATCCAACTGCCCTGGGTCTCATAATTGCTGGGCCTGAGTTGCCCTGCCCTCGCATGAAGCCTTGGGTTTGCCATGTTGGGAGAGGGGAGACTACCCACTGGGGGGGGGCAGAGCTGTGGAGGCCCCCCTAGATTTCAAGGCCACAGGCTTCAGCGTACTTAGCCTACCCTAGACATAAATCTGGCCCTGTATAGGACAATGGTGGTGAATCTTTGGCATTCCAGATGTTCTGACCTACAACTCCCACAGCCCTTTGTCGCTGGCAATCTAAGCTTGGAATTCTGGGAGTTGTGGTCCAAAACATCTGGAGTGCAGGTCACTGGTATAGGATGTACAGCGGTACTTCTGATAACGAATTTAATTCATTCTCAGAGGCAATTTTTATCCCCAAAAATTGTTATCTGAAACATGGCTTCCCATTGAAATGAATGGGAAACCAATTAATCTGTTCCGGAGGTTCAGAAAAAGTTTTTTAAAAGCCTTTTTTTGTTCAGACCTCTTTATAAAGTGCACTGTAAAGGCATGCAGTGCTGGAACACCCCCCCCCACACACACACACAGAGAACAACCCCCCTGCAGAGAGAACATGAAATCCCCCCAGCCACAGCTCCCCTTTAGGGCTCTGGAACTCCTGCCTGCCCTCCGGCAAGATCGGTGGCAGAGGTAGGTAAGCTGGCCAAGCTGTGGGGCTCCGGGACGCCAGCAAGATCATTGGCAGAGGCAGGAAAGCTGGCCGCGTCGTGTGGCTCCAGAGCACCAGCAAGATCGGTAGCAGAGCCAGGGAAGCTGGATGTGTTGCACGGCTCCGGTGCGCCAGCAAGATTGGTGCCGCCTCCCCCTCCTCGCCGGGCCTCCATCTCTGCTGCCCACCCACCCCCTCACTCAGCCTCTGTCTCTGCCGCCTCCCCCTTCCTTGCCTGGTCCCCACCACTGCCACCGCCTCCCCCATCCTGCCCAGTCTCTGCCTCTGCCTCCTCTTCCCCCTCCTTGCCCAGCCCACACCTCTGCTGCTGCTGCTGCTGCTCCTCCTCCTGCTGCTGGGTACCAAAGGCAGAAGGGCTCACCAGGCCCCAGTGGCGGCCAAAGCCGCACAGCACCGCCAAAGGATTAGTCAACCGCTGCACCCGCCGAGGTGCTCTTGGAGCCAGGCAAAGAGCATGTGTTGGATGCCGAGACTCCTCGCCCCTCCCCCGCCTCTGCTGCCTCCTCCCTCGCCATCCTGGGTACGTACTGTACACTTTTTTTTGCAAGGCAGTATAAAACATTCGTTATTGGAGGCAGCCCATAGGCAACATTCCTTATCCGAGGCAGCCCCATACCCTGAAATTTGCATTCGTTATCTGAAAAATTTGTTATCCGAGGTATTACGGTATCTCGGTTGCATCTTGCCATGTCACATGGCACTCAAGATGGGTGTCCTGGTTAAGCAAGAACCCATCAAATGGTAGGTATTTCTTCACTACCCTCTGTCTCCTGACTTCTTGGAAGAAGCCAATCATGCATCAAGCACATCATTTACAATACCTTGAGGGAAGACCATCTTTTTACAGCACCCCTTAAGATCGGCTTTGCCCAAGTGGCTGCCTGTTTCCCCAGTTATGACGAACAACAACTCCTATCATGCAACCCAGATGCAGCCACACTAGCTGGGGATGTCAGCAGTCACATGTCCACCCATCCAGAAAATGCTGGGGTGAAGAAGTCTGTCCCAGACAGTTAGTTCCCTACTACTGAACCTTATACATCTGACCAGGATTCCAGGTTTTACAAAGCATTTACAACCACCCTCTAATTTGAAAGCTGCATTCTATGAAAAATGCTTTATTTCAAAACAGGTTGCTCATCTCACTCCACAACTTAGTAAGAGCTCTAAAGCAGATTAGATCTCCCACCTCAAACATGCATATCTGTGTGCACTGTGTACAGAAGACTGCTCAAAATGTACTTTGAAATTGGCAAGGGAGAGAGAAAATGTGAAAACTCATCATCTACTACCTGTAGGTAAAAAGTGGAAAGCCCATTACATGGTGTGGAGAGCAATATAGAAAATGAAAATCATCCAGCTCAATACATTTATGTAGAATCCATTTAATGGAATCTCTAGTACAGTGGTACCTTGGTTAATGAAATTAATTCATCTGTGGGCCATTTCGCTGCATGATAACCAAAATGTGGTTTCCCATTGAAATGAATGGGAAACCAATTAATCCATTCCGGAGGTCTGAAAAAAGGCATAAAAGCCGTTTTTTCCAGACCTCTTTATAAAGTGTACTTTAAAGGCATGCAGAGCCAGAACACACAAAGCCCCACCCAACACACACACACACACACACACATGCAGTGCAATGCAAGCATGTACAAAAGAATGCAGCAAGACAAACCCCAGCCTGTTCCAGCCAAAAGTGCAATGGAAAAAATGTAAACCTGGACAAAAGCAAGCAGCAAGACAAACCCAACCTGTTCATGACTACAGAGCAATGGAAAAGAATGCAAAGATAGACAAAAGAAAGGAAGGAAACCTCAGCTCCCTACCTTTCCAATTTTGAAAGGTCCAAATCCCACTGCAAAAAAAATGTCCAGAATGGCTCCAAAACACCATGAAAAAACTGCTCCAACTCCTCCCACCCCTCCACAAACTATGGGGACACAATGCATCCTGGGTACACTTTTTTGCAGAGTGTAACAGAAAAAAGTTATCGGAGGCGTCCCATAGGAAACTTTTGTGAACCGAAACATGCCTATTCGTGGAAATTTCATTTCATTAACCAATTTTTTGTTAACATTCGTTATCAGAGGTATTATGGTAATTATATCCAAGTTGATATATCCAGGACTAGAAAGTAGAGCAAGCCAAGAGGATATGAAGACCTTGTGTAACTGGTTTGTGTTAAGTTGCTGGCTGGCTAAATGGTGAATCCGCCAGCCAGCCACTGTCTCCCTAATCAGATTCTGGAAATGCCCAATGCAGTTTGCACAGACGGCTTGAGACCTCCTACTCCTGGTCACATTGCAATGTTGACCATCAAAATCAGAGATGGCTACCCAGCCTTTCTGCCTGGAGCAGGCCAGCAAGAGATGTTCCACCATCACCCCTGTGTACCTGGTTCCATTGCCAAAGTGCTCTTTACCATAAAAACATTTTCGTCATTTTTCAACCAAGACCTAGTCTCCTCTCACTAGATCTTGGATACAGTATCTACTTGCACCAGGTGGAGCAGGACAGAAAAAGTATCTGCCTCATTCTGAGTGTTATCTCCCATTCCTCACCACATCTTCCCTCCTCCAGGGTTAAACACACCTAGTTGTTTAAACCATCCCTCTCTGTTCTTGTGGTTCTATGACCTCCAACAAGATTTGCTGCCCCCTCTGGAACTCACTCCTGCTTGCCTGCTTCCTTCTTAAAGTATGGTACACAGAACTGCTTCTTACTTCTGAGATCCACACTTTCAATAAGAATGCAGACAAATTGGAATGGGTTGACAAGTGAACTTTTTAGGATGTCCCAGTTCAGAGTCCTAGCAATTTCTTACAGTTCAGAGTTAAGCCCTAGCTCCTTCCAAGCTCCCCAGACTTAAGATTTTCACCTTGCAGAGAGACCCATGCTCCTTTTTGCTCCAATCAATGCCAGTATCAGTTGTGGGTGGTGTGTGAACACCCTCCACCATAAGCTTCCCAACCAACTCTAGCTAGCAATGGGGGCAGGCACCTGCACTGGGGAATGCTGAAGCCGGTGTCATCTCTGTTTCTTTTCAAAGCCATGAGAATATAGAGCCACTACCCAAGTAGAAACCGATACACTAGGAGCCAACATCAGCACCGACATTTTTCCAGCCACACCTGGCACTGGCGATGCCACACTCTGCTCTAGCAAGGGATCACCCAGGAAGAATAACATTCTTCTAAAATTAAAAATTGGATTTTTAAATTGAAATGGCTTTTACAGTTTTAAATCAATGATTTATTTATGATTTTAAATAAATAAATACTTAAAAATCGTATGATACTAACTTTACCTCTTGACTCCCGTTTAAAATTAACCTTTAAATCTCATTACAAATATGCAAGCTAAACCTGTACTTACGGATTGAGAAAATCAATTAATAGCTCTGCTCCATCCTCAAAAATTCAATTACCTACAATCATGCTGTCAAGGTGACTCTGGCTTATGACAATTCTTTTCAGAGTTTTCTAGGTACAGAGTTTCATTCCCTTCTTCTGGGTGAAACTCTGGGATTAACCTGCAGCTTCCCCAAAGGCACAAAGGCTTGGCTCTCCTCCCAAGGGAGACCCAGCAGGGAATCAAACCCCAAAATCTAGGCACCCCAAATCACTGAGCTATCCAGTTAGGCTGCTTTCACACCACCACTAAATTCTGTTGCCAAGGGCCCGCAGATGCAGAGCATAAAACCGTTTTCCCACGAGCAGCGGACTAAAAAATAAAATAAAGTGCGACCACGCCCACTTAAGTGGGACCACATCACCGCTCTGGGGGGTGATCTGGATCAAAGTTTGCTATGGATTTTAGTGATTGTGTGAAAGCAGACTTAGAGAACCATACACTCATTTAAAAAAAAAAGCCAGCAGAGGATATGATGCAGCTTTTTCACTTTTTTTTCAAGTGAAACCCATTTCCCAGTTAATAAGCGTGTGTTTGTGTGTGTTCTGTTGTTACAGTTGTGACCAACTCTTTCTGACTCCATGAATACTGGAATACTGGGTCCAGTGCTGTTCAATATCTTTATTAATGACTTGGAGGAAGGAATAGAGTATGCTGATTAAATTTGCAGATGATTCCAAATTGGGAGGGGTTGCTAATTCCCTAGAGCAGGCATGTCCAAAGTCCGGCCCGGGGGAGGGCGGGGGGCAAATGCGGCCCATTTTAAAATTTCAAGTGGCCCTCAGCCTCTTCTCCCTGCCGGCTTAGCCTGTCACTCATCCCCGCCAGCTGGATCCTCCCCGTGTTGAGTGGATATGTCTGCTTGCAGTTTTGTAGTTTGCCTGTCCTCTTTGCCTCCGTCCATCCCCTCAACCACCCGGCCTGCCTACCCACCCTGGCTCTGTTGCTGCAGTGCCCTCCCCACCTCCTTGCAAGAGAGGGCAGCTTATGCAAGCAGTGGTGCATTTTGGGTGCACGTGGGCTGATTCCTGGGCCATGCGATAGCCGCTGGACCCTTGGGCATCTTAAAACCGGAGCATTTGTGGTTGTTGCAAATGTGCATGAGCCATGCCCTTTCTCCACCCTTCAGGCTGAATAGTTGGCCCCCACTTATTTTCACCTCACCAAAACTGGCCCTCCTTGCAAAAAGTTTGGACACCCCTGCCCTAGAGGATAGGATGAAAATCCAAAAGGACCTTGACAGATTAGAGTGCCTGGCCAAAGCTAACGGAATGGATTTCAACAGAAATAAATAAATGTAGGGTGCTGCATCTAGGTAAAAAGAATGAATTGCACAGATATAGGATGGGAGATACCTGGCTGGAAAATAGTACCTGTGAAAGAGATCTGGGAGTCTTGGTGGACCACAAACTGAATGTGAGTCAGCAGTGTGATGCGGCGGCCAGGAAAGCCAATGCGATTCTTGGTTGCAACAACAGAACCATAGTGTCTAGATCAAGGGAAGCGATAGTACCACTCTATCTGCTCTGGACAGACCCCACTTGGAGTACTGTGTCCAGTTCTGTGCACCTCAAGTTAAAAAGGATGTTGACAACCTCGAGCGGGTACAAAGGAGGGCGACCAGGATGGTTGAAGGTCTGGAAGAAATGTCTTATGAGGAACGGCTTAGGGAACTGAGAATGTTTAGCCTTTCAAAAAGAAGGCCGGGGGGGGGGTATGATAGCTATGTTTAAATATTTGAAAGGATGTCATATTGAAGAGGGAACAGATTTGTTTTCCATGGCTTCAGAGACTATGACTCGGGGCAATGGTTTCAAACTACAGGACAAGAGATTCCTTTTGAATATTAGGAAGAACTTCATGACAGAGCTGTTCGGCAGTGGAATATGTTGCCATGGAGGGTGGTGGAGTCTCCTTCTTTGGAGGTTTTCAAGCAGAGGCTGGATGGCCATCTGTCGGGAATCCTGTGATGGGGGTTCCTGCATGGCAGGGGGTTGGACTAGACAGCCTTTGAGGTCTCTTCCAACTCTATGATTTTGTGATTCTATATTCTAGGTGCCTACAGTACCTGG
The DNA here is from genome assembly GCA_023846285.1 of Phrynocephalus versicolor. NCBI lineage: Eukaryota > Metazoa > Chordata > Lepidosauria > Squamata > Agamidae > Phrynocephalus > Phrynocephalus versicolor. Next base: position 34,730,273 of record JAHTLZ010000010.1, read on the forward strand.
TATTCCCTGGTGGTCTCCCACCCAAGTACTAACCAGGGCCGACCCTGCTTAGCTTCCGAAATCAGGTGAGATTGGATGTGCTTAGGCCTTAGGGCAGGCATGTCCAAACTTCGACCCTCCAGATGTTTTGGACCACAACTCCCACAGTCCTTTGCCATTGGAAATACGGGCTTGGAATTCTGGGAGTTATGGTCCAAAACATCAGGAGGGCTGAAGTTTGGACATGCCTGCCTTAGGGCATCTAGGCATAGCAACCTTTATATTAAAATATATTCAAAATAGCTTATTGGGCTATTCTCCACCCCCTCCTTTTCTTTTAGAAGCATGGCCTCTGGGCTGCTGCAAAATACGAAGAACAGCCTCGGCCCCAATGGGATTGCCCATTGCTGCTCTGGCCCATCCAGAGTTAACAGCAATTACAGTGGTACCTTGTATAAAGGAATTAATTCGTTCCAAATGAAATTATGTTAAGCAAATTTTCCTTTATACAAATTCCCATAGGAATGCATTGAAAATGGAGTAATCCCATTTTATGTTGTACAAATTCACCCCATAGGCAATTATGTTAAGCAAATTTCACCTATCTCCGGAATTTTTTATGTTGTACAAATTTTATGTTATACAAGTTGTTTGTTATACAAGGGTCCACTGTACCTATTCCTGCCTCAAGGTTCGGGACTTTCAGTTCCTTTTTCTTTACACAATTGAGCTTTATGACAAAGGCACAAGCTCGTTGAGCCGGTGCTCATGGAGGTGGTCCTGGGCCAAGCAAGGCAGAAGAGTTTGAGAAGGATGAGAGAGAATATTCACTCTTAATTTGGTCCCTTCAGCCTCCCAGATGTTATGTATTACCTTGGGGGGGGACGACACAAGTATTCTACCACAGAACTATATATGTTTCTAGGGCAGACATCAGAGGGAACTGAAACAAAAAACAATGTGATATGCAGTATTTATGGAATATTCAAGCTCTAGCTTCATACACCAAGAGCCCTATGTTTGCACATGAGATTTATGTCTTTATCATTCCTGAGGTATAGATACATGGTCTGTGTCTTGACACAGATAATGTGTCTATGAGATAGTACAATTTTGCAAATAAATATAATGAAATTAATGGAAATGTGCACTAACTACATTTCCTAGATGTTGTAAAATGTTTTGTTAAGTTACCAGTCAATATATACTGTATTAGTGATCAGCCTTGCACCATTGCTTAGAAAATATATGACAAAGCGCAAGATTTTTAAATCAATTATTTAAATCAGGGTTTTCTCCTTTAGATTTAAATCAATCCAGGACCACGTGTTCCAGTTAAATCAGAATACGCTTAACAACAGTTCTAAGTGCACAGCCCTTGCCACTCTATCTTTCTTTCTTTTTTTGGCTGTTGTTTTAGTTGCTTCCCGACAGAAGACAGTGACTTCATAGTTGTGGCAGCTCAGCTTGGGCACAGGGTTATTAGGCAGCCATCTGCAAATTGCTTTAGTGGTTGAGGAAAACCTTATTTGGCTCAAGGACAAAGGCTTAATGGAGTTCACAGGTTGGTTCCCCTCATACATCTTGCCTTCTTGCCCTGCAGAACCCAAGTTTTAAAATTCCCAGAAGCCACAAATATTTGAAGTCATCACTACAAACCCAACTTTAATCCAAAGTCTTACTACCCACTCACAGCCAGCCAGGGCTACGGCCTCAACAAATGTGAAACCTGGATCACCACCAATTAGCAATTTACCACCACCACCTGCACATGCGTGCTAGTCGTTTCCTACTCTAGGGGCGGTGTTCATCTCCATATTCAAGCCAAAGAGCCAGTGTTGTGCGAGTCCATGGCCATGTGGCTGGCATGGTTGCAAGGAAACAGTTTTACCCCATCCTCTTCAAATAGTTAAACAGAGAGTCAGCACTGCAGTGAAGGGGCTATCTGGACACAGGGTCTGACCTCACCCTCTCTTCTTCATCTGGTTGTTCAGAGATGTCAAGGAATCTGTTTAAATGCCCTCTGAAGTTCTCCTGACCCAAAACTCTAGCAGCTGCAAAAACTGCCAAATTGTCATCCCAGGTTTTAGGTGTCAGAGAGAGAAACAGAAGCTGCATTGCAAAGCCAAGAAAGCAGCTCAGTTTAAATGCAAAAAGCGACACTCTAGGACCCACTGCTTGCAAAATCACAATTTCCTTCAGCCACACCTAACATAAAAGCTTCCCGTTCCTTTGCAAAACCATGAGGTGAGAGAATTTACAACCATAGCTTAGCCATTGTCAAAGAGTGCAGGGTAGGGCACCCTTTGTCCTTCCCTGCCATTATCTAAAAATGAGGTTTTGTTTGTTTCTCCTTATCCTCTCATCTGCTCTGGAGGTCATCTTTTGGGATTTGAAATTTGCTATCAAACACAAGAACCTCTCCATCCCTTGTCTGTTGTTTTTGAAGTCTTTGGTCATCTTTCACAATTTCCTACCATCAAGGAATGACATGTCTTGATTTATAACAACAGCTAACTGTTTTATTTTAAGTACTAACCAGCAATCTGCCATCTACATTGTCCATATAAATACATTTTGTCCAGTAAAAAAAATACACCACCACTCTGCATTCTCAAACGCTCATTTCATACAACTACCAAGACTTGTTCACGTTACTGGAATTTCCAAATCCATTTGAAACACCATCACAAATGGTTTATTTGTCTCAGATGTTTAGTTGAGCCTTGTGGCACAGTGGTTAAATGCCTGTACTGCAGGTAAAACTGTGCTCACGACCTGGGGTTCAATCCCAGGTAGCAGGCTCAAGGTTCACTCAGCCTTCCATCCTTCCGAGGTCGGTAAAATGAGTACCCAGCTTGCTGGGGGGGAGGGGCAATGTGTAGCCTGCACACTGTAATTAAAATTGTAAACCGCCCAGAGTCTACTTAAAGTGGTATGGGGCGATATATAAGCAGAACACTTTTTGGTTTATACAACCCTGCACAGCCCAAAGTGTGGCATGTTTTCAAACGTGCATCATCTCCAGTGGGAAAGTCCCTGCTTTGGTTCACCATCTGAGCACACAGCAGGCTCATGAGGAAACCTGTTGTTTTTATAGCCATCCAAGGCTGAACATCTCTCCACCTACAGCTTTCACTAAAACTTAGAACTATTTCTCACTTTCTACTTTTTGTGATGCCATAAAGTAGAATTGTGTCAGGGACATTTTTGGAATGCTCCATTTTGCTTTTCTTTGTCTTCATTGTGTGATCCATGTATTACCCCAAAAAGGAAGAGTTCTGCTAACATATTTATAATATCTGGTGTCTCTTACCCCACATTCACCCCCAAGCTGTTTTTTTCAAGTTGGTTGATATTCTGAAGGATAAATAAGTAAAGATGCTGTCATAGACACCAATCATTAGTTACTATTAATAGAAATTAAATGCATTAACCCCTTTTTTCTTTTTCAAAAAAGACTGCTTAAGCATATAAATATTGCTTAACCTAGTGCTAAAATAATAGCTATATTGCCATCAGATGCATTTCCATAGGTGAGGTAGTACAGGCTTTTTTTGTTCTCTATTTTTGGTTATTGTTTTATTTTTTAACTTACAGTATGTACTTTTATTATTGTAAACTGCTCAGAATAGCCTTTGGACTTGTTGGTGCAGTATAATAATCCAATAAATAAATAAATAAATGTTCTCTTGCCACATTCCCCATCTCTCTCAGAGAAAAACCCAGAGTTAGGTATTGAGATTAACATCAGGATACAGTTAAGTTCAAGATGAGTGGAGCATTTTCTCAATTACTGGTGCCTTGAGCAGAAAAATGCTTTATATCTTTAAACAATAAAGTGTTCAGCTATAAGCAATCAGCTATTTCTAATGGTCCTGGAAATATACTCTTGGGTTGTTCTAAATTCTCCTTGCCTGTCATTAATAAAACTGGCAATGAGCCATGTGATTTCAAGAATCAAGATTCTTCATTTGCATCAACAGTGAGCCTTGGCATTTAACCTTAGAGTTTAGCAAGGCAGTCAGTTACAGCATTAGTACTGTACTTCCAATATTTTAGGAGCTCACCTGCTGTGCTCAGAACCTCTCCCCCCCAATTTTTTTTTAAAAAAATTCAATAACAACTTCTGGTTCACTCTCCCTCTCCCTATTTTTCTGTACCACTGAAAACTCACATTATGTCTTCATGCATTTCTGTAGCAAACTTGGGAGGTTTTTCCATCCTCCACCCTGAACTCACAAAGACTTTCTCCAATCACTTCAATCCCAGAGTCCTCTCCCCACCTCTTGTAATAACTGTCAAGGGCCTTTTAAAATCTGCTAGCCCACCTGAATACTGTTGTTAAATTCTATCAGCCAGGGGAGATTTTTTTTCCTAACCCACCTAGCCTGTCTCTTGTTCAGAGACACAAGAAAATCAGAAGAGGGTGAACTATTTCTGTTCGTTGTAACTTGTTAATATGGGGAAGGGGAGTATTATTGTTTGCTGCCATTTTAGAACTTAGGCATCAGGAAGTGTTTTGTGCAAGCTGGGGAGTGGGTGGGGGAGAGCATACAACCCCAGTGGTCCAAAGGAACAGCAAAAAAGAGATATAGTAGGTGATGCCGCCAGTTCGGGATGGATGGGAGAGTTCAGTTTGCTCTTCGCTGTGAGAACACAACCTCGGTGTTAAACAACGGATCTCCTTACCAACCCATGGGGGGGAGCTGCTCCTTCTCACAAAGGAGCCAAGGGTGGGGCTCTCTGCGCAAAGGACTCGGCGGCCCATCACCCCCCACCATTCCCTCAACGAAAAGAGAGGAGAGGGGGCGGCTCCTCCCTAGACGACCCTCGGGTGCCCTCTTTTGGCTCTTAACCTCCAACCCCCCCCAACTTTTTCAGCGATGGAGCCGCTCCCAGCAACAGCCATGAAGGAGACTGGTTTCCATTCGCAGACACACACACACACAAACAACACGTCTGTCCGTCCATTCATCCTTTTAAAAAACAAACAAACGGGGACCCGGCCCCGCCCGTGGAGCACTTGTGGCCTCTGGGGTTGGCTCCCTCGAGGGCCTCCCCCCCCACAAGGCTGCCCTCGATCCCTTCGCCTTAAAAGGGGGGGGGGCTCCAACGCGAACCCCTGGGTAGCCCAGGCAGGCAGGCAGGCAGAGAGGCGTCCCGGCAGCCCGAAGGGAAAGCGGGAGGGGGGGGGGCTCCCGCTGCTTCTCTCTGTGACCACCGACCGCACCCCCCCAGCCCAGCCCAGCCCGCTCCCCGGAGGCTAGAAGAAGCGGCGGAGGAGGAGGAGGAGGAGGAAAGGAGCCCGCCGCGGCTTCTTCACCCCCAGCGGGGAGACACGCTTCCCCCCACCCACCCCTGCTGCCCAGCGCAGGGTCCGCTCCCCAAAGCGCCCAGCCTCACAAAGCCCACACCCCCTCCCCACCCCGCCCCAGAGAGACCTCGTGGGGCCGGCGTGGGAGGGGGGGCTCGTCCTCCCTCTGCACCTGCCGCCATGGGCGGGGCGGGCTGGGCTCCGGGTGTGAGGAGGACCAACACACACACACACACACACACACACACACACACACACACCACGCACACACACACACACACACACACACACACAGCACACACATACGCACGCCTCGTGGGCGCCGCCGCCGCGGCCAGGTTCCCCTTCCAATCCTCCCTCTTCCACCCCACCCCCCGCTAAGCGAGAACGGGGCTCGGCGCCCCCCCCCTCCGGCTCCCACCCAGGAGGAACAAGGGGGCGCCTCTCTCTCCCCCCCCTTCCCCCGCTCCCTTCCCCCGACGACCGGCTGTTACCTCCTTCGCCGCCGAGCCAACCGTCCTTTCTCCGGCACACAGCCCCCCCACCCCACCCCACCCCACCCCCGGCCGGGCTTTGTCTCTGCAGGAGGAGGAGGGCTACCGCCGCCGCCGCCGCCGCCGCCGCCGCCGGGGCCACGGTTTGCCCTGGCCGTGGAAGGAGAGAGAGAGAGAGAGAGAGAGAATGAGAGAGAGAATGAATGTGTGTGCGTGTGCGCGCGCGCGCGCGGGCGGGCGTAGCATGGGCGGCGACGGCAGCAGGAGAGAGAGAGAGAGAGACACCCACCAAGCCGGGAGGAGTGTTGGGGGGGGGGTGTAGGACGGGGCGGGTGCGGGGGGGGAGAAGAGAAAGCAGAAGTGCCATTCTCAATTACCTGGCTAGCCAATGGCAGCGCCGTTCGGGATTTGGAAGGCATGATGTCACTGGCGCGGAGAGGCGGGCAGGGGGGGCTGGTTGGGCTGAGCAGCATATCCTCCTCCTCCTCCTCCTCCTCCTCCTCCGTGGTCTTCTTGGGCCGCTTTGGTGGCACCCGCCCGGCTCGGCTCGGGTGGCAGCTGGTCCGGGCGGGAAGGAGGCGTGGGTGGAGGAGCGGTTAACCTGTTGGCCGTCGGTGTGTGTTTTGACCGTCTGGGGATCGGTTCACACGAGCGGCCGCCACTGGGCGACGCGAAAGTGGGCGTGTGAACGGGCTCCGGTGAAAAATACAGTACTGTACTGTACTGTACTACTGGCAGGCGCGGGTGTGTGAGACTCCTGTCCTGAGGAAAGGACCCTTAGCATGATCTCCCCTTGACAGAGCGGGAGGGGGTGAGCCTAGCCTTCCTTGCCATTTTGTGGGGGGGGGGTGCCCACGATGCCAATGTGATGTCCAATGCACCAGAGAGGCAGAAAGGTACACAAGCCAGGCCCACACAACTGGAGTTGTAATGCAATACATACAGTATGCCATCCTGTGTGTTCTGGTCTGTAGTGGGAGTGTCTGAGACATTGATATCTGCTTGGTCCCTGTGTTTATCATTGGCCAGCATGAATGTTCTGTATTAATTGACCTGTGTTAATCCACTCCAGAATTAAGTCCGTATATAATGGATTGGATGGATGTGCGTGTGCTGGCTTCTTTCCTTGAAACTCACAATTATCTTTTTTAAGTCTTAGGGTTCTATGAGATGGGTATTTAGCCTGCTGTTTGATCCACTAAATTTCATCCACATCTTTTTTGGCAATAGCAGGATGTAATCACTGGAGTAAACAAGGTTGTCCCCACAATATTCCTACCAACATCTTTCTGGGTCTCTGCAACGGCCTTCAGATTTATTTATTTTTCATTTAATTTGTAATTTGTAATAAGGAACAGGGAAAGTGAGTAGAGTTCTCAGGAGAGGGGTGGCACATTAACACACCCTTACTCTGATTAATATTTTATAATCACTTTACAATTTTGCATCTCGTGGCGCAGTGGTTAAATGCCTGTACTGCAGGTAAAACTGTGCTCACGACCTGGGTTCAATCCCTGGTAACAGGCTCAAGGTTCACTCAGCCTTCCATCCTTCCGAGGTCGGTGAAATGAGTACCCAGCTTGCTGGGGGGGGGGCAATGTGTAGCCTGCACACTGTAATTAAAAATTGTAAACCGCCCAGAGACCACTTGTAGTGGTATGGGGCGGTATATAAGCAGAACACTTTGCTTTGCTTTTGCTTTTCTTCCCTGTTTCATAGTGTGATGATCTTACTTCAGCTACATCACATATTCTTCAGTCTTATCATTTCAAAGTGAACTTTCAAATTTATTATGCATCCCTTTATATATAAATTTCTTTTGCTTTTTGGACTGATTGTTCTTTTAAAACCACAGATAAAATATCCATTTCCATCACCTCCAAAATCTACTCCTGGAAATCTTTTTTCCCTGGGATACCTGCCTTCTTCGGGCCTTTTGCTTTTTTAAATGTGGGTAGGATAACTCTTTTGGTTCATTCATTTCCAGCGTGTGTGATCACTGTAAATGAACCAAGGTAAGCCTTCAGCTGCTAAGGCTGCTTCCACTCTGTTTGCTAGTATTGTAGCTGAAGCAGCAAGTGACTTCAGCATATTGGCAAATTAAACATGGAGGGGCAGAGGAAGAAGAAAAAATAATGTTTAGATGCTATCAGGGCACTCAGAGCTGCAGCATAACTTATAAAAAACATTAATCACCTGAAAACGTCCTCCTAGAAGCTGGAGGAAACAAGAACTGGCACTTTCTCCTTTTCTTTGACTTCCCTTACAGGTTTGATTGAGAACCTACCAGCAGCTGAATCTACAAAAACACCCCTTAAAAAACACCCCTTATTGCCCTCTCCTGCCTTCTCCCAATCACAGGAGGAAGCTTTAACTTTTTAAAATTAAGCCCTGCAACACATCTCCACTGCCCTAATAAAGTCTAAAATTAATAGTTTTAACCTTTTCTCCCCACCCCCTCCACAGAAGAGCAGAGGAAGCATTCACTTGGTCAGTACAGTATCTTGACCTGGATCTCTTCTTAAGCCACTTCACAATATGGCAAATTGACAGCAGAAAGAGCCAGACCAAATAGGATCACTTGAGGTCCATTATACCGTGTGGGTGCAAGAATTGCACCAAATAGCATACTGGACCTCTGTTCCATCTCAAGTGACTTTATTTAGCTGGCGCCAGCCTACTCCAAAAGAGTCTGTGCACACTAGCCCTTAAGTTCATTCAATATCAGTATGCATATTCCAAATTGAGAGTGCAACCAAGAAAGCAGAAGATGAGGACTCAGAAGAGCAGCAATGAAGGAATTGACCAAGCCCTGGTCAGTGAAGTCCCGTTCAGAATGGCTGAAACCTACCAAAAGGTCCTATGGCTACTACCAATGGGTAGAGTAACATTTAAAATGTGGACAAAAATACCCCACAGTGACCAATAAAATAAATATCTGTGGGATCTGGCTGCGGAGCCAGAGTTCGGGAGTTGGATTCCTCACTAAGCTTTACGGTTCTAAGGTGATGAGGAGGAAGAGGAGGATGCTTCTACCGAGAAGAAAGTTCCCCTCAGGGTCTCACTCCTGCTTATCCCTTCATTCTTCATTCGCCCCTTAAAAGGTCTTTACTTCCTCCACAAACCATTGCCCGGATTAGAACTCTCTATGAAAGAACTCTTTAGTATGAGTGAAATACAGTGGTACCTCACAGTTTACGAATTTAATCCGTTCTGAATTCATTCTCTTAAGTCGAACTGCTCTTAAGTCAGAGTACCTATCTAAAAACTTGAAAAAAATAAGTTAAAAATCAACAAAATGGGGAAAAAAGTAAGTTGAGCAGACCATATCTAAAATTTGTAAGGTGGCAGTTAGAACGCCAACAGTTTTCCGCTCTTAAATTGAGCTGCTCTTAAGTCGGGGTACCACTGTATGCCCATTTATCTCTAATGTATATGACAACCACACTTCTGACTGCAATACAAAGATCTATTAAAAATAAAGCTAAGTAATTTGCTGAAAGAACAAGAGAATAAGATAAGTCGATAGTTGCAACATGCCTGTTATTAACAAGAAGAAAAGTGAATACGAGGGTCATTAGTCACAACTGACAATTGTGCCTGGTTCATTCTTCCGATTCCGCAGGGAAGTCTTAGGATCCCATGTCTAACAAGGCACTAAACCCTACAAACTGTCTGAACACACATTGCACATTAAAGATGTGTTCGTGCTCTCCAGAGGTCAGTATTGATCTAGATCCAGTGGCCCCACTGAACATTAGTTTGCTTTCATTGTGGGATTGTGGTGTAACTTTCCAGGGAACCAAAAAAAGGATATTATGATGCTTATGCTTGCACTTGCAAGCATAGGCACCATATAGTTCCATTTCCATTTCCATTTCTCCAGGCAATCCGCATAAATTGAAAATATTTGTTTTTTGTCTTGCCACACTGGCCAAAGCCACAGAGATTATGCAGCGCTATCAAACAAAGTACTCCATGGTTATAGCTTTATGTGTAATCTCACTGGTATTCACTTAATGGACTATAATTACAAAAAGGCTTCTAAATTTCAGTTGACGGTAGGTTACAAAAGCCTTGCTTCTAAGCAGATGCCCAGACATAGCCTTCAGTTCTGGTGCTTGCAATGCAGATACACCTCTTTTTATGTCCAACAAAAGGGGAATGGAGTACAGTATTTGAGAACATAAGATTAAGAACATTTAACTCATGTCTGTTCTGATGAACTTTGTGAAGACGGTTTTCTTGTTAACAGCATGATCATTTTAGAGATCTAGACTTGGGTACTGATTGTCTGAGACCATGTAATGCCCAACTCTCTGGCTCCGCAGTTGGTGGGTCTAAAAGCCAACTGCATAGATTGCTTAATTCTAAAAATCCTGTTTCCTGTTCAGGCCACCAAGTCCAGACCCTGCCACTATAAGTGGCCTCTAGATGGCAGCAAAGTTATACTAGTGCTGTAAAACTCTTTCAGGCTTTGTTGCCTCATGGAAGGTAGTTTTGCAGATCCACAACCTCAGTGACGTTTGGGTTAACATTTTGTAAAACAGTGTTATTAGAAATGCAAAATCATACAGGAGCCATAGTCAGACCATACAAAGCAGCTTCTGGTTTTCATATGTTCATCACTGAGCTTTATCCAATGAAGAACAGTGTTCTTATTTTCTGCTTCATGGGAACGTATTTAATATGAAAGCCAATTAAAATCTTCAGATATGCCCTATGCTGGCAATTTTCGTAATGTTTGCATTGATCAAGTCTTAGTTATTTTTGTAGGTGTGGGAAGCAAGTAAAACAGTTGTTAGACTTTAGCTCCCATTAGCTGAACTAGCATAGCCCATAGGCAGGTAAAGAAAATATCAGGCAACTTCTGAAGTCCCCTCTCCCAGCCCTAAAAAAGAAGCAGGGTTCTCTATTCATCTAAAATGTGACCCTTTGTAGTAGTTGTATACTTACTATTTTTAGCTTTAATATTACCTTTTTAAAATGGTGTAAGCTGCCTCAAGTCCTTTTTAAGGAGCAAGGTGTAGGGGGGATATTTTAAATAAATAAAATAAAAATAAAGTGAAGCAAAGCAAAACCAAGTGTTCTGCTTTAAAAACCTTAAAGGAGACAAAGGGCAACTCGAGCCTAAAAATTGAAGTATACATCCAAGAGAACAAATCTAAAATTCTATTTCATAACAGCAAATGTTATAGCAGCAGCAGCAGCAGCAGCTCCATTGTGAAATAAATCAGTCAGACTAAACACCTTTCTGGAGGACGCAGGTTCCTGGGTAATTGTCCTTTGACTCAAGAGTAGCAGAGGTCCATCAACTCTTAGACACTGCCTGCACTATTATCTACCTCAAGCAATTTAGTTCTGGGAGGTTACATCAAGCCCACTGATAGGCAGCCTATTTACACTACTTATACCTGTTTGATACCCCTCACACTGTCATGGCTCCATCCTATGGAATCCTTGGATCTGCAGTTTGGTGAAGTATTGTGAATCCAGCATAAGGATTTACAGAACCTCACCAAACTACAAATCCCAAGATTCCATAGGATGAAACCATGACAGGTAAAACGGCATCACGCTCCCAAAACTTCGTAATGTGAATACACCCACAACTGTGTTTGACTTCCCCCCCTCCTTGTTTTTCTTTTGTAAGGGCACTATTATTATTATTTGCCCCATATCAAAGCTGCCAGTCTGGCAGGAAGAGATGTACAATACAAAATTAAAGGATGAACACATCACTCTTCATTCTTGCACCACCAAAGAACCTAGGTGGGACAGCTGGAGTTGAAATGCTGCTCAAACAACACAAGGGCTTTAAAGCTTGGGAGGCTTCATTATGAAGCTAAGTAGCCATTACTCCAAATCAACACGGAAGCTTTCCTTTATGGAAAAATTGTACATAAAATGACATCTTTTTTTAAAAAGCAAAGAATAATTTGCTGAAGTCATAAATACAGATTTTTCTCCCCAACAGCACAGGAATGACTACATGCTTCAGATCCTTTTCAAGTTTTCACTTGCTTCTTCTCACCATCCCTTTTGCTGTTCTCCAGGAACATAGGGAGCAGGGCAACATTTTAAAAGTGCTTTCATAATTGTAGGAAGAGTGTCTCTTGACATATTTTCTGGGGAGCATGGGTATGTTACCCAGGCAGAGGCTGCCTATTGCAAACCATTATTGCTGGAAATAGCCTGCATTAACCTGGTGCCAGATTATAGGTTTTGAAGGGGACTGAAATATTATTGGTTCCAATAATAAACACACATATGTACCCTCTCAGTGCCATTGCCATCTCTGGACAAAGAGGTTTGACAGGTTTTTGAGACAGAAAACCTGTCAAACCTGTTGATTAGAGCCATCTGTAGTAGCAATTGTATACTATGCCTCACAAGCAATAATATCTGTTTCAAACTCTTTTAGGTTTCAGAAACTACTTTATGTGTCCAATTCACATAGTGTGTATTTACTGATTTTTTTTCTCTCATTTAAGGCTTTCCCCCCCTCTAATTTCTAACAAGCTTAAAATATTTTTGGCAGCTCTGAACAGGATGAATTGGAAGTCATTTGAAGCACAATCTGGAGGAAGACTTTGTTTTTGCAATATGAACACAGCAGAATTACTGCAGTATTCTTGCAAAATTGTATTACTGTACAGTACTCTGAAAGATTACTGCCCATGGGTGTCTCCAGGAAACATCTTACCACTAGGATGTCTATGTGCTGGATGCAAAGCAGCCTTTTGTCTTCAAGACTGAAAAGCAAGGTTTCAAACAGAAATAAAAGCATAGGCACAGATAACAGGAGGTGAGGGGAAATAGGTCCCTGAAGGCCCTTCCCTATTTTAGCTACTTCCTCAAACAATGTTATGGCATAAATAAATAAATAAATACCCATGATTTTCAGCTTTGTTTCAGATCCCTTCTTAACTCTGCATTCATGGGCTGAAATACCAGATCCTAATTGACACACTTACACAGACACCTCTGGAAGATCTGAGCCCCCTTTTTTGAGCTGAACTGCTTTGTATTGTGCTTTACTCTTCCCATCTTTGTGTTACGCTTTGCTCTTTGGGATGTAGCAATCTGAACTAGAGGTCCTATAGTTAGCCCTAAAGCAGAGGGGGTCATGCTTCTTGCTTCCTGCCAGCACCTGGGACCATAAGCACAGAATATGAAGCTTTATGGGGATGTGATGACAACAGAAGGATTTCTTGGTTTGACTCTCTCAGTTGTCACCTTAGGCCCAGGTCCAGCCTGAGCCTGGTGGACTGAACAGAAAGAATGAACCCATAGTATCTGTTCCTCAGAAACAGAGATATCAATAGTTCTGACACAGCATATGCATTCCCCAGATGTTGTGGTGCAACTCCCAAATCCATGTTGCCTTCAGAGTTTAGCTGCCTCCATATTCGTGGCAGCAGGTCTGGAACAGAGTTTCGAGCAAATGACCCTTAGGGATGTGGTCCAAAACTCATCAGCGATATCAACTCAGTTCAAAAACTGCCAGCAGAGGAGGCAGTGACAGCAGCGACAGTGGCAGCAGTAGCGGTGAACGTGGCAGTAGCGGGAGGGTCTGTTACTCCAGGAACTTGTGAGTGTCCCCGTTCAGCTGGTACTGTGGGCCCATGGCAGTTTCACTCAGTGGTGGGCAGTGAGCTGGGCCACACTGGCAAGTGTGGATCATCATGATGTTCTTGGAAAATGAGCTCCCATCAGGGCAATGGAAAGGCACGCTCAGGGTGCGGGTGCGCCACGGCACACAGCAGCGCCCATCCAGACAGGCCCCACAGAAGCTGGGTTGATAACGCCGTGGGCTCTTGCAGCCTGCATAGGTGAACCTCACCGGCTCTTTCACTTTGTGCGTCCTCAGACACTTCTTCCCTTTCTGAGAGAGAAAAAGAAAACAGTTGGTCATAGACAGATGGGTCTGTTGTTGTTGTTGTTGTTGTTGGAGCCTCATCAACATGTAGTCCAGAAAAGTTGTGAATTAGAGCAGGAGCAGATCTCCTCCTGTTATTACAGTCCATAGACCCAACTGAGACCAGCAAATGTCCTGAAATTAAGGGGGTTGTTGTTAAAACTAACTAGGATCACCTGCTCTTTAATTAGAACAGCATGATATATGCCTCAGAATACAACTGGGGAATCCATCTCCTCTATGTCCCAAACAGTGGCACACAGCTAGGTGCCTCGTGATGTTTTGGGCCTACAACTATTTGTTTGATTGTTTGATTGTTTACTTCCCATTTGGCTACCAGGGCCACTCTAGGCAGTTTACAACAAGGAACAAAAACAATAATTCAAATTCAAATTCATATGAAGGAATGAACATTGTGAATTAAGAGCATTATACACTTGAAAATGCAACACAAACAAAATAATGATATATAATAAAAGCAGTCAAAATGGCAGGGCCATTGGCTTAGAGGAGTTAGCACGACTCTGCATTCTGTTGATGGGACAGGTGTGTCTGAACAAACAAGTTTTGACTGATCTCTTCCAGATGGCCAGTGAAGGGCCAGGCAAATATCAGGTGGGAGTTGATTTCACAGACATGGCACCACTGCCAAGAAGGCCTGGTTTCTGATCTTTTACATCCAGAACTCACCTGAGCCATCATAGACAATAGTGAGGGATTATGAAAGCTACGGTATGTTTTAAACATGAAGAGCCCCTGTTGCCCAGCCCCATAAGCAGAAGTGTACATATACCTCCCATAATTAAGTAGGCCTCATTCCCTACTGGTAAACAAGGGGATTTAAAGTTGTGGCACTCAACATCCTTTTAAGAGTCCTTTAAAAGGCGGGGTGAGGGAATGCTAGAGGCTTCCAGAGATGCTAGGAGAACATTTGGTCCCCTAGAGAGTAGTCTGAGGTCCACAGGCCTCACATTGGCCAGCCCTGTATTAAATTTTCCAATCCTTGACTTTAGAAAGCCCACCATTTTGAGTGCTTGTGAGTGTAAGCAAGGCCTGTTCCTGTAGCAGTGCCGTCTCTCCCCGCTGCACCTTACCTTTAGCTTGGTAAAATCAGGTTTCCCGCAGGGCCTGATCTGACACAGGCGAGTCTCTTTAATTAGCTTGCACTGGGGGTTGTCACTGGTGACGCGGGTGGAAATGCCAAAGCCACAACTCTTAGAGCATGGTGACCACTCTGTGGTCTGAGCCAAGCATTTGTGCTGCTGTTTTGCAGTCTGGCTCTGGAAGGGCAGTCTCCATCCTACATAAACACACACACACACACACACACACACACAGAGAGAGAGAGAGAGAGAGAGAGAGAGAGAGAGAGAGAGATTAGTTAACTTTCGTAATGTTTCAAATGCAGGTGAAAAACAAAGAGAACATCAGTGCAGAAATAGCATCCTTATACAATGTCAAACAGTCACGAGTGTGAGATGGATTTTTTTTTTAAAAAGGACTTTAAAATATGAAGGGGCAAACAACAATCCTTTTTCCAGGATCCCAAACTGAAAATAAAATGTGTGTTTAGCACAGCCTAAACAGTGAGTGTGGCGGCTTTGTGGGCTAGAGCACTGAAACTGTTCAAATCCCAGGTGCCATGCAGTGGAGCGAGCTCCTACTGATAACCCCAGCTCCTGCCAACCTGGCAGTTCGAAAGCATGTAAATGCAAGTATACAAATAGGTACTGCCATAAAAAGCGGGAAGGTAAACAGTGTTCCATGTGCAGAAATGCATTCAGACATGCCGGCCACATGGCCACTGACTTGCACAACACTGGCTCTGGCTTGAAAATAGAGATGAACATTGTCCCTAGAGTCAGACACGACTAGCATGCATGTGTAGCGGGAACCTTTACCTAATCAAACAGAGGCTTCAAGTCTCATGAAAAGGGTGTAAACTGTGTTTATGTTCATAAACACAAAACATTTTGTGGTGTCTTCCAATGAATGCCAAATTGATTTGGCTAAAGCTTTTAAAGATTGCAGCCTCTTCCTAGATGCAAAACATGAAAAAGCAGACAAGTAGATTACAATCCACAAAAACTTATGTCAATAAAACTTGGTATTTTTCAGGTCCCATAATATTTCTCATTGCTTTTGTTAAAACAGACTGTCACCGCTACTTGTTTGGGAAAAATGTTATTTTTGTATTTTTGCTGCTAGATATGGGGGGGGGCAAGATAGTGGTTTAGGTATCTGGCTGTGGAGCAAGAGGTTGGGAGTTTGATTCCCCACAGTGCCTCCTGCAAGTAGAGCCAGCCTGGTTGTTCTCCAGAAGAAGGAAATGTTAAGCTACTTCTGAGTATTCCCTACCAAGAAAACCCTGAAAATGATTGTCACAAGTTAGAATTAGACTTGGTTGCCTCATGTTATGTATGAAGCACATCACCACAGGTGCCACAGTGGCTCACCTCCCACCCTCAGGCAGCACAAGATGGCACATGATTATTATTAGGGATTCAAAAAAGGATTTGGGGGGATTTGTCCCTGAGGTGCCAAAATTATTCAACTAACTTGGGACATAACACACATTGACTTGGCAGCAAAATGTCTTGGACTTGCCCTTGCTTAGACACTAGTGCAGTGGTTCTCAGCCTGTGGGTCCCCAGATGTTCCCTGACTGCAACTCCCAGAAGCCTCTACGACTCACGGTGCTGGAAGGGATTTCTGGGAGTTGCAGTCCAGGAACATCTGGGGACCCACAGGTTGAGAACCACTGTGCTAGTGGATGTTAATCCCATCAAATTCACTTATAACTTAGTGGATATGGGCAAGGAGGAAAGTCTCCTCCTAAATCCCAAGAGGTGCAATACCTATTTTCTGGAAAGGAAACATGTGCAGTCCTATTTAACCACTAGAAAACTAAAGAGGAGGCCTTTTCTTCTTGTAATCAATTGAGAAACGAATGAGGAAGACAAGTAGTGTTAGATGAGCAGCAGGCCAGGATTGGATGCATTCAGACGCTATCCTTCTAGCCAGAAAAAATAGAAATGGAAATTAAAGGAAAGCAGTGGAAGTTATAGCTTTCCATTGCCTGTGTTTGGGGCAACACTGTTTACAGCTCAGCATTTTATGTGCTTATTATCACAACATTAACCCCAGGCTGTGTGAGATGCTGCAGACAGAAGCAACAGTATACTGTACAGTAGTAGTAAAGTCTAAGTGTTTGTCACTAAGTGCTAGCTCTCAGCACCACCACCCTAGTGGCCATACCCATTGTGTTGTGCCGTTACAGTCGTGACCGACTCTTTGTGACCCCATGTCCATGGAGCTTTCTTGGCAGGAATACTAGAGTGGTTTGCCAGTTCCTACTCTGTCAGAAGAGTCCAAAATGCAGGCAACTGTGCTGATCCATATCAACAAAACGGTTGTAGCATTTTTTCTGATCACTAATAAGTCAAGCCCCTACAAAAAGTATGGCATTACAAGAAGGGATACCTCACAAGAGGACACGCTAGGATAGGGGAATATGGGAGAGAGTGCTATTTTCACTACTAATCAACACCTCCTGGGACTCTCACTCTGGGCGCTTTTAAATGACCCCTAAGATCTGCTGGCAACTTAAATTCGGACCAGAGATCTTGGGGGTTTGTCGCTCTTCCTGTGTTCCCACCCCTCCGCACTTCCTTGCTCCTGTCTGCGTGAGGGGAGGGAGAAAAAAAAGGGAGAAAAGAATGTCCGCTCACCTCCGCTCTGCCATCAAGCTCCTCCGGGAACCATTCCCGTCTCTTTCAGTCTCTTAAAGGGGTGGGGGCAAAAAAAAAAAAAAAACAAACACAGGGCAAGGAGAGCCCGGCACTCACTGCTTTACATCTGCATCAGACATTTTTCACCTTCGGAGACCAGGTACTTGGAAAATGCGTTGGGACGCGCTTAGGTGGGTGTGGTCATACTTTATTTTGTTTAAAGTCCGGAGCTGGTGGGAAAACAATTTTAAGCTCCGCATCTGGGAGCCCTTTGCCTCGGATTTTAGGGGTCGTGTAAAAGCGCCCTCTGTTAGTCCTGGCTCCAGTATAATACCAGCAAGGAGGTAAAGAGAGTTGATGGGAGTAAAGTGCTGTCAGCCAGCTCATTTGGTAGCTTTTTGGTCCAGACTGTATTGATGTATATTATCCAAAGTAGGAAAGAATCCCTACAAACATGTATTATGCAAATCCTAGAGCTATATATTTTCTCATCCTATTAATCTCAGAATTGTGGAGCCCCTCAAATAGGTTTTTCTCCATATTTCCAAAAATTATAATAATTTTTCTCTGATGCAAATCATACAGATGTGGGAACAGCCTTTTCTACCCTGGCACCTTCCACCGAGCATTGTTCCTAATGGCCAAGGATGGTGGGACACAAAATGGAGGGTGCCAAAGTGGAGGAGGCCATTATAACTTCACTGAAGGAGACAACAGACCCTCCATTTAAATGGGTGGGGTCTCTCCTCCAACCACAACAGACTGGCCCATTCACCTGGCAGGTTCTTCCAGTCTCCTCCTTTGCCCACATAGATGAGTTCATTGTCATTCGCTTCCCCATGGGACTTGTAGTCAAAGGTGACCCCTCTGTATTTCTTGGGCCCTTTGCCGCACACAAACTTCTTGCAGCACTGGCCAGGGACTTTCAGGAGCCGGGGTCTAGGGCAGCCCAGCAAGGCTAGAGGCAGCTCCATTGGGCAAAGCGGCTGGCAGCCCACGGCCCCATCAATACAAGTGCACTGATGTTTGCAGCTGGGCTGGAAATTCTCCCCATTCTGGTAGATGCGGCCATTGTATTCACAGGTCCGACCTTCTTGCTTGGCTGAGAAAAAAAAAGAAAGAAAGAGAAAAGGAAAAAGGGGGGGAGGGGAAGGACATGTTATTTCATTTTGGCAGCTGTATTAATGTTTTTTAAGGGAATAGTAGACATCCATGTATGCAGACACCAGAGAGAATCTGACCAGAAACATTTGGAACATTTCCCTTAACCCTGGTGGAAGACTGCTGGGGCAAATATACAATAAAGCTGGACCACAGCACTCTTTAAAAATAAAATCAACTCTCCAAAGCAGTTTGTGCTAAACAAAACTTCTTATGCCAGAATCCTGCTTGTCCATCATCATGGGCATAACTGTCAGTGGCGCAGATGGCCCCTCTTTCCCCACAGTTTTTATAAGAAGGGGATCCATTGAACTCTTGCACAAGCAAAAAAACCCAGTCTAGCAAATGGGGGGAGCCTCCTGCTTGTGTAATGGCAAGCCAGAGGGCACAGAAGCAGAGGTGGAACACTCTGCCCACTCTGCTGAGTTTGCAGAGCTTAGCCTCTAGGCAGGGTGCTACAGAAGTCCTTTGTTGCTTTTGGAGTTTGTCCTTCACAGTCACCATGCAGCAAGGATGGCATAGCAGATGAAAAAAAAAGGATCTGGAACTGTTGGGGTGGGGAGAGTCCAGAACTTTTGGGGGTGGTGGGGAGGGAAGGAGCACCCCTGTATGGCAGGGTATCTGCATTATTCATGAGCATACTATGCTCCATTACAATATCAATCTGGTTGCATTAAATAATGGTTAATTTAGGACTTTGAAGGACAAGTGCTTTGTCTCCTTCTCTCGAGATAAGACACCCATGAGAGGGAAGGCTGAAGTCAATTTCTGCAGTCCTCCTCTAATGCCCATGTTCAGGAAAACCAGAGAGTGGTCAACATTAGGTGTGGCAAACAATTGCTTTTGATCTCTCTGGCACATTTGTATTAAATGGGTCAGGATGTTTGACACCTGGTTATTTTAAAAACCAAACAGTAACAGGACACCTCACCAGCGCTAAAGTTGTATGGCAGAAATTAAGATAGCCAATAATTCTTTGGGCATGTCCAGATTTTCTGGATCATCCTTAAACAGTTTTTTTTTTATCTGCAGTGCAATCTATTTTATCTCTCACTTGAGCAATCTTTCTGTTCACACTGATCAATGTTTTCCTCACAGAGTCCTGACAGCTCTTTGAATTACTCCAGTTTACATCCTTTCCAATTAATGTTAATCCCCTTCCCCAACCCCTTCCTCACATTTTCCCAGAGGGCTGCACTGCAGCAACTTTCCTTCTTCTTTTTTCCTTGTTAAATAAAGTACCGTAAGTGAAGCAGCATTGCACATAATACTGCCAATGCATTCCTCTTTAATAGTGCGACATCAATGGGAAAATATATATTTAAACAAATTCAAAACAGTAGAGCAGATTAAAAGGCCGGAAGAGGAGTTCTTTCTCATCCCTTTCAGTTGCCAGGAAATATGACACCAGGTTGTCACCTCAGATAACACCACCCACAGCTCTATTCGCAAACTAGCTATCCACACAGGCTGCAGAATGGGATAATTGGGAGCGTTCTGAATTGCAAGAAAAATAAACAAACTCACAAACAAACAAACCCTGCAGCCCTAGCACTGTGCCAAAAGAGGGTAGGATGGATCTCTCTAAACATATGCAGTTACTGTAATCTGATTTGAACCAAACAGCACCCAAAACAATTCAAATGGGGAGCTCTATGCTCATCTGGATGTGCTCTTTGCATCAGGCGCTGGTTGGTAGTTCCCGAGGCTTTTAATAATGGAGGGAACGACTCATGGAAGCCACAAGTCTGCCCATTCTTCTTAAGAACATGGAAAAGCTGCTTTCTGAATCTTCTACCCAACAGAAAAGTGGTTTTTCCAAGCTTCACTTTTTCATCTGCATCAAAGCTTACCTAGAAGTACTACCATTCAAATTTGTAGATAGGGAGAAGAGTGGAGTCCTCAAGGTTCCAACAAGCAAAGTGAGAGAAAGCTGCTCAACTGCAGAATTAAGTTTTTTTTTCCAAAACAAGATGATAATGTTTTGAGCTTTAAATAGCCGTGTGAAAACAGGATGTGACAACTCACATGGCCTGGGATCAGATTGCAGCAGCCTGTGGTGGACATGTGTTTCAAGCCGAGAGCCTTCTGCTAGACATTGTAGATCCTGGAGAATCTACACTGGTCTCTAGAGATATCACCGTTTCTCAAACACTTGCTCTCTTCCCAGCACATCATGTGTTCCAGAACTATGACCTTCCTTCTCCCACTTCCCAGCATAGTACAGGGTTCAAACACAGAGAAAGAAGGGATCCCATTTACAATGAGGTCTATGTGGCATTGAAGAAGTCTCAGGAAAATCTTAGGGCCATCAGAAAAAAAAAAACCCTAGAAACGAAAGAAGCTGCCGTATACTGACTGGTGCAGGTTCCAGGCCAGATTCTTTCCTAACTCTACCTAGAGACCCTGGCCATTCTCAGGTGGTCTCCAATCACTCAAGTACTAGACCAGTCCAGTCCTGTGTAACTTCTAAAATCAAACCTGATCAACTAAGATCAGGAGTGTTTGGGATGGAAGGCTGATTGTTGTGTCCCTCAAATACCAAAGGAAGAAAGAGAGACAGGGTCGGGGGGGGCAATCTATTTCTATTGCCTATATGGAGCCTTATACAAATCAGGTGGGAACAACAATGGGACCATGTCTCATGGCAGGCTGAGGCCACGCCAGCCACGCTGCTCCTGCCTGCCTCAGATCAGAAGTGGACCCGCCTGTGTTCCCCTCTTGCCCTTTTCCCAGCCTCATTGTCGTCTGTATGTGTGTGTGAGACAGAAAGACAGGAGAGGAAAGTGGGAGAAAGGAAAGGAGCAAAGGAATGCAAGCAGAGAAACCAAGTGTCCCCTTTTCAAACCAGCCATAGAGAGAAGGAGCAGCTGGTAGAAACATTTCAAAAGCAAAAAGCAAAACAAAGTGTTCTGCTTATATACTGCCCCATACCACTTCAAGTAGTCTTTGAGCAGCTTACAGTTTATTACAGTATGCAGGCTACACATTCCCCCCCCCCCGGTACTCATTTTACCGACCTCAGAAGGATGGAAGGCTGAGTCAGCCATGAGCCTGCTGCCTGGGATTGAACCCCAGGTCTTGAGCACAGTTTTACCTGCAGTACAGGCATTTAACCACTGCGCCACGGGGGCTCCTACAAATGGGGGGGGGCAGGGAGAGGTCTACTTTTTCTCCTCTTCAGCAAAGTTGTGACAGGGACAAATGGACTGAGCAATGGGCAAAGCGGCAGTGGAATATGCTGCCACGGAGGGTGGTAGAGTCTCCTTCTTTGACGGTATTTAAGCAGAGGCTGGATGGCCATCTGTCGGAAATATTGTGAAGGGGTTCCTGCTTGGCAGGGGGTTGGACTCGATGGCCCATGAGGTCTCTTCCAACTCTATAATTCTATGATTCTATGATTCTGTGTGTGTGTGTGTGTGTGTGTGTGTGTGTGTGTGTGTGTGTGTGTCTACACACATAAATGCACCCATGCACATTACACCATGTTTTTATGTGCATGCATGCCTATCTTGGTGGGGAAACACATATATATGAGTACCCACTTTTGCGCAGGCTCTGCCTATCCCCTAGTGTCATCCATTGGCTGATAGGCCTTCCACCCACCATCAGCCACAATAGGCACTAGCCACCGCTGTCCTTAAGAGACCTCCTGTATGCCCCTTTCCCATAGATCCCAGTGCCAAAGAACTACATGCTACAATCTCTTCTCCCCAAAGCCTTGGGTTCACACGACTTCACCACCACCCTCATTCCTTTCCACCAGGCATGACAGTTAATCCTCTCAGGGTCCATTCTAAACCACTGTGGCTAATTGTGCCTAATTAATGAGTTGCCAAGGCAAGCCTTTGTTGCATGCCTGCTCAGGCACTCTGTCAACCAGCCCCTAGGCAAGTTCTACAAAATGTTAGGCAAACACCAACACAATTGTGGCCATCTCATCAGTACCTCTAACAGTCATCACCATCACCACCACCAGTAACAGGATTCAGGATATATTTTTTTAAACTATGTAGGATTCTAATTTCATATTTAAAAAGGCAAAAGGAATTAAAAATTGCTTGCCATGTATTTGTGGATGAAGATTGGATGAAATGTTTTTTGTGGATGAAAACCACATGGTTTTTCATGGCATTGTGTGCTAACACTAGCTATGGAAAACACACCTGCTTTTTTCCACCTGAGCCTACATTTCTTGAAACAATATGCATGCCAGGAGAGCAGGCCTAAGAAGGGCAGTGCAGCTGGATGTTGGTCCAGGGTATCAAAATGTGAAGGGCACCAAAATCTGGAGGTGCATTTGGAGAGGAGTGTTAGGAAAATAAATGAAAACACCTTCCAGTCCTGCTCATCTTCCTTTTTGGGGGTAGGGGTGGAGATGAAGGAGGCGCACACTTTCACTTTCTTTTGCCAGAGTGTGATGGGCAAAGAGCTCCCTCCCATCTCTACCCACGTCTCAGGGCAGAGTGGGGGCCGGACCATGGGATGATGCCTGCAGCCGGGTACCACAATGTCTAGCTAGGGCGCTGCACGGGGGTGCGTTTGTGCTCAGGGATGCCCGCCCGCCCGCCCGCCTTCCCTGCCTCGGCGCTAGTTCTTACCCCAGCAGATGCCGCGCCGAGCCTTGGGGTCGGCTCCGAAATTGCACTCCAGGCCCTTGTGGGGATCGCAGGGCGAGAGCGGGTCGCAGTCCTCGTTGAGCTGCCGGGCGCACACCTGGCAGCAGCCGCAGTCGTCCAGCCTTCGGCTGACGCCGGGGGGACAGCGAGGCGGGCCGGGCGGGCAGCGGCACGTGGCGGGACAGCGGCAGGCCACCTGGAGGGAGAGAGAAGCCCGCGGGGAGCGCGTGAGGGCCTGGGGACGCCCGTCCGCCCACCCACTCGGGACGGGTCGGCAGCCCGCCGCGCAACGTGCGCCCCACGCCGCTGGCGGGATCACCGCTTCCAGCGGCCGCTCCGCAGGTGACGGACTTGGCCTCGCTGGCCTCGCTGCTTTTTATAAACAGACAACCCGAAAATAGTTTCCTAGAGGGAGCTGCCTGGCCGGGAGTCTCTCCAGTTTATTAGTCACCTCACCACCACCACTACTACGCGGCTGCCCCCGCGGATCCCGCGGGCACCCGCTCCCTAATGCGCGCCCCCCACCCCCTCGCGAGCCGGTGCCCGCTCTGTCCCGAAGAACAAAGCCAAGGGGAATCCCGTCCGAGATCAAAGCGCCCGCCCCTCCTCGGGAATCCTCGGCGACCGGGAGGGGAGGGGGAGGATCGCCTCACCAACTCTGGGGGAAGCGTCTATTCCTGACTTCGCTTGGGAGAGCGCGCGATAAACCGCTGGATTTAGACGAGCCTCGTGGTTCGGCTGGGCTCCGAACCGGCTGCGGGAGAGTACCCAGAAAGTAGTCTAAAAACACGACGTGGGACGTCCAGCAGTACCTCCTCGGGATGCAGGCAGGGAGGACGCACACGCGCGTATATCTACGCGGAGTATGTCTGCTCCAGATCACGGTGATCAGGGTCAGCCAGTTCTACTGCCTGGGTGAGCCAGCCGGGGGGGGGGGGGAGCAGCTAGAACTTGCATTTAGCGGGAGCCCTCCTGGTTCCTTTCTTAAGGATCGCCGCCATCCGGCTGACCCGTTGCTTGCTGTCATCATTTGTCAACACCGTCGCATGTGTCACTTACCGAAGTGAAGGCAACTGAGCTGGCTAAGAGTTACTCACCAGAGAGAGGCACAGCAGGAAAATAACACTAGGTAGGGTAGCGAGCTGCATTGCTGCCCGATGAGAAGAGATGAGCAAGATGACACAGGCTGAGAAAATGCCAACTAATTTTTAAAAAAAATAGAGAGACGAATCCTCAAAGGATCTGGAAAACCGTAGGAGCACAGCTTTAAAAAGAGGGGGAAAAATGCCCCCCGAGATTTCTCCCGTCTGCAGGCGCTCAACACGCTCGTGTACCTCTTATTGCGCAACTTTTCACTACCTACAAAGCAACGACGTTGTCTCTGTATTTATATTTCCCCGGGGCCCCTCCCATCTGCCGGGCTAGGAGCCAATAGGAACCTCCTTGCCGGCCAATAGCAACGGTGGCGCTCTTCCAAACATTCCAGGGGAGGGGCTTTGGCAAGGTGGGAGGGGCCGAATGAATAGAATCATTCATAAAATTAGAAGACCAACGCATTCCGAGGCGATGCGCGCGGAGTCTCGCGCAGGCCCAGGGTGTTCCGCTCGCAGAGGAGCGCTTTCATGCAGACGGGGCTGAACAAGGCTTCCGCTCCCCGATAGGGTAGTACGTCGGCGCACAGGCATACCAGGGTGAGGAGCCGCGCCGGCCGCAATCATGCCTGACATGCAGAAAACAAATTAGAGCGGAGATGGGCGGGGCGGGAAGGCGGGGGGATCCCAGCAAGGAGAAGGAAAATAAGCCGGAGGACGACAGGAGGGCACCGCTTGGCTTGCCAGCGCGAGTCAGATCAAAGGCCCAGGGAGCCGGAGGGGAGCAAGGCACGAGAGCAGAGCGCTGTCCTCAGGCCCCTGAAAGCGCTCCTAGACATATGGACTGAGAAGGAGGAAGTCCTCAAACGAGGAGGACTTCGCTACGCCCGTCAAGTGGGGTAAAATCGGTAGAGAAGCGCAGCCAGAGGGAACGCGGAATGAAAAGCTGCGGGCAAGCGCCCATCCCAGGGTTGTTGAAAGACTCTAGCCATACCATCCACCGAGTTCCTTAGAGAGAAAGCTGGAAATAATTCAGTCCAACACGTTTGCATCACTAAAAAACAAAATTGAAAAAAAAAGTTGTTTAAAAAAGCAAGACCAAGTCATGGCGGGACCTTAAAGGCTAATATATATGGTCACATATATATTAATGTGATCTTGGGTGGACAAGTCCACTTCATCAGACATAGGAGATGGAGGTTTTCAGCAGTGTACAGTAATTTAATCTAGTCATTCAATGTATTTTGTAGCCTGCCTAAGGAATGATGGCATTCTCGAATGGTACTGTAAATAGAAAGATCACAGTTCTGAACAAAAGACCCCAATGTAAGGCTTTTTATAATTAGTTGTTGCCAGTTTTTGTGTTGTAATATCACGACCAAACAGCCCGAAAAACTGACAACAACTATCAGATCCCGGCCATGAAAGCCTTCCAGAATACATTTTTTATAATTACTCTGATGCGGCTGTTGACCCGAAATTCCCCTCTCAGATCAGCTACATTCCACTGAAACTGTCTCTCTTCACTTTACTTCTCTTGATTGGCAACACTAATGGTTAGAACTGATCTCCATGTATTACCATGTGTGTCAGTACTCAGTAGTGCTCAATAGTACTGTAATTAAAGTGGCCAGATTCAAAGCCTGGGCAAGACCTGAATTCATGTGGTTAATAGGATTGGTGGGGGTGGGGGTATCTCTCCTTATTTTCCCTGTTGAAGATTCAATCCTTTTTGTCATGGTGATTCTTTTGTTATAACTATGGACCTGTTCAGAATTAACAGGATGGATTCAACATATTTTTATCCACTCGTTTTATCCTTTTAATTCTTTGTGTGTGTGTGTGTGTGTGTGTGTGTGGCTTTTAAGGTTGTTTTAATATTATAAGTCACTTGGGGTCCTTTTGAGGAGAGAGACGGGGTATAAGAATTTTAAACAAAAATTCTGCTAAAGATTAACCTATAATATCTAGGAATCTCTTTCTTTGACTGCTGTAGCTTAACTGTTAATTTTGTTTATTTTTATTATAATTACATTGATTATGGTTGTTTTTGTTATTTTGTTTATTTTTGTTGTAATTACATTAATTATGGTTGTTTATGGTTATTTTGTTTATTTTTATTATAATTACATTGATTATGGTTGTTTTGTTATTTTGTAGCCTCTGGGCTAGATGGCTGTGGTATATAAATGTAATTAATAAATAAATAAGATAAGATAAAAAAATCCATATGCACATTCCATGTATAGAGCCTGACTGGACTGGCATATCAGTCTTAGAATGTATTACTGGCAGTGCAGTGGTATCCTCCACCCAACCTGAGCAGAGAAAGCTCTTTTAGTAGGTGGAGGACAGGTTATGTGGAACAATCAGTTGCATCCTTCAAGAGAAGGAAGTGGCGCCATGGGATTTGGAATGGTCAGGGAGAGGGGCTGCCACTGCACTATATCCTGATATTGCCTAATGGTGGGGCTGGCCCTGATAGTCAGCTTATGATATAACATGTTCACAGCAGAACATTCCCAGAAGGAAGTAATGGAAACTGCAATCCCTTAGATTAATTGACTGCATAGGATAAACGGTTCTGTTGCTAACAACTCACATGGTCCTGATTATTATTCTGAGCTCCAGCCACCTCAAAATACAGGGCTGTTGTTTTTTCCACCCATCTCTGTTGATCTTTTTTTCCTTACACATAGGAACTGATGTCTAGTGGGGACATCAGTTCCCACTGTCACCACTGGGGCATTATTATTATTATTATTATTATTATTATTATTATTATTATTATTAT